>CM038680.1:277629308-278229308 GCA_021605205.1 Aegilops longissima
GTTACGCAGTTCAGTTGGCGATAAAAGCCAACCTAATCTGCAGGCCGGTAGGCCAGCCAACTAACTCTTCAAATGAAGAACTTATTTCCCCACACAGGAAAGAGCGCCTTTATGCTAATATGGACAAATGCCTTTTTGGTGTTGATAAGCTTGTTTTCTTGGGTTTTGTTGTGTCTTCTAAGGGTGTTCATGTAGATGAATCTAATATCAATGCTATTAAAACTTGGCCCCAACCAACAAATTTTCAACAAGTGTGAATTTTTCTTGGTTTAGCCGGTTTCTACCGTAGATTTGTGAAGGATTTTAGCACCATTGCTTTACCTTTACTTGGCCCCAACCATCAATGCTATTAAAACATGATTTGTGAAGAATGCACCCTTTGTTTAGGGACCATCTCAAGATGCCGCATTCAATGAGCTTAAGAATTTGCATACACATGCTCCTTTGCTTGCTTTTCCCAACTTTGATAAACCTTTTGAGATACATTGTGATTCTAGCGGTTATGGCATAGGAGGTGTGTTAATGCAAGAAAGGCGCCCCATAGCCTACTTTATTGAAAAACTTTCCGGAGCGCAACTCAATTATCCCATCTATGACAAAGAGCTATATGCTTTAGTGCGAGTCTTGCATGTTTTGGAGCATTATCTCCGCCCTCACGAGTTCATTCTTCACACCGACCACGAAACACTTAAGTACCTTAAGGGCCAAACTAAGTTGAACAAGCGTCATGCTAAGTGGAGTGAATTTATTGAGTCATTTCCTTATGTCATCAAATATATCAAAGGTAAGGAAAATGTTGTGGCGGATGCACTTTCCTGCATATGCATGCTTGTTACCAAACTTGAATTGAATGTCATTGGCTTTGAGCACATAAAAGACTTGTATGCGCATGATTCTTAATTTGCTATTACATATGCTAAATGTTTGAAGCATACATCTTGGGAGCGATATTACATCAAAGATAATTATCTTATGAGAGCTAACAAACTATGTATTACCGAGTCTTCTGTTCGTTTGTTACTTTTGCAAGAATCTCATGGAGGAGGACTAACATGACTCTTTGGACGCGACAAGACATTCGCTACGCTCTCCAAGAACTATTTTTGGCCCAAGATGTTCCGCGACGTCTCACGCTTCACCAACCGGTGCCCTACATGCCGCAAAGCTAAGTCTAAAGCTCAATCCCATGGTCTCTATATGCCACTTCCTATTACATATCACCCATGGGAAGATATTAGCATGGATTTTGTGCTTGGTTTGCCTAGAACTAGAAACGGCAAAGATTCCGTGTTTGTTGTTGTGGACTGATTGTCTAAGATGGCTCATTTCATTCCTTGCAACAAGATAGATGATGCTTCACATGTTGCAAATCTTTTTTGTAGAGAAATCTTGCGCCTCCATGGAGTCCCAAAGACTATTGTCTCGGACCGTGACATCAAGTTGTTGAGCTACTTTTGGAAGACTCTATGCGCCAAGCTCAGAATCAAGCTTTTGTTCTCATTGGCACACCGTCTCAAACCGACGGCCAAACAGAGGTGACGAACCAAACACTCTCCACTCTACTTCGTGTGTTGATCAAGAAGAATATCAAGGAGTGGGAGCAGTGTCTACCCATCGCCGAGTACGCCTACAACCGCCCAAGACATTCAACAACCGGCAAGTCCCCTTTCAAGGTCATCTACAGTTTCAACCCATTTTCCCCATTGGACATTCTTCCTCTACCACTACAAGAGCGCATCAACATGGACACGAGAGCCCGAGTGAGCTACCTCAAGAAGATGCATGAAGATACAAGGCACACCATTGAGCGCCAAGTACAACGACTCATGACCAAGCTCAACGTCAACAAGCAACCCATGATATTCAACATTGGAGATCTTGTGTGGCTACACCTTCGCAAGGAGCTCTTCCCCAACGAACGCAAGTCCAAACTTCTACCACGAGCTGATGGACCCTTCAAGGTGCTTGATCGCTACAAAAATAATGCATACAAGATCGACATCCCACGCGACAAGTACTCCGTGAGCGACATATTCAACGTCAAAGATCTCTCCCCGTACCATGGTGATGAGGGTTTCGATCCGAGGTCGGTGACAGTGCCCTGGACTAGGGGGTACTCAACACGTCGTCTCCTGAACATGTGTATCGGGCCGAGGACCCCCATGGCGGTTTACTCATGGGCCACTTCGGACAGCCCATGCTGCGTACAAGGAGGATTCCACAAGACTTGGTGCCCAAGACAAGGACTCCTCCAAACCCTAGTTCTCCGGTGTGTTATATAAACCGAGGCCAGGCTAGTCAATAAAACATCTTATATTCATTAGACCAATCTCGTGGTAGATACATGTACTCTGTACTACACCCCATATGAATACAATCAAAAGCGTGACGTAGGGTTTTACCTCCATCAAGAGGGCCCGAACTTGGGTAAAATCTCGTGTCCATGTTACCATTGCTCCAAGTGTCAGGACCCCGATCCTAAGTCACACTGATCTAGCATGTAACACATCATATCACTTTGCGGCCTCACGCACGGTATTCCCACGGGTGTCGCCTTACCATGGCCCGGGACCATTTGCGCCTTTTGGCTCACGTATATGATAGTGTCGCTAGCATCCATATGACAAAGAACCCGGGCCGACATGGCTAGTCGTGAAACCAAAGCGGCGCTAACCCATGGGGACAGGCATACATGAATCACATCGAGCATGTCGGTCATCAACGTATAAATTCGGGCTGTAGCACTGGCTAACAGGACTCGGTATCCCGGGCTGTAGCAGCTAGGCAGACTCGAATAACACCGTGACATTTCCCGAAGACGACATAGGAACGGTGAAACACATGCCGCCATCAAGTGTCCAAGCAGTAGTCTTTGGGCTAGCAGGACTCCGGTGAACCGGCTGTAGCGGACTACTATCGCTCGATTCACGAGACTACATTTCCCCATATGAGAGGCTGCCAAGGATAAACAACTAGTTTGTCGGATCCCACACATACCAAGCATTTCAAACATACACACATTATGCTCAATATGCGTAGATACAACATGGCATCACAACATAACTCTCGACTCAAATATTTATTCATTAGGCTCCGAGGAGCGAGATATTACAAACATGGGTCTCATGACCCAACACTCGAAAGCATACAAGTCAAAGCACAAGCGAAGCTAAACATGTCTCGAGTACGCACAACTATAATTGAAAAAGGCTGAGAAGCCCGACTATCTACCGATCTCTGCCGAGGGCACAAGATCGTAGCTGAGGTAACAAGCTAAGCGTCAAGTCCACGTGGAACTACCAAAGAACACCGACGCCTCTCTCGCAAAACATAAAATAAGCAAACGTGAGTACAATTGTACTCAGCAAGACTTACATCAGATCTAACTACATATGCTTCATTATCAAAAGGGGGGTGGAGTTTGACCGCAGCAAGCCAGCTTTGACTCGGTGGCTATCCCGAACTACGATTGCAAGTAACTCTTTTGAGGTGGCGCACGAGTCCACATATTCACCATGGCAATACACCACTATGAACCCGCTCCGTCTCCCTACGAGAACGCCATCCATAGCACTCACGCTTATCTTGCGCATTTTAGAGTATCCACTTTCACTTGTCAATGAACTGATATAGGCAACCCGAAGTTCTTCTCCGTGAGACACGGCTATTCAATAGATCATATTAAACCCTGCAGGGTGTACTTCTTCACACGCTCTCACCACTTACCGCCGTTTACGACATGTACTCGGCAACCTTCAAGCGGAAGCCCAACGTGGGTGTCGGCCATGGCCTACCTAAACACTCAAGTCCCTAGTCCAGTTTATCGCCTATTCGGGTTCCATCCGCAGGAGTCCGCCGAGGTTCCCCATACAGCCCCGAACGATGTGTGCAGGGTTCCCGAGATACCAAACGGGCACTCGGTACACGGGCCACGGTGCCTACCGCAACACAACCCACCCCTAAGGTCAGCGCTATGCGTGCGGCCCCAAGATGCTACAAACACCGAAACTACTTGCAACTCCCGAACCGAGGACAAGGGTGGTCAAGAAGCCGAGAGGGTCCATTGGTTTGGGTCCAATGCGTGGTAGTAACTGTTTCATGGATCACAAACACGTAACTCAGTTCTCGAGGACGGCTGCAATGAGACAACCCACCATGTACTCCTACATGGCCTCTCACCGCTACCTTTACCAAATCGTGTTCACACACTTAGCTCACACACAATAGGACATGTTCATAACAATTCCAATTCATTCCCGATGAATCAGACCCGACTCAACTCTAAGCGATGAGGCATGACAACAAGCATAAATGAGTAGGCACAACATGGCTCAAACAACTCCTACTCATGCTAGTGGGTTTCATCTAATTCTTGTGGAATGACAGTCATGCAGAGGATAAAGGAGTTCAGCTACCGCAGCAAGTAACACATGATTCGTTGTTGTCCTAATGCAGTAAAATAGAGCAGGAGCGAGAGAGTGGGATTATATCGGAATGAACAAGGGGTTTTGCTTGCACGCACTTCAAGATAATATAGTTCTTCATCGGTGTCATCGAACAATCGTCGGAACGCCGCTCATGAGGGGGGGACAATTACCGGCAAACAAGAGAGAACACAATCAATGCAATGCACAGCTACATGAATGACATGTCATGTCAAGGTACTGAATTCACCTAATGCAACAGTAATCCAAGTTAATTGAAGTGGAATTCAAACAAGGTTGAACTCCAACTCCAAATGCTAGTTCATAAATTTCCTAACCATGATTCATCTTATTCAGTGAGGTTAACTTGTTTAAACATGCATGAAAGTGCCATAAACAGATTCTTCATATTTTTCGATCATTTTCATATATAAATTATTTCATTTGGAGTTCTGATTAAAAGTTATGAATATTTGAAGTTTGGGGTATTTTCTGAAATTTATAAATCATTTCCTAATTTATTCTAATTCTAGAAATACTTTCTGCAAGATGATGATGCTGTGTGACGTCAACAAGTCGACATGGTTGACCAGAGTCAAACCAGGCGCGGGACCCACGGGTCGAGTCATTAGGCTAACTAATTTTAGTTAGTCCTTAATCCTAGGTTTAATTAGCGTATGGCCCACACGCCGCTGACCAGAGGGGATCAAATCCCTGGTCAACAGGGCTAATCCACCGCCGCTAGCCGCCGGCAACGCTCGAGACGGCGGCGTCGCGAATCGCAGCACGGGCCACGCAGTTGGCGCGGTTGGCACCGTTGGAACCCCGAGCCTCGTCCGCGTTGGCTGGTGCTAGTGGGGTCGCCGGAGACGACCTAGATCGACGGCGGTGTCCGCTTCCGCGGCGGCCGGAGCTCGGTGGTTGCGGCTGGGAGGGCTAGAGCTCGCGGGCGAGGGAGCTGAGCAGGGCAGCGTAGAGGGGAGGTGCTCAGGAGCATGCCGGAGCTACTATGCGAGGCAGAGGTGCTCGGGGGCATGGAGCTCGCCGGCCATGGCGGACGGCGGCTTCGGGTGCTCGCGGGGCGGCGGCTACAGGGCGCGCGAGAGAGAGAGAGAGAGATGAGGGGAAACGACGGCAAGCTCACAGGGAGGCGGCGGGGTGGCTCAGTGGGTTCGGGGACGACCTCCAGCGCGCGATCGACGGCGGCGGCCGACGAGTAGATGCGGCAATGGAGAGCTCGAAGACGACGGTGTGGCGATCCTTGGCTTGCGTGGCTCGGCGAAGAGGAGATGGAGTTGCGCCGACCTTCCGGACACGGGAGGGGCGAGGGGTGGCTGTGGCATGGTGCAGTGATCGGCGTCAGCGAGCTCGCTCGGTTGAGCTCGCGAGAGGGGAGCAGAGGAGGGGATGGGGTTCCAGGGAGAGAGGGGAGAGGACGAGGGGGGTCGGGGGGTGTGCGTGGCACCCACGGGTGTCGAGGAGGAGGGCCGGAAGCAGGAGGTGGCGTCGGGGGCGTCGGGCAAGCGCCACGCCTCGCCTCGCCTCTTGGCGGAGGGAAGACGACGAAGCGCGAGGCGGTGGTGGGCTGGGCCACCAGTGGGCCGTCGAGGAGGAGGGGGGAGAGAAGGCTGGGCCAGGTGGGCTGCGCAGTAAGCTGTAAGGTATTCTCTCTCTCTTTTTATTTCCATTTTCTATTTTCTGCAATTATGTTTGGCTTAAATAAAAATGCCAGGGCATTTCCAAAAATCATGAAACTGGTCAATGTCACTGTTTGGAATATTTCCAACAACAAACATTTCATTTTATGATTATTTGAGCATTTAAAATATTTTATAGTATTTAAATGCCCAAATGCAAATACCATATGAATTAATTCAAAAGTCCAAATGTCATGGAGAAATGTGCAACATCTCTCGTTATCTGCTTCAAAGATTATTCCAAAAATGGTGAACATTTTGAAGGCCATTTGGTTCATTGAAAATATTTCTTAGTTGAACCTATTTGAATTGTTTTTGGTGCTAGGGCTTGGTCATCCCCATTTCAAATTTTCATGAAAATTAAACATGATGCATGGATGCAATGCCACTGTTACGAGCAAGCTCTAGGGCTGATTTGGGGTCAGGATACCACCCCACTAAACAAGAATCTCGCCGAGATTCAAGACGGAGGTAAGAGGAAAAGGAAGTCACAAACTATCACAATCTTCATGATCCATTTGCCCTTCTCAAGATGTTGATTCATTCCATCATCTTAGTCTTGACGTCTTCGAGATCTTCACCCGACACGACAACAGAAAGAAGGGGGAAACCCTACATGATTCGATCTTCACGAAGATCAAGTAAACATGATCGACTCACGGACTGAGATGGTGACACATCTCGAGTTGAGACACAAAACACATCGAGAGGGATGGAAGAACAAACGACGGGGTTTGATTGGTGGCAACAATTCCACGCTTAGAGAGATGGTGGGTGGTGTCAAGGTGGCGAGGAAATATTTATCATGATCCCGTAACGGGACACCTCGAGAAAGGTGACGCAAAGAACTATTCCCTTAAGTGGCAAAAAGAATTACTTTTGAATTAGAAATCATTGAGACTCTTCATACCAGCCTAAGGCAATTCACAACGATCGTTTGGCGGAGTGCAAAGGAATGGTACACCCGGACTAGAATGGATGATGTAGACAACGCAATGGATGGTTTTTGCTTAACATCGGAGGTGGAGGGGACCCATGGTAAGTCCACTTTTGAGGATGATCCTAGACAAGAATCACTAAGAAGGCAGCCCATAGTGAAATGGCACAAGGACGGTGCAAGCTGGGAACGAAATGCAACTGCTGGAATGTTCCAACCACCATATTTGCCTGAGATTCAGATCTGATTGGTGATGGGATACTTCAGACTCAGCATGTCCGAAAAGGAAAGGTTGCAACACAAATCGACGAGATGACGTTGCAAGATTCTCGGGATATGAACTACGGTAGCAAGCTCCAAAATATGAGCTGGTTCCGCTACAAACCTGTGAACACATTGTCCTGCAAAGCATGACCACATGGTAGTCTTATAATAAAACACTACCGAGTTCAGGTGGGGAACCATAATCGAGGATATTGAAGTCCTTGCATAAGGCATGCTCTTAAGAGGGAACTTCCTTTCCTTGAACAAATCAGTCAGTGGCTTGGTGTGCTAGGGATACATACGGAATGAAGATGATCAGTCTGTCAAACCATAGAATACTTTGCACATGCATGACGGACTTGGGATGATTCCACAGGAGGCAAACAAGCTTTCTCGAATCCACGGCGACAACTTACATCAAATGCACGTGAGTTCGAGGAAGTCACTTCTTCCATCCAAGCATAGGCTTCATGAACGACACACGAAGAAATGCTTACACAAATTTCCAACACTAGGTTGTTGTTCAACACGACTCCTGGGGGGAGACAAAAATGCTACTGATGGGCTCAACAGCAACTCATCGGAATTTCCATATCACTGGACTTCCACCATCATGTGAACACGGTGATAGCATTGGTCAGACCAAAAGATATAATGGTGTATGCTCGAGGGATCAACCACGAGTAAGACAACATTACGAGCATCGTTGGTACTGATTTGATTTGACGTTAGCCCACACTCAAATCAAAGGATTGATAAGACGATAGGTCCAGAATCGATCACAGAACCAATCGATGAAGATATCATCTTTCTTCAACACACACTACACAAGAATATCCCTTTGGATCGAACTAAGTTAGGCAAGCTTTTATCTTCCAACTCTCCAAGTTATTGTTTAGCTCAACCAACTCGCTCAGGGTATCCAACACAGATTCTTGGAGAAAGGGTGGTTCACAGGGAACCAACTTGATCACGAGCTCAACATAACAGTCAGGGAACAACCCGGTAACACTTCCAAGAAGATATTTGGAAAGTCACGACCCACCGTATGTTACTAAGCTCGAGACAATCTTGCTTTTCAGGGCAAGATGATATGATCAAATGAGTGAGGACTTGACACAATCCTAACTCATCAATCGAAGTGTGCACCAGAAATAAGGACTAGGTAGCACAATCTATCTTAGAATGATGATTTAATAACCAACACACCAGGAATAAGGATATTGCCCACTAGCTACTAAGCAACGAGTTGCTCGGAGTATTGATTTCACACATCACAATTCACTTGTCGGCATTCCGGTTACACCAACACGGGACCGAGGAATGATTGATGATGGTGAGAAGTATCACTACGTCAAAAATTCATGAGGGTTGGTGCAATTCTCATGACACTCTTGACATAAAGATGGTAACACTCCAAGGTAGAACAGAACAAAAGCTGAATTGGCATCTTGATCTGCGGAATACAACTGCTTTGACCCAATCCTGGATATGGATGAGGTACTGGAGTTTGTTTCTCCTAGTCATTCCGGAATGGAATGGCTTGACGGACCACATGAGTAATAGGCATCGATAAACGAATGCACGCATACCCTTGACTATCAATTGACAGGCGGGGGTCAGAATACAACTAAAGAGGGACAACTCAAGGAACATATAATTTTTGAGTTGTGGAGGCATGGATTAGTATATCGAGCAAAGCTCAACATTTCTTCCGGATAACCCATGCGGAGAAGGTAGAACTGGCAAATTCACAATTATAAATGGAGAACTCCCCAAGAGTACTCTGGTTGTGATCTTTTGGTTCAACAAGGAACTTTTGCCATAAGCGGTTCGTAGTATTTGGAAGAAAGAAATACCACAGACCTCGAGGACTATCGCAAGGGTTACTAATATCCTAAAGGCACTAGCAAATACTAACAACATGAAGTAGGATGAATCTCGGGTTCGAAACCGGGAGTAGAATACCTACTACTAAATGGCATCACGGGATGCTTTCAAAATGATGGCCGTAATCATCACACTAGGGATACAAAAGCATTGCTAAATTGCTAGGTGACTTCCTAAACACCTAGGGTCATAATAATAACTCCAACATATATGTCGAGGCAATGGAGTACCTCGACTGACTGGTTAGTGTGCTTAATCTGGCCCAAAAGGACATCAGGAACGGGAAGAAGGGATTTGCAAATGCATCAGACCATTTAGAGACCTGGGATAACTCGGACAGCATAACGACTGTAAATGCTCAAAAAGATTTGAGACATCATGCAAAATGGTGGCATAGCCACTTAACAACATCATATCAAAGTTCCGAGATCAACAGTTGATATATAGGATAGTAGGAACTGAGCTGAGGCTTAAAACCAACAATCTTAAAGGTCTATGGATTAGTAACACGTCATCCTAATAGATAGATGAGAAGCCTAGTTCTTAAACCCCGTAGAAGAGAAGAGGATGACTCAGATCAGAAGGCCATGAGGTATAAGGAGTAAAAAGAGCCTTACGCTCCCATCCACAATCAATTCCCTTACATAACTAAAGCATTTCTAGACACAACTTGACCAGTTTGGCTTGGTAATCCTCTGAGCATCAAAGCTCGATACCAACGCTGTCAGGGACCCGATCCTAAGTCACACCGATCTAGCATGTAACACATCATATCACTTTGCGGCCTCACGCACGGTATTCCCACGGTGTCGCCTTACCATGGCCCGGGACCGTTTAGCCTTTTGGCTCACGATATGATAGTGTCGCTAGCATCCATATGACAAAGAACCCGGCCGACATGGCTAGTCATGAACCCAAAGCGGCGCTAACCCATGGGGACAGGCATACATGAATCACATCGAGAATGTCGGTCATCAACGATAAATTCGGGCTGTAGCACTGGGCTAACAGGACTCCGGTATCCCGGCTGTAGCAGGCTAGGCAGACTCGAATAACACCGCGTGACATTTCCCGAAGGATGTAGATATAACGGCAGTGAAACACATGCCGCCACCAAGTGTCCAAGCAAGTAGTCTTTGGGCTAGCAGGACTCCGGTGAACCGGGCTGTAGCGGACTACTATCGCCGATTCACGAGACTACATTTCCCCATATGAGAGGCTGCCAAGGATAAACAACTAGTTTGTCGGATCCCACACATACCAAGCATTTCAAACATACACACATTATGCTCAATATGCGTAGATACAACATGGCATCACAACATAACTCTACGACTCAAATATTTATTCATTAGGCTCCGAGGAGCGAGATATTACAAACATGGGTCTCATGACCCAACACTAAGAGCATACAAGTCAAAGCACAAGCGGAAGCTAAACATGTCTGAGTACAAACAACTATAATTGAAAAAGGCTGAGAAGCCTGACTATCTACCAGATCCTGCCGAGGGCACAAGATCGTAGCTGAGGTAACAAGCTAAACGTCGAAGTCCACGTGGAACTACTAGCGAGACTGACGTCTCTCTGCAAAACATAAAATAAGCAAACGTGAGTACAATTGTACTCAGCAAGACTTACATCAGATCTAACTACATATGCTTCATTATCAAAAGGGGGTGGTGGAGTTTGACTGCAGCAAGCCAGCTTTGACTCGGTGGCTATCCTGAACTACGACTGCAAGTAACTCTTTTGAGGTGGCGCACACGAGTCCACATATTCACCATGGCAATACACCACTATGAACCCGCTCCCGTCTCCCTACGAGAACGCCATCCATAGAACTCACGCTTATCTTGCGCATTTTAGAGTATCCACTTTCACTTGTCTATGAACTGATATAGGCAACCCAGAAGTCCTTCTCCGTGGACACGGCTATTCGAATAGATCATATTAAACCCTGCAGGTGTACTTCTTCACACACGCTCACCACTTACCGCCGTTTACGACATGTACTCGGCAACCTTCAAGCGGAAGCCCAACGTGGGTGTCGGCCACGGCCTACCTAAACACTCAAGTCCCTAGTCCAGGTTTATCGCCTATTCGGTTCCATCCGCAGGAGTCCGCCGAGGTTTCCCATACAGCCCGAGCGATGTGTGCAGGGTTCCGAGATACCAAACGGGCACTCGGTACACAGACCCACGGTGCCTACCGCAACACAACCCACCCCTAAGGTCAGCGTTGCGTGCGGCCCCAAAGATGCTACAAACACGAAACTACTTGCAACTCCCTGACCGAGGACAAGGGTGGTCAAGAAGCCGAGAGGGTCCATTGGTTTCGGGCCCAATGCGTGGTAGTAACTGTTTCATGGATCACAAACACGAACTCAGTTCTCGAGGACGGCTGCAATGAGACAACCCACCATGTACTCCTACATGGCCTCTCACCGCTACCTTTACCAAATCGTGTTCACACTTAGCTCACACACAATAGGACATGTTCATAACAATTCCAATTCATTCCCGATGAATCGGACCCGACTCAACTCTAAGCAATGGCAGGCATGACAACAAGCATAAATGAGTAGGCACAACATGGCTCAAACAACTCCTACTCATGCTAGTGGGTTTCATCTAATTCTTGTGGAATGACAGTCATGCAGAGGATAAAGGGTTCAGCTACCGCAGCAAGTAACACATGATTCGTTGTTGTCCTAATGCAGTAAAATAGAGCAGGAGCGAGAGAGTGGGATTATATCGGAATGAACAAGGGGGGTTTTGCTTGCCTGGCACTTCTGAAGATAATATAGTTCTTCATCGGTATCACCGAACAATCGTCGGAACGTCGTCTACTGAGGGGGGGACAATTACCGGCAAACAAGAGAGAACACAATCAATGCAATGCACAGCCACATGAATGACATGTCATGTCAAGGTACTGAATTCACCTAATGCAACAGTAATCCAAGTTAATTGAAGTGGAATTCAAACAAGGTTGAACTCCAACTCCAAATGCTAGTTCATAAATTTCCCTAACCATGATTCATCTTATTCAGTGAGGTTAACTTGTTTAAACATGCATGAAAGTGCCATAAACAGATTCTTCATATTTTTCTGATCATTTTTCATATATAAATTATTTCATTTGGAGTTACAGATTAAAAGTTATGAATATTTGAAGTTTGGGGTATTTTCTGAAATTTATAAATCATTTCCTAATTTATTCTAATTCTAGAAATACTTTACTGCGTCAGCATGACGCCTGTGTGACGTCAGCAAGTCGACATGGTTGACCAGAGTCAAACCTGTGGCGCGGGACCCACGGGTCAGAGTCATTAGGCTAACTAATTTTAGTTAGTCCTTAATCCTAGGTTTAATTAGCAGGGCGGGCCCACACGTTAGTGACCCAGGGGGGTCAAATCCCTGGTCAACCGGGGCTAATCCACCGGCGTCTAGCCGCCGGCAACGTCCGAGACGGCGGTGATGCGCGGAATCGCAGCACGGGCCACGTTTCGAGGCGCGGTTGGCACCGTTGGAACCCCGAGCCTCGTCCGCGTCGGCTGGTGCTAGTGGGGTCGCCGGAGACGACCTAGATCAACGGCTGTGTCCGCTTCCGCGGCGGCTGGAGCTCGGTGGTTGCGGCTGGGAGGGCTAGAGCTCGCGGGCGAGGGAGCTGAGCAGGGCAGCGAAGAGGGGAGGTGCTCAGGAGCATGCCGGAGCTACTATGCGAGGCAGAGGTGCTCGGGGGCACGGAGCTCGCCGGCCATGGCGGACGGCGGCTTCGGGTGCTCGTGGGGCGGCGGCTACGGGGCGCGCGCGAGAGAGAGAGATGAGGGGAAACGACGGCAAGCTCACAGGGAGGCGGCGGGGTGGCTCAGTGGGTTCGGGGACGACCTCCAGCGCGCGAACGACGACGGCGGCCGACGAGTAGATGCGGCAATGGAGAGCTCGAAGACGATGGTGTGGCGATCCTTGGCTTGCGTGGCTCGGCGAAGAGGGAGATGGAGTTGCGCCGGACCTTCCAGACACGGGGGAGGGGCGAGGGGGTGGCTGTGGCCGCGGGTACGGTGATCGGCGTCGGCGAGCTCGCTCGGTCGAGCTCGCGAGAGGGGAGCAGAGGAGGATGGGGTTCGAGGAGAGAGGAGAGGACGAGGGGGTCGGGGGTGTGCGTGGCACCACGGGTGTCGAGGAGGAGGGCGGAAGCAGGAGGTGGCGTCTGGCGTCAGGGCAAGCGCCACGCCTCGCCTCTGCCCTCTTGGCGAGAGGAAGACGCGAGCGGCGAGGCGGTGGTGGGCTGGGCCACCACCGGGCCACGAGGAGGAGGGGGGGAGAAGGCTGGGCTGTGGGCTGCGCAGTAAGCTGTAAGGTATTCTCTCTCTCTATTTCCATTTTCTATTTTCGTAATTATGTTTGGCTTAAATAAAATGCGGGGCATTTCCAAAAATCATGAAACTGGTCAATGTCACTGCTTGGAATATTTCCAACAACAAACATTTCAGTTTATGATTATTTGAGCATTTAAAATATTTTATAGTATTAAATGCCCAAATGCAAATACCATATGAATTAATTCAAAAGTCCAAATGTCATGGAGAAATGTGCAACATCTCAAGTTACAAGTTTCCAAAGATTTTTCCAAAATGGTGAACATTTTGAAGGCCATTTGGTTCATTGAAAAATATTTCTTAGTTGAACCTATTTGAATTGTTTTTGGTGCTAGGGCTTGGTCATCCCCATTTCAAATTTTCATGAAAATTAAACATGATGCATGGATGCAATGCCACTGGTTACGAGCAAGCTCTAGGGCTGATCTGGGGCTGTGACACCAAGACGCCTAGCTTAGGACCCCTACTACGAGATACGCCGGATATAGAACCGACATCGGTGCTTTCATTGAGAGCCTACTAGTGGTCGCCACAGTGCGATGGGAATTCGGATCGTCTCCGGCGCGATCTACGCATCAGAGCCGAGCTTTATGGTCAATGTCGACATCTTTTGTCGCCGGCTCGACTGGTCACCTTGGCTTGACCGAGGACTGTGCCCTACCTCCAATCATCATGTTCAGACGAGGGCCTTCATCAACATCAACTCCGATCTCTATCAAGATCATGGAGGAATCATCCATGGAGCTCGGGGGCTCGACGTCAACATAGCCCTCAGGCGACCGTGCTGTTTATCCGAACAACTAACTTGTATCCGCTACCACCACCTCCTCGAGCATCGCTTTGACGATTCCTTCGTTGGAATTGTGCGGAATTGAGTCTACAACAACACTGTGAAATTTCGTCGCGTTCCGATGGAGCAATCTCCGCCGGTGTTCGATGTACCGGAGCCCCGTCAAATCTGGACGGGAATTTGGACGAGTTTGGAGCGTCGTGTCCAGCATCTGGTTCGGACGTCCTTTGGAATATCCAACCGTTGATCGGCTGCAGAATTCCTATATTTACCACCCCTCAAAATTTCAGCTCGATCCGACCGTCCAAACTCCGGGAACCTTCCGATTTGTGCATTACTTTTCAGATCTGTTTTCTGCGCGAGAATGAATCGGACCCGAGTTCATCTTTTTTATGAACGGGATTTCGGACATCCTTTTTGAAGGAAGTTTTGTATGGGGTATTGTGTTTCGTTCCCAAACACATCCCACTAATTTTAAAGTCTTTTCCAATATGATCTTCACGATCGCGCTGGTGTCAAACCAGCCCGACAACGTTGCTCTACGGCTGCCGACCTGCGCTAGACACATCGTCGCTTTGTTTAGCCGAGCTCAACTTCTTGGGATCATCATCTCGGCAAGCCGAACAAGAGTTCGGCATCACGAAGTATAAATCATCACCAACATCGTCGCCCCACGGATTACACGGAGCGGGCACACCGGCATCGCCGCACGGTCACTTCATCAAGCCAGCATTGACCACGTCACGAGTTACGACCTGCATCGGCATGGCCGCACCATTGCTTCATTGAGCCGATGTCCATCACGCCGAACTACTTCAACACCTCGGTTGACATGGCAGCTGCAACGTCTCCTTACCGACCTGCTCCGTCTCCTCATCTGGACCGGGGGCTTTGCCATCAACCTACACCAGAGACTTCAGCATCGTCAACCGACCAACTTCATCACGTCAGCTGGACCGGGGGCTTTGCCTCGGTGAGCCAACCTTTACCAGCATCGCCATGCCGTCACTTCACCGCCCATCAGGCAATGGGTATGCGGATCGAGTCCCAATTTTGGGAGTCACTTTTCTTCAGACTACTACAACAAATAAACCAGGTGCTATTAATCCTAGCAATTTTTGCTTGTTTGGGTTTATTATTTCCAAGGAATTATTACTCTGCTTTGTTTCATCATCTGTACACAGGTCATTCAAATGGTAGCCGCATTAACAACGGTCGGGTGGTGGTTCGGTCAGCTTCCGTGCATAGTTCGGTGAATTCGGACCGACCTGTGAATTCAGGCTTTGCCACACCTTTAACGCATCACGCTGACGCCCTGCATGGACATTGACTTCGGCTCCAGGACACATATCTTTAAATAAATTATTTTGCGTAAATTAATTATGCGAGGATTTTTATATATTTATATTATTATTGTTGGCCTGCACTATTTTACATGTGCAGGTAATGGACTTTGACTGTGTCACATGGTCTCTTCGGCAAGCCGACGTCGTCGTCCCAATCAGCGTAAACCGGCTCGCATGATGACCTTGTTGGTCGTGTTGCCATACTGACGTGTTGGTTGCCTCGGGGACTTCGGCATCACCGAGAGTGCTCTACCTCATCGAGTGTTCGGCGCACAGGCCATATTTCCTTTATTACTCACTTTGCATAAATTATTTATTATGCAACAATTTTTTTAATTTATTATTATTACTATTATCTCCGGTTTGCACTATTTTTTGTGCACAAGTAAATGATCCGGGTCGGGCAGTGTTGTCACCTCGGCTGGACGGGGGGCTTCGTCAACACTTCATTAACCCACGCCGAGGACTTCGGCGTCACACTGCCGGCCTGCATTGGCCATGCTATGTCACCACTTCGGACTGCCGAGCTCTTCGCTCCGCCACCTCGGGACCGGCTTGGGGAATGGAACCTTGTCCCACATCAAGCTCGGACCGCGTCATCAATGCCGAACACATTAACCAGCTAAGTCACTTTCATGCTAAAAAACTTTCAGTTTTTTTTTCGGTTCGATGAAGCATTATACTTTTTTTTGGCAAAAAGTAGTTTATGAAAAACTTCCTTGTCAAAACTTTGTTTGTGACACACAAATTCAAATACCCCGTCTACTTAGGGGCTTCATTTATGAAGCCTTTCCTCTTGCATATGATTATACTTGTATGGCTTTGTTCCTTTGTGTATTACGCCACAATATGCACCAAGTTGACTTTAGTGTTCCGCAAGCTGGGTTGCCTTGCTCCTATGTTTACCCCTACGTTCCCGATTATTCGGCTAGGGAGTAAAGGGACCACCTCTGCGATTGTCATGATTGTGTCATCCGAGCTCGGACCTCAGACTGGGTGAAGCCGAAATCTAGCGCTCTTATTGTTTTCAATCATGGTCGGCACACAACGGAACTCATGAGTACAAAAAATCTATTGCACAAGTCTCATAGTAACAATGAGCAACCGAAGAAAGGAATCGGTGGGGGTACTATATTCTTCGAAGATGCTTCTTACACTTCGTCGATAATATAGCATAAGTTTCTGGCGCGCTTTATGCATTATGCCTTATGGCCTGATTGCCTGGTTATCAGAAAAACCGTCGATATTCTCAACAGGTGGAGTACATAACACTTTTCGGCCCTTGACCGAAGAGGGAGAAGCCGACGGTCGGTTAAGACGCATTTAAAGTTCAGGTGAACATAGATATGATATAAGTACTTCGGTACATACAATCATAAAATTCTTTTACCCAAGTCACTTTGGGGCTATTAAATTTATGTGAGCTGTTTTATAGTAAGTGTTCTTCTTCTTAGTCATTGCAAAGTCTTTTTCTATCACTCCTTTTTTCGACGCGAGTGTGTGGTCAATAGCCGGGGAGCCTAATTTCTGTCTCAAAACCGCTAGAGTTCAGTTTGCTAAACTGGCCTAACGAGAAGTACTCCGCCTTCGGGATAGGAGGTTGAAGCCGTAGGCTGACCCGCTTTAAGTCTTGAGATAGTATGTGTCATGTTAAAGCACGACAGAAGCACAATTTTTTTCTCTAAGACCAATTTTTGGATTGGCACCGAACACTTGATCTAGTTCGGACGTCAAGTTTTTACTGAAGTTTTTTGGTTTTCCAAGCCTATGGCACTTTTAAACTATTTGTGTGTTTCCGGCATAAGTCTCGCAGTGCAACGCCAGACACCTTTAGAGGTTCGGCAAAAACATTGTCGGATATTGCTATATATGCATCGGTTATGAATTGTGTCTTCAGCTAATAGTTGGGTTGCCCGGCTCCTCTGCTTGCCTCCTACATTCCGCTTTGTTCGGCTAGGTGTGCAAAGGGAGAACCACTGCGATTGTGCTTCCAGCTAGCATGGTTAAAGCACCTCAGTGGAGAAAGCCGAAAACTGACTGTCACAATAAGGCAAACTGGTCAGAGATCCGATGACTGTATTAAACTATAAGATCGATAGAGGTCACCCCGTGTTAAATGACGATCCGTTCATAACATTGGCCAAAGTGTTTACGGCTTGACCTCGACTGTCGCCGAACACTAACCGGGGGCTAGTAACTGGCCTCCCAACTTTAAACTCCTATGACTAAGTGAAAGTTATAAAGCCCGCATATCTGATTGCCTCGTTTCCGCTAACACAACCGCCTTCGGGCACCGAGACGTCGGCTAAGGGTTGTCTTGTTATTGCGAAAACACCCTGCGTAGCATCTACAAGGGGCGGAAGCCGACGATGGGCCACTTTCAACTGATAAACGGTCGCAACGGAGTCAAAATAAACATATCATCGGCGTTTGTATTTAATATACGAAGGCTGCCTTCCGCAATCATCGTTATAAAGCCATAAATATGCATCAATTTGACTTAAGATTTCGGCCAAGTTGGGTTGCCTAGTTCCTGTGCTTACCCCTACGTTCCCGATTGTTCAGCTAGGTGGTAAAGGGAGCACCTCTGTGATTGTTACTACAGGGTCATCCGAGTTAGTACCTCAGACTGGGTGAAGCTGAATGCTAGCGATCTTAAAGGATATAATTGGTCGCAACGGCGGAAGTAAATTTTTTGGTTCATTAATACCATAGAGTTCGGGAACTTTCCCCGAACTAAATCCTCAATATTTTCCTCCCACATTGACCGGAGGTGAGGTTTCATGATCATGATCAGCATGACAACCCAAAGAAAGGAACCGATAGCGGGACTATTTTCTTTGGAAGATGTTTTTTACATTTAATAGCAATATAGCATATCTCTCCATGTACCTTTGTTTGTAAAATCGTATGGCCAGATTGCCTTGTTTGCCGTAAATCTTTGCCCTCATAAAGGCTTTATAAAGTAGGACAAACACTCCCCAGCTACTGGCCGAGGAGGTTGAAGCCGATGGTCGGTCAACAAAGTTTTGTACAATGCAGATCCGAGCATTAATGATGTAAAATACTTGGATACATAGAACCATTACACATAAAATTGAGAGTAAAATCCATTTACTGCAACCCATCTTTTAAACCACTTGGGGCCTACCTTGGCGAGCTCGGATTTCGACCAGCTCTAAGCTCCTTTAAGAGATCTTTATTCTCTTTCCGAGAAGTTTGTGTTGAACACAACAAAATTTTCTGTCAAACGGATATCGATCCTTAATTCGGCCACCCGTGCCCACATTAAGGCTCGGGGGCTACTGGGCTTCGCGCTCATTATTTATAAATATTAAAGGGTCACATCGATCCCCTGATCTGGTGTTGCCACCCGACCAGTGTCTCGGGGGCTACTGCATTGCCTATACAATGCAGAAAATTCAAAGGGCTCAGTGTTCGGCTTGGCCGAACTACGGGCAAACGCGTCTTCGAACAACAATAGGCACCATCTGGGACCTATCCGTCATCAAGCTAATATATTACGGCGACTTCTCAAAACCCTCTCTCAAGGGCTCATCCACCGATCACTATCTCCTCTAATGTGCATCTCGGATTTTTGGCCGACACACACCTTGAGGGCTACTCGATATACATATACTGGCTATATATCTCGGCAGAGAATAAATTGTACCAATCAAAAATATTCACAAAAATTAGCCCGCGGTCGGGGTGGTGCACCACCTCGGAAGCGGTCCGGCATAAAGCTCGGGCGCCAGTGGCTGGCTCCATAGAGGCCATTTCCGGCATTAAGCTCGGCTGAATGCGTTCAATCTTTTAAAAGACCGAGGTAGTTTACGACACCTGGACGCTGACCATCATTCGAGCTCGGAAATGGTCCGGCATAAAGCCCGGATTCGAATGGCTCGTTCCATAGAGAACTTTTCAGCGTTAAACTCGGATAACCTCCTTCAAACTTTTTCAAGCCAAGGTGATCTATGACACCTCGGATATAGTCCGGCGATGGAGCTCGGATATAGTCCGGCGTTGGTGCTCGGCAGCAAAAGATATCCTGAATGCAGTCCGGCGTTGGAGCTCGGATACAAGAGGACACCGCTGCACGGGAACAACTTCAAACCCGAGGTGTGGCGTAAAAAATAATAATAAGGCATTGATAAAGGACGAGAACTTAAAGGGGCTCCTCGGATACCCGACGTATAAACTCTTCGGATTCACTTCGGCGATCCTCAAGATCGAAGATGAGGAGATTTGTTGAACCAGTTTTCAAGACTGATGACCGAAGATGAAGAGCAGTTCGGAAGAATCGAGGAGCGTCCTGATATGTCTCTGTCGTATCTATAATTTTTTATTGTTCCATGCCAATATTATTCAATTTTCATATACTTTTGGCAACTTTTATATTATTTTGGGACTAACATATTGATCCGATTGCCCAAAGGCCTCTGTTTGTTGCATGTTTTATGTTTCACAGAAACCCAATATCAAACGGAGTCCAAACGGGATAAAAATGGACACAGAATTATTTTGGAATATTTATGATTTTTGGGAAGTAAAATCAACGCAAGACGGTGCCCGAGGGGGCCACGAGGCAGGGGGCGCGCCTCAGGGGGCAGGCACGCCCTGGACCCTCGTGGGCACCCCGTAAGGCGGTTGACGCTCTTGTTTTTGCCGCAAGAAAGCTAATTTTATGAGAAAAATCTGGGCGAAAGATTCAACCCAATCAGAGTTACGGATCTCCATATATAAAAGAAACGGTGAAAGGGCAGCATAACAGAACGCGGAAACAGAGAGAGAGAGAGACAGATCCAATCTCGGAGGGCTCTCGCCTCCCACGCCATGGAGACAATGGACGGAGGAAACCCTTCTCCCATCTAGGGAGAAGGTCAAGGAAGAAGAAGAAGAAGGGGGGCTCTCTCCCCCTCGCTTCTGGTGGTGCCGGAACGCCGCCGGGGGCCATCATCATCACCGCGATCTTCACCAACACCTCCGCCATCTTCACCAACATCTCCATCACCTTTCCCCCTCTATCTACAGTGTTCCACTCTCCTGCAACCCGCTGTACCCTCTACTTGAACATGGTGCTTTATTCTTCATATTATTATCTAATGATGTGTTGCCATCCTGTGATGTCTGAGTAGATTTTCGTTGTCCTATCGGTGGTTGATGAATTGCTATGATTGATTTAATTTGCTTGTGGTTATGTTGCTGTCCTTTGGTGCCCATCGTATGAGAGCGCGCGTGGATCACACCATAGGGTTAGTTGTATGTTGATAGGACTATGTATTGGAGGGCAAGAGTGACAGAAGCTTCAACCTAGCATAGAAATTGATGCATACGGGATTGAAGGGGGACCAATATATCTTAATGCTATGGTTGGGTTTTACCTTCATGAACGTTAGTAGTTGCCGATGCTTGCTAATAGTTCCAATCATAAGTGCATAGAATTCCAAGTCAGGGATGACATGCTAGCAGTGGCCTCTTCCACATAATACTTGCTATCAGTCTAGTAAAGTAGTCAATTGCTTAGGGACAATTTCACAACTCGTACCACCACTTTTTCACACTCTCTATATTTACGTTTTGCTTCTTTATCTAAACAACCCCTAGTTTTTATTTACGTGCTCGTTATTATCTTGCAAACCTATCCAACAACACCTACAAAGTACTTCTAGTTTCATACTTGTTCTAGGTAAAGCGAACGCTAAGCGTGCGTAGAGTTGTATCGGTGGTCGATAGAACTTGAGGGAATATTTGTTCTACCTTTAGCTCCTCATTGGGTTCGACACTCTTACTTATCGCAAGAGGCTACAATTGATCCCCTATACTTGTAGGTTATCAAGACCTTTTTCTGGCGCCGTTGCCGGGGAGCAATAGCGTGGGGTGAATATTATCGTGTGTGCTTGTTTGCTTTATCATTAAGTAATTTTTATTTGATGTTCTTAGTTGTTTTCTATCTTTAGTTATGGGTAGGAAACGCAAAATACGAAAAAAAAATTAGTTGTACCTACTGAACCAATGGTTGAAGAACCACTCAAAATCTATCACACTCCTGAAGCTTATTACTTGGATCATCTTTGATCCCTATCTGCTCGTGCTGAAACCCCAACTAGCTTAGTTGAGGGCAAATCTTTAGATGAGCATGCTTGTTATGTGCGACACCGTATATCTGAAAAAGGGAAACTTTTACTAGGTCAAATTCATCGTTTGCAATGCTATGCTTGGAATTTATGTGAAATATATGATTTTACTTGTTGTTCTGAAAACCCTAAGAAACACCTTCCCTACCAATGTGAGTTTAGTGATAATGCAATCGTATCTTCGTATGCTAAGGGTGTTTATAATTACTATGATGTTCAACAAATTGAAGAATTCGTTGCTTTTAAGGGTGCTTATGAAATTGCTTCTTTGATTGAAAAGTATGGTGCTACTCTTTACAAATCTGAAAATTTTGCCATACTTAAATATTGCTATGATAATTATGCTTCTAATGCCTATGTTGAACCATATATTGAGGACTACTCTGCTGTCCAAGAAGAGACTAATATTTTGCAGGAGTCTATGGAAGAAGAAATTGATGAAATTGTGAGCTCATTGGATGAAAAAGATGATGGGGAGAGCGAAGAACAAAAGGAGGAAGAGCGGATTAGCTACCCGTGCCCACCTTCTAATGAGAGTAACTCTTCAACTCATACATTGTTTAATTTCCCTTCGTGCTTACCGAAGGATGATTGCTATGATGATTGTTATGATCCCGTTGATTCTCTTGAAATATCCCTTTTTGATGATGCTTGCTATGCTTGTGGCCATGATGCCAATATGAATGATGCTTGTGGAGATGAACTTGCTATAGTTCCTTATGTTAAACATGAAATTGTTGCTATTGCACCCACACATGATAGTCCTATTATCTTTTTGAGTTCTCCCGATTATACTATATCGGAGAAGTTTGCTCTTATTAAGGATTATATTGATGGGTTGCCTTTTACTATTACACACGATGATTTTGATAGATATAATATGCATGTGCTTGCTGCTCCTACTTGCAATTATTATGAGAGAGGAACTATATCTCCACCTCTCTATATTTCCCACATGACAAAATTGCAAGAAACTATTTATACTATGCATTGGCCTTTACTAGGTGTGCATGAATTGTTCTTTTATGACATGCCGATGCATAGGAAGAGAGTTAGACTTCGTTGTTGCATGATATATGTTACTTTCTGCTCACTACTAAATTACAAATTATTGCTAATTAAAATTGGCTTTGATATACCTTGGGATCCGGGTGGATCCATTACTTTAGCACTATATGCCTAGCTTAATGGCTTTAAAGAAAGCGCTGCCAGGGAGACAACCCGGAAGTTTTAGAGAGTCATTTATTTCTGTTGAGTTCTTTTATAAAGTTTAAAAACAAAAAAATAAAGAGGGGAACCCAAAACTATTCAAAAAGGAAAGTGAAAGTGAGAGAGACAAGCATTGTTGAAGTGGGAGAGCTCCTTGAACTTTGTTCATGCTCACGGAAACTTTGTGAACCTTAATTACAGAAAATTTTCAATAATAATAATTATCCCCTTGTACAATTCCATTGTATTATAAAAATAATGTGCTAAGGTTTGCCTTTAGGATGTTTACAATGCTTGTTGGTTTGTACGGTGCACGACAGAAACTTTGGCTGTAGTGCTCGATTTTATATTTTTTTACTGGAACATCAAACGGTTCTGATTCTTTTTGCACTATCTTTCTATACAATTTTTTTATTTTTCCTAATTTTGGCAGAAGTTTTCAAGTATCAGGAGTATGGTGAATGTTCAGATTATTACAGACTGTTCTGTTTTAGACAGATTTTGTTTTTGATGCATAGTTTGCTTGTTTTGATGAAACTATCAACTTATATCTGTGGATTAAGCCATGAAAAGCTATATTACAGTAGACACAATGCAAAAACAAAATATGAATTGGTTTGCAACAGTACTTAGAGTAGTGATTTGCTTTATTATACTAATGGAACTTACCGAGTTTTCTGTTGAAGTTTTGTGTGGATGAAGTGTTCGATGATCGAGAAGGTCTCGATGTGAGAAGAAGGAAGAGAGGCAAGATGTAACATCCCAAATTTTCAATTTGGAATGTTACACATAGATCATTCATGCATATCATATTCTATTGCATCTCGTTTCGCGATCCTCGAAATCCTAAGCAACTCAAGGACCCTCGGAGAGAGTTGGGGATTTTCCCGGTTTTCATATTTGAATTTTATCAAATATTGAAACGAGGATAATTGATTTTAATTATTTTTCTCTCCAAAAATATTTCATATTAAAATATATGAGAGGAGATAATATGACTTCTCCAAAGTAATTGAAATATTGGAGGAAAAATATTAAAATCAAATATTTGATTTTATTCAGATTTTATTGCTATTTTATTTGCATTAGAAAAATTGCACGTTTTTTTTCAAAATTGCTTTTAGGGCCAAGAAAATGTTCATCTCGTTCTAAATATTTTATTTAGATAGTGAAAATTTGTTTTGGCATTTTTAGAATTTTATTTTATTTTCTAGGATTTATTTTTGGTTCGGCGGAATTATTTAAAAAAATTCCAGCGCCCGACTGGGCCGAAGCCCAGCCGAGCCGGCCCGCTCCCAGCGCCGTTGTCTCCCTCCTGGAGACCGACGTCGCCGCCGCCTCGGACCCGGAGTCCGGCCGGGACTCCGCCTCCCTGCCGCCTCACCCCCTACTCCAAGCCGCCCCCTCCTTAAATACCCCACCCCGCCGCCTCAACCATGGCCTTGCGCCGCCGACACTGTCGCCGCGTCGCCGCCGTCGTCGCCCGCCGCCGCAGCCTGCCCCTCCGCCGTTGCAGCCCGCCTCGCCGAAGGTAACGCCGCCGTTCTTCTGCTGTTTTTTAAGAAAACCGATCCAGTTTTTTAAGAAACCCTAGTTCGCTTTTTGATCGGTTCGCGGTTTTTCTCGGTTTAGCTACTTAGCGGACGTTCGTACGTACGTCCGTTTTAACGAAAGTTCTTCGCTCGATAGTTACAGACAACGAACGTTCGTTCGTTAGCTTGTTCGTCAATTTTCTTTTTCTCGGATTTTTCCGTGATTATTTTCTATCGCGATTTCTGATCCGATTTTCGTTTCAGTTTATCTTTTCGCTCGTTTATCGGAATCAGGCGATTCAAGCGCCTAGATCTTCGTCTCGAAACCCTCTTTCTGTTTAATCAACTTAAACAAGATTTTGGTACGGTAAAATTTGACTTTAGTTCAGATTAGTAAACGGATCTTGTTTCTTTCGCCGTTTGGGTTTCGTTGCTTCGTTTGGTTTGATTCTTCTCGCAAGCCGGAGTTCGTAAGGTGAACTTTCTGGTCAATTCTTCTTATTTGAGTTTTGCCCGTGCATCTTTGCTTGATTGCTTATGTATGCTATTGTTTGTTTGCGATAGAATTCCCGGAGTGCATAGCGTGCTACTACGAGTCCCTAGGTTTTGCGGATCGTCAGCAAGGCAAGTAACACATTGATCATACTCCTTCCATACCCACTTTTTATGCATTAGTTTCAATCCTCAAACATTGCATGATTAGGATGTGATTAACATGTGGGATGGGAAGTAGTTGATGAGGTAGAACCTATTGCCCAGTTATTTTCAAACCCTTGGGAGTTACTTCTACGTATTGCTTATATTGCTATGCTATGCTCGTAGACGTGGTTTGGGTGAGTGAAATCCATGACATATGTGAGGTTGTTAATTAATGGTTCAACTTAAGGTGGCAACTGAAATACACATCTGGTGGATTCAGCACTGGAGAATCCAAAGGTTCTATGTATTTTGAAATCCTGCACTGTGACCTTCCTATGGACCGCCACCCAGGCTCAAAGGGAACTGAGATATTTTTCATGCTAGAAACTTCCGTGTGCAGCCACAAGCTATTATGGGCTCTAGCATAGTTGAGTAAGTTACATGAAGCTCTCGAAGAGGTGGATCAGCAGGTAGAGGGTTGTAGGTTTGGTATGGTCTGCCCGGAGTAGAGAGTTAATGTTTCTGAAAGACTGTGTCTCGGTCATCCATTTCTCAAACACCATGTAGTGCGAGAAATCCAACGGAGGCGATTGAGTCTTGTGGGGAAAAGTGCGCAAACCTCTGCAGAGTGTACAGTCTAATCATGGTTAGCCGTGTCCCCGGTTATGGACAATCTTGAGTATCTAGTACTTGGAGTATCCTAAGTATCTCATCACTCTAAATTAATATTGTTGGGCTGATAACTACTTTAATTGGGATTGAGTTGGAGGAACATTCTCAATGATGTTTCAACTACCATGATAGTTAAATTAAAATCTATTCCTTTGTTGTAGGGGAAAATTGGCTTTTCGCAAAAACTATAACCATAGAGCTTTCCACTAGCCAAATATGCATGTAGTGATAGCATTATTCTGTTCCTGCTCTACTGTGTTATATTGCCAGCATATTCCATGTGCTGACCCGTTTTCGGGCTGCAACGTATTATGTTACAGACTTTTCATACGAGGAGTAAGGTTCGTTAGGTCGTTGCCGTGCAGCTCAGCTATGCCGTTGGAGTTGATGGACTCACTTTATCTTCCAAGCCTTCCGCTGTTATCGTATTAGATGACCTTAAGCCATATTTATTGTAATAAGTTCTCTTTTGAGACATTCGATGTAATAAGTGTGTGATTGCTACTCTGTTATAAATCCTTCGAGTACTGTGTGTGTCAGCATTACCGATCCAGGGATGACACTGAAGCACAGAGACTTGACCGTTTCAGGTCGGGTCGCTACACAAGAGCTCAAGCTTGGGGATGCTCAAGGCACCCCAAGTAAATATTCAAGGAGACTCAAGCGTCTAAGCTTGGGGATGCCCCGGAAGGCATCCCCTCTTTCTTCAACAAGTATCGGTATGTTTTCGGATTCGTTTCGTTCATGCAATATGTGCAATCTTGGAGCATCTTTTGCATTTAGTTTTCATTTTTATTTTATGCACCATGCTGGTATGAGATGGTCCTTGGTTGATTTATAGAATGCTCTCTGCACTTCACTTATATCTTTTGAGTATGGCTTTATAGAATGCTTCATGTGCTTCACTTATATCATTTGAAGTTTGGTTTGCCTGTTTCTCTTCACATAGAAAACCGCCATTTGTAGAATGCTCTTTTGCTTCACTTATATTTGTTAGAGGATGGGCATATCTTTTGTATAAAAAATTAAACTCTCTTGCTTCACTTATATCTATTTAGAGAGATGACAAGAATTGGTCATTCACATGGTTAGTCATATAATCCTACATAAAACTTGTCGATCACTGAATATGATATGTTTGATTCCTTGCAATAGTTTTGCGATATAAAGATGGTGATATTAGAGTCATGCTAGTGGGTAGTTGTGGATTAGTAGAAATACTTGTGTTGAGGTTTGTGATTCTCGTAGCATGCACGTATGGTGAACCGTTATGTAACGAAGTCGGAGCATGAGGTATTTATTGATTGTCTTCCTTATGAGTGGCGGTCGGGGACGAGCGATGGTCTTTTCGTACTAATCTATCCCCCTAGGGGCATGCGTAGTAGTACTTTGCTTCGAGAGCTAATAAAATTTTGCAATAAGTATATGAGTTCTTTATGACTAATGTTGAGTCCATGGATTATACGCACTCTCACCCTTCCATCATTGCTAGCCTCTTCGGTACCGTGCATTGCCCTTTCTCACCTCGAGAATTGGTGCAAACTTCGCCGGTGCATCCAAACCCCGTGATACGATACGCTCTATCACACATAAACCTCCTTATATCTTCCTCAAAACAGCCACCATACCTACCTATCATGGCATTTCCATAGCCATTCCGAGATATATTGCCATGCAACTTCCATCATCATAATATACATGACTTGAGCATTTATTGTCATATTGCTTTGCATGATCGTAAGATAGCTAGCATGATGTTTCCATGGCTTGTCCGTTTTTTTATGTCATTGCTACGCTAGATCATTGCACATCCCGGTACACCGCCGGAGGCATTCATATAGAGTCATATCGTTGTTCTATATCGAGTTGTAATATTGAGTTGTAAGTAAATAAAAGTATGATGATCATCATTATTAGAGAATTGCGCCAGTGAGGAAAGGATGATGGAGACTATGATTCCCCCACAAGTCGGGATGAGACTCCGGACGAAAAAAAAGAGAAAGGCCAAAAAAAGAGAAGGCCCAAAAAAAAAAGAAAAAAATGAGAGAAAAAGAGAGAAGGGGCAATGTTACTATACTTTTACCACACTTGTGCTTCAAAGTAGCACCATTTTCTTCATATAGAGAGTCTCTTGAGTTATCACTTTCATATACTACTGGGAATTTTCATTATAGAACTTGGCTTGTATATTCCAAAGATGGGCTTCCTCAAATGCCCTAGGTCTTCACGAGCAAGCAAGTTGGATGCACATCCACTTAGTTTCAGTTTGAGGTTTCATACACTTATAGCTCTAGTGCATCCGTTGCATGGCAATCGCTACTCCTCACATTGACATCAATTGATGGGCATCTCCATAGCCCGTTGATTAGCCGCGTCGATGTGAGACTTTCTCCCTTTTTGTCTTCTCCACATAACCCCCATCATCATATTCTATTCCACCTATAGTGTTATATCCATGGCTTGCGCTCATGTATTGTGTGAGGGTTGAAAAAGCTGAAGCGCGTTAAAAAGTATGAACCAATTGCTCGGCTTGTCATCGGGGTTGTGCATGATGTGAATATTTTGTGTGGTGAAGATGGAGCATAGCCAGACTGTATGATTTTGTAGGGATAACTTTCTTTGGCCTTGTTATTTTGAAAAGACATGATTGCTTTATTAGTAGGCTTGAAGTATTATTGTTTTTATGTCAAATGATAGACTATTGCATTGAATCACTCATATCTTAATATTCATGCCATGATTAGATACATGATCAAGATTATGCTAGGTAGCATTCCACATCAAAAATTATCTTTTTATCATTTACCTACTCGAGGATGAGCAGGAATTAAGCTTGGGGAAGCTGATACATCTCCGTCGTATCTATAATTTTTTATCGTTCCATGCCAATATTATTCAACTTTCATATACTTTTGGCAACTTTTTATATTATTTTTGGGACTAACATATTGATCCAGTGCCCAGTGCCAGTTCCTGTTTGTTGCATGTTTTATGTTTCGCAGAAACCCAATATCAAACGGAGTTCAAACGGGATAAAAACGGACGGAGAATTATTTGGGAATATTTATGATTTTTGGGAAGTAAAATCAACGCGAGACGGTGCCTGAGGGGGTCACGAGGCAGGGGCGCCCTGGACCCTCGTGGGCACCCTGTAAGGCGGTTGATGCTCTTATTTTGCCGCAAGAAAGCTAATTTTATGAGAAAAATCTGGGCGAAAGATTCAACCCAATCGGAGTTACGGATCTCCGGATATAAAAGAAACGGTGAAAGGACAGCAGAAGAGAATGCAGAAACAGAGAGAGACAGAGAGACAGATCCAATCTCGGAGGGGCTCTCGCCCCTCCCACGCCATGGAGACCATGGACCAGAGGGGAAACCCTTCTCCCATCTAGGGAGAAGGTCAAGGAAGAAGAAGAAGGGGGGCTCTCTCCCCCTCGCTTCTGGTGGCGTCGGAACGCAGCCGGGGGCCATCATCATCACCGCGATCTTCATCAACACCTCCGCCATTGTAGCGACCAGACCCGAATGGATCAAGTCTCTGTGCTCAGTGTCATCCCTGGATCAAGAATGCCGACACCACACAAGATTTCAAGGATTTATTGCGAGTAGCAATCACACACTTATTACATCGTTGTCCACAAGGGAACTTATTACAATAATATGGCTTAAGGCCATCTAATAATAACAGCGGAAGGCTTGGAAGATAAGCGAGTCCATCAACTCCAACGGCATCACTGAGTATAGAACCACGACCAACACCTTACTAAATCGTTCGAAAAGTCTGCAACGTGAAAGTTGCAGCCCAAAACGGTCAACACATGGAATATGCTTGGCAATGTAACACATAAGAGCAATGAAGGAAATAAGCCTATACTACATGCATATATGGCTGGTGGTAAGGCTCTCTGTTACATTTGCATAAAGCTGATTTTTCCTACATCAAAGGAATAATTTTTTTAACTATCATGGTGGTTGTTAAACATTGAGAATGGTTGACAAGATCCTCAATCCCAATTAAAAAGTACTCATCAAAACCCAATAACTTTTATTAGAGGTAACATGTTGAGATTCACATGATATTCAATTACAGGATACTCAAATTGTCCATAACCGGGGACACGGCTAATCATGATTAGTTTATACACTCTGCAGAGGTTTGCGACTTTTCCCCACAAGACTCGATCGCCTCCGCTTGGTTCTCGTGACTACATGGTGTTTGAGAAACGGATGACCGAGACATAGTCTTTCGTAAGCGCTAGCACCTTACATGTGGGTAGACCGTACCAACCTACATCCCCTACATCAGCTAGCCTACCCGTAAGAGTTTGCACAACTTAGTCAACTACGCCAGAGCCCATAATTGGCTTGTGGCTGCACACGGAAGTTTCAGCTTGAATAATCTTATGATCCCTTAGAGCACGGGTGGCGGTCCAAGAAATACAGCAAGTCTGATAGAAACCAGGTGCCTCAATCCACCCAGGATGTGTGTTTAGGTTGCCACCTTAGATAAACCATTAATTAACAATCTCACATCTGTCATGGATATTCACTCACCCAATCCACGCCTACTAGCATAGCATGGCACAATAGCAAACGAGAAGTAACTCCCAAGGTTTCATAAGTAAAACAGTAATAGGTACTACCTCAATCTACTTCCCAAACCCACAATTTAATTTGATCCTAAACATGCAAGTGTTTGAGGTTTGATCTAATGCATAAAAACTGGGTAGTAGAAAAGGTATGATCAAGTGTTACTTGCCTTGCTTGATGATCCGCGAGACCTAGAGATTCAAGTAACAAGCGGCGACTCGGTGATCTAACGCAGACAAACAACAAGCATACAATAAGTACTCATCTAATGCACGGGAAATCTCGAATAAAAGATCTAACCAGAAAGTTCAACTTAAGAACCCAGGTTGCAAAAGAATCGAATCAAAATAAACTCCGAAAGTCGAAACTCGAGAGAGAACGACTCGGTTTAGCAATCTGAAATTAGGTCAAAATTTCACAGTAGCAAAACTCTGTGAAAGTAGGTTAGTCGAACGGCGGTTTCAATTCTGAAACTCCGGCGCTTGAATCACCCGATTCCGATAAACGAGCGAGAAATAAAACAGATATGAAAATCGGATCGAAATCGAATCGGAAAAATAACGGATTAAATCCGATTAAAAGAAAACGATTTAACGGTTTAAATAACGGACGTTCGTTAACGAATCTAATCCAACGAACGCGTTCATTAAAACGAACGGTTCGGTGAGCGTTCATAAATAAGAAAACCGAAAAACCAAACTAGGGTTTTTTAAAAAAACCAACATCACCTTTTTAAAAAATAAAACCGGATCGGTTTTTTTAGGGAAAACCGGATCGGGCGCGGGCTACCTCCGTGATCGCCAAGCGAGCTCCGGCGGGGCCCGGGGCGGCGAGGGCGCGGCGGGGTCGGGAGGGCGGCGGGGCTCAGCTGGGCGAACGGGCGGCGGCGGCGTTCGGCGGCGGGGCGGGCGGAGTTCGGCGCGCGAGCTCGGGAGGCGAGGGGCGGGCGGGTCGAGGTGAGGAGAGGGGGGCGGCGGGTTATAAAGGGGGGAGGGGCGCCGGGTGGCTTGGGGAGGGGTAAGGGAGGCTGGTCTGAGCCGGACTCGGGAGGCGTCTTGGCGGGGCACCACCGGGCGGCGGGCGCGCGAGGGAGAGGGAGGCGGGCTGGGCCGGGCTGGCTGGCTGGGCAGTGGGCCTTGGCCTGGGGGGCGCGATTTTTTTAAATAAAAATTAAACCAAATGAATTAAAAAAATACCAAATAAACTCCGATTTAAATAAAACAAATTTTCCCGACTCCTAAAATGAGTCTAACAAAATGAACTTTAAAACGCAAAACATGCATAAATTTTAAAATGCTCATTTTTTTGCCTAAGCAAAATAAATATTCAAAACCAAATTTTGATTTATTTATAATATCTTCATTTTCCTAAATGTTGGGAAAGTCATATTATTCCCTCTCTTTAATATTTTTATAGGAAAAACTTTATGAAGATAATTTAAATAAATCCAATGATCCTATTTTCAAAATTTGAGAAATCCCAAATATGAAAATAATGAAACTTCCAACTCTCTCCGAGGGTCCTTGAGTTGCGTGAAATTTCTAGGATCGGAAAAATGCGAGAAAAATATGATATGCATGATGACCTAATGTATAACATTCCAAATTAAAAATTTGGGATGTTACAAACCTACCCCCTTAAGATGAATCTCGCCCTCGAGATTCGGGTTGGCTAGAAAATAGGTGAGGGTGGTCCTTAAGCAAAACTTCCTCTCTTTCCTAGGTGGCTTCATCCTCGGTGTGGTGGCTCCACCGAACTTTGCAAAACTTGATAACCTTGTCTGCGGGTAACTCTGCTGCATAATCGAGAATCTTAACCGGTTTTTCCTCATAGGTCAAGTCATCCTTCAATGAATTGCTTCCAGTGGCACTGTGTCTCTTGACGGTACCTCTGCTATCTCGGGTGACATTTCTTCAATCGAGAAACATGGAATACATCATGAACTCCCGACAGTCCTTCCGCAATTCCAACTTATACGCAACTTCTCCCATGCGTTGCAAAATCTTATATGGTCCAACGAAACGGGTGCTAACTTTCCTTTCACTCCAAAACGCTTAACTCCTCAAGCGGGATACTCGAGGTATACTCTGTCTCCAACTTCATACTCAATCGCTGCGCTTTGAATCGGCATAGCTCTTCCATGCGACTGGGCTACCTTGAGCCTGTCTCGAATCAACTTAACTTTCTTCGGACTCCTTAATTAAATCTGGTCCAAACAACCGACGATCTCCGTTTAGTCCCATGACAACGGTGTCCGCACCTTCTTCCATCTGAGCCTCGAAGGTGCCATCTTTAAGCTGGTTTGGTAATGTTATTGTAGGAAAATTCTGCATCGACAAATTATCATCCCAACTAGATCCATAATCTAGTGCACAAGCTCTCAAAGATGTCCTCCAAAATCTGATTGACTCTCTCGGTCGTCCATCGGTCTGTGGGTGGAATCTGTCTCAATTCAATCGGGTTCCCAATGTTTCGTGTAACCGGTTCCAAAATTTCGAGGTAAACTGGGTTCCTCTATCCGATCGATGCTCCTCGAACTCCGTAAGCACACAATTCTGGTCATGTATATCTTTGCCAACTTAGCACTGCTATAGGTAGTCTTGATCGAATGAAATGAGCTACCTTGGTCAAACGGTCGACTATGACCCAAATCGAGTCATATCCAGAACGGGTCTTTGGCAAACCTGTGATGAAATCCATGCCTAGTTTATCCCACTTCCATTCGGGTATCGGCAACGGTTGTAACAATCCTGCTGGCTTCTGATGTTCTGCCTTTACTTTCTGACATACGTCGCAAACTGCTACATACTCCGCCATATCCTTCTTCATTCCGGTCCACCAGAAAATATTCTTCAAATCCAAATACATCTTGGTATTTCCTGGGTGAATCGAATAGGGTGAATCATGGGCTTCTTGCAAAATCAACTTCCTGATCTCTGGGTCATTGGGCACATAAACACGGTCTTCAAACCATAGGGTATCGTGCTCATCCTCACGAAATCCTTTAGCTTTTCCTTTGCTCATTTTCTCCTTTATAGAGGCAACTTCCTTATCTACCTTTTGGGCTTCTCTGATTTTGTCCATTAGTGTCGACTGAATCTCCAATGCTGCTACATAGCCTCTAGGAACTATTTCCAAACATAGCTCTCGAAGGTCCTCGGCTAACTCATTGGGTATTCCTCCCATCATTAGGGTATTGACGTGGCTTTTACGGCTCAATGCGTCTGCTACGACATTAGCCTTTCCGGGGTGATAATGCAATCTCATGTCATAATCCTTGATAAGTTCTAACCATCTCCTTTGTCTGAGATTCAACTCCTTCTGGGTGAAGATGTACTTCAAACTCTTGTGATCCGTATATACTTCACAATGATTTCCAATGAGAAAATGTCTCCACGTCTTCAAGGCATGCACAACGGCTGCTAACTCCAAATCATGAGTGGCATAATTCAACTCATGGGGCTTAAGTTGTCGTGAAGCATACTGAAACAACTCTTCCTTCCTGCATAAGCACTGCTCCAAGTCCTCGACGTGAAGCGCCGTAATACACCTCATAATCCTTAGTCCGATCCGCAATATCAAACCGGTGAGGTAACCAATCTTTTCTTCAACTCCTGAAAACTTGCCTCGCAGTCCTCAAATCCATATGAATTTGTTTTCCTTCTTCAACAATTCTGTCATAGGCTTTGCAATCCTTGAGAAATTCTCAATGAATCTTCGTAGTATCCTGCGAGTCCAAGGAAACTCGAATCTCTCCAACTGTCGTTGGTGCTTCCCATTTGGTTACGGTCTCAACTTTTGTGGGGTCAACTGCTATTCCTTCTCCGGATATAACATGTCCGAGAAATCCAACTTCCTTTAGCCAAAACTCACATTTGCTGAACTTGGCATACAACCGGTGTTCCTCGGTTTCTCCAAAACCAATCGCAAATGTTCCTTGTGTTCCTCTTCATTCTTCAAAAAATCAAAATATCATCAATGAACACCACGATTTAATTTATCCAAAACTCCATAAACACTTTGTTCATCGTGTTCATGAAATAGGCTGGTAGCGTTAGTCAGTCCAAATGACATAACGGTATACTCGTCAGTCCATATCTCGTGGTAAACGCTGTCTTGGGTATGTCTTGCTCCCGAATCTTCAACTGATGGTACCCTGATCGCAAGTCGATCTTAGAAAACACTTTGGCTCCTTGCAAGCGATCAAACAGATCATTTATCATAGGTAGTGGGTACTTGTTCTTGATTGTTACTTCATTCAATCCACGGTAATCAACAACCATTCTCAACGATCCATCCTTCTTCTCCACTAACAAAACGGGTAATTCCCAAGGTGAAGAACTTGGGCGAATAAAGCCTTTATCCAATAGTTCCTTAATCTGCTTCTTGATTTCCGCCAAATCCTTTGCGGGCATCCTATATGGTCGCTTCGATATCGGGCCTGTTCCTGGCAACAACTCGATCAAAAATTCAATGTCTCTATCCGGCGGCATTCTTGGCAACTCTTCCGGAAATACATCAGGATAATCCTTTACCACTGGTACTTCTTCCTGTACCACTCCTGATAAGCAATTAACTTGTGCTCTCCTCGGCTCGTGCCGTGATACTTACTTAATCCTCCTTCCTTCTGGTGTGGTGAGCAAAATTGACCTTGTGGTACAATCTATGTTTCCTCCATACCTTGATAACCAATCCATTCCTAATATCACATCCAATCCTTGGGATTCCAGAACTATTAGGTCTGAGGGGAAAACATAGGGTCCAATCCTTAGTGACAGTCGATCACACCATTTACTAGCCATGTACTCTGCTCCGGGTGAGGTTACTAGCATGGGTGACCTAAGGGCTTGGGTTGGTAACTTGTACTTATCCACAAATCCCTTGATATGTATGAATGCGATGCACCAAGATCGAAAAGAACAACTGCAGAAATGACTTAACCAAAACTTACCGACATCTTGATCGGGCTGATCTTCAACCTCCTCCACATCAATGTGGTTCACCCGTCCCCTGTTGAAAGGGTTGGGCTTCTTTCCGAGCTTCCATTGTCATTTCCATTCGCCTACGGGATAGTCATTTGCATAGTGCCCGCCTTGCGGCACTTAAAGCAAGTAATGTGACTCAGTCTACCTTGGATGGTGTAGACGGGTTGGTGCGGTTCTGTCTGTTGCTTCCTCCATTCCCGCTCCCATTCTTGGCGCCATTATGGTTGTGCGAATTACCTCCTCCATGGGTATGTCAAACTGAATTCCTGATTTAGGGGTATAACGAGGCTTCACTGGGATCCGAGTTATACTTCCCTTGTCCATACTTCCGCTTGCAGTTCTCAATTTGTCTTTGCTTTCCTTCAATCATGAGAGCTCGGTCTACTAACTCCTGGTAGTTGTTGAAACTTCATCCATCAACGGCATGTGAACTCATCATTCAGTCCTTCTAGAAACTTCTCCTGTTTAGCAAGATCTCGTAGTAACGCCATCTAGGGCATAACGTGCTAATTTGCTAAAATCATCCACGTCGCCAACATCCTTCCTCCTTGGCATAAGTTGCGAAACTCACGCTTCTTCATGGCCATGGCTCCTGCTGAAACATGGGCGGTCTGAAAGCTTGTTGAAACTGGTCCCATGTGATGGTGTTCACGGGTAAGTGGTGTGAAATTCTCCCACCATGCTTCTGCGGGTCCTTCAAGTGATGTCTGCAAACTTCACTCTTTCACCATCATGCATCCCGCAGTGGTCAGCTCCTTCCTATCTTGCGGAGCCACCATCTGCTACAATCGGCTCGGTGCTCTCGGAATACACCGCGGGTTCAGTCTAAGGAAACGAGTCGATGATCCGCAGTGGTGGTGGTGGTGGCGGTGGGTTGTTGTTGTTGTTGTTGTTCGCACCAATGTTTGAATCAGGGTATTCTGCTTTGGATCAATTGGGTGATCTCTGGCGGAAAACGAATCCGGGTCGCGTCTCGGAGGCATCGATGGGTTTAGAAGAGAAGAGAAATGTAGAATAGAATGAGGTCTAAGGGAATCACTACCCAAATGAACATGAGCAAAAACACACAAAATCACTCCATTCAATCAAACAAGGGCTTACAACGATCTAACTATCGCAAAAGTGCGTGTACTATAATGTTTACATGGAGGAAATACTACTAATATGTGGGGACTTCTACTAATTTGAACCGTGGAGACTCCATGATGTCTGCTCCACTTCGCCTTCAAAGTCGGGTTCACTTGGATCCGAATCGGTGTCGCCGATGTTGATGTAGTCGCTGGGTATTCGACATACTTGGTCTTCATTCCTGAGTGCCAACTTCTTCTTGAGTTCTTCGATCTCGTACTTAAGATCGTTATTGTGTCTTGCCGAGCTACGATCTCGCCCATGTAGTCCTTGCGTAGTCTTTAGTTCTTCTTCCATTCGATGATCCTTCCTTTGTCTTCGCAACTCCAACATGTCATTGCACATTTGGTTCTCCGGCGTCGAATGTGCTGGTTTAACTCCTGGATGAAAGCTGCAATGGATCTATCCTTCTTGGTGTTGACGACGTCCCAGCTTGTCATCTCGGCGTCCGCAAATCTGGTAGATGGTGTCCTTGAGGTCTTCTTGATAAACTTCTCCAATGCGTCCCATGGTGATGTGAGCTGCCATGCTCTTTCCTGCACTCCAAGTTGGTGCAATCAAAACACTATCTATAGGCTTGGTGATTGGGGCGAATGTCCTTCCCGAACGTGAGCATGAATCTTCCAGCGCTCTTCTTGAGGCGAGTGGCGTTGAAAGTCCCGTGAAGCTTGGTAATCCAATGTTCAGTACTTAGTAACTTCCTTCAAGTGAAATCCAAAAGGTGTGCCTTCATCCGGTTGGGTGTACTTGATCTTCGCGTCCGTCATCCTAAAGAGAGTAGAAAAGATGAGGAGTTAGAAAATGGGAAGAGAGTAGTGATCTATGGCTTTAACTTAGTGGTCGTGTCCTCATATCAGCGTGTGCTCGATACCATTCTCTCAGAGCGACCAGACCGAATGGATCAAGTCTCGTGCTCAGTGTCATCCTGGATCAAGAATGCCGACACCACATAGTACTTCAAGGATTTATTGCAGAGTAGCAATCACACACTTATTACATCGTTGTCCACAAGGGAACTTATTACAATAATATGGCTTAAGGCCATCTAATAATAACAGCGGAAGGCTTGGAAGATAAGCGAGTCCATCAACTCCAACGGCATCACCGAGTATAGAACCACGACCTAACACCTTACTGTCGTTCAAAAAGTCTGCAACGTGAAAGTTGCAGCCCAAAACGGTCAGACATGGAATATGCCGCAATGTAACACATAAGAGCAATGAAGGAAATAAGCCTATACTACATGCATATATGGCTGGTGGTAAGGCTCTACTGTTACATTTGCATAAAGCTGATTTTCCCTACATCAAAGGAATAATTTTTTTAACTATCATGGTGGTTGTTAAACATTGAGAATGGTTGACAGATCCTCAATCCCAATTAAAAGTACTCATCAAAACCCAATAACTTTTATTAGAGGTAACATGTTGAGATTCACATGATATTCAATTACAGGATACTCAAATTGTCCATAACCGGGACACGGCTAATCATGATTAGTTTATACACTCTGCAGAGGTTTATGACTTTTCCCCACAAGACTCGATCGCCTCCGCTTGGTTCTCGTGACTACATGGTGTTTGAGAAACGGATGACCGAGACATAGTCTTCGAAGCGCTAGCACCTTACATGTGGGTAGACCGTACCAACCTACATCCCCTACATCAGCTAGCCTACCCGTAAGAGTTTGCACAACTTAGTCAACTACGCCAGAGCCCATAATTGGCTTGTGGCTGCACACGGAAGTTTCCAGCTTGAATAATCTTATGATCCCTTAGAGCCCAGGTGGCGGTCCAAGAAATACAGGCAAGTCTGATAGAAACCAGGTGCCTCAATCCACCCAGATGTGTGTTTAGGTTGCCACCTTAGATAAACCATTAATTAACAATCTCACATCTGTCATGGATATTCACTCACCCAATCCACGCCTACTAGCATAGCATGGCACAATAGCAAACGAGAAGTAACTCCCAAGGTTTCATAAGTAAAACAGTAATAGGTACTACCTCAATCTACTTCCCAAACCCACAATTTAATTTGATCCTAAACATGCAAGTGTTTGAGGGTTTGATCTAATGCATAAAAACTGGGTAGTAGAAAAGGTATGATCAAGTGTTACTTGCCTTGCTGATGATCCATGAGACCTAGAGATTCGAAGTAACAAGCGGCGCACTCCGGGTGATCTAACGCAGACAAACAACAAGCATACAATAAGTACTCATCTAATGCACGGGGAAATCTCGAATAAAAGATCTAACCAGAAAGTTCAACTTAAGAACCCTGGTTGCAAAAGAATCGAATCAAAATAAACTCCGAAAGTCGAAACTCGAGAGAGAACGACTCGGTTTAGCAATCTGAAATTAGGTCAAAATTTCACAGTAGCAAAACTCTGTGAAAGTAGGTTAGTCGGAACGGCGGTTTCGTTACGAAACTCCAGGCGTTTGAATCACCTGATTCCGATAAACGAGCGAGAAATAAAACAGATATGAAAATCGGATCTGAAATCGAATCAGAAAAATAACGGATTAAATCCGATTAAAAGAAAACGACGAACGGTTTAAATAACGGACGTTCGTTAACAGAACGAATCCAACGAACGCGTTCATTAAAACGAACGGTTCGGTGAACGTTCGTTAAATAAGAAAACCGAAAAACCAAACTAGGGTTTTTTTTAAAAAAAAACCGAACATCACTTTTTTTTAAAAAAATAAAAACCGGATCGGTTTTTTTTTTAGGGGAAAACCGGATCGGGCGCGGGGCTACCTCCGTGATCGCCGCGAGCTCGTGAGGGGGGCAGGGGGCGGCGGGGTCGGGGGGGGCGAGGGCGGCGGGCTCTGGCGTCAGAACGGGCGGCGGCGGCGTCAAGGCGGGCGGCGGAGTTCGGCGCTGGCTCGGGAGGCGAGGGCGGCGGGGGTCGAGGTGAGGGAGAGGGGGGGGGCAAGGGTTATAAAGGGGGAGGAGGCGCCGGTGGCTTGGGAGGGGTAGGAGGCCGGGTCGGAGCCGGACTCGGGAGGCGTCTTGCGGCGGGGGCACCGCTTCAGGCGCGCGTGAGGAGAGGGCGGCGGGCCGGGCCGGGCCTGGCTGGCCGGGCCTGGGCCTTGGCCCAGTATGCGATTTTTTTTAAATAAAAATTAAACCAAATGAATTAAAAAAAATACCAAATAAACTCCGATTTAAATAAAACAAATTTTTCCCGACTCCTAAAAATGAGTCGAACAAAATGAACTTTAAAAACGGCAAACATGCGTAAATTTTTAAAATGCTCATTTTTTTTTGCCTAAGCAAAATAAATCTTCAAAACCAAATTTTGATTTATTTATAATATCTTCATTTTTCCTAAATGTTGGGAAAGTCATATTATTCCCTCTCTTTAATATTTTTATAGGAAAAACTTTATGAAGATAATTTAAATAAATCCAATGATCCTATTTTCAAAATTTGAGAAATCCCAAATATGAAAATAATGAAACTTCCAACTCTCTCCGAGGGTCCTTGAGTTGCGTGAAATTTCTAGGATCGGAAAAATGCGAGAAAAATATGATATGCATGATGACCTAATGTGTAACATTCCAAATTAAAAATTTGGGATGTTACAGCCATCTTCACCAACATCTCCATCACCTTCCCCCCTCTATCTACAGCGGTCCACTCTCCCGCAACCCGCTGTACCCTCTACTTGAACATGATGCTTTATGCTTCATATTATTATCTAATGATGTGTTGCCATCCTGTGATGTCTGAGTAGATTTCCGTTGTCCTATCGGTGGTTGATGAATTGCTATGATTGATTAATTTTCTTGTGGTTATGTTGCTGTCCTTTGGTGCCCATCATATGAGCGCGCGCGTGGATCACACCATAGGGTTAGTTGTATGTTGATAGGACTATGTATTGGAGGGCAAGAGTGAAAGAAGCTTCAACCTAGCATAGAAATTGATGCATACGGGATTGAAGGGGGACTAATATATCTTAATGCTATGGTTGGGTTTTACCTTAATGAACGTTAGTAGTTACAGATGCTGGTTAATAGTTCCAATCATAAGTGCATAGAATTCCAAGTCAGGGATGACGTGCTAGCAGTGGCCTCTCCCACATAATACTTGCTATCGGCCTAGTAAAGTAGTCAATTTCTTAGGGACAATTTCGCAACTCGTACCACCACTTTTCCACACTTGCTATATTTACTTTATTGCTTCTTTATCTAAACAGCCCCTAGTTTTTATTTACGTGCTCTTTATTATCTTGCAAACCTATCCAATAACACCTACAAAGTACTTCTAGTTTCATACTTGTTCTAGGTAAAGCGAACGTTAAGCGTGCGTAGAGTTGTATCGGTGGTCGATAGAACTTGAGGGAATATTTGTTCTACCTTTAGCTCCTCGATGGGTACGACACTCTTCCTTATCGAAAGAGGCTACAATTGATCCCCTATACTTGTGGGTTATCATGTCCCCAACTTGAAGACTGATTCATGGGGCTACTGACGGTGCCCTGGACTAGGGGGTACTCAACACGTCGTCTCCCGAACAGGTGTATTGGGCCGAGGACCCCCATGGCAGTTTACTCATGGGCCACTTCGGACAGCCCATGCTGCGTACAAGGAGGATTCCACAAGACTTGGCGCCCAAGACAAGGACTCCTCTAAACCTCAGGCCTCCGGTGTGTTATATAAACCGAGGCCAGGTTAGTCAATAAAACATCTTATATTCATTTGATCAATCTCCAGGTTAAGAAACGAGGGGGAGAATCTCTGGATATTTAAGAAACGATGAAGGGGTAGAATCTGTGAAGGCAGAAACAGAGATATAGATCCAATCTCGGAGGGGCTCTCGCCCCTCCCAAGCCATGGGAGCCAAGTACCAGAGGGGAAACCCTTCTCCCATCCAGGGAGAAGGTCAAGGAAGAAGAAGAAGAAGGGGGGCTCTCTCCCCCTTGCTTCCGGTGGTGCCGGAACGCCGCCGGGGGCCATCATCATCACCACGATCTTCACCAACACCGCCGTCATCTTCACCAACATCTCCATCACCTTCCCCCATCTATATTCAGCGGTCCACTCTCCCGCAACCCGCTGTACCCTCTACTTGAACATGGTGCTTTATGCTTCATATTATTATCCAATGATGTGTTGCCATCCTATGATGTCTGAGTAGATTTTTGTTGTCCTATCAGTGATTGATGAATTGCTATGATTGGTTTGAGTTGCATGTTTTATTATTGGTGCTGTCCTATTGTGCCCACCGTGTCGCGCAAGCATGAGGGATTCCCGTTGTAGGGTTTGCAATATGTTTATGATTTGCTTATGGTGGGTTGCGTGAGTGACTGAAACACAAATCCGAGTAAGTAGGTTGTTTGCGTATGGGATAAAAGGGGACTTGATGCTTTAATGCTATGGTTGGGTTTTACCTTAATGAATCTTTAGTAGTTGCGGATGCTTGCTAGAGTTCCAATCATAAGTGCATAGAATTCCAAGTAAGGGATGATATGTTAGCTTATGCCTCTCCCTCAAATAGAATTGCAATAGTGATTACCGGCCTAGTAACGTAGTCAGTTGCTTAGGGACAATTCCACAACTCCTACCACCACTTTTCCACACTCGCTATATTTACTTTTTTGCATCTTTATCTAAACAGCCCCTAGTTTATATTTTCGTGCTCTTTACTTTCTTGCAAACCTATCCTATCACACCTACAAAGTACTTCTAGTTTCATACTTGTTCTAGGTAAAGCGAACGCCAAGTGTGCATAGAGTCGTATCAGTGGCCGATAGGACTTGAGAGAGTATTTGTTCTACCTTTAGCTCCTCGTTGGGTTCGACACTCTTACTTATCGAAAGAGGCTACAACTATCCCGTATACTTGCGGGTCATCAAGACCTTTTTCTGGCGCCATTGCCGGGGAGTCATAGCGTGGGGTGAATATTCTCGTGTGTGCTTGTTTGTTTTATCACTAAGTAATTTTTAGTTGCTGTTCTTAGTTGTTTTCTATCTTTAGTTATGGGTAGGAAACGCAAAATACCAAAAAAATTATTTGTACCTACTGAACCAGTGGTTGAAGAACCACTCAAAATCTATCACACTCCTGAAGCTTTTTACTTGGATCATCTTCGATCCCTTTGTGCTCGTGCTGAAACCCCCACTAGTTTAGTTGAGGGCAAATCTTTAGATGAGCATGCTTGTTTTGTGCGACATCCTATATCTGAAAAAGGGAAACTATTATGGGATCAAATTCAACGTTTGCAATGCTATGCTTGGAATTTATGTGAAATATATGAGTTTACTTGTTGTTCTCAAGACCCTAAGAAACACCTACCCTATCAATGCTTGTTTAGTGATAATGGAATCGTATCTTCATATGCTAAGGGTGTTTACAATTACTATGATGTTCAACAAATTGAAGAATTTGTTGCTTTTAAAGGTGCTTATGAGATTGCCTCTTTGATTGAAAAGTATGATGCTAGTCTTTACAAATCTGAATTTTTTTCCATATTTCAATATTGTTATGATAATTATGCTTCTAATGCCTATGTTAAACCATATATTGAGAAATTCTCCGCTGTCCAAGAAGAGACTAATATTTTGCAGGAAGCTATGGAAGAAGAAATTGATGAAACTGTGAGCTCATTGGATGAAAAAGATGATGAGGAGAGCGAAGAACAAAAGGAGGAAGAGCGAATTTGCTACCCGTGTCCACCTTCTAATGAGAGTAACTCTTCAACTCATACATTATTTAATTCCCCTTCGTGCTTACCGAAGGATGATTGCTATGATGATTGCTATGATCCCGTTGATTCTCCAGAAATATCCCTTTTTGATGATGCTTGCTATTCTTGTGGCCAAGATGCCAATATGAATTATGCCTATGGAGATGAACTTGCTATACTTCCTTATGTTAAACATGAAATTGTTGCTATTGCACCCACGCATGATAGTCCTATTATCTTTTTGAATTCTCCCGATTACACTATATTGGAGAAGTTTGTGCTTATTAAGGATTATATTGATGGGTTGCCTTTTACCGTTGCACATGATGATTTTAATAGATATAATATTAATGTGCTTGCTGCTCCTACTTGCAATTGAGAGAGGAACTATGTCTCCGCCTCTTTATGTTTCCAATACGATGAAGTTGCCAGAAACTGCTTATACGATGCATTGGCCTTTACTATGTGTGCATGAATTGTTCTTTTATGACATGCCGATGCATAGGAAGAGAGTTAGACTTCGTCATTGCTTGATATATGTTACTTTGTTCTCACTATCAAATTACAAATCATTGTTAATTAAAATTGGCTTTGATATACCTTGGGATCCGGGTGGATTCATTACTTGAGCACTAAATGCCTAGCTTAATGGCTTTAAAGAAAGCGCTGCCAGGGAGACAACCCGGAAGTTTTAGAGTGTCATTTATTTCTGTTGAGTGCTTTCATACAGTTTTTTTAAAAAAAGAGGGGAACCTAAAACTTTTCAAAAAGGAAAGTGAAAGTGAGAAAGACAAGCATTGTTGAAGTGGGAGAGCTCCTTGAACTTTGTTCATGCTCACGGCAACTTTGTGAATCTTGATTACAGAAACTTTTCAACAAAAATAATTATCCCCTTGCATAATTCCATTGTATTATAAAAATAATGTGCCAAGGTTTGCCTTTAGGATGTTTACAATACTTGTTGGTTTGTACGGTGCAGGACAGAAACTTTGGCTGTAGTGCACGATTTTTAATTTTTTACTGGAACGTCAAATAATTCTGATTCTTTTTGCAGTGTCCTTCTGTACAATTTTTTTATTTATTGTTTCTAATTTTGGTAGAATTTTTGGGGTAGCATAAGTATGGTGGATGTTCATATTGCTACAGACTGTTCTGTTTTTGACAGATTCTGTTTTTGATGCATAGTTTGCTTGTTTTGATGAATATATCAATTTATATCAGTGGATTAAGCCATGAAAAAGTTATGTTACAGTAGACACAATGAAAAAACAAGATATGAATTGGTTTGCAACAGTACTTAGAGTGGTGATTTGCTTTATTATACTAACGGATCTTACCGAGTTTTTTGTTGAAGTTTTGTGTGGATGTAGTGACTAATCGAGGATGTCTCGATATGAGGAAAAGGAAGAGAGGCAAGAGCTTTGCTTGGGGATGCCCGAGGCACCCCAAGTAAATATTCAAGGAGACTCAAGCGTCTAAGCTTGGGGATGCCCCGAAGGCATCCTCTTTCTTCAACAAGTATCGGTATGTTTTCAATTCGCTTGTTCATGCATTATGTGCAAGTCTTGGAGCGTCTTTTGCATTTAGTTTTCATTTTTCTTTTATGCACCATGCTGGTATGAGATAGTCCTTGGTTGATTTATAGAATGCTCATTGCACTTCACTTATATCTTTTGAGTGTGGCTTTATAGAATGCTTCATGTGCTTCACTTATATCATTTGAAGTTGGATTGCCTGTTTCTCTTTACATAGAAAACCGCCATTTGTAGAATGCTCTTTTGCTTCACTTATATTTGTTAGAGCGTGGGCATATCTTTTTTAGAAATAATTAAACTCTCTTGCTTCACTTATATCTTCTTAGAGAAATGACAGGAATTGGTCATTCACATGGTTAGTCATAAAATCCTACATAAACTTGTAGATCGCTGAATATGATATGCTTGATTCCTTGCAATAGTTTTGCGATATAAAGATGGTGATATTAGAGTCATGCTAGTGGGTGGTTGTGGATTGTAGAGACACTTGTGTTGAGGTTTGCAAGTCCCGTAGCATGCACGTATGGTAAACTGCTAGTGACAAATTTGAAGCATGGGGTGGTTCTTTGATTATCTTCCTTATGAGTGGCGGTCGGGGACGAGCGATGGTCTTTTCCTACAAATCTATCCCCCTAGGGGCATGCGTAGTAATACTTTGCTTCGAGGGCTAATAAACTTTTGCAATAAGTATATGAGTTCTTTATGACTAATATGAGTCCATGGATTATACGCACTTTTACCTTTCCATCATTGCTAGCCTCTTCGATACCGCGCATTTCCCTTTCTCACCTCGAGAGTTGGTGCAAACTTCGCCGGTGCATCCAAACCCCGTGATACGATACGCTCTATCACACATAAGCCTCATTATATCTTCCTCAAAACAGCCACCATACCTACCTATCATGGCATTTCCATAGCCATTCCGAGATATATTGCCATGCAACTTCCATCATCATCATATTCATGACTTGGGCATGCATTGTCATATTGCTTTGCATGATCGTAAGATAGCTAGCATGATGTTTTCATGGCTTGTCCGTTTTTTGATGTCATTGCTATGCTAGATTACTCCAAATCCCGGTACACCGCCGGAAGCATTCATATAGAGTCATATCTTTGTTCCAGTATCGAGTTGTAATATCAAGTTGTAAGTAAACAAAAGTGTGATGATCATCATTATTAGAGCATTGTCCCCAAAAAGAAAAAGAAAAAGAAAAAAGAAAGGCCAAAAAGAAAAAAAGAAAGGCCAAAGAAAAAAAAGAAAAAAAAGAAAAAAAAAAGAAAAAAAGGAAAATAAATAAAAATGGGCAATGTTACTATCTCTTTTTCCACACTTGTGCTTCAAAGTAGCACCATGTTCTTCATATATATTGTCTCCTATGTTGTCACTTTCATATACTAGTGGGAATTTTCATTATAGAACTTGGCTTGTATATTCCAACGATGGGCTTCCTCAAATGCCCTAGGTCTTCATGAGCAAGCAAGTTGGATGCACACCCACTTAGTTTCTTTTGTTGAGCTTTCATACACTTATAGCTCTTAGTGCATCCGTTGCATGGCAATCCCTACTCCTCGCATTGACATCAATTGATGGGCATCTCCATAGCCCGTTGATTAGCGGCGTCAATGTGAGACTTTCTCCTTTTTGTCTTCTCCACATAACCTCCATCATTATATTCTATTCCACCTATAGTGCTATATCCATGGCTTGCGCCATGTATTGCGTGAGGGTTGAAAAAAGCTGAAGCGCGTTAAAAGTATGAACCAATTGCTCGGCTTGTCATCGGGGTTGTGCATGATGTGAATATTTTGTGTGGTGAAGATGGAGCATAGCCAGACTGTATGATTTTGAGGGATAACTTTCTTCGGCCTTGTTATTTTGAAAAGACATGATTGCTTTATTAGTGGGCTTGAAGTATTATTGTTTTTATGTCAAATGATAGACTATTGCTTTGAATCACTCATATCTTAATATTCATGCCATGATTAGATACATGATCAAGATTATGCTAGGTAGCATTCCACATCAAAAATTATCTTTTTATCATTTACCTACTCGAGGATGAGCAGGAATTAAGCTTGGGGAAGCTGATACGTCTCCGTCGTATCTATAATTTTTTATCGTTCCATGCCAATATTATTCAACTTTCATATACTTTTGGCAACTTTTTATATTATTTTGGGACTAACATATTGATCCAAAGGCTCAAGTGCAGTTCTGTTTGTTGCATGTTTTATGTTTCGCAGAAACACAATATCAAGCGGAGTTCAAACGGGATAAAACGGACGGAGAATTATTTTGAAATATTTATGATTTTTGGGAAGTAAAATCAACGCGAGACGGTGCTCGAGGGGTCACGAGGCAGGGGCACGCCTGACCTCGTGGGCACCCCTGTAAGGCGGTTGATGCTCTTATTTTGCCGCAAGAAAGCTAATTTTATGAGAAAAATCTGGGCGAAAGATTCAACCCAATCGGAGTTACGAATCTCCGGATATAAAAGAAAAGGTGAAAGGGCAGCAGAAGAGAATGCAGAAACAGAGAGAGACAGGGAGACAGATCCAATCTCGGAGGGGCTCTCGCCCCTCCCACGCCATGGAGACCATGGACCAGAGGGGAAACCCTTCTCCCATCTAGGGAGAAGGTCAAGGAAGAAGAAGAAGGGGGGCTCTCTCCCCCTCGCTTCTGGTGGCGTCGGAACGCAGCCGGGGGCCATCATCATCACCGCGATCTTCATCAACACCTCTCGCCATCTTCACCAACATCTCCATCACCTTCCCCCTCTATCTACAGCGGTCCACTCTCCGCAACCCGCTGTACCTCTACTTGAACATGATGCTTTATGCTTCATATTATTATCTAATGATGTGTTGCCATCCCGTGATGTCCGAGTAGATTTCCGTTGTCCTATCGGTGGTTGATGAATTTCTATGATTGATTAATTTGCTTGTGGTTATGTTGCTGTCCTTGGTGCCCATCATATGAGCTGCGGGAACACACCATAGGGTTAGTTGTATGTTGATAGGACTATGTATTGGAGGGCAAGAGTGACAGAAGCTTCAACCTAGCATAGAAATTGATGCATACGGGATTGAAGAGGGACTAATATATCTTAATGCTATGGTTGGGTTTTACCTTAATGAATGTTAGTAGTTGCAGATGCTGGCTAATAGTTCCAATCATAAGTGCATAGAATTCCAAGTCAGGGATGACGTGCTAGCAATGGCCTCTCCCACATAATACTTGCTATCGGTCTAGTAAAGTAGTCAATTTCTTAGGGACAATTTCGCAACTCGTACCACCACTTTTCCACACTCGCTATATTTACTTTATTGCTTCTTTATCTAAACAGCCCCTAGTTTTTATTTACGTGCTCTTTATTATCTTGCAAACCTATCCAACAACACCTACAAAGTACTTCTAGTTTCATACTTGTTCTAGGTAAAGCGAACGTTAAGCGTGCGTAGAGTTGTATCGGTGGTCGATAGAACTTGAGGGAATATTTGTTCTACCTTTAGCTCCTCGTTGGGTACGACACTCTTACTTATCGAAAGAGGCTACAATTGATCCCCTATACTTGTGGGTTATCACGTCCCCAACTTGAAGACCGATTCAGGGGGCTACTGACGGTGCCCTGGACTAGGGGGTACTCAACACGTCGTCTCCCGAACAGGTGTATTGGGCCGAGGACCCCCATGGCAGTTTACTCATGGGCCACTTCGGACAGCCCATGCTGCGTACAAGGAGGATTCCACAAGACTTGGCGCCCAAGACAAGGACTCCTCTAAACCTCAGGCCTCCGGTGTGTTATATAAACCGAGGCCAGGCTAGTCAATAAAACATCTTATATTCATTAGATCAATATCGTGGTAGATACATGTACTCTGTACTACACCCCATATAAATACAATCAAAAGTAGGACGTAGGGTTTTACCTCCATCAAGAGGGCCCGAACTTGGGTAAAATCCCGTGTCCATGTTACCATTGCTCCAAGACGCCTAGCTTATTTAATTCTACTACGAGATACGCCAGATATAGAACCGACAGTCGGATCTTTCCCAAGGGGGGAAGATGATGCGGAGCATCCCATGGTCATCCCCATGGACACTACCTCAACTATCCAAGCTCCAACTAGACCCATGACAAGAGCAAGAGATCGTGCTATTCAATCCGAGGTGACATCACTCCTACTTGAGTTTCCCTCTCCTTCGAGTGAGACATGGCTACTGCCTAAGTCCGAGACGCTATGTGTGATCAGGTACAATGCACAAGCCACAGAGCCGATAGCTGAAGAAGAAGAAGAGACATGCGTCAACTCTCTGTCCAGCCCGGAACTTCCGGACAGAGCCCGGAACTTCCGGCCCTCGGAACCTCCGGCCGATCCGGAGCTTCCGGCCTCCGACGACCAAGACCAACCCGGGCATGCCAACTCTCTGGTTAGCCCGCAGCCAGCCCGGAACCTGGCCCGGACCTTCCGCCCTCGAACCTCTGGCTCACCGGACCTTCCGCCCCGGACGCCAGCCCAGCTTCTCCGTGCTAACTCTCGGTTAGGCTGGACCCTACCGGAACCTGGACTGAACCTCCGCGCCCGGACCTTCCTGCCTCGCCTGAACTTCCGGCCCTGCTGTCTTGTGATGACTTGGGCCGAGGCCCGTGTTCCTTTCGCCCCGAGACTATATATACTCTTCTCCTACCTACGCTTTTAGGGTTAGCAAAGTAGTAGCTCATTTGAGAAGATTTTCTCCACTTGATCCCTTCAACTTAGGAGTTCACGACCTCTCTGGAGAAGATCCCCCAAGTGGATTCAAGACCCCTCACGGGAAGACCCATCAAGACCTCCCTACGGAGAAGAACGTGCTACTTGTATCGTCCCTTGTTGTTTGTGCATCTTGTATCTCTTTGTGTTTCGAGGATCTAGCACGGATCCCAATTTCTTGTTCTTGCAGAATCGTGACCCCCGGAACTTCCGGCCCCGCCCGCACCTTCCGGCCACCGGACCTTCTGGCCCCGCCCGGAACTTCCGGACCCCGGACCTTCCGTCTTGCCCAGAACTTCTGGCCTAGACAGAAAGTCTGCACATCTTCGACGACTTCCGCTACTTCGACAACTCCGACTACGGTGCAGCGGCATCTTCGCCAACGTACTGAGGACTGTGCACTACAACATCGACAACAATCACATCATTTTGACACTCTCAACCGTAAGCAAGAATGGTAACCTCGACGACACTTCGTGTATTCCTTGCCATTGCATTGATAACCACGTAGCCTTCCTTTTGCGTCGCTTACCCATCGATACTAGCATTTGAGTATTGCCGGCAACGTCACTTGTGAACATTAGTGATCATCATCTTGTTACATATATCATATCATCATTGGTATCCATATCTTGATATCATCTCTTGTGTCACAAGATTGTCATAGCATATACACAATTGCTATCTTGTTTTATAAATTTTGCATGAGAAAGAGCTCAAAAGAGAAAGAGTCGAACAAGCTTCTAAGCAAAAGAGAAAAGATAAGGAAAGATCTTTTAAGCAAGAACCATAGCATCATACTACATTAAGATTGTCCTACTCGATCATCTTGGATCATATCATAGAAATACCATACACATAGCATACTTGTGATAGAAGTCATTGCATTTTTGCTTTATAGGTTGTGCACAAGTCTCGTATCCGCCTATCGTGCAATCGTGCTAGCGTCTCTCTAGTGTTGTGCAACAAGAGCATTTTTGTGGATTCCACATTTTGGCTCATTCCTTGGTTGCACGACCCTATTTATCTATCCGTGTGTGTGTTTCCGTGTACCATATCTTGCTATTGGTCTACTTGTTGCATTGCAAATTTGCGAATCTTTTCCAACATTATTGAGTCTCACTAACAATTGCATCAATTTTTTGCCACCATCCTAACCAAGCTCCACTATAATCCTTATTTGTGTAGGTGTGAGAACTGACAAGAATTGGTACCAATTGTGCTATTTCCTTGTTACACCATTGAGTGATCGTTGATCCACCCTCAACATCGGTCAAGGTACATTCGGTATAGGTCTTATGTTTCTCCCACTCACATATTTGCTTGGAATGATGGATAGGCCAAGTACTTCTACCAACCCACTCTTCATCGATCAAGACGACCACATGACCTCCTATGTCATCAAGAGCCACCTATTTGGTGCACAACGAGCTTTGCATCACGAGTAACAAGCAATGAGCGACTGCATCGACAACCTCGCCACCGACTTGCGACTCTTCGAGCAACGTACAAGAGACTACTTCGACAACAAGCTCGACGAACAAAAGCAAGAGAGCAATGCAAGAATGGACGAGATTCGTGCCTTGTTGGTCAACCGCTCTTCTACCTCTTCGTCCTACCTCAAAGATCTCTCCCCTTACCATGGTGATGTGGATTTCGATCCGAGGTCGGATCTTTCCCAAGGGGGGACATGATGCGGAGCATCCCATGATCATCCCCATGGACACTACCTCGACTATCCAAGCTCCAAGTGGACCCATGACGAGAGCAAGAGCTAGTGCTATTCAATCCGAGGTGACATCACTCCTACTTGAGTTTCCCTCTCCTTCGAGTGAGACATGGATACTGCCTAAGCCCGAGATGCTATGTGTGATCAGGTACAACGCACAAGCCACGGAGCCGAGAGTCAAGAAGAAGAGACAAAGGCCAACTCTTCGTCAGCCCGAACTTCCTGGACAGAGCCCGAACTTCGGCCCCGAACCTCCGGCCGAACCGAGAGCTTCCGGTGATGACCCACAAATATAGGGGATCAATTGTAGCTCTTTTTTGCAGACTAAGGCATAGCCTAGTGGTGGGAAGGGGCTGATGCCTTCCCACCCACCCAGGTTCAAGGCATGGTACTTGCAATTTGGGTTTGTTGCACCAATTATACTGTAGGGGGTTCCCTTACAGTCTTTCTGTCAAAAAAAAATTGTAGCTCTTTTTGATAAGTAAGAGTGTCAAACCCAACGAGGAGCAGAAGGAAATGACAAGTGGTTTTCAGTAAGATAATGTCTGCAAGTGCTGAAGTGTAAGTAGAAAAGTAGTTTGGTAGCAAGATAATTTGTAACGAGCAAGTACAATAGTAGTAACAAAAGTGCATCAAGCTAGCCCAATCCTTTTGAGACAAAGGACAGGCCAAAACAGTCTCTTATGATAAGCAAAGCGTTCTTGAGGGTACACGGGAATTTTATCTAGTCACTTTCATCATGTTGGTTCGATTTGTGTTCGCTACTTTGATAATTTGATATGTGGGTGGACCGGTGCTTAGGTGTTGTTCTTACTTGAACAAACCTCCTACTTATGATTAACCCTCCCGCAAGCATCCACAACTACGAGAAAATTATTAAGAATAAATTCTAACCATAGCATTAAACTTTTGGATCCAATCGGTCCCTTACGGAATAGCACATAAACTAGGGTTTAAGCTTCTGTCACTCTCGCAACCCATCATCTAATTGCTACTCCACAATGCATTCCCTTAGGCCCAAATATGGTGAAGCGTCATGTAGTCGATGTTCACATGAGACCACTGAGGGAATCACAACACACATACTATCAAAATATCGAACACATATCAAGTTCACATGATTACTTGCAACATGATTTCTCCCGTGACCGCAAGAACAAAAGTAACTACTCACAAATGATAATCATGCTCAAGATCAGAGGGGTATTAAATAGCATATTGGATCTGAACATATAATCTTCCACCAATTAAACCATATAGTAATCAACTACAAGATGTAATCAACACTACTAGTCACCCACAACCACCAATCTATAGTTCCGGTAACAAGATTGAACATAAGAGATGAACCAAGGTTTGAGATGAGATGGTGTTGTTGAAGATGTTGATGGAGATTGACCTCCCCAAGATGGGAGAGTTGTTGGTGATGATGATGATGACAATGATTCCCCTTCCAGGAGGGAAGTTCCCCCGGCGGAATCGCTTCACGGAGGGCAAAGTGCTCCTGCCCAAGTTCCGCCGAGACGCCGGGCGCCCATCCCAAAGTCCTCTCCTTATTTTTTTTCTAGGTCAAATGACCTATATACTGAAGATGGGCACCGAGGTGGGCCTGGTGAGCACAACCCACTGTGGCGCTGGGCTCCCTCGGTGCCCAGTGAGTTGTGCCCACTTGGTGGGTCCCTCTGGTAGTTATTTGCTCCAAGATTCCTCAAATCTTTCATAAAATTCCTCATGAAGTTTCAGCTTGTCCGAGTTGTGCGTAATAGGTGGCCCGACGTAGCTTTTCCAGTCCAGATTTCCAGCTGCCGAATTCTCCTCTTGGGTATACCTTGCATATTATGAGAGAAAAGGCATTAGAATTACTCCAAAATCATTATTATGGACAAAAACATCATAAATAACAGAAGAAAACATCATAAATAATGGACGTATTATCCCGCCTCGACGACCTGCACCAGCCCGGGCGTGCCAACTCTCTAGTTAGCCCGGAACCTTGCCCGGACCTTCCAACCCCCGGACGCCAGCCCAGCTTCTCCCGTGCCAACTCTCTGGTTAGGTAGGACCCTACCCGGAACCTAGACCAGAACCTCCGGCGCCCGGACCTTCCGGCCTCGCCCGGAACTTCCGGCCCTGCCTGCGCGCAGTGACTTGGGCCGAGGCCCGTGTACCCTTTCGCCCCCGAGACTATATATACTCTTCTCCTACCTACGTTTTAGGGTTAGCAAAGTAGTAGATCATTTGAGAAGCTTTGCTCTCCACTTGATCCCCTTCTCCTTAGGAGTTCACGACCTCTACGGAGAAGATCCCCCAAGTGGATTCAAGACCCCTCACGGGAAGACCCCTCACGGGAAGACCCCTCAAGACCTCCTCACAGAGAAGAAAGTGCTACTTGTATCGTCCCTTGTTGTTTGTGGATCTTATATCTCTTTGTGTTTCGAGGATCTAGCACATGTGTACCGGATCTTGCTGGTTTGAGTGATTTTCCCGTGTTTTCCCTGTGCTTCTCCTGTGTTTTCCCTTTGTGTTCCTCGTGTTCTTCACGGGATTCGCACTTTTTGTGAAAGATCGGGCATCTAGGGTTCTACCCTACATCATCTTGGTATCATGAGCCACGTTGATCACGATTTCGGAGCTTCCCTTTTTGTTTTCTAGCCTAATTTTGTTGTGATTCGTCCCAATTTTGAAAATCCCCACAAAAGTAGCCCTCCCAAAAATTTTGTGATATGTTGATGTTATGCAGTTTTGTTGGATTTGATCTATGGATTTTGTGTGTGGCATGTAGATCTAGCTTCCCCACCCTTCCATCCACCAAATTTTTTTATTTTCCTCCTCGGATTTGGGTTTTTCCCGAAGTTTTTCCACCCAAATCCATGATCCCCAATTTCATGTTCTTGCATAATCGCGACCCCCGGAACTTCCGGCCCCGCCCGGACCTCCCGCCTGGAACCTCTTACCCGGAACTTCCGGCCTAGACAGAAAGTCTGCACATATTTGATGACTTCCGCTACTTCGACAACTCCGACAACTCCGACTACGGTGTCATGGCATCTTCGCCAACGCATCAGAGATCGGCACTACAACATCGACAACAATCACATCATTTTGACACTCTCAACCATAAGAAAGAACGGTAACCTCGATGTCACTTCGTGTATTCCTTGCCATTGCATTGATAACCACATAGCCTTCCTTTTGCGTCGCTTACCCATTGAGACTGGCCTTTGGGTATTGCCGGAAACGTCACTTGTGAACATTAGTGATCATCATCTCATTGCATATATCATATCATCATCTCGTATTTCTATGATATGATCCAAGATGATCTAGTAGGACAATCTTAATGTAGTATGATGCTATGGTTCGTGCTTAAAATCTCTTTACTTATCTTTTCTCTTTTGCTTAGAAGCTTGTTTGGCTCTTTCTCTTTTGAGCTCTTTCTCATGCAAAATTTATGAACCAAGATAGCAATTGTGTATATGCTATGACAACCTTGTGACACAAGAGATCATATCAAGATATGGATACCAATGAATACCATACACATAGCATACTTGGGATAGAAGTCATTGCATTTTTTTTATTTATAGGTTGTGCACAAGTCTCGTATCCGCCTATTGTGCAATCGTGCGAGCGTCTCTCTAGTGTTGTGCAACAAGAGCATTTTCGTGGATTCCACATTTTGGCTCATTCCTTGGTTGCACGACCCCATTTATCAATCTGTGTGTGTTTCCGTACCATATCTTGCTATTGGTCTACTTGTTGCATTGCAAGTTTGCGAATCTTTTCCAACATTATTGAGTCTCACTAACAATTGCATCAATTTTTTGCCACCATCCTAACCGAGCTCCACTATAAGCCTTATTTGTGTAGGTGTGAGAACTGACAAGAATTGGTACCAATTGTGCTATTTCCTTGTTACACCATTGAGTGATCTTTGATCCACCCTCAACATCGGTCAAGGTACATTTGGTATAGGTCTTATCTTTCTCCCACTCACATATTTGCTTGGAATGATGGATAGGCCAAGTACTTCTACCAACCCACTCTTCATCGATCAAGACGACCACATCACCTCCTATGTCACCAAGAGCCACCTATTTGGTGCACAACGAGCTTTGCATCAAGAGCAACAAGCAATGAGCGACCGCATCGACAACCTCGCCACCGACTTGCGACTCTCCGAGCAACGTACAAGAGACTACTTCGACAACAAGCTCGACAAACAAAAGCAAGAGAGCAATGCAAGAATGGACGAGATTCGTGCCTTGTTGGTCAACCGCTCTTCTACCTCTTTGTCCTACTCAAGACGGAGCCGCTTGAGTCGACACTCCGACGATACTATCTCCGGCTCAAGTACTCTGGCATCGAACACTCTTCGACGAGCCGCTCACAAGATCGCAAGCAAATCGCAATCCCCTACAAGACACCGATCATCAAGAGCAACTTCGAGCGCAAGAGCATCGGCACCGTCAAAACCAAGCTACAATCATGCAAGCACAAGAACAGCAATGTCTACCCAACAAGAGGTAGAGCGAGCGCGCCAAGACGAGCAAGATGTCGAGGCACAACGTCAAGAACAACTACAGCGAGAAGCGCAAGCACTTGAGGCGCAACATGCACTCCACGACACAAGTCGCGCCGTTGCCGAACGCAACCACCATAGGCGAGAACAAGAAGAAGCACTTCACGATGACGTTCAAGAGAAGATTTATCAATTAAGAGTGCATCGTCAAGCTCGACAAGCTCCTCCACAAGCTCGACAAGGACCTCAAGTTCGCCAAGAACAAGAAGACAATGGAAATCCTCCATGACAAGAGCAAGTTGAGGGAGACAATCCTCCTTGTCAAGGACGTCATCACCCTCGACCCCAACACAATGAAGAGCAACGCTACGGCAAGATAAAGTTCACCATGCCCAAGTTTTCCGGAAGCAATGATCCCGAAGAGTACCTATCATGGGCATTGAAGGTTGACAAAATCTTCCTCTTGCATAACTATGAGGAAGAGAAGAAGATTGCTATGGCATCCATTGAGTTCCAAGATTACGTCCTCATTTGGTGGGAACAAGTCATTGATCGCCGAGAGGCAAGAGGTGAACCACCCATCACAACTTGGGCGCAAATGAAGGATGTCATGAGAGCATGTTTCGTGCCAAACTACTACAACCGCGACCTCTTCAAGAAACTCCAACTCCTCAAGCAAGGAACAAAGTGTGTTCAAGAGTACTACAAGGAAATGGAGATAGCCATGATACGAGCCAATGTCACGGAAGATTATGAGCAAACTATGGCACGTTTCTTGAATGGACTCAATCATCCTATCAAGAAGATCCGCGACTTCCAACCTTACGCCAACCTCATCGAGCTAGTGCATCAAGCAACCAAGGCGGAACGTCAAGTGCAAGATGACGTCAAGTATTCCAAGTACTCTTCCAAGAGCTATGGCTTCTCCAACACCCAAGCTTCAACGACTCCAACACCTTCTACCTCAACCAAGCCTACTATAAGCAATGGCGACAAGTCAAGTTACAAGAAAACTTCAACAACCTCAAGTCGTCCTCCTACTACAAGCAACTTCAAGCCGAGAGCTTCATCATCATCTACTCCAACTGATGAGACCATCAAGACAAGTTCCTTCAAATGCTTCACATGCGGCGGTCGAGGCCACAAGTCCTTCGAGTGTACCAACAAGCACACCATGATCCTCAATGACGACGGGACCTATGACTCCATGAGTGAAGAGGAAATGGAAGCCCTTGAGCAAGTGGCCATGCACCGACAAGTGAACGAAGATGAAGATAACCAAGTCTTTTGTGACGAAGATTCGAGCCCCGCTCTTGTTGTCTCCAAGGTCTTGACTCTTCAACATCAACAAGATGAGGACCTAAGATGCCATATCTTCCACACCAAGGCCGGCATCAACGGAAGGTCCATCAAGTTCATCATCGATGGAGGTAGTTGTCATAACTTGGTGAGTGAAGAACTATGCTCCAAGATCCAATTGGTCACGATGAAGCACCCACATCCCTACGAGGTTCAACGGCTAAGCGACTCTGGCATTATACAAGTTGAGCATATGGTGCAAGTTTCCTTCAAGATAGGAGCATACGAAGACATTTTGGAGTGTGATGTCTTCCGATGTCCGCTTGCCACCTCCTTCTTGGACGACCATGGCAATTTGACCGTGGTGTCATTCACAATGGGCGGACGAATCACTATAGCTTCAAGATGAAGGGAAAGGAGTACGTGCTACGACCTATGTCTCCTAGCTAAGTGATCGCCGACAAGCAAGCCACCCATCGTGGAGAGAATAGTGAGAGAGCGAACCACCCAAACGAGAGTATGCACCACAAGCCCAAATTGAGTGCCTCCACGATGAGCGACAAGAAGAACTTAGTCCTATTTGCCACAAAAAGTGAGAAGTGTGTGAGAACCCATCAAGTGTCATGCACTATGTCCTTTTGTGCAAGGACGAGGCACCCAAAACTAACAACTCTCATAATCTACCTTTAGTGTTATCTTTTCAATTGTAGGAATTCCAAGATGTTTTCCCTGACGAGCTACCTCCGGGTCTACCTCCACTACGAGGCATCAAGATCGATCGACCTCATCCCCGAGCACCCTTCCTAACAAGGCTCCCTACCGCCAATCCCGTGGAAACCAAGGAGATCCAACGGCAAGTACAACAATTCATCGACAACGGCCATGTACATGAAATCTTGAGCCCTTGTGTCGTCCCGGTAATCCTTGTTTCAAGAAAGATGGTGCATATCGCATGTGTTCTGATTGCCGTCCTATCAATGCTTTTTACCGTGTGTTATCGTTACCCCATTCCACGCCTAGATGATATGCTAGATGATCTTAGCGAAGCCGCAATTTTCTCTAAAATTGATCTTAAAAGTGGCTACTATCAAATACACATCCAAGACGGTGATGAATGGAAAACCGCATTTAAGACCAAATTTGGCTTATATGAATGGCTTTTTATGCCAATGGGCTTATCCGAAGCACCCGGTACTTTCATGCGACTCATGCATTTTGTTCTTCGACCCTATATTGGTGTATTTGTTGTGGTCAATTTTGACGGTATCCTTGTTTTTAGCAAATCTCTTACAGATCATGTCACCCATCTTAGAATCGTGTTGAAAACCCTTCAAATAGGCTTCCTTTTTGGAGTGACATAGCCTTTTCCGGGGATCACTCATCAGTGAGTGATGAGTAGTTCATAATGCTGGTCTTATTCAAGGTTATTTTTATAGAATCTCGGGTAGCTGATCACCATTTCAAAGTCTATATCCGTGGTTCAAGAAATGGAATTGCTATTCTCGATCTGCATAAGACACCGATTTGTTTACTTAAACGCAAGGTCATGGATTCACCTACCCCAGTCTCAGAACTTTCTAGACTTTCTTACCTGTGTTCTTCTCAACTAAGAGAAGGGTGTGCATCTACAACAGTGGTATTATCTTCCTTTTTCTTTTTGCATCTTTGAATCCTGGTGTGTTGGTTAGTACCGAAGCCTCTTGGCTAGTACAGAGTTGTGGTTTGATATAGCTACTAGAGAACCTGGAGGACTCTCTGAAAATAAGTATTCTTCATATGACATGTGAATAGACAACCTCTTGAGATACATTGTGATTCTAGCGGTTATGGCATAGGAGGTGTGTTAATGCAAGAAAGGCGCCCCATAGCCTACTTTATTGAAAAAATTTCCGGAGCGCAACTCAATTATCCCATCTATGACAAAGAGCTATATGCTTTAGTGCGAGTCTTGCATGTTTTGGAGCATTATCTCCGCCCTCACGAGTTCATTCTTCACACCGACCACGAAACACTTAAGTACCTTAAGGGCCAAACTAAGTTGAACAAGCGCCATGCTAAGTGGAGTGAATTTTTGAGTCATTTCCTTATGTCATCAAATATATCAAAGGTAAGGAAAATGTTGTATGGATGCACTTTCCCGCATATGCATGCTTGTTACCAAACTTGAATTGAATGTCATTGGCTTTGAGCACATAAAAGACTTGTATGCGCATGATTCTTAATTTGCTATTACATATGCTAAATGTTTGAAGCATACATCTTGGGAGCGATATTACATCAAAGATAATTATCTTATGAGAGCTAACAAACTATGTATTACCGAGTCTTCTGTTCGTCTGTTACTTTTGCAAGAATCTCATGGAGGACTAATAGGACACTTTGGACGCGAAAAGACATTCGCTACGCTCTCCAAGAACTATTTTTGGCCCAAGATGTTCCGCGACGTCTCACGCTTCACCAACAGGTGCCCTACATGCCGCAAAGCTAAGTCTAAAGCTCAATCCCATGGTCTCTATATGCCACTTCCTATTCCATATCACCCATGGGAAGATATTAGCATGGATTTTGTGCTTGGTTTTCCTAGAACTAGAAACGGCAAAGATTCCGTGTTTGTTGTTGTGGACTGATTGTCTAAGATGGCTCATTTCATTCCTTGCAACAAGATAGATGATGCTTCACATGTTGCAAATCTTTTTTGTAGAGAAATCTTGCGCCTCCATGGAGTCCCAAAGACTATTGTCTCGGACCGTGACATCAAGTTGTTGAGCTACTTTTGGAAGACTCTATGCGCCAAGCTCGGAATTAAGCTTTTGTTCTCATTGGCACACCGTCCTCAAACCGACGGCCAAACAGAGGTGACGAACCAAACACTCTCCACTCTACTTCGTGTGTTGATCAAGAAGAATATCAAGGAGTGGGAGCAATGTCTACCCATCGCCGAGTACGCCTACAACCGCCCAAGACATTCAACAACCGGCAAGTCCCCCTTCAAGGTCATCTACAGTTTCAACCCATTTTCCCCATTGGACATTCTTCCTCTACCACTACAAGAGCGCATCAACATGGACGCGAGAGCCCGAGTGAGCTACCTAAAGAAGATGCATGAAGATACAAGGCACACCATCGAGCGCCAAGTACAACGACTCACGACCAAGCTCAACGTCAACAAGCAACCCATGATATTCAACATTGGAGATCTTGTGTGGCTACACCTTCGCAAGGAACTCTTCCCCAACGAACGCAAGTCCAAACTTCTACCACGAGCTGATGGACCCTTCAAGGTGCTTGATCGCTACAAGAATAATGTGTACAAGATCGACATCCCACGCGACAAGTACTCCGTGAGTGACATATTCAACGTCAAAGATCTCTCCCCGTACCATGGTGATGAGGGTTTCGATCCGAGGTCGGTGACAGTGCCCTGGACTAGGGGGTACTCAACACGTCGTCTCCTCAACATGTGTATCGGGCCGAGGACCCCCATGGCGGTTTACTCATGGGCCACTTCGGACAGCCCATGCTGCGTACAAGGAGGATTCCACAAGACTTGGCGCCTAAGACAAGGACTCCTCCAAACCCTAGGCCTCCGGTGTGTTATATAAACCGAGGCCAGGCTAGTCAATAAAACATCTTATATTCATTAGACCAATCTCGTGGTAGATACATGTACTCTATACTACACCCCATATGAATACAATCAAAAGCGTGACGTAGGGTTTTACCTCCATCAAGAGGGCCCGAACCTGGGTAAAATCTCGTGTCCATGTTACCATTGCTCCAAGACACCTAGCTTAGGACCCCTACTACGAGATACGCCGGATATAGAACCGACATTGGTGCTTTCATTGAGAGCCTACTAGCGGTCGCCACGGTGCGATGGGAATTCTTATCGTCTCCGGCGCGATCTACGCATCGGAGCCAAGCTTTATGGTCAATGTCGACATCTTTTGTCGCCGGCTCGACTGGTCACCTTGGCTTAACCGAGGACTATGCCCTACCTCCAATCATCATGTTCAGACGAGGGCCTTCATCAACATCAACTCCGATCTCTATCAAGATCATGGAGGAATCATCCATGGAGCTCGGGGGCTCGACGTCAACATAGCCCTCGGGCGACCGTGCTGTTTATCCGAACAACGAACTTGTATCCGCTACCACCACCTCCTCGAGCATCGCTTTGACGATTCCTTCGTTGGAATTGTGCAAAACTGAGTCTACAACAACACTGTGAAATTTCGTCGCGTTCTGATGGAGCAATCTCCGCCAGTGTTCGATGTACCGGAGCCCCGTCAAATCTGGACGGGAATTTGGACGAGTTTGGAGCGTCGTGTCCAGCATATGGTTCGGACGTCCTTTGGAATATCCAACCGTTGATCGGCTGCGGAATTCCTATATCTACCACCCCTCAAAATTTCAGCTCGATCCGACCGTCCAAACTCCGGGAACCTTCCGATTAGTGCATTACTTTTCAGATCTGTTTTCTGCGAGAATGAATCGGACCCAGTTCATCTTTTTATGAACGGGATTTCGACATCCTTTTGAAGGAAGTTTTATGGGGTATTGTGTTTTGTTCCCAAACACATCCCACTAATTTTAAAGTCTTTTCCAATATGATCTTCACCATCGCTACTGGTGTCAAACCATCCCGATAACGCTGTTTCACGGCTGCCGACCTGCGCTTAGACACGCCGTCGCTTTGTTTAGCCGAGCTCAACTTCTTGGGATCATCATTCGGCAAGTCGAACAAGAGTTCGCATCACGGCGATAAATCGTCACCAACATCGCCGCCCCACGGATTACACGGAGCGGGCACATCGGCATCGCCGCACGGTCACTTCATCAAGCCAGCATTGACCACGTCACGAGTTACGACCTGCATCGGCATGGACGCACCGTTGCTTCATCGAGCCGATGTCCATCACGCCGAACTACTTCAACACCTTGGTTGACATGGCAGCTGCAACGTCTCCTTACCGACCTGCTCCGTCTCCTCATCTGGACCGGGGGCTTTGCCATCAACCTACTCCAGAGACTTCGGCGTCGTCAACCGACCAGCTTCATCACGCCACCGACTGGGCTTTGCCTCGTGAGCCAACCTTTACCAAAGATCGCCATGTCATTACTTCACCGCCCATCGTGCAATGGGTATGCGGATCGAGTCCCAACTTTGGGAGTCACTTTTCTTCGAACTACTACAACAAATAAACCAGGTGCTATTAATCCTAGCAATTTTTGCTTGTTTGGGTTTATTATTTCCAAGGAATTATTACTCGCTTTGTTTCATCATCTCGTACACAGGTCATTCAAATGGTAGCCGCATTAACAACGGTCGGGTGGTGGTTCGGTCAGCTTCCGTACATAGTTCGGTGAATTCGGACCGACCTGTGAATTCAGGCTTTGCCACACCTTTAACGCATCACGCTGACGCCCTGCATGGACATTGACTTCGGCGCCAGGCCACATATCTTTAAATAAATTGTTTTGCGTAAATTAATTATGCGAGGATTTTTATATATTTATATTATTATTGTTGGCCTGCACTATTTTACATGTGCAGGTAATGGACTTTGACTGTGTCACGTGGTCTCTTCGGCAAGCCGACATCGTCGTCCCAATCAGCGTAAACCGGCTCGCATGATGACCTTGTTGGTCGTGTTGCCATACTGACGTGTTGGTTGCCTCGGGGACTTCGGCATCACTGAGAGAGCTCTATCTCATCAAGTGTTCGGCGCACAGGCCATATTTCCTTTATTACTCACTTTGCATAAATTATTTATTATGCAACAATTTTTTTAATTTATTATTATTACTATTATCTCCGGTTTGCACTATTTTTTGTGCACAAGTAAATGATCCGGGTCGGGCAGTGTTGTCACCTCGGCTGGACGGGGGGCTTCGTCAACACTTCATTAACCCACGCCGAGGACTTCGAAGTCACACTACCGGCCTGCATTGGCCATGCTATGTCACCACTTCGGACTGCCGAGCTCTTCGCTCCGCCACCTCGGGACCGGCTTGGGGAATGGAACCTTGTCCCACATCAAGCTCGGACCGCGTCATCAATGCCGAACACATTAACCAGCTAAAAAACTTTCAGTTTTTTTTCGGTTCGATGAAGCATTATACTTTTTTTTTGGCAAAAAGTAGTTTATGAAAAACTTCCTTGTCAAAACTTTGTTTGTGACACACAAATTCAAATACCCCTTCTACTTAGGGGCTTCATTTATGAAGCCTTTCCTCTTGCATATGATTATACTTGTATGGCTTCATTCCTTGTTCGTGTATTACGCCACAATATGCACCAAGTTGACTTAAGTGTTCCGCAAGCTGGGTTGCCTTGCTCCTATGTTTACCCCTACGTTCCCGATTGTTCGGCTAGGGAGTAAAGGGAGCACCTCTGCGATTGTCATGATTGTGTCATCCGAGCTCGGACCTCAGACTGGGTGAAGCCGAAAGCTAGCGCTCTTATTGTTTTCAATCATGGTCGGCACACAACGGAACTCATGAGTACAAAAAATCTATTGCACAAGTCTCATAGTAACAATGAGCAACCGAAGAAAGGTATCGGTGGGGGTACTATATTCTTCGAAGATGCTTCTTACACTTCGTCAAGAATATAGCATAAGTTTCTGAGCGCTTTGTCTGTTATGCCTTATGGCCTGATTGCTCGGTTATCGTAAAACCGCCGATATTCTCAACAGTGGAGTATATAACACTTTTCGCCCTTGATCAAGAGGGAGAAGCCGACGGTCGGTTAAGACGCGTTTAAAGTTCAGGTGAACATAGATATGATATAAGTACTTCGGTACATACAATCATAAAATTCTTTTACCCAAGTCACTTTGGGGCTCTTAAATTTATGTGAGCTGTTCTATAATAAGTGTTCTTCTTCTTAGTCGTTGCAAAGTCTTTTTCTATCACTCCTTTTTTCGACGCGAGTGTGTGGTCAATAGCCGGGGAGCCTAATTTCTGTCTCAAAACCGCTAGAGTTCAGTTTGCTAAACTGGCCTAACGAGAAGTACTCCGCCTTCGGGATAGGAGGTTGAAGCCGTAGGCTGACCCGCTTTAAGTCTTGAGATAGTATGTGTCATGTTAAAGCACCCATGTAAGCACAATTTTTTTCTAAGACCAATTTTGGATTGGCACCAACACTTGATCTAGTTCGACGCCAAGTTTTTACTTGAAGTTTTTGGTTTTCCAAGCCTATGGCACTTTTAAACTATTTGTGTGTTTCCGCATAAGTCTCGCGAAGGCAACGCCGACACCTTTAGAGGTTCGCAAAACATTGTCGGATATTGCTATATATGCATCGGTTTTGAATTGTGTCTTCGGTTAATAGTTGGGTTGCCTGCCCTGTGCTTGCCTCCTACATTCCGCTTTGTTCGCTAGGTGTGCAAAGGAGAACCATCGCGATTGTGCTTCCAGCTAGCACTTTAAAGCACCTCGGGAGAAAGCCAAAACCGATCGTCACAATAAGGCAAACTGGTCGAGATCCGATGATCAGTATTAAACTATAAGATCGATAGAGGTCACCCGTGTTAAATGACGATCCGCTCATAACATTGGCCAAAGTGTTTACGGCTTGACCTCGACTATCGCCAACACTAACCGGGGCTAGTAACTCGCCTCCCAACTTTAAACTCCTATGACTAAGTGAAAGTTTTAAAGCCCGTGATATCTGATTGCCTCGCTTCCGCTAACACAACCGCTTTCGCACCGAGACATCGGCTAAGGATTGTCTTGTTATTGCGAAAACACCTGCGAGCATCTACAAGGGGGCGGAAGCCGACGATGGGCCACTTTCAACTGATAAACGGTCGCAACGGAGTCAAAATAAACATATCATCGGCGTTTGTATTTAATATACGAAGGCTGCCTTCCGCAATCATCGTTATAAAGCCATAAATATGCATCAATTTGACTTAAGATTTCGGCCAAGCTGGGTTGCCTAGTTCCTGTGCTTACCCCTACGTTCCCGATTGTTCAGCTAGGTGGTAAAGGGAGCACCTCTGTGATTGTTACTACCGGGTCGTCCGAGTTAGTACCTCAGACTGGGTGAAGCTGAATGCTAGCGATCTTAAAGGATATAATTGGTCGCAACGGCGGAAGTAAATTTTTTTGTTCATTAATACCATAGAGTTCGGGAACTTTCCCCGAACTAAATCCTCAATATTTTCCTCCCACATTGACCGGAGGTGAGGTTTCATGATCATGATTAGCATGACAACCCAAAGAAAGGAACTGATAGCGGGACTATTTTCTTTGGAAGATGTTTTTTACATTTAATAGCAATATAGCATATCTCTCCATGTACCTTTGTTTGTAAAATCGTCTGGCCGGATTGCCTTGTTTGCCGTAAATCTTTGCCCTCATAAAGGCTTTATAAAGTAGGACAAACACTCCCCAGCTACTGGCCGAGGAGGTTGAAGCCGATGGTCGGTCAACAAAGTTTTGTACAATGCAGATCCGAGCATTAATGATGTAAAATACTTGGATACATAGAACCATTACACATAAAATTGAGAGTAAAATCCATTTACTGCAACCCATCTTTTAAACCACTTGGGGCCTACCTTGGCGAGCTCGGATTTCGACCAGCTCTAAGCTCCTTTAAGAGATCTTTATTCTCTTTCCGAGAAGTTTGTGTTGAACACAACAAAATTTTCTGTCAAACGGATATCTATCCTTAATTTGTCCACCCGTGCCCACATTAAGGCTCGGGGGCTACTGGGCTTCGCGCTCATTATTTATAAATATTAAAGGGTCACATCCATCCCCTGATCTGGTGTTGCCACCCGACCAGTGTCTCGGGGGCTACTGCATTGCCTATACAATGCAGAAAATTCAAAGGGCTCAGTGTTCGGCTTGGCCGAACTACGGGCAAACGCGTCTTCGGACAACAATAGGCACCATCTGGGACCTATCCGTCATCAAACTAATATATTACGGCGACTTCTCAAAACCCTCTCTCAAGGACTCATCCACCGATCACTATCTCCTCTAATGTGCATCTCGGATTTTTGGCCGACACACACCTTGAGGGCTACTCGATATACATATACTAGCTATATATCTCGGCAGAGAATAAATTGTACCAATCAAAAATATTCACAAAAATTAGCCCGCGGTCGGGGTGGTGCACCACCTCGGAAGCGGTCCGGCATAAAGCTCGGGCGCCAGTGGCTGGCTCCATAGAGGCCATTTCCGGCATTAAGCTCGGTTGAATGCGTTCAATCTTTTAAAAGACCGAGGTAGTTTACGACACCTGGACGCTGACCATCATTCAAGCTCGGAAATGGTCCGGCATAAAGCCCGGATTCGAATGGCTCGTTCCATAGAGAACTTTTCAGCGTTAAACTCGGATAACCTCCTTCAAACTTTTTCAAGCCAAGGTGATCTATGACACCTCGGATATAGTCCGGCGATGGAGCTCGGATATAGTACGGCGTTGGTGCTCGGCTGCAAAAGATATCCTGAATGCAGTCCGGCGTTGGAGCTCGGATACAAGAGGACACCACTGCACGGGAACAACTTCAAACCCGAGGTGTGGCGTAAAAAATAATAATAAGGCATTGATAAAGGACGAGAACTTAAAGGGGCTCCTCGGATACCCGACGTATAAACTCTTCGGATTCACTTCGGCGATCCTCAAGATCGAAGATGAAGAGATTTGTTGAACCAGTTTTCAAGACTGATGACCGAAGATGAAGAGCAGTTCGAAAGAATCGAGGAGCGTCCTGATATGTCTCTGTCGTATCTATAATTTTTTATTGTTCCATGCCAATATTATTCAATTTTCATATACTTTTGGCAACTTTTTATATTATTTTTGGGACTAACATATTGATCCAAAGGCCAAAGCGCTTCTTGTTTGTTGCATGTTTTATGTTTCACGAAACCCAATATCAAACGGAGTCCAAACGGGATAAAAATGGACGCAGAATTATTTTGGAATATTTATGATTTTTGGGAAGTAAAATCAACGCAAGACAGTGCAGGCACGCCCTGGACCCTCGTGGGCACCCCGTAAGGAGGTTGACGCTCTTGTTTTGCCGCAAGAAAGCTATTTTTATGAGAAAAATCTGGGCGAAAGATTCAACCCAATCAGAGTTACGGATCTCCGTATATAAAAGAAACGGTGAAAGGGCAGCAGAAGAGAACGCGGAAACAGAGAGAGACAGAGAGACAGATCCAATCTCAGAGGGGCTCTCGCCCCTCCCACGCCATGGAGACAATGGACCAGAGGGGAAACCCTTCTCCCATCTAGGGAGAAGGTCAAGGAAGAAGAAGAAGAAGGGGGGCTCTCTCCCCCTCGCTTCTGGTGGTGCCGGAACGACGCCGGGGGCCATCATCATCACCGCGATCTTCACCAACACCTCTGCCATCTTCACCAACATCTCCATCACCTTTCCCCCTCTATCTATAGCGGTCCACTCTCCCGCAACCCGCTGTACCCTCTACTTGAACATGGTGCTTTATGCTTCATATTATTATCTAATGATGTGTTGCCATCCTGTGATGTCTGAGTAGATTTTCGTTGTCCTATCGGTGGTTGATGAATTGCTATGATTGATTTAATTTGCTTGTGGTTATGTTGCTGTCCTTTGGTGCCCATCGTATGAGAGCGCCGGTGATCACACCATAGGGTTAGTTGTATGTTGATAGGACTATGTATTGAGGGCAAGAGTGATGTAAGCTTCAACCTAGCATAGAAAGTGATGCATACGGGATTGAAGGGGGACCAATATATCTTAATGCTATGGTTGGGTTTTACCTTCATGAACGTTAGTAGTTGCCGATGCTTGCTAATAGTTCCAATCATAAGTGCATAGAATTCCAAGTCAGGGATGACATCCTAGCAGTGGCCTCTCCCACATAATACTTGCTATCAGTCTAGTAAAGTAGTCAATTGCTTAGGGACAATTTCACAACTCGTACCACCACTTTTCCACACTCGCTATATTTACGTTATTGCTTCTTTATCTAAACAGCCCCTAGTTTTTATTTACGTGCTCGTTATTATCTTGCAAACCTATCCAACAACACCTACAAAGTACTTCTAGTTTCATACTTGTTCTAGGTAAAGCGAACGTTAAGCGTGCGTAGAGTTGTATCGGTGGTCGATAGAACTTGAGGGAATATTTGTTCTACCTTTAGCTCCTCATTGGGTTCGACACTCTTACTTATCGCAAGAGGCTACAATTGATCCCCTATACTTGTGGGTTATCAAGACCTTTTTCTGGCGCCGTTGCCGGGGAGCAATAGCGTGGGGTGAATATTATCGTGTGTGCCTGTTTGCTTTATCACTAAGTAATTTTTATTTGATGTTCTTAGTTGTTTTCTATCTTTAGTTATGGGTAGGAAACGCAAAATACGAAAAAAAAATTAGTTGTACCTACTGAACCAATGGTTGAAGAACCACTCAAAATCTATCACACTCAAGCTTATTACTTGGATCATCTTCGATCCCTATCTCATCAGTCTTTGAAACCCCAACTAGCTTAGTTGAGGGCAAATCTTTAGATGAGCATGCTTGTTATAAAGCGATAATCGTATATCTGAAAAAGGGAAACTTTTACTAGGTCAAATTCATCGCTTGCAATGCTATGCTTGGAATTTATGTGAAATATATGATTTTACTTGTTGTTCTGAAAACCCTAAGAAACACCTTCCCTACCAATGTGAGTTTAGTGATAATGCAATCGTATCTTCGTATGCTAAGGGTGTTTAGAATTACTATGATGTTCAACAAATTGAAGAATTCGTTGCTTTTAAGGGTGCTTATGAAATTGCTTCTTTGATTGAAAAGTATGGTGCTACTCTTTACAAATCTGAAAATTTTGCCATACTTAAATATTGCTATGATAATTATGCTTCTAATGCCTATGTTGAACCATATATTGAGGACTACTCCGCTGTCCAAGAAGAGACTAATATTTTGCAGGAGTCTATGGAAGAAGAAATTGATGAAATTGTGAGCTCATTGGATGAAAAAGATGATGGGAAGAGCGAAGAACAAAAGGAGGAAGAGCGGATTAGCTACCCATGCCCACCTTCAACTGAGAGTAACTCTTCAACTCATACATTGTTTAATTTCCCTTCGTGCTTACCGAAGGATGATTGCTATGATGATTGTTATGATCCCGTTTATTCTCTTGAAATATCCCTTTTTGATGATGCTTGCTATGCTTGTGGCCATGATGCCAATATGAATGATGCTTGTGGAGATGAACTTGCTATAGTTCCTTATGTTAAACATGAAATTGTTGCTATTGCACCCACGCATGATAGTCCTATTATCTTTTTGAGTTCTCCCGATTATACTATATCGGAGAAGTTTGCTCTTAAGGATTATATTGATGGGTTGCCTTTTACTATTACACATGATGATTTTGATAGATATAATATGCATGTGCTTGCTGCTCCTACTTGCAATTATTATGAGAGAGGAACTATATCTCCACCTCTCTATGTTTCCCACATGACAAAATTGCAAGAAACTATTTATACTATGCATTAGCCTTTACTAGGTGTGCATGAATTGTTCTTTTATGACATGCCGATGCATAGGAAGAGAGTTAGACTTCGTTGTTGCATGATATATGTTACTTTCTGCTCACTACTAAATTACAAATTATTGCTAATTAAAATTGGCTTTGATATACCTTGGGATCCGGGTGGATCCATTACTTTAGCACTATATGCCTAGCTTAATGGCTTTAAAGAAAGCGCTGCCAGGGAGACAACCCGGAAGTTTTAGAGAGTCATTTATTTCTGTTGAGTGCTTTTATAAAGTTTAAAAACAAAAAAATAAAGAGGAGAACCCAAAACTTTTCAAAAAGGAAAGTGAAAGTGAGAGAGACAAGCATTGTTGAAGTGGGAGAGCTCCTTGAACTTTGTTCATGCTCACGGAAACTTTGTGAACCTTAATTATAGAAAATTTTCAATAATAATAATTATCCCCTTGTACAATTCCATTGTATTATAAAAATAATGTGCTAAGGTTTGCCTTTAGGATGTTTACAATGCTTGTTGGTTTGTACGGTGCACGACAGAAACTTTGGTTGTAGTGCTCGATTTTATATTTTTTACTGGAACATAAAACGGTTCTAATACTTTTTGCACTATTTTTCTATAATTTTTTTTTATTTTTCCTAATTTTGGCAGAAGTTTTCAAGTATCAGGAGTATGGTGAATGTTCAGATTATTACAGACTGTTCTGTTTTAGACAGATTTTGTTTTTGATGCATAGTTTGCTTGTTTTGATGAAACTATCAACTTATATCTGTGGATTAAGCCATGAAAAGCTATATTACAGTAGACACAATGCAAAAACAAAATATGAATTGGTTTGCAACAGTACTTAGAGTAGTGATTTGCTTTATTATACTAATGGAACTTACCGAGTTTTCTGTTGAAGTTTTGTGTGGATGAAGTGTTCGATGATCGAGAAGGTCTCGATGTGAGAAGAAGGAAGAGAGGCAAGATGTAACATCCCAAATTTTCAATTTGGAATGTTACACATAGATCATTCATGCATATCATATTTTATTGCATCTCGTTTCGCGATCCTCGAAATCCTAAGAAACTCAAGGACCCTCGGAGAGAGTTGGGGATTTTCCCGGTTTTCATATTTGAATTTTATCAAATACTGAAACGAGGATCATTGATTTTAATTATTTTTCTCTCCGAAAATATTTCATATTAAAATATATGAGAGGAGATAATATGACTTCTCCAAAGTAATTGAAATATTGGAGGAAAAATATTAAAATCAAATATTTGATTTTTTTCGGATTTTATTGCTATTTTATTTGCATTAGAAAAATTGCACGTTTTTTTTTCAAAATTGCTTTTAGGGCCAAGAAAATGTTCATCTCGTTCTAAATATTTTATTTAGATAGTGAAAATTTGTTTTGGCATTTTTAGAATTTTATTTTATTTTCTAGGATTTATTTTCGGTTCGGCGGAATTATTTTCAAAAAATATCCATCGCCCGACTGGGCCGAAGCCCAGCCGAGCCCGCCCGCTCCCCAGCGCCGCTGTCTCCCTCCTGGAGACCGATGTCCGGAGTCCGGCCGGGACTCCGCCTCCCCGCCGCCTCGCCCCCTCCTCCAAGCCGCCCCCCTCCTTAAATACCCCATCCCGGAGCCCCCCACCACCAACTAACCTCGCCGCCAACATGCGCCCGCCGCCGACGCTTTGTCGCCCGCCCGCCGCCGTCGTCGCCTCGCCGCTGCAGCCTGCCCTCCGCCGTTGCAGCCCGCCTCGCCGGAGGTAACGCCGCCGTTGCTGCTGCCGTTTTTTTTAAGAAAACCGATCCAGTTTTTTTTAAGAAACCCTAGTTCGTTTTTTGATCGGTTCGCGGTTTTTCTCGGTTTAGCTACATAGCGGACGTTCGTACGTACGTTCGTTTTAACGAACGTTCTTCGCTCGATAGTTACAGACAACGAACGTTCGTTCGTTAGCTTGTTCGTCAATTTTCTTTTTCTCGGATTTTTCCGCGATTATTTTCGATCGCGATTTCTGATCCGATTTTCGTTTCAGTTTATCTTTTCGCTCATTTATCGGAATCAGGTGATTCAAGCGCCTAGATCTTCGTCTCGAAACCCTCTTTCTGTTTAATCAACTTAAACAAGATTTTGGTACGGTAAAATTTGACTTTAGTTCAGATTAGTAAACGGATCTTGTTTCTTTCGCCGTTTGGGTTCCGTTGCTTCGTTTGATTTGATTCTTCTCGCAAGCCAGAGTTCGTAAGGTGAACTTTCTGGTCAATTCTTCTTATTTGAGTTTTGCCCGTGCATATTTGCTTGATTGCTTATGTATGCTATTGTTTGTTTGCGATAGAATTCCCGGAGTGCGAAGCGTGCTACTACGAGTCCCTAGGTTTTGCGGATCGTCAGCAAGGCAAGTAACACATTGATCATACTCCTTCCATACCCACTTTTTATGCATTAGTTTCAATCCTCAAACATTGCAAGATTAGTATGTGATTAACATGTGGGATGGGAAATAGTTGATGAGGTAGAACCTATTGCCCAGTTATTTTCAAACCCTTGGGAGTTACTTCTACGTATTGCTTATATTGCTATGCTATGCTCGTAGACGTGGTTTGGGTGAGTGAAATCCATGACAATGTGAGGTTGTTAATTAATGGTTCAACTTAAGGTGGCAACTGAAATACACATCTGGGTGGATTGAGGCACCTGGAGAATCCAGTGTTCTATGTATTTTTGGAAATCCCGGGGTACCGTGTGATCTTCCTATGGACCGCCACCCAGGCTCAAAGGGAACTGAGATATTTTTCATGGTAGAAACTTCTGTGTGCAGCCACAAGCTATTATGGGCTCTAGCATAGTTGAGTAAGTTACATGAAGCTCTCGAAGAGGTGGATCAGCAGGTAGAGGGTTGTAGGTTTGGTATGGTCTGCCCGGAGTAGAGAGTTAATGTTTCTGAAAGACTGTGTCTCGGTCATCCATTTCTCAAACACCATGTAGTGCGAGAAATCCAACGGAGGCGATTGAGTCTTGTGGGGAAAAGTGCGCAAACCTCTGCAGAGTGTACAGTCTAATCATGGTTAGCCGTGTCCCCGGTTATGGACAATCTTGAGTATCTAGTACTTGGAGTATCCTAAGTATCTCATCACTCTAAATTAATATTGTTGGGCTGATAACTACTTTAATTGGGATTGAGTTGGAGGAACATTCTCAATGATGTTTCAACTACCATGATAGTTAAATTAAAATCTATTCCTTTGTTGTAGGGGAAAATTGGCTTTTCACAAAAACTATAACCATAGAGCTTTCCACTAGCCAAATATGCATGTAGTGATAGCATTATTCTGTTCTGCTCATCAGGTTATATTGCCAAGATATTCCATGTGCTGACCTGCTTTCGGCTGCAACGTATTATGTTGCAGACTTTTCGACGAGGAGTAAGGTTCGTTAGGTCGTTGCCGTGCAACTCAGCTATGCCGTTGGAGTTGATGTACTCACTTTATCTTCCAAGCCTTCCGCTGTTATCGTATTAGATGACCTTAAGCCATATTTATTGTAATAAGTTCTCTTTTGAGACATCGATGTAATAAGTGTGTGATTGCTACTCTGTTATAAATCCTTCGAGTACTGTGTGTGTCAGCATTACCGATCCAGGGATGACACTGAAGCACAGAGACCTGACCGTTTGAGGTCGGTTCGCTACAAGATGGTATCAGAGCACATGCTGAGTGTAGGACACGACCACTAAGATAAACCATAGGTCACTCTTCTCTACTCATTTCTGACTCCTCTCCAGTTTCTACTCTTTAGGATGGCGGAGTTGAAGAACAAGTTTGCACAGTCGGATGAAGACACACCCTTTGCACGCCATTTGAAGGAAGTCACTAGGTACTTGAACATTGGAATACCAAGCTTCACCGGGACGTACAACACCACCTTAGCAGAAGAGGAGCGCTGGATGATTCAAGTACAAGTTCCAGGAAGGACGTTCTCGCCAACCACTAAGCCCATAGAATTTTCTTTTGAAGCACCCACCTGGAGCCTAGGCAAGAGCATGGCAGCCCACATTACCATGGGACGCATTGGAGAAGTCTAAAACAATGATCTTAAGGACACTATCTATCAGATATGTGGGCGCCGAGACAAGCAATGGGAGATGATCAGCACCAAGAAGGACAAATCCATTGCAGCTTTCGTCCAGGAGTTAAACCAGCACATTCGACGCCAGGAGAATCAGATGTGCACAGACATGATAGATTTGAGGACGGCGAAGACTAGGATCATCAAGCTGGAAGAAGAACTCAAGTCTACACGCGATGGATATGAGGAGGAAATTGCGACACTATTGGAGAAGAATGGCGACCTGATAAAGAAGATCGGAGTATTCATGGGAGATCCAGCGCCGGGAGGAGAGACGATGATTCCACTTGCACGGACAAGTACATCATCATCGACGACACCGACTCCGACCCTAGTGATGATGACTTTGAAGACGAAGCTGGAGCAGACATCATGGAGTCTTCCACCGATCAAAATTTCTAGATGACCACCAAAATATTAGTAGTATTCCCCCATGTATATAGAAGTAGTTGAGCACTTTTATGATAGTTCTAGACTGCTTGTATGCCCTTTCTTAATTGATTGAGTGAAATGTTTGTGTTTGTCTCATGTGCATATGGGTAGTGATTTCTCACTAGACCCCTTTTCCATTCTGATCTCTTCCCTCTAAACCCGCGAGATGCCTCCGAGACGTGACACCGGATTTGCCTTCCCGCCAGAGCTCACTCAGTTGATCCAGCATCAGAATGCCTTGATGCAATTGCTAGTCCAGAACCAAGGCAACAACAACAACAACAACAACAACAACAACAACAACAACAACAACAACAACAACAACAACAACAATAACAACCCGCCTCCAGTTGACAACTTAGCTCGCTCTCTGAGGTTACAGGCGCCGGTGTTTTCCAGTAGCACCGAGCCTATAGTTGCTGATGATTGGCTTCGCCGTATTGGAAGGGAGTTGACCACCGCAGGTTGCATAGATGCTGAGAAGGTGCGCTTTGCCGCACATCAATTGGATGGACCAGCAGCCTCATGGTGGGAGAATTATACGGCCACTTTCCCCATAGCCAAAGTCACTTGGGACCAGTTTCAGCAAGCTTTCCGTACAACCCATGTCTCAACTAGAGCTATGAACATGAAGAAGCGTGAGTTTCGCAACTTACTCCAGGGGAACCGTACTGTGGCTCAATACGTGGATGAGTTTAGCAAGTTATCTCGCTATGCCCCTGATGATGTGGCCACAGACGTCACGAAGCAGGAGAAGTTTATGGAAGGGCTGAATGATGAGATGAGCATGCAGTTGATGGTGGCAACATTCAACAACTACCAGGAGTTGGTAGATAAGGCTCTTATGATTGAAGGGAAGCAGCAGCAGATTGAGAGCCGTAAGAGGAAGTATGGACAAGGGAGGTATAACTCAGGAGCTCAGTAGAAGCCTCTCCTAACCCCGAACTCGGGAGGACTTGTTCATAACCATGGAGGTCATAACCACACCGGAGGAAGTTCGCATAACCACAATGGTTCTAAGAATGGAAATGGGAATGGAACAAACAACAATCAGAACTGCCCCAATCCAGCCACACCCACCAAAAGAGATCTAAGTCACATTACTTGCTATAAGTGCGGGAAGACTGGACACTATGCCACGGAGTGCCCTGAAGGGAAGAATGGAAACAGAAATGGGAGCGCAGGGAAGAAGACCAATCCATTCAACAAAGGACAAGTGAACCACGTTAACATGGAGGAGGTTGAAGAGCAGCCAGACGCGGTTATAGGTAAGTTTTTGGTTAAGTCTTTTACCGCCCTTGTTCTTTTTGATACTGGTGCATCGCATTCATACATATCAAGGGGATTCGTGGATAAGTTTAAACTACAACCCAAACCCTTAGGACCCCACTGTTAGTGAGTTCACCTGGAGCAGAGTATACGGCTAGTCGATGGTGCGACCAGATACCCCTAACCATTGGTAGCCATGTTTTTCTGTCCGACCTAATAATCTTGGAGTCGCAAGGATTGGATGTGATATTAGGTATGGACTGGATGTCAAAGTATGGAGGAAGCATTGACTGTGCTAGTAAGTCGATTTATCTCACCACCCTGGAGGGAAAAAAGATTAAGTATGTATCTAGGCATGCGCCTAGGAGGAGTCAAGTAAATACCCTCACGGGAGTTGTTCAGGAGGAAGTGCCTGTAGTGAAGGATTACCCGGATGTTTTTCCAGAGGAGTTACCAGGCATGCCACCGGATCGAGACATCGAGTTTTTGATAGAGCTATTGCCAGGTACAGGGCCAATATCAAAGAGACCCTATCGGATGCCCGCAAATTATCTGGAGGAGATTAAGAAACAGATCAAGGAGTTATTGGAGAAGGGTTACATTCGACGGAGTTCATCACCATGGGGAGCCCCAGTGATTTTGGTTGAGAAGAAGGATAAGTCTCCAAGAATGGTTGTTGATTATCGCACGTTAAATGAGGTGACGATCAATAACAAATACCCACTGCCGATGATCAATGATTTGTTTGACCAGCTGCAAGGAGCTAAGGTGTTTTCGAAGATCGATCTGCGATCAGGATACCACTAGTTGAAGATTCGAGAGAAGGATATACCAAAGACAGCATTCACCACGCGGTATGGGTTGTATGAATATACAGTCATGTCATTTGGACTGACTAACGCCCCTGCCTACTTCATGAGCATGATGAACAAGGTGTTCATGGAATATTTGGACAAGTTTGTTGTGGTGTTTATTGATGATATAATGGTATACTCGAGGAATGAGGAGGAGCACAAGGAGCATTTGCGTTTAGTTCTCGAGAAACTCAGGGAACACCAGTTATATGCCAAGTTCAGCAAATGTGAGTTTTGGTTGAAGGAAGTCGGATTCCTTGGACATGTTATATCGGGAGAAGGTATAGCAGTAGATCCCACCAAGGTTCGATCGATCCTTTGAATGGTTGGCATCCACTTCAGTTAGCGAGATCCGCAGTTTTCTTGGACTCGCAGGATACTATCGGAGATTCATTGAGAATTTTTCCAAGATTGCGAAGCCAATGACGGAGCTATTGAAGAAGGATACCAAGTTTAAATGGATGAAATATTGTGACACAAGTTTTCAGGAGTTAAAGAAACGGTTGACTATAGCCCCAGTGCTGACACTGCCAGATATACGCAAGGATTTCCAAGTGTATTGCGACGCCTCTCGCTCAGGACTTGGAAGTGTGCTCATGCAAGACGGAAGAGTTGTTTCGTATGCCTCACGACAACTAAAACCGCACGAATTGAATTATGCCACGCATGATTTGGAGTTAGCAGCCGTAGTGCATGCGTTGAAGACTTGGAGACATTACCTTATTGGAAACCGTTGTGATGTGTACACGGATCATAAGAGTTTGAAGTACATCTTCACACAAAAGGAGCTAGACCTTAGGCAGAGGAGATGGTTGGAGCTTATAAAGGATTATGACATGAAGCTGCACTATCATCCCGGCAAGGCCAATGTCGTAACAGACGCTTTGAGCCGGAAGAGTTATGCTAATACCCTAGTGGGTACAAGATTACCAAAGGAGTTAGCAGAGGATCTCGGGGAACTTCGATTGGAGATTGTTCCTAGAGGTTTTGTCGCAACAATGGAGGTTCATTCTACATTGTTGGGAAAGATTCGAGAAGCTCAGAAGGATGACAAAGAGATTGCGGAGATAAAAGAGAGATCGAGCAAAGGAAAGGCCAAAGGTTTTCGTGAGGATGAGCATGATACCTTATGGTTTGAGGACCGTGTTTATGTGCCCAGTAACGCAGAGATCGGGAAGTTAATACTTCAGGAGGCTCATGACTCACCATACTCGGTACACCCGGGGAACACCAAGATGTATTTGGATTTGAAGGAACATTTCTGGTGGACGGGTATGAAGAAGGATATTGCCGAGTATGTAGCCGTATGTGATGTATGTCAAAGAGTGAAGGCAGAGCATCAAAAGCCAGCAGGATTGTTACAGCCTATGCCGATACCCGAATGGAAGTGGGATAAACTTGGCATGGACTTTATCACCGGATTGCCCAGGACCAAATCGGATATGATTCTATATGGGTAGTAGTTGATCGCTTGACCAAAGTGGCTCACTTTATCCCAGTGAAAACAACCTATACAAGTGCGAAGTTGGCCAAGATATATATGACCAGGATCGTATGTCTGCATGGAGTTCTGAGGACCATCGTATCAGATAGAGGAACACAGTTTACTTCAAAGTTTTGGCATCAGCTGCACCAGACTCTGGGAACGAGATTGGAGTTCAGTACAGCATTTCACCCGCAAACGGATGAGCAGACCAAGAGAGTCAACTAGATTCTGGAGGACATGTTGAGGGCCTGTGCGCTAGATTATGGATCTAGTTGGGATGACAATTTGCCTTACGCAGAGTTCTCATACAACAATAGCTACCAAGCCAGTTTGATGATGGCACTGCTCAAGCCTCAGATGGACGAAGGTGCAGAACACCATTGATGTGGGATGAAGTTGGAGACCGACAGTTGTTTGGACCAGACTTGATCAAGGAGTCTGAAGAGAAAGTTAAGTTAATCCGAGATAGATTGAAGGTAGCTCAGTCCAGGCAGAAGAGTTATGCAGATTCGAAACACAAGGAAGTAACCTATGAAATAGGAGATAGAGCATATCTGCGAGTATCACCCTTGCGAGGAGTGAAACGTTTTGGAGTTAGCCCCGAGATTTGTAGGACCATATCATGTTTTGGAACGTATGGGAGAAGTTGCCTACAAGTTGGAGTTACCTGAAGGACTGTCTGGAGTACATGATGTATTTCACGTTTCACAATTGAAGAACTGTCATGCTGAGATGGCCGATATACCATTAAGAGATACAGTACCCTTGGAGGCGCTTCAGTTGGATAGTGATTTGACTTATGAGGAGAAGCCAGTCAGGATTCTTGAATTTGGCAGTCGAGTCACCCGCTGCAAGGTTATCAAGTCTTGCAAAGTTCAGTGGAGTCACCATACCGAGGATGAAGCCACCTGGGAACGAGAGGATGATCTTCGCAAAGACCACCCACACCTATTTTCTAGCCAACCTGAATCTCGAGGGCGAGATTCATCTTAAGGGGGGTAGGTTAATAACATCCCAAATTTTCAATTTGGAATGTTATACATAGATCATTCATGCATATCATATTTTATTGCATTTCGTTTCGCGATCCTCGAAATCCTAAGCAACTCAAGGGCCCTCGGAGAGAGTTGGGGATTTTCCCGGTTTTCATATTTGAATTTTATCAAATATTGAAACAAGGATCATTGATTTTAGTTATTTTTCTCTCTGAAAATATTTCATATTAAAATACATGAGAGGAGATAATATGACTTCTCCAAAGTAATTGAAATATTGGAGGAAAAATATTAAAATCAAATATTTGATTTTATTCGGATTTTATTGCTATTTTATTTGCATTAGAAAAATTGCACGTTTTTTCAAAATTGCATTTTAGGGCCAAGAAAATGTTCATCTCGTTCTAAATATTTTATTTAGATGGTGAAAATTTGTTTTGGCATTTTTAGATTTTTATTTTATTTTCTAGGATTTATTTCGGTTCGTGGAATTATTTAAAACATTCAGTGCCTCGACCGGGCGAAGCTCACCGAGCCGCCCCGCTCCCCGCGCCGCCATCTCCTCCTGAAGACCGCCGCCGCCGCCGCCTCGGACTCGAGTCCGGCTGGGACTCCGCCTCCTGCCGCCTTGCCCCTCCTCCAAGCCGCCTTTCCTTAAATACCCCACCCCGAGCCCCCACCACCACCTAACCCCGCCCTCAACCATGCGCGCCGCTTGCGCCCCGCCGTCGCCCGCCGCAGAGCCCGCCTCGCGAGCCTCGCGAGGTAACGCTTGCCGCCGTTACTGCCGGTTTTTTTTAAGAAAACTGATCCGGTCTTTTTAAGAAACCCTAGTTCATTTTTTTAGATCAGTTCGCCAGTTTTTCTCGGTTTAACTACTTAGCAGACGTTCGTCCGTACGTTCGTTTTAACGAACGGTTTTCGCTCGATAGTTACAGACAACGAACGTTCGTTCGTTAGCTTGTTCATCAGTTTTCTTTTTCTCGGATTTTTCCGCGATTATTTTCGATCGTGATTTCTGATCCGATTGTCGTTTCAGTTTATCTTTTCGCTCGTTTATCGGAATCAGGCGATTCAAGCGCTTAGATCTTTGTCTCGAAACCCTCTTTCTGTTTAATCAACTTAAACAAGATTTTGGTACGGTAAAATATGACTTTAGTTCAGATTAGTAAACGGATCTTGTTTCTTTCGCCGTTTGGGTTTCGTTGCTTCGTTTGGTTTGATTCTTCTCGCAAACAGGAGTTCTTAAGTTGAACTTTCTGGTCAATTCTTCTTATTTGAGTTTTGCCCGTGCATCTTTGCTTGATTGCTTATGTATGCTATTGTTTGTTTGCGATAGAATTGCCGGAGTGCGAAGCGTGCTACTACGAGTCCCTAGGTTTTGCGGATCGTCAGCAAGGCAAGTAACACATTGATCATACTCCTTCCATACCCAATTTTTATGCACTAGTTTCAATCCTCAAACATTGCATGATTAGGATGTGATTAACATGTGGGATGGGAAGTAGTTGATGAGGTAGAACCTATTGCCCAGTTATTTTCAAACCCTTGGGAGTTACTTCTACGTATTGCTTATATTGCTATGCTATGCTCGTAGACGTGGTTTGGGTGAGTGAAATCCATGACAGATGTGAGGTTGTTAATTAATGGTTCAACTTAAGGTGGCAACTTAAATACACATCTGGGTGGATTGAGGCACCTGGAGAATCCAGTGTTCTATGTATTTTTGGAAATCCCGGGTACCGTGTGATCTTCCTATGGACCGCCACCCAGGCTCAAAGGGAACTGAGATATTTTTCATGCTAGAAACTTCCGTGTGCAGCCACAAGCTATTATGGGCTCTAGCATAGTTGAGTAAGTTACATGAAGCTCTCAAAGAGGTGGATCAGCAGGTAGAGGGTTGTAGGTTTGGTATGGTCTGCCCGGAGTAGAGAGTTAATGTTTCTGAAAGACTGTGTCTTGGTCATCCATTTCTCAAACACCATGTAGTGCGAGAAATCCAACAGGGGCGATCGAGTCTTGTGGGGAAAAGTGCGCAAACCTCTGCAGAGTGTACAATCTAATCATGGTTAGCCGTGTCCCCGGTTATGGACAATCTTGAGTATCTAGTACTTGGAGTATCCTAAGTATCTCATCACTCTAAATGAATATTGTTGGGCTGATAACTACTTTAATTGGGATTGAGTTGGAGGAACCTTCTCAATGATGTTTCAACTACCATGATAGTTAAATTAAAATCTATTCCTTTGTTGTAGGGGAAAAATGGCATTTCGCAAAAACTATAACCATAGAGCTTTCCACCAGCAAAATATGCATGTAGTGATAGCATTATTCTGTTCCTGCTCTACTGTGTTATATTGCCAGCATATTCCATGTGCTGACCCGTTTTCGGGCTGCAACGTATTATGTTGCAGACTTTTCAGATGAGGAGTATGGTTCGTTAGGTCGTTGCCGTGCAGCTCAGCTATGCCGTTGGAGTTGATGGACTCACTTTATCTTCCAAGCCTTCCGCTGTTATCGTATTAGATGACCTTAAGCCATATTTATTGTAATAAGTTCTCTTTTGAGACATTCGATGTAATAAGTGTGTGATTGCTACTCTGTTATAAATCCTTCGAGTAATGTGTGTGTCAAGATTACCGATCCGAGGATGACATGAAGCACGAGACTTGACCGTTTCAGGTCGGGTCGCTACACAAACTCAGTTTGCTTGGGATGCCCAAGGCACCCCAAGTAAATATTCAAGGAGACTCAAGCGTCTAAGCTTGGGGATGCCCTGAAGGCATCCCTCTTTCTTCAACAAGTATCGGTATGTTTTCGGATTCGCTTGCTCATGCAATATGTGCAATCTTGGAGCATCTTTTGCATTTAGTTTTCATTTTTATTTTATGCACCATGCTGGTATGAGATGGTCCTTGGTTGATTTATAGAATGCTCTGCACTTCACTTATATCTTTTGAGTATGGCTTTATAGAATGCTTCATGTGCTTCACTTATATCATTTGAAGTTTGGTTTGCCTGTTTCTCTTCACATAGAAAACCGCCATTTGTAGAATGCTCTTTTGCTTCACTTATATTTGTTAGAGGATGGGCATATCTTTTGTATAAAAAATTAAACTCTCTTGCTTCACTTATATCTATTTAGAGAGATGACAAGAATTGGTCATTCACATGGTTAGTCATAAAATCCTACATAAAACTTGTCAATCACTGAATATGATATGTTTGATTCCTTGCAATAGTTTTGCGATATAAAGATGGTGATATTAGAGTCATGCTAGTGGGTAGTTGTGGATTAGTAGAAATACTTGTGTTGAGGTTTGTGATTCTCGTAGCATGCACGTATGGTGAACCGTTATGTAACGAAGTCGGAGCATGAGGTATTTATTGACTGTCTTCCTTATGAGTGGCGGTCGGGGACGAGCGATGGTCTTTTCCTACCAATCTATCCCCCTAGGGGCATGCGTAGTAGTACTTTGCTTCGAGAGCTAATAAACTTTTGCAATAAGTATATGAGTTCTTTATGACTAATGTTGAGTCCATGGATTATACGCACTCTCACCCTTCCATCATTGCTAGCCTCTTCGGTACCGTGCATTGCCCTTTCTCACCTCGAGAATTGGTGCAAACTTCGCCGGTGCATCCAAACCCCGTGATACGATACGCTCTATCACACATAAACCTCCTTATATCTTCCTCAAAACAGCCACCATACCTACCTATCATGGCATTTCCATAGCCATTCCGAGATATATTGCCATGCAACTTCCATCATCATAATATACATGACTTGAGCATTTATTGTCATATTGCTTTGCATGATCATAAGATAGCTAGCATGATGTTTCCATGGCTTGTCCATTTTTTTATGTCATTGCTACGCTAGATCATTGCACATCCCGGTACACCGCCGGAGGCATTCATATAGAGTCATATCGTTGTTCTATATCGAGTTGTAATATTGAGTTGTAAGTAAATAAAAGTATGATGATCATCATTATTAGAGAATTGCCCCAGTGAGGAAAGGATGATGGAGACTATGATTCCCCCACAAGTCGGGATGAGACTCCGGACGAAAAAAAAGAGAAAGGCCAAAAAAAGAGAAGGCCCCAAAAAAAAGAAAAAAATGAGAGAAAAAGAGAGAAGGGGCAATGTTACTATACTTTTACCACACTTGTGCTTCAAAGTAGCACCATTTTCTTCATATAGAGAGTCTCTTGAGTTATTACTTTCATATACTACTAGGAATTTTCATTATAGAACTTGGCTTGTATATTCCAAAGATGGGCTTCCTCAAATGCCCTAGGTCTTCACGAGCAAGCAAGTTGGATGCACACCCACTTAGTTTAAGTTTGAGGTTTCATACACTTATAGCTCTAGTGCATCCGTTGCATGGCAATCGCTACTCCTCACATTGACATCAATTGATGGGCATCTCCATAGCCCGTTGATTAGCCGCGTCGATGTGAGACTTTCTCCCTTTTTGTCTTCTCCACATAACCCCCATCATCATATTCTATTCCACCTATAGTGCTATATCCATGGCTTGCGCCATGTATTGCGTGAGGGTTGAAAAAAGCTGAAGCGCGTTAAAAGTATGAACCAATTGCTCGGCTTGTCATCGGGGTTGTGCATGATGTGAATATTTTGTGTGGTGAAGATGGAGCATAGCCAGACTGTATGATTTTGTAGGGATAACTTTCTTTGGCCTTGTTATTTTGAAAAGACATGATTGCTTTATTAGTAGGCTTGAAGTATTATTGTTTTTATGTCAAATGATAGAATATTGCTTTGAATCACTCATATCTTAAAATTCATGCCATGATTAGATACATGATCAACATTATGCTAGGTAGCATTCCACATCAAAAATTATCTTTTTATCATTTACCTACTCGAGGATGAGCAGGAATTAAGCTTGGGGAAGCTGATACGTCTCCGTCGTATCTATAATTTTTTATCGTTCCATGCCAATATTATTCAACTTTCATATACTTTTGGCAACTTTTTATATTATTTTTGGGACTAAAATATTGATCCGATTGCTCAATGCAGTTCTCGTTTGTTGCATGTTTTATGTTTCGCAGAAACCCAATATCAAACGGAGTTCAAACGGGATAAAACGGACGGAGAATTATTTGGGAATATTTATGATTTTGGGAAGTAAAATCAACGCGAGACGGTGCTGAGGGGTCACGAGGCAGGGGCGCCCTGGACCTCGTGGGCACCCGTAAAGGCGGTTGATGCTCTTATTTTGCCGCAAGAAAGCTAATTTTATGAGAAAAATCTGGGCGAAAGATTCAACCCAATCGAGTTACGGATCTCCGGATATAAAAGAAACGGTGAAAGGGCAGCGAGAGAGAATGCGAAAAGAGAGAGATAGAGAGCAGATCCAATCTCGGAGGGCTCTCGCCCTCCCACCATGGAGACCATGGACCAGAGGAAACCCTTCTCCCATCTAGGGAGAAGGTCAAGGAAGAAGAAGAAGGGGGGCTCTCTCCCCCTCGCTTCTGGTGGCGTCGGAACGCAGTCGGGGGCCATCATCATCACCGCGATCTTCATCAACACCTCCGCCATCTTCACCAACATCTCCATCACCTTCCCCCCTCTATCTACAGCGGTCCACTCTCCCGCAACCCGCTGTACCCTCTACTTGAACATGATGCTTTATGCTTCATATTATTATCTAATTATGTGTTGCCATCCTGTGATGTCTGAGTAGATTTCCGTTGTCCTATCGGTGGTTGATGAATTGCTATGATTGATTAATTTGCTTGTGGTTATGTTGCTGTCCTTTGGTGCCCATCATATGAGCGCGCGCGTGGATCACACCATAGGGTTAGTTGTATGTTGATAGGACTATGTATTGGAGGGCAAGAGTGATGAAGCTTCAACCTAGCATAGAAATTGATGCATACGGATTGAAGGGGACTAATATATCTTAATGCTATGGTTGGGTTTTACCTTAATGAACGTTAGTAGTTGCAGATGCTGGTTAATAGTTCCAATCATAAGTGCATAGAATTCCAAGTCAGGGATGACGTGCTAGCAGTGGCCTCTCCCACATAATACTTGCTATCGGCCTAGTAAAGTAGTCAATTTCTTAGGGACAATTTCACAACTCGTACCACCACTTTTCCACACTCACTATATTTACTTTATTGCTTCTTTATCTAAACAGCCCCTAGTTTTTATTTACGTGCTCTTTATTATCTTGCAAACCTATCCAATAACACCTACAAAGTACTTCTAGTTTCATACTTGTTCTAGGTAAAGCGAACGTTAAGCGTGCGGTAGAGTTGTATTGGTGGTCGATAGAACTTGAGGAAATATTTGTTCTACCTTTAGCTCCTCGTTGGGTACGACACTCTTCCTTATCGAAAGAGGCTACAATTGATCCCCTATACTTGTGGGTTAACACGTCCCCAACTTAAAGACCGATTCAGGGGGCTACTGACGGTGCCCTGGACTAGGGGGTACTCAACACGTCGTCTCCCGAACAGGTGTATTGGGCCGAGGACCCCCATGGCAGTTTACTCATGGGCCACTTCGGACAGCCCATGCTGCGTACAAGGAGGATTCCACAAGACTTGGCGCCCAAGACAAGGACTCCTCTAAACCTCAGGCCTCCGGTGTGTTATATAAACCGAGGCCAGGCTAGTCAATAAAACATCTTATATTCATTAGATCAATCTCGTGGTAGATACATGTACTCTGTACTACACCCCATATAAATACAATCAAAAGTAGGAAGTAGGGTTTTACCTCCATCAAGAGGGCCCGAACTTGGGTAAAATCCCGTGTCCATGTTACCATTGCTCCAAGACGCCTAGCTTACGACCCCTACTACGAGATACGCCAGATATAGAACCGACAGTCGGATCTTTCCCAAGGGGGGGAGATGATGCGGAGCATCCCATGGTCATCCCCATGGACACTACCTCGACTATCCAAGCTCCAACTAGACCCATGACAAGAGCAAGAGATCGTGCTATTCAATCCGAGGTGACATCACTCCTACTTGAGTTTCCCTCTCCTTCGAGTGAGACATGGCTACTGCCTAAGTCCGAGACGCTATGTGTGATCAGGTACAATGCACAAGCGACAGAGCCGAGAGATGAAGAAGAAGAAGATACATGCGTCAACTCTCTGTCCAGCCCAGAACTTCCGGACGGAGCCCGGAACTTCCGGCCCTCGGAACTTCCGGCCGACCCGGAGCTTCCGGCCCTCGGAACTTCCGGCCGACCCGGAGCTTCCGGCCTCCGATGACCAAGACCAACCCGGGCATGCCAACTCTCTGGTTAGCCCGGAGCCAGCCCGGAACCTGGCCCGGACCTTCCGGCCCCCGGAACCTCTGGCTCACCCGGACCTTCCGGCCCCCAGATGCCAGCCCAGCTTCTCCCGTGCCAACTCTCTGGTTAGGCCGGACCCTACCCGGAACCTGGACCGGAACCTCCGGCGCCCGGACCTTCCGGCCCTGCCTGTGCGCAGTGACTTGGGCCGAGGCCCGTGTACCCTTTCGCCCCCGAGACTATATATACTCTTCTCCTACCTACGTTTTAGGGTTAGCAAAGTAGTAGCTCATTTGAGAAGATTTTCTCTCCACTTGATCCCCTTCAACTTAGGAGTTCACGACCTCTAAGGAGAAGATCCCCCAAGTGGATTCAAGACCCCTCACGGGAAGACCCCTCAAGACCTCCCTACGGAGAAGAACGTGCTACTTGTATCGTCCCTTGTTGTTTGTGCATCTTGTATCTCTTTGTGTTTCGAGGATCTAGCACGGACCCCAATTTCTTGTTCTTGCAGAATCGTGACCCCCGGAACTTCCGGCCCCACCCGCACCTTCCGGCCACCGGACCTTCTGGCCCCGCCCGGAACTTCCGGACCCCGGACCTTCCGTCTTGCCCAGAACTTCTGGCCTAGACAGAAAGTCTGCACATCTTTGACGACTTCCGCTACTTCGACAACTCCGACTACGGTGCAGCGGCATCTTCGCCAACGTACTGAGGACTGTGCACTACAACATCGACAACAATCACATCATTTTGACACTCTCAACCGTAAGCAAGAACGGTAACCTCGACGACACTTCGTGTATTCCTTGCCATTGCATTGATAACCACGTAGCCTTCCTTTTGCGTTGCTTACCCATCGATACTAGCATTTGAGTATTGCCGGCAACGTCACTTGTGAACATTAGTGATCATCATCTTGTTACATATGTCATATCATCATTGGTATCCATATCTTGATATCATCTCTTGTGTCACAAGATTGTCATAGCATATACACAATTGCTATCTTGGTTCATAAATTTTGCATGAGAAAGAGCTCAAAAGAGAAAGAGTCGAACAAGCTTCTAAGCAAAAGAGAAAAGATAAGGAAAGATCTTTTAAGCAAGAACCATAGCATCATACTACATTAAGATTGTCCTACTCGATCATCTAGGATCATATCATAGAAATACCATACACATAGCATACTTGTGATAGAAGTCATTGCATTTTTGCTTTACAGGTTGTGCACAAGTCTCGTATCCGCCTATTGTGCAATCGTGCTAGCGTCTCTCTAGTGTTGTGCAACAAGAGCATTTTTGTGGATTCCACATTTTGGCTCATTCCTTGGTTGCACGACCCTATTTATCTATCCGTGTGTGTGTTTCCGTGTACCATATCTTGCTATTGGTCTACTTGTTGCATTGCAAATTTGCGAATCTTTTCCAACATTATTGAGTCTCACTAACAATTGCATCAATTTTTTGCCACCATCCTAACCAAGCTCCACTATAATCCTTATTTGTGTAGGTGTGAGAACTGACAAGAATTGGTACCAATTGTGCTATTTCCTTGTTACACCATTGAGTGATCTTTGATCCACCCTCAACATCGGTCAAGGTACATTCAGTATAGGTCTTATCTTTCTCCCACTCACATATTTGCTTGGAATGATGGATAGGCCAAGTACTTCTACTAACCCACTCTTCATCGATCAAGACGACCACATGACCTCCTATGTCACCAAGAGCCACCTATTTGGTGCACAACGAGCTTTGCATCAAGAGTAACAAGCAATGAGCGACTGCATCGACAACCTCGCCACTGACTTGCGACTCTTCAAGCAACGTACAAGAGACTACTTCGACAACAAGCTCGATGAACAAAAGCAAGAGAGCAATGCAAGAACGGACGAGATTCGTGCCTTGTTGGTCAACCGCTCTTCTACCTCTTCGTCCTACCTCAAAGATCTCTCCCCTTACCATGGTGATGTGGATTTCGATCCGAGGTCGGATCTTTCCCAAGGGGGGACATGATGCGGAGCATCCCATGGTCATCCCCATGGACACTACCTCGACTATCCAAGCTCCAAGTGGACCCATGACGAGAGCAAGAGCTAGTGTTATTCAATCCGAGGTGACATCACTCCTACTTGAGTTTCCCTCTCCTTCGAGTGAGACATGGATACTGCCTAAGCCCGAGATGCTATGTGTGATCAGGTACAACGCACAAGCCACGGAGCCGAGAGCTGAAGAAGAAGAGACAGGCGTCAACTCTCTGTCCAGCCCGGAACTTGCGGACAGAGCCCGGAACTTCCGGCCCCCGGAACCTCCGGCTGAACCGGAGCTTCCGGTGATGACCCACAAATATAGGGGATCAATTGTAGCTCTTTTTGATAAGTAAGAGTATCGAACCCAACGAGGAGCAGAAGGAAATGACAAGTGGTTTTCAGTAAGATAATGTCTGCAAGTGCTGAAATTGTAAGTAGCAGAGTAGTTTGATAGCAATATAATTTGTAACGAGCAAGTACAATAGTAGTAACAAAAGTGCATCAAGCTAGCCCAATCCTTTTGAGACAAAGGACAGGCCAAAACAGTCTCTTATGATAAGCAAAGCGTTCTTGAGGGTACACGGGAATTTTATCTAGTCACTTTCATCATGTTGGTTCGATTTGTGTTCGCTACTTTGATAATTTGATATGTGGATGGACCGGTGCTTAGGTGTTGTTCTTACTTGAACAAACCTCCTACTTATGATTAACCCTCCATAAGCATCCACAACTACGAGAAAAGTATTAAGAATAAATTCTAACCATAGCATTAAACTTTTGGATCCAATCGGTCCCTTACGGAATAGCACATAAACTGGGGTTTAAGCTTCATCACTCTACAACCCATCATCTAATTGCTACTCCACAATGCATTCCCTTAGGCCCAAATATGGTGAAGTGTCATGTAGTCGATGTTCACATGAGACCACCGAGGGAATCACAACATACATACTATCAAAATATCGAACACATATCAAGTTCACATGATTACTTGCAACATGATTTCTCCCGTGACCGCAAGAACAAAAGTAACTACTCACAAATGATAATCATGCTCAAGATTAGAGGGGTATTAAATAGCATATTGGATCTGAACATATAATCTTCCACCAATTAAACCATATAGTAATCAACTACAAGATGTAATCAACACTACTAGTCACCCACAAGCACCAATCTATAGTTCCGGTAACAAGATTGAACACAAGAGATGAACCAGGGTTTGAGATAAGATGGTGTTGTTGAAGATGTTGATGGAGATTGACCTCCCCAAGATGGGAGAGTTGTTGGTGATGATGATGATGACAATGATTTCCCCTTCCAGGAGGGAAGTTCCCCCGGCGGAATCGCTTCGCCGGAGGGCAAAAGTGCTCCTGCCCCAAGTTCCGCCTCGAGACGTCGGCGCTCCATCCCGAAAGTCCTCTCCTTATTTTTTTCTAGGTCAAAATGACCTATATACCAGAAGATGGGCACCGGAGGTGGGCCTGGGTGAGCACAACCCACCAGGGCGCGCCTGGGCTCCCTGGTGCCCAGGTGAGTTGTGCCCACTTGGTGGGTCCCCTCTGGTAGTTATTTGCTCCAATATTCCTCAAATATTTCATAAAAATTCCTCATGAAGTTTCAGCTTGTTTGGAGTTGTGCAGAATAGGTGGCCTGACGTAGCTTTTCCAGGTCCAGATTTCCAGCTGCCGGAATTCTCCCTCTTTGGGTATACCTTGCATATTATGAGAGAAAAGGCATTAGAATTACTCCAAAAATCATTATTATGGACAAAAACATCATAAATAACAGTAAGAAAACATCATAAATAATGGACGTATCATCCTGCCTCTGACGACCCAGACCAGCCCGGGCGTGCCAACTCTCTGGTTAGCCCGGAACCTCGCCCGGACCTTCCAACCCCCGGACGCTAGCCCAGCTTCTCCCGTGCCAACTCTCTGGTTAGGTAGGACCCTACCCGGAACCTAGACCGGAACCTCCGGCGCCCGGACCTTCCGGCCTCGCCCGGAACTTCCGGCCCTGCCTGCGCGCAGTGACTTGGGCCGAGGCCCATGTACCCTTCCGCCCCCGAGACTATATATACTCTTCTCCTACCTACTTTTTAGGGTTAGCAAAGTAGTAGCTCATTTGAGAAGCTTTGCTCTCCACTTTATCCCCTTCTCCTTAGGAGTTCACGACCTCTACGGAGAAGATCCCCCAAGTGGATTCAAGACCCCTCACGGGAAGACCCCTCAAGACCTCCTCACGGAGAAGAACGTGCTACTTGTATCGTCCCTTGTTATTTGTGGATCTTGTATCTCTTTGTGTTTCGAGGATCTAGCACATGTGTAACCGGATCTTGTTGGATTGAGTGATTTCACCCGTGTTTTCCCCGTGCTTCTCTTGTGTTTTCCCTTTGTTTTCCTCGTGTTCTTCGCAGGATTCGCTCCTTTCGTGAAAGATCGGGCATCTAGGGTTCCACCCTACATTAGATACAGATCTTGGTCTCACCGAGATGGCCTTGCCAATTCTCTGTTGCCTGTTGCAATTATTCCGGTCTCACCGAAATAGCGACCGGTCTCACCGAGTTGGCTTGACATTTTCTCTGTTGCCTTATTGCTTCACTTCGGTCTCACCGAGTTGATGCAATCGGTGCCACTGAGTTTATGTTTGCCCTAAGCCCTAGCACATCGGTCCCACCGAGTTGTTCCAGTGGGTCCCACCGAGATTCCTAACGTTCACATTTTGAACTAAATTGGTCTCACCGAGTTTATCTATTCGGTCTAACTGAGTTGGGTCAATGTGGGTAACGGTTGGATTTTGTGTGGAGGCTATATATACCCCTCCACCCCCTTCTCCATTAGAGAGAGAGCCATTAGAACGTGCCTACACTTCCGGCATACATTTTCTGAGAGGGAACCACCTACTCATGTGTTGAGATCAAGATATACCAATCCTACCACAAGAATCTTGATTTGTAGCCTTCCCCAAGTTTCTTTCCACTCGAATCATCTTTCCACCATATCCAAATCTGTGAGAGAGAGCTGAGTGTTGGGGAGACTATCATTTGAAGTACAAGAGCAAGGAGTTCATCATCAACACAACATCTATTACCTTTTGGAGAGTGGTGTCTCCTAGATTGGTTATGTGTCGCTTGGGAGCCTCCGACAAGATTGTGGAGTTGAACCAAGAAGTTTGTAAGGGCAAGGAGATCGCCTACTTAGTGAAGATCTACCCGAGTGAGGCAAGTCCTTCATGGGCGATGGTCATGGTGGGATAGACAAGCTTGCTTCTTCGTGGACCCTTCATGGGTGGAGCCCTCCGTGCACTCGCGCAACCATTACCCTTCGTGGGTTGAAGTCTCCGTCAACGTGAGCGTACAATAGCACCACCTATCGAAACCACGCAAAAAATCTCCGTCTCTCCATTGCATTTGCACTCTCCAAACTCTTCTCTTTACCTTCATATGCAATGTTTTACTTTCCGCTGCTACACTCTTAGAATTGCATGTGTAGGTTGATTGCTTGACTTGTACTAGTTGCTAAAATCTGCCCACAACTAAAACTGGGAAAATGTTAGATTTTTATTTGGTCAAGTAGTCTAATCACCCCCCTCTAGACCTACTTCCGATCCTACAAATATTTTCTCATATTATTCACTCCACTAAAACTCAACATATCATAATTCCCTTAAGCGTGTGACACTATAGGTTCGGTGGAATATAGACATGAACAAAACTTCCTTCCGTTCAACGATCCACAACGAAACCATGGACATCCATGCTAACCCCTATATCCACATGAATGATATTTGAGTGAACCTTTTGTTATCATATGTTATTCCATTTGGTTCGCGATATGTTCAAAACCCGAGGTGAGATATGTCGGTATTCTCCAGAGTCATACACATGCTCACTATGTCGGCCTCCTCGTTACCGGTTTTGTTCTTTTTCCTCGTTATCATGTTCTGGCATCCCTGTGAGCTCGCTCACATGTGTATGGCAGATGATGATGGATGTCATTGCTGGAATTTTGTCTATTTTGGGCCTAGCCCAATAGCAGTTTCAGAAATTCCTAATAAATCCTAGAGGCCCAAACAGCCCATTCGTGCAAGGCAAGAGATGGAACAAAAGTTTAGTCCCACATTTATAGTTTAGAGGGAGTTGGACCTCTTTATAAGGGAGGTTCTTTCCCCACATGTATGAGCATGAGAACAAGAGGGACATCCACGCGCGCTACTCCTCCGCCGCCCGCCTCGCCACGCCTCGTCACAACGCGCCGCGGGTTGCGGGAATGAGCCGAGCCGATGTCTAAATTTTTGCCACGCACTACGGGTATACGAAAGGCCACTCGGGAGCTGGAAAGTTTTTGCCGTAGTGGATATTGAATACGAAAGCTGCACCCTTCGGCTGCTGCCTCTTTGTTTCGTCTCCCTCGATCCCTTCGGCTCCCGGCGCAGCCTCTCGCCTACTTATCTTGCGCCTATAAAAGGGAGGTCGCTCCTCCCAGAGATACACATCAGAAGAACCTCTTCCTCCTCTCGCCACAAGTTCCTGAGCACTGCGCTGCTGCTACGTCATCCCGGCTTGTGGCGTGCACCACACGTCGGGACAGTAGGCCTCCGAAACCGCACCTTTTGAGTCCTGTATGGGATAAGGGTGATAAGGTTTTTGGGGAGCGCTCAGCACAACTACTTGCTGCTTCATCACGGATGATCCGGTCGCCGACGACTACTTCCCCGACGACGACTTATTCCCCGACATCCACGACCTCCTCGACGACATGGCAGGCGAGGACACCGACCCCAAGTCCGGTAACCTTCTGCTTTGTTGTCCCGTCGTGTTCTTCTCCTTTACATTAGAAGTCACCTTTCAGTTCTTGGCTCTAGTTTCGCCCTCGTATGTTAGGTTCTATGTCGTATAAGCAACTTCATCTAGTGTTTGTTCTAGATGTGTTTAGCTCAAGTTCATATATGCAGACGCTGTTTACCTTGTCTCTGTCAGATTGCATGACTTGCTTTATATTTGATATTAGTCATGCTTTATCTAGTATTTCTGTTAGCAAAATTATTTGGTAAATTGCTCATATTTCCATCAATCCAAAAACCTTATTATAGGAAATTTATCCCAAGTGGTTTTGCTGCTTCCATGAGACCTCCTATGTTTGAGGGTATCCACTATAAGAGGTGGCGCGTGAGAGCAGTCTTATGGTTTCAAACCATGAGTTGCTATGACGCCACTCTTGGCGGACCTGAAGGAGAACTTGATGCTCAAGAGGCACAAGCTTTTCAGAAAATGGATACTCTGTTTAAGGCTGCTCTCTTGAGTGTTCTTGGTGAGAACATAGTTGATGCTTATGCGTCAATTGATAATGGAAAAGATATGTGTGACACACTCGAGGCCAAGTTTGGGGTCTCGGATGCCGGCACTAATTTGTACATCATGGAGCAATTCTATGATTACAGGATGACTAAAGAGCGCTCCGTGGTTGAGCAGGCTCATGAAATACAGTCATTTGCTAGAGAACTTGAGCACTTCAACTGCATGCTACCGGACAAGTTTGTTTCCGGGGGTATCATCACTAAGCTTCCTCCTTCATGGAGGAACTTTGCTACCTTACTGAAGCATAAGAGACAGGAGTTTTCCGTTCGGATCTCATTGGTACTCTTGATGTGGAAGAAAAGGCGAGAGCAAAGGACACACTTGCTCGAGGTATTGAGGAGGATCTAGTGCCAATCTGAGTGCGTAAGAAGAACTTCCACCCCACAAGTTCAAGAACAAGGGCAAGTTTGATGGTAAATCAAAGTTTGATGGGAAGAACAAGGCTGTGCAACACACAAACTTCAAGAAGAAGAATGACAAGAAGAAAGGTGCTTGTCATGTGTGTGGGGATCCTGATCATTGGGCTCCTAGTTGCCCTAATCGCTATGACAAGCGTCACCCTGGGAAAGGCGGCAAGACCACTAATGTTCTCATTGGAGACACCGACATGAAGGATCTTGGGTATGGTATATTTCCACTATTCTTTCAAGATGTCATTCTCCCGATTGGTTGATTGACACGGGTGCTAATGTGCATGTATGCGGTGATATTTCCATGTTTTCGTCTTATCGGATCGCGGGGACTTCAACCGTCTTGATGGGCAACGGTTGAAGTGCTTCGTTCGTGGTGTTGGCACGGTCGATCTAAAGTTTTCTTCGGGAAGATCGTGCGGTCAAGAACGTGCATTATGTCCCCTCCATCAATAAAAATCTTGTTAGCGGATCTCTTCTGTGTAGAGATGGCTACAAGCTTGTCTTTGAGTCGAATAAATTTGTAATATCCAAGTATGGCACCTTTGTTGGTAAAGGCTATGAGTCAGGAGACCTGTTTCGTTTATCCTTATCAGACGTTTGCAATAAAGTTGTTAATCATATTTGCAACAATAGTGAATCAAATGTGTGGCATTCACGTCTTTGTCATGTTAACTTTGGTTGCATGTCGCGACTAGCAAAGTTGAACTTAATCCCTAGTTTCACCACTGTCAAGGGATCCAAGTGTCAAGTGTGTGTGCAAGCTAAGCAACCTCATAAGTCTCATGTGACTGCGGAAATGAGAAATCTTGCACCACTAGAACTCATACATTCAGATCTATGTGAAATTAATGGTGTTTTGACAAAAGGTGGAAAGAAATATTTCATGACGTTAATTAACGACTCCACTAGATACTGCCGTGTGTATCTTCTGAAATCTAAGGATGAGGTTTTGAACTTTTTCAAGATCTATAAAGCTGAAGTGGAAAATCAACTTGATCGAAAAATCAAGAGGCTTAGGTCCGACCGTGGTGGAGAGTATTTTTCCAATGAATTTGATGCTTTTTGTGCGAAACATGGTATAATCCATGAGAGGACGCCTCCCTACTCACCTCAGTCAAATGGGGTGGCCGAAAGAAAGAACCGTACTCTAACAGATTTGGTTAACGCGATGTTAGACACATCGGGTCTCTCCAAGGCATGGTGGGGGGAGGCGATTTTGGCTGCATGTCATGTCCTAAACCGAGTTCCCACAAAGAACAAAGAGATAACTCCATTCGAGGAATGGGAGAAGAAAAGGTTAAAACTCTCTTATCTACGAACATGGGGTTGTTTGGCGAAATTCAATGTTCCAATTCCAAAGAAGCGGAAGCTTGGACCAAAAACTGTGGATTGTGTTTTCCCGGGATATGCTTTTCATAGCATTGGCTATAGATTCTTGGTTGTAAAATATGAGGTACCTGACATGCATGTCGGTACGATCATGGAGTCGAATGATGCGAATTTATTTGAAGATATCTTTCCCATGAAGGATATGGCTACCTCATCTAATCAGGAGATGCCTAGTTCATTGAATCAGGAACCAGTTACAATTACCAAACCTGCCATTTTGATGGAACACTTCGAAAGTCTTGTGGAGGAAAACAATGAAGTTCCTACTAGGAGCAAGAGATAGAGGACTGCAAAGTCCTTTGGTGATGATTTTCTTGTGTATCTCATAGATGACACTCCCAGTTCTATTTCAGAGGCTTATGCATCCGAAGATGCCGACTTCTTTGGAAGGAAGCGGTTCAGAATGGCGAGATGGATTCCATCTTGGCGAATGAAACTTGGGAGATAACTGATCATCCTTATGGTTGCAAACCTATAGGATGTAAATGGGTATTCAAGAAGAAGCTTAGGCCTGATGGTACTATTGAAAAGTACAAGGCTCGGCTCGTGGCTAATGGTTATACCCAAAAGGAAGGTGAAGACTTCTTTGATACTTACTCACCTGTGGCTCGACTGACCACTATCCAAGTTCTACTTTCACTAGTTGCCTCGCATGGTCTTCTCGTTCATCAAATGAATGTTAAGACTGCTTTCCTAAATGGAGAGTTGGACGAGGAAATTTATATGGAACAACCAAATGGGTTTGTACTAGATGGTCAGGAAGGAAAAGTGTGCAAGTTGCTGAAGTCTTTGTATGGACTCAAGCAAGCACCCAAACAGTGGCATGAGAAGTTTGAAAGAACTGTAACAGCCGCAGGCTTTGTTGTAAACGAAGCTGACAAATGTGTGTACTATCGCCATGGTGGGGGTGAGGAAGTTATCCTTTGCTTGTATGTTGACGACATACTGATTTTCGGAACAAATCTGAATGTTATTAAGGAGGTCAAGGACTTTCTATCTCGCTGTTTTGAGATGAAGGATTTAGGAGTGGCTGATGTCATTCTGAACATCAAGTTGTTGAGAGACGATGATGGTGGGATTACATTGCTTCAATCTCACTATGTGGAAAAGATCTTGAATCGCTTTGGCTACAGTGACTGCAAGCCCTCTCCAACACCATATGATGCTAGTGTGTTGCTTCGAAAGAATCGAAGAATTGCTAGAGACCAATTGAAGTACTCTCAGATTATTGGCTCGCTTATGTACTTAGCCAGTGCTACAAGACCTGACATCTCTTTTGTTGTTAGCAAACTGAGTCGGTTTGTTTCAAAACCAGGAGATGTGCATTGGAAAGCTCTAGAGAGAGTTTTGCGTTATTTGAAAGGCACTGCAAATTATGGAATTCACTACACTGGGCACCCAAAGGTGCTTGAAGGGTATAGTGACTTAAACTGGATCTCAGATGCTGATGAGATAAAGGCCACGAGCGGTTATGTATTCAGTCATGGAGGTGGCGCTGTTTCTTGGAAGTCTTGCAAGAAGACCATCTTAACGAGGTCAACAATGGAAGCAGAACTCACAGCACTAGATACAGCTACGGTCGAAGCAGATTGGCTTCATCGGCTCTTGAATGACTTGCCGGTTGTTGAGAAACCTGTACCGGGTATCCTTATGAACTGTGACAATCAAACTGTGATCACGAAAGTGAGCAGCTCAAAGGATAACATGAAGTCACCAAGACACGTTCAGAGAAGGTTAAAGTCTGTCAGGAAGATGAAAAACTCTGGAGTTATTGCATTGGATTATATCCAAACATCTAAAAATCTGGCAGATCCTTTTACTAAGGGTCTATCACGTAATGTGATAGATAATGCATCGAGGGAGATGGGTATGAGACCTACAATATGAGTTGTTCACAGTGGTAACCTATTCTTTGTGATCGGAGATCCCGTGAATTAGATGTGGAAGACAAGCTGTTGGTCAACTGAGAGGAGAGTATCCTTACTATTCACAATACCACTCCATGAAGATGCAATACTCTCCTAATCTGCATGGCAGGTTGATGTATATCTTAATATGTTCTAAGTGGCTCATTTAAGCAGAGATGTTATCCTGCAGAACATCTTTTGAAGAACACACCTATATGAGTCTGATTGTTAAACGTCGCAATCTATGAGAGTAGAGTTCTCTCTAGTAAACTCATGAAAGGTCACGGAGTATGATGCATAAGCTCCACCCGCGGGGAAGACCCACGGTAGCCATGTATCGGTCAAGGCTTTATGTGAAGCTAGATTCGCAGAAAACTTGCAGTTCAAGGCCCGGTCCACTGTTCAAGTTGCTTACTAGTGTAGCATAGAGTTCGAGGTGCAACTTCAACTTAACAGTCTCCACTGTAGTACCAGTATATAAAACAGTGTTTTGGAACCAAAGGCAAATTTTGTGTGCCTCACGGGATCAGTGGGGATTGCTGGAATTTTGTCTATTTTGGGCCTAGCCCAATAGCAGTTTCAGAAATTCCTAATAAATCCTAGAGGCCCACACAGCCCATTCGTGCAAGGCAAGAGATGGAACAAAAGTTTAGTCCCACATTGCTAGTTTAGAGGGAGTTGGACCTCTTTTTTATAAGGGAGGTTCTTTCCTCACATGTATGAGCATGAGAACAAGAGGGACATCCACGCGCGCTCCTCCTCCACCGCCCGCCTCGCCACGCCTCGTCACGACGCGCCGCGGGTTGCGGGAATGAGCCGAGCCGATGTCTAAATTTTTGCCATGCACTATGGGTATACGAAAGGCCACTCGGGAGCTGAAAAGTTTTTGCTGTAGTGGATATTGAATACGAACGCTGCACCCTTCGGCTGCTGCCTCTTCGTTTCGTCTCCCTCGATCCCTTCAGCTCCCGGCGCAGCCTCTCGCCTCCTTCTCTTGCGCCTATAAAAGGGAGGTCGCTCCTCCCAGAGAGACGCATCAGAAGAACCTCTTCCTCCTCTCGCCACAAGTTCCTGAGCACTACGCTGCTACTACGATCTTCCTCATCCCGGCTTGTGGCGTGCACCACACGTCGGGACAGTAGGCCTCCGAAACCGCACCTTTTGAGTCCTGTATGGGAGAAGGGTGAAAAGGTTTTTGGGGAGCGCTCAGCGCGACTACTGGCTGCTTCATCACGGACGATCACAATATATTACATAAGCCTTATATTTGCTATATTAGTCATGCTTCCCCAAACCTGTAAATACAGGATGACTAATATAGCAAATATAATTGTCATGCTTTATCTAGTATTTCTGTTAGCAAAATTATTTGGTAAATTGCTCATATTTCCAACAGTCATCACACCCAAAGCGCCCTAAGAATATCTCTCCATCATCGGAGGAGAAAATCCCACTCTTGAGCTCTCTAGCCCCTTGTCATACTTTTCAACAAACCTGTAAGTTGTCGTTATGATCATCGTGTTACATATGACGTTGGAGCAACCCCAAAGTGTATCGTCTAGTATGAAGTGACTCGATGCTCTCATAGTCTAAGGAACTAGTCATACATTAACTCTCTGTGTTATTACAATAGACTTGCGACGATAACATCTCTAAGTATAACAAACAACTTGGGTCAATTCAATATGATCGTTCTTTTAACATCATACTCTTAATGTTGTTGGCATCCTCGTTGTGCTTTCACCATGGCAAAGTTAGGGATTTGTTTCTTTGAAAAGATGGCAATTTTAGGATTGTGCCATGGGCTCATGGAAAAAGTTAGGGATCTTGTTCGGTAAAAAAATATGGCATTTCTTTTTTTGAAATTTGTAAGTGGGCACATGGCAAATTTAGGAGATTTGATCTCTAACAAAGATGGCAAATGTAGCAAATTGCATTGGGCACATGACAAAATTGGAAGATTTGTTCTTTGAAAAAGATGGCAAATTTAAGAATTTCTCCATGTGTTCAATAAAAGAGTATGCTCCCGTAATATCCATACTAACTCGAATGCATAAACAAACATTTTGCCATGATGTTGTAAAACTAAAGGTTTTCTACATTTCAAAGCATTTTCAAATATTGCCATGATGTGGTAAAACTAAAGGTTTTCTACACACTTTCACCTAAATTTGCAATGCGACCAGTCCAATCATTTTTACACAAAAAATGCCATATCCTATAAATCAATTCTTCATAATTTTGCCATGTAACTATTACAAAATTTCTAAATTTTGCCATGATGTAGTGGGACAAAACATTTCTAAATTTTTCATGTGCTCAGTCCAAAACAATTTCCCTCAACGGTCTCCTCCTCTCCTTACCTCTCTCTCTTTCCATGTCACATCGAGCTCGCCTTCGAGCTCCCATGGCGCCGCAGCAACCCATCTCACATGTGCGCCACCTCCACCGCCCGACCTTGCCTCTATCGCCTCCTGCACAGCGGCCTGCAGCACCGCCGCGGCTCGCCTCTCTCCAGCGAGGAGATGCATGGACGTGTCCGCCTTTGCCCCGAGCTCCCCGCGGGGGCCACCCCTGAGAGGCTGGGGGTGGTGCACCATCACGACGACTTCCGCTGGAGCCGCGCCACCGTTGCCTCTCGCCGCGCGCGCCAACACAAGTAGCCCAGCCATGGTCGCCGGATGGACGCGTTCGCACACAAACGACTCCAGACAATGTTTTTTTTTGGTGTGGTGAGCATGCATCAAGATTGGTGCGCCCAATCTAACGGTTCTACAGTCGTTCGCTGGGTGGAGCCAATATCATTTCCCCAAGATATACCGAGGGAGCCGAGTCTCTTTTTTTAGGGGAGGGAGTCGAGTCTTTACACCTATTCGCAAAAAAAAAAAGTCAAGTCTTTACACCGTGTAATCAAGCAGGCTCACCAGAATCATGTCCTTGTAAAAGTAGTAATACAACACGAGATATCCTAGATGACGATTTTTTGTTGAAAAGGACCATCTGGCCAATGGAATTGCCAGAAAAGACCCCTTCTGAATGCAATTGATAGAAAAGACCCTTTCGGCTGTGGCGGCAGGCGCGCCAACCGACACGTGTCACCTGCCGCCACATGCGGAGGCGGCAGCCCCTGCCGCCACTGGACCAGGCTGCGGGCACCACGTAACAGATTTTCGGCCGAGTGTGGGAGCTGGAACGGAACGGGTGACAGGAGGTGGGCCCTGCCGCCTTTGGGACTGACGGCACCTTTTTTTGGCCTGACAGACGATTAGACAGCGCACGGCACCTCCTCTGTATATATAGAATATTTGAAAGAGAGAGCATGCATCCATGCGAAATCGGCACCTCCTTTGTATATATAGAATATTTGAAAGAGAGAGCATGCATCTATGCGAAATCTAGCCCTCTTTTAATGATTATTTATCTTAGATCAAAGTATAAAACTTCAATCTATTTGTACCACTGTATTCTCCACGATGAACTCTACAAATAGAGTCTAATATTGAATATATCACTGTATTCTCCACGATGAACTCTACAAATAGACTCTAATATTGAATATATTTGAAAGAGAGAGCATGCATCTATGCGAAATCGGCACCTCCTTTGTATATATAGAATATTTGAAAGAGAGAGCATGCATCTATACGAAATCTAGCCCTCTTTTAATGATTATTTATCTTAGATCAAAGTATAAAACTTCAATCTATTTGTACCACTGTATTCTCCACGATGAACTCTACAAATAGAGTCTAATATTGAATATATTTTTCTTTCATAAATTTCTAGCAATACGTGGGACCCATACGTTATAGAGTAGCTAATTGTTAAACCAATGCATGTGTCAACACGGGTGACACGCAATCTGCCGAAGCCACCGAAATCACCACTTGGTGGTGTCCGTCGTCGTCAACAGCAGCCTTTTGCCGCCACGGGCGTAGTGGCAACAACACGTGGCTGAGCTGCCGCCTCGGCGATGGCGGCGAGGCCCGCCTCCATCTCCCGTTCCGTTCCAGCTCTTGCTCAGCCGAAAATCTGTTATCGGCGCTTGCCGCTTTGCCGCCCGTGGCGGCGGCTGGCCGCCTCCACATGGCGGCGGGTGCCGCGTGTCGGTGGCGCGCTGCCGCCCGCGGTCGAGGGATCTTTTTGTCAATTTTATCTAGAGAGGGTCTTTTCTGGCAATTTTGTTGGGCAGGTGGTCATTTTGGACAAAAAATCAGATCTTAGAGCATCTCCAGCCGCGCCCTCATCAGCTCCTCTTCAGGCGTTTTTGCCGTACCGGCGCTTAAAAATCGGCCCAATCGCGTCTCAGGAGCCCGTTTTTCGCCGGCTTGGGCCGAAATCGGCGTCGGCGAACCTAGGCCGAACCTGGCGCTGGGGCGCCGGGGCGCCAGGCGGCGGGTTTTGTCGCGAAAGCGCCGCGGGCCCGCCCAGTCAGCGGCACGCGCCTCGTCTTTCCCGGAACGCCTCGGTTTCCCGCGGGGAATCAATGGCAAGGCTGCCGCCGGTCAGCCTTGCTATTAATTCCTCACGGGCGGCGCGTCACAGGCGGGCGGGCGCAGCGACGCCTCCCCTTCCGCCACGCTTCACACGGCCTGGGGCTATAAAACCCGAGGCTCCCCCTCGCCGCTGGCCACACCAGCCCGAGCCGTCGAGCCCAAACCAGCCGCCGTCCAACTCGTCCGCCGCCGAGCTGTGACGCCCGGATATTTAAGCTACAGTAATCTTTACTTCATGATGCCACATCACCGCGATTATCGTTGTTAATCTCTGATGATTCAACCCCGTTTGGATTCAAAATTCAAATTCAAGTTAAACGACGAAAGTTTTAAAATATTAAACAAAGTTGTTCGGGGTGTGACAAATATTGCTAAAGTAATTATATTGATGAAAGCCTAATTTTACAAAGTGCCTAAGTGCTTTAAACTAAATAAAACAGAAAAGAAAAAGAAATAAAAGAAAACAGAAAACAAGCTAACAGAAAAAAAAGGAAAAGAGAGAGAGGCCCCCACTGGGCATCGGCCCACCAGGCCGGCCCATTCGGCCACCAGGCCACCCGGCCGCCCCACCTGGCCCAACCGGCCACCCACTCCCCCCTCACCCGCTTATCCACCCACACCCCCGAAACCCTAGCCCACAACCGCTCACCCCCACTCCTCCCCCACGTCTCTCTTCCCCTCCCCGATCCAGATCGGGATTGGGGGAAGGAACCCCACGGCGCCCGACCCCGCGGTCGCCGCCGCGCCACCTCTGACGTCGCCGCCTCGTCTCGCCACCACCTCGCAGACGCCACCTCCCGCCGGACCGCCTCGTCACCTCCCCCACGGAGGCCGCTGCGCCGCCCGAACACCGACGCTTCCGGAGCTACCTCGCCCCGCCGACGAGACCCGCGCCACGAGCCCTCACCGTCTTCCCCGAATCGTCGCCGCCTCGCCGAACCTCCTCGCCGGTCGGCTACCTCCACGACGTGTCGTCCCCGACGTCCTCCCCGACACCCGCTGCCATGATCCCTACAGCCCCGCCGTGAGCGTCCCCCTCTCCCCTCTTCCCCTGTCACCACGCGCCCGAGACCGTAGTCGCTCGCGGCCTCCCTGCGCTCGTCGCGCCTCCTCTGGATGGCCTTCGCGCCCGAACCGTCCCCCCCGTCACGCCTACCACGCCCTCCTCTGCGCGCCTCTGCGTCCAGCCACGCACGCGCCTCGCCACTGCTTGTCGTGGCTCGCCCGCCGTCGGCCGCGGCTGCAACCGCGCCCGCTCTGACCCTCCGGTCGCGCGCCACGAACCCCCTCGCGGCGCCTCGCGCGTCCTCGGCCGCCCCTGCAGGCCGCGCCCGCGCCTCGATCCCGACCGGCTCATGCGCCTCCACGGACCACAGGTCTGCCCCTCCACTCACGGAGCCCGCCTCCCAGCCTGGCCGCGTGCCCAGCCCAGCACCCTCGGGCTCGCGCCCGTTCAGGCGCCTCGCCCGTGCTCGCCTGGCGCCCGCTAAGCCCCTACAGGCCCACAGACACATGGGGCCCACGCCCCAAAACAAAAAAAAGAATAATAAAAATAATAAAAATAAATAAATAAATAAATTAACTAAATTAATTAACTTAACTAATCATGTTTAGTTCACCTAATTCACTATTGTTAATTAATTAAACAGTAATTAGATTAGTTAAATCCTAATTAGAATAAACAGAGTATGACATGCGGGACCCACACGTCAGTTGACCAGTCAACACCTCTGTTGACTGCTGACGTCATGATGATGTCAGCATGCACTATTCTGGATAATGTTGAATTATAATAATTGAATAAATTCTAAAAATGATTAAATCTTTTAAAATCAATAGAAAATAAACCGTAGCTCGGATGGAAAAACTTTGTACATGAAAGTTGCTCAGAACGACGAGACAAATCTGAATACGCAGCCCGTTCGTCCGCCACACATCCCTAGTATAGAGAACACGCAAATTTTCCCCTCCGGTTCATCTGTTCGAAAACGTGAAACTTCGGGGATACTTTCCCGGATGTTTCCCCCCCTTCGCCGGTATCACCTAATACCGCGTTAGGGCATACCTAGCACCGCGTATTACCTCGTTATGCTTTCTGATGCTTTAATTGCTCTGTTATTTATTGTGTTCCCCCTCCGATACTTCTTTTCGGTGACCTCGAAGCTGCCGACCCCGATTCGACTACGGTGTTGACGACCGTCCTTCTTGCCGCACCAACCAGTAAACCCCTTTGATCACCAGATATCGCCTACTCTTCTCTATCTTGCTTGCATTAGAGTAGTGTAGCATATTATTGCTTTTAGTTAATCCTATCTTCTGCATAGCTTTGTCCTTGCTACTCTTGTTGTTACATTTACCTGCTATCCTCTTGCTTAGTATAGGATGCTAGTGTTCCATCGGTGGCCCTACATTCTTGTCCGTCCGCCATGCTATACTCTTGGGCTGTGATCACTTGGGAGGTGATCACGGGCATATACTATATACTTTACACTATTACATTACACGTGGTACTGTTCGGAGATGGGGCTGAAAGGACGGTGGCTCCATCCCGGTAGAGGTGGGCCTGGGTTCCCGCGTCCCCATTTGTTACTTTGTGGCGGAGCGACATGCGAGTTGAGACCACCTAGGAGAGAGGTGGGCCTGGCCTGGTCGGCGTCGCGGATCCTTAACACGCTTAACGAGATCTTGGTATTTGATCCGAGTCGGCCATTTGGTCTATACGCACTAACCATCTACGCGGGAGTAGTTATGGGTATCCCGCGTCGTGGTATCACCGAAGCCTTCATGACGTCGGCCGATCGAGCGGCGCAGCGCCAGATTGGACCGCGAACGTGACTTCCTTTGTAATGGAGGTTGCTAGGTCTCGCTTCGGCGCGTTACAAGCGTGCAGTGTGCTAAGGGCGATGGGCCCAGACCCTTGGGCGCTTAGGTTTAGACCGGCATGCTGACCGCTTTGTTGGCCTAGGTCGGGCTGCGACGTGTTGATCTTCCGCGGCCGGGCATGACCCAGAAAAGTGTGTCCGGCCAAATGGGATCAAGCGTGTTGGGTTATGTGGTGCACCCCTGCAGGAAGTTAATCTATTCGAATAGCCGTGATCTTGATAGCATGGATTTACTTGGAGTTGTACCTTGACCTTATGACAACTAGAACCGGATACTTAATAAAACACACCTTCCAAGTGCGGATATAACCCGTGGTCGCTCTCTCTCGGGTTACGAGGAGGGATCGTCGGGTAGGATTATGCTATGCGATGCTATTTGGAGGACTTGATGCGCTCTCTTCTACATGTTGCAAGACGGAGGCTGCGAGCGTAGTCTTGACGGGATTAGCTATCCCCTCTTATTACGGCATTCTGCAGTTCAGTCCACCGATATGGCCCTTTACACATATATCCATGCATATGTAGTGTAGCTCCTTGCTTGCAGTACTTTGGATGAGTACTCACGTTGCCTTGTTCCCCCTTTCCCCCTTTCTTTACCGGTTGCTGCGACTGCACGATGGAGCCCAGGAGCGACGCCACCGTCGATGGCGACTACTACACCGGAGGTGCCTACTACTACGTGCAGCCCGGCGGCGGCGACCAGGAGTAGTTTAGGATGATCGAGGCAGGAGGCATGCGCCTCTTCGATCTGTATCCTAGTTTGTGCTAGCCATCTTATGGCATCTTGTTTAACTTATGTCTGTACTCAGATATTGTTGCTTCCGCTGACTCGTCTATGATCGAGCACTTGTATTCGAGCCCTCGAGGCCCCTGGCTTGTATTATGATGCTTGTATGACTTATTTTATTTGTAGAGTTGTGTTGTGATATCTTCCCATGAGTCCCTGATCTTGATCGTACACATTTGCGTGCATGATTAGTGTATGATTGAATCGGGGGCGTCACAAGTTGGTATCAGAGCCGACTGCCTGTAGGAATCCCCCTTCCAAACTCCTTGGCCGAAGTCGAGTCTAGTCATTGCAAAACTTTTACTAACATGGCTGTGTGTCTTACGGGCACACGTCGCCATTGGGTGATAGTAGGATCTTTTATTCCTCGACCTATACTCTGGGACTCTGACATCTCTTCTATTCGGGTTAAACGATTTTACTAACTCGGACTCTAGGTTCTCGATATTACTTTCTCCCGGAGAGCCCCTTATTCAGATGATCGTCTGCTGCACCAGAAGAATCCGAAGATACTCTCCGATGTTCTCTCGAGACTTTATGGCGTCGCTTTTGCAATTCCCCTCCATCGATAAACCCCTATGGATAACCACGCATACTCACCATTCATACAATGCTTCCTAGTCGATCTTGTTATTACAAGATACCTCGAAATTCTCTCTAATGTTCCGAGAATACTTTGTGCCTACTGCGATGCAGTTCTTTGCTACATGAATACCCCTACGGATAATTTCTCGCACTTACCGAGTATCCACTCATCCCCAGTTGATTCATGTATGTCACCAATCCTCGAAATATCATTCGATCTTCCGAAAATCTTGAGCATCCTATTGCTCTTGAAATTCTTGATCGCTTGCATTATGGTTAATCCCATAAGTCTAGTAATCTTGTTGACATCCATTGTCATTGTCATTTTGAGTCCGTTGATTCGATTTGTTGCGAATGCTCGCAATCCTCAAACAGATCCTAGAATTCATCCTTCCGGCTCAGACGTCGTTTTAATCATGAGCTGGTTCTCGCCAATTAAATTGTCGTTGATTGTGCCCCTAATTCTATTGAACTTATCTATCCTTGATCAGAGCATCTGCTTCTCATCCTTCATTTTGGAAACCATAATTTCTTTATATTTAAGCATCAGACTAATCAGGTGATTCTTGAATCTGATGCCTCTACATTCTTCTTCCTCTGAGTGGGTACCTATACTCACGTCAGCTCCGTTGTAGACCACAAGACCCCCTTGTTGGATAATTATCCGACGGTGTCTTTCACATTCAAAATTCTGTTGGGCCTTTCCTCGGATACATAATGCCTTTGCTAAATCGTATCCTCTACTTTCTCAACCATGCTCTGTTGTCGAGCTGGAATAAATTACTCCTAAAGTCTGTGTTATATGCTCCTAAGATGCCCAAATGGGTTGAACCTATGCCTTTTTCGAATCAGTGTGAACCCGGAAACTACTACGAGTCATACTTATCTGGTATTGCACCAGGTAAAACTTTCAACAACTAATGTCATCTTCGAAATACGAGAGGTGAATGGAAGATTATGCATTGAGGAAGTGGGAGTCGACCTTGAACTTTGTGTTCATGCCCATGGACGCGATGTATATCCTATCATGGAAGCTTCTTGTAATAATAACTATTTCCTTGATAACTAACATATGGTATCTGTGAATTGATCCCTTGCAACCGTGGTTCCGACCATGATTGTTCTTCTTTGATTCCATTTCTCGGACAAGTTAAAACAATTGTCTTCTATGGATCAATACACCAGTCCAACCTTTACTTTGATCTTGTGTCGAGTATTACCCCCCTGGTATCTCGAGATTATCATGGAACTGCATAACTTCTTATGAGTTCTTCATCGGTGCTACCTTCCCATCGATTCCAATTTTTCACGGGCTCGAGTTATTATACACTCAAAGACACCGATAATCGAACCGAGTCCGCACTACGGTTCAACAACTCTTGATAAGCTTCTATAAGTGCGAGTTTGTACCGATCCGCCATTCCTAGCCTGTTTGGCTATATCATTGTCGTGATGATTTTAACTGTGCTACCAGTCCTTCTTCTCGGAGCACAATTTTCGACGATGAACTAACTTTACGTCGATCCTCATCGTCATATCATTTCGCCTTGAACAACAAGCTTGGTTTCGAGTTTGTGTCGTACCCATGGTTCCAATGACTTTTGGCTTCATCATTTCCGTTGACTTGATGTCATCGCCGATCGATTACATCTTCTCGAAACCTCTCGACAAATGTGTCGTGATCATCATCAACATTCAGGGTCTTCCAAGATATCTATCGAATTCTTGATGAGAAATACCATCCTTGCCCCTCGATGGTTTGTATTATCATCGGCAGCGTTAATGCCCTCCCTCCAACACAAACCTGCTCATGTTTTGTGTATTACCTTGAGTTCCTTCCTACCCGCTTGTGTTATGTTCTACTTTGGAATATTGCCATCTTTTATGTCAAGGATGTCGGGAATTTCACCACCTCTTAAGAATTCTTGGTATGGTGATACTTCTCACCATCATCATTCTTCCTTGGTCCCGTGTTGTTTTTAACCAGCATACCAATAGATGCTGTTTGAGTTCGTACTTCTAGCAACCCTATTGCTTTGAAGTTAACGATCGACAGTTCGTTCTTAGACCGTTGATTATTGAATCGTCCCTCTAACATTGATCTTGCTGCCTAAGGTCATATTTCGGGCACACCTTTCAACTAATGATTGATGGTGTATGTTTCCCTAGAGCATACAACATTATATCATTTGAATGATAAGTGTCATCTTCTTGTTCACATTATCGTGGAAATCCATCCGTTGGAATTCTCGATGAATTGTCGCTGAGCCCATCAGCCACCTCCTCATCCTCACCTCGGATTTATGATGAACTATTGTTTCAGGAACCCGCTCCCATAGTTCATTCCCGAGAATCTTACAATGTCATCTCGTCAATGTGTGTTGCACCTTTCTTCTCAGGCATCCCGAGTCTGAGTTATCCTGACACCAATCAGATCTGAATCTCGGTCAGATATGGTGGTTGGAACATATTTCCAAGAGTTATAGCAATGGTCATTATATGACCCGGTAAGGTGCTGTCGTGCCTAGCACACCTGGCCGGAGACCCTATTGTTATAGGTTCCTTTTTAGCAAGGTTATCCATTCTTCCATGAGGAAATTATAAGACTTACTCTACAAGTTCTTCCTGATGGATCCTTCCTGTTTCCAAAGTCTGATCTTCACCTGATGACCATGTCAATGCTATTCGAAGCAGGTCTATGGTACTCTGATTTTCAACAAGAGCATTTGAAGCCAATGCTAAATGTTTCCTGCTAAATTATCCAAACACCGTTGTATGGGTAATGTCATGAAATTTCTCTCTCCCCTTACCTAAAGGGTTTTCTAGATTATATCCCATCACGGATATCATGCTCGCTTGTCCTTGGGAAGGGTATACCCCTGGTACATGTGTGAACACATTTTCCTTCCCATTGTTCCGTTTGATCCGATGATCACATTTTCCTTTCCATTGTTTTATTTAACCTTCCTTGTGATCCATATGATCTAAGCAGTAATATTAAATGCCTTATGTAAACACCTTGGTGTACAATTCAGTCAGCAAGACCCTGTTACTATTGTTGATGACATTTCGGTAACCACCGATGGATGAGAACTTTGCCTATTGGTCCGCCTCGTTCAACGAGCAGGAAAATGGTTCTCTTCATCCCTCGCCCTTGGTACCGATGTTGTTGCCGACATAACTGACATGCTACTCTCTGACACGCCTTGCTATAGTGATCGTACAAGATGTCAGCCCCCTTTCTACTTTTAACCCACATGGTAGGCCCATAACCCACAGTTCCACAGGATCGAAACCTGACTCTCCTGTACAACCTGTTGTCAAAGATGTTCCTCGTGCGTGGCCTCGTATGTAATTCACGGGCCACCTCCAGGTCTGATATCGGACACAATGCTTATTCCTGTTGTTTTGACCCTTTCCGCCCTATAACAGTAATCGAGCGATTGCTGCCGCTCGAAACTTCCTGTGTTACCTCCTTACTTTGCTCTCGATATTTTCTTAAAGTTTCAGTTCGAGAGCTACTTTCCGCCACCTTCCCCCGATGTTAGCTACCAGGTAGTCAACCTTGCAAGGGTCCGTTCTCCCGAAGTAACCCTCATATTTTTCGTAAGTACGATGGAGCTCCCGAAGAAAGGATGTTGACTTCATCATGACGACTTGAAGCAGAGAAATGAAGACAACAACGAAAGGGATCAACCTCTTCGAAAGGACAACCAAGACCGAGAAGACTCGTTAGGTTTCTCGCTACCAGCACCTTTCCCCCTAGTCCCCCTCTTAAATCTCGGGACAAGATTTCTTGTAGTAGAGGAGAATTGTGACGCCCGGATATTTAAGCTACAGTAATCTCTGCTTCATGATGCCACATCACCACTATTACCGTTGTTAATCTCTGATGATTCAACCCCGTTTGGATTCAAAATTCAAATTCAAGTTAAACGACAAAAGTTTTAAAATATTAAACAAAGTTGTTCGGGGTGTGACAAATATTGCTAAAGTAATTATATTGATGAAAGCCTAATTTTACAAAGTGCCTAAGTGCTTTAAACTAAATAAAACAGAAAAGAAAAATAAATAAAAGAAAACAGAAAACAACCTAACAGAAAAAAAGGGAAAAAGAGAGAGAGAGGCCCCCACTGGGCATCGGCCCACCAGGCCGGCCCATTCGGCCACCAGGCCACCCGGCCGCCCCACCTGGCCCAACCGGCCACCCACTCCCCCCTCACCCGCTTATCCACCCACACCCCCGAAACCCTAGCCCACAACCGCTCACCCCCACTCCTCCCCGTCGCCTCTTCCCTTCACGATCCAGATCGGGATTGGGGAAGAACCCCACTGCGCCCGACCCGTGGTGCGCCAGCGCCAGACCTCCGACGTCACCGCCTCGTCTCGCCACCACCTCGCAGACGCCACCTCCCCGCCGGACCGCCTCGTCACCTCCCCGCCCCCGGAGGCCGCCGCTCGCCGCCCGAACACCGACGCTTCCCGGAGCTACCTCGCCCCCACCGCACGAGGACCGCGCCGCCGGAGCCCCTCACCGTCTTCCCCGAATCGTCGTCGCCTCGCCGGACCTCCTCGCCGGTCGGCTTCCTCCATGACGTGTCGTCCCCGACGTCCTCCCCGACACCCGCTGCCACGATCCCTACGGCCCAGCCGTGAGCGTCCCCCTCTCCCCTCTTCCCCTGTCACCACGCGCCCGAGACCGTAGTCGCTCGCGGCCTCCCCGCGCTCGTCGCGCCTCCTCTGGATGGCCTTCGCGCCCGAGTCGTCCCCCCGTCACGCCTACCACGCCCTCCTCTGCGCGCCTCTGCGTCCAGCCACGCACGCGCCTCGCCACTGCTTGACCCATAGTAATTAGATTAGTTAAATCCTAATTAGAATAAACAGTATGACATGCGGGACCCATCGTCCATTGACCATCAACACCTCATTGATCACGACGCCATGCACTATTCTGGATAATGTTGAATTATAATAATTGAATAAATTCTAAAAATGATTAAATCTTTTAAAATTAATAGAAAATAAACCGTAGCTCGGATGGAAAAACTTTGTACATGAAAGTTGCTCAGAACGACGAGACAAATCCGAATACGCAGCCCGTTCGTCCGCCACACATCCCTAGTATAGAGAACACGCAACTTTTCCCCTCCGGTTCATCTCATGCAACGTGAAACTTCGGGATACTTTCCGGATGTTTCCCCCGCCGCTGATCACCTAAAACCGCGTTAGGGCATACCTAGCACCGCGTATTACCTCGTTATGCTTTCGATGCTTTGATTGCTCTGTTATTTATTGTGTTCCCCTCCGATACTTCTTTCCGTGACCCCGAGGCTGCCGACGACCCCAGTTCGACTACGGTCTTGACGACACGCCCTTCTTGCTGCACCAACCAGGCAAGCCCCCTTTGATCACCGGATATCTCCTACTCTTCTCTATCTGCTTGCATTAGAGTAGTGTAGCATGTTACTTCTTTCAGCTTAATCCTATATCGCTGCATAGCCTTTGTCCTTGCTACTCTTTGTTACCTTTACCTTTATCCTCTTGCTTAGTATAGGATGCTAGTGTTCCATCAAGTGGCCCTACATTCTTGTCCGCGCCATGCTATACTCTCGGGCTGTGATCACTTGGGAGGTGATCACGGGCATATACTATATACTTTACACTATTACATTACCTCGTGGTACTGTTCGGAGATGGGGGCTTGAAAGGACGGTGGCTCCATCCCGGTAGAGGTGGGCCTGGGTTCCCGCGTCCCCGATTGTTACTTTGTGGCGGAGCGACAGCCAGGTTGAGACCACCTAGGAGAGAGGTGGGCTGGCCTGGTCGGCGTTCGCGGATCCTTAACACGCTTAACGAGATCTTGGTATTTGATCTGAGTCTGGCCATTTGGTCTATACGCACTAACCATCTACGCGGGAGTAGTTATGGGTATCCCGACGTCGTGGTATCAGCCGAAGCCTTCATGACGTCAGCGACTGAGCGGCGCGCGCCAGATTGGACCGCGTAACGTGACTTCCTTTGTAATGGAGGTTGCTAGGTCGCTTCGGCGCGTTACAGAACGTCGTGTGTGTGCTAAGGCGATGGGCCTGCACCCTGGCGCTTACGTTAGACCGGCGTGCTTGACCGCTCTGTTGGCCTAGGTCGGGCTGCGACGTGTTGATCTTCCGCGGCCGGGCATGACCCAGAAAAGTGTGTCCGGCCAAATGGGATCAAGCGTGTTGGGTTATGTGGTGCACCCCTGCAGGGAAGTTAATCTATTCGAATAGCCGTGATCTTCGATAACAGGGCGACTTGGGTTGTACCTTGACCTTATGACAACTAGAACCGGATACTTAATAAAAACACCCTTCCAAGTGCGGATATAACCCGGTGGTCGCTCTCTCTCGTGGTTACGAGGAGGGATCGTCGGGTAGGATTATGCTATGCGATGCTATTTGGAGGACTTGATGCGCTCTCTTCTACATGTTGCAAGACGGAGGCTGCGAGCGTAGTCTTGACGTGATTAGCTATCCCCTCTTATTACGGCATTCTGCAGTTCAGTCCACCGATATGGCCCTTTACACATATATCCATGCATATGTAGTGTAGCTCCTTGCTTGCGAGTACTTTGGATGAGTACTCACGGTTGCCTTGTTCCCCTTTCCCCCCTTTCTTTACCGGTTGTTGTGACTGCACGATGGAGCCAGGAGCGACGCCACCATCGATGATTTACGACTACTACCGGAGGTGCCTACTACTACGTGCAACCCACCGCGACAACGGGAGTAGTTTAGGAGGATCCTGCGGGAGGCATGCGCCTCTTCGATCTGTATCCTAGTTTGTGCTAGCCATCTTATGGCATCTTGTTTAACTTATGTCTGTACTCAGATATTGTTGCTTCCGCTGACTCGTCTATGATCGAGCACTTGTATTCGAGCCCTCGAGGCCCCTGGATTGTATTATGATGCTTGTATGACTTATTTTATTTGTAGAGTTGTGTTGTGATATCTTCCCGTGAGTCCCTGATCTTGATCGTACACATTTGCGTGCATGATTAGTGTACGATTGAATCGGGGGCGTCACACAAGCTCTGTCGTCTCCCCTTCCATCCCCTTCCCCTTTTTCCCCTCTTCATGGCCGAACGCTTCCCCGGCGACGCCGCGGCGGCCAACGGCTTCGCCCGCCGCTCGCTCTAGGAGTGGGAGGCGTGGCTGTTGTTCGAGGCCAACATCCCGGCGCCCCCGGACATGCACCCGGGCCGTTGGGGTGGAAGCTCAGCAATGGGGGCGTCCCCATCCCCCCGTTGCCCGACGCCGACGCGCGCCCTGGCATCTTCGCTGCCGAGGTCGACCCCGTGCATTCGTCCCTGACGGACGAGCAACGCGCCCTCCCCCAGTACGCCGCTGACAATCGCGCGACGTGGGCGTAGTACTTCCAACGCCGGCAGGCGCAGCGGCTGGCGTCCACCGCGTCTGGTGGGGCGTCCCCGGCCGCACACTCCACGAGTGTTTGGCGTACCTCGGCGGCAACGACCCGCCACTCGCCTACCTGCCCGCCCGCCGCGCGGCCGCCCCGCCCGCCAGGCGCGGGCCATGGGTGCCAAGGAGGTTGGCGCCTCCTTCTCTTCCTCCTCGTCCTCCGCTCCTCCTCCCACTCTTCCGGCTCGCTGGAGCTATTCCGCCTCAAGGCCGAGCCCGCCACGGAGATGCCGCTCGGCCGGTGCACCCGCAATGCTGGCATCATCATCAACGAGGGTGGCAGGCGCGCTCCCTCCTCGGCTCCTCCGCGCTCCATGAAGCCAAAGACGGAGCCGGGGCTCCCCGTCGTCAAGACGGAGCCCGGACTCGCCGCCGACGTCCAGGAGGAGGAGCTCGACGACGCGGCGGCCCTGAAGTGGGCGCGTGTAACACCCCGGATGCAATTTTCCATATTCGTAACTCCAACTCTTGCCTTTTCCGGAGATGCGATATATTATTTTCCTCCGTGGTTGGGTTTTTGTCTTTTGTTTTGCATTTTGTTCATGTCGTGCATCTCATCTCTTAGCACCATGCGCATTGCATCTGCATGTTTTCATAAAACTTGCACCCGTTCGTAGTTGCCGTGTCCCCCCTTGCTTTCGTTGACCGTCCGGAGACCAAACGTGTTTTTCGTTTCCCTCTTGTCCGACCACCTAACCTCTCTTGCCAGCATGCAGCCCCCTCGCGCGCGTGTCCGAACTTACCCGAACCCAACCTGCTCAGTCATCACCGTTGCTTTCGGTTCATCCCCAAACATCTATAAAACATCTCCTTTTTCTTATTTGGACCCCCCTAGCCTATTTTTTTCTCGACCGCCCGATTTCGTTCGGACGTACCGAGTTAATCCCAACCTTAATCCCCTACCTAATTATTCCGGAGCCATTCGTAATTCTTTTCAAGTTTGACGTAAGAATGAATTTTCATCAGTCACATGCCTTCTCCAAGGTCGCTTTTAAATTCTTTTCATCTATGGCTCAACCTTTCCTCTTTTAATCCTTCCGGTTTTTCTCAACAATTTGGTGGTGTTTCTCCTCGTCATTCTCAGCATGTGAAGACCAAAGAAGAGTTCCTCTTAAATCCTTACCCGTTCTTACAAAGATGCGTAGTTCAAGCTTGATGCCATCCTCTCATAATTGTTTTCGATTGTGAGAATTCTTTTCACCCATCCGAAGCATTTCATGAGTTGTTTCCATTTCTTTCCTCCGAAGGCCATCATGTCATAATTCTTCATTCTCAGCGTGTAGCTACCGTTCTCCAAATCTTACCGGTGAATCGTTCAAATATCCTCTAATCAGTTCATGATCTCTTCATTCTCTTGTATCTAAATCCCCTCAAGTATCTTCATTCGTTTTCCAATTCTTTCCGGTGAATTGTTCCCTTGCTACTCTCTTTTCCAATTTTTACGGTGGTTCGTTCAAGATTTCACTTCTGTTGTTATCATACCAATTCTTTCGCTCTTTCCAAATCCTACCGGTGAATCGTGGAAGACCTTCCCAAGTTTCGCTATTTCTCTCTTCAATCTTTTCAAGAAGAATAAGTAGTGCGCCAAATTCGTTGCTTATCATCAATTTAAATTGGTGAAGGATACGCATAACATAATTCTTATTCTTGTTTCATCCAAGTGATTAATCCTTTCCTTCAGAGTTTGTTCATGAGGAATAAATTATCGGTTCTAAGATGTTCATTTTTTTCTTTCCGGAGTTCCAAGTTTTCTTGGATGTCTCGTCACGAAGCTCCACCTAAATTATTGCAAGGTTTCACTTTGTGTTTTCAACTTATCTTTCTTTTTATCATCCTTTCATTACCGGAGTTCTTCATGGAGGCTCTACATGGTGGTTCGTCAAGGATTCTTTTCATTCTTCAATTGTTCTTCAAGATTTCTCTTGAAGTTATGACCCACCAAGCTATACTCTAAAATAAACATGGTGCTCAACACATGTTTTGTTTTGAGGAGTTCAAGCATTCTTCATCTTGCATTCCGAAGTGCAATTCTTTCTACCTTATCTTTTGAGATGGTGTTATGTCATTCTTGACAATTTGAGTTCGTGTTTCATGATTCGCATGTTCTCAAGAATGAGATATTTTAAATCAACCAATCTCTTCGTTGGAGTCATCTTGTGTCATGTTTCACCTAAAGCTTTCCCTAAGGATTGTTGCTATTTATGGTGCTTATAAATGACCCAAGTTATTCGTTTGTCCTCTCGGTGAAATAAGTTTCTCGTTTCCTTGTTGATATCAATCCAATCATTTGTTTCCGTTGGTGCCAGAAGCTCACCTCAAAATTTTGAGGTCTTTTCCATAAGCCCACTACAAGCTTATCCTTTCGTTGTTGGTTTTCCAACAACTCCGTTCTAACCTTCTTGGAAGGGTGCTTTCCAAGATTATTTGCGGCAAAAGTTGGCATTTTCTTCTCCATTCTATTATTCCAATGACCTATCTCCTATTCTTTCTTCCGGAGGCATGGTGATGTTGCTCTCTTCACTCATCATCTCGAATCGTGAGGATCGTGTTCTTTTCATGCTTACCCGTTTAACAGGAGTGTTGTGTCATCCCTTCAAGTTCTTTTCATATTATCAAGTTTTCCTTCTTCTTTCAGTCGGAGTGCTGCCCAAATTATATCAATCTTATTCCTTCTCTATCTAGTTTTAACCGGAGTGGTTTCAATATCTATCTTATCACTAAAACTCTTGGTTCTCGTTGTATCCCTTGTTCCTCTTTTCTAACGGAGTGTTTTCAACTATGCTCATCTTCGTTGTTTTCTTTCTTTCATTTTGCTCAACATCTCAAGGTTCATGGTTTCACTCGTTTGTCGAAGAAGCAACTTAGTTTTACCTCTTATCTTCCTCTTTCTTTTCCCTCCGGTGCCATCCTAGATCTCGGGACGAGATCCTCTCGTAGTGGTGGAGTGTTGTAACACCCCGGATGCAATTTTCCATATTCGTAACTCCAACTCTTGCCTTTTCCGGAGATGCGATATATTATTTTCCTCCGTGGTTGGGTTTTTGTCTTTTGTTTTGCACTTTGTTCATGTCGTGCATCTCATCTCTTAGCACCATGCGCATTGCATCTGCATGTTTTCATAAAACTTGCACCCATTCGTAGTTGCCGTGTCCCCCCTTGCTTTCGTTGACCGTCCCGAGACCAAACGTGTTTTTCGTTTCCCTCTTGTCCGACCACCTAACCTCTCTTGCCAGCTCGCAGCCCCCTCGCGCGCGTGTCCGAACTTACCCGAACCCAACCCGCTCAGTCATCACCATTGCTTTCGGTTCATCCCCAAACATCTATAAAACATCTCCGTTTTCTTATTTGGACCCCCCTAGCCTATTTTTTCTCGACCGCCCGATTTCGTTCGGACGTACCGAGTTAATCCCAACCTTAATCCCCTACCTATATAAAGACCAACCCTAAAACCTAGGGGAGCTGTCCTATCCGTCTCATCGCAGCGCCGCCACTCCACCAAATCCTCTTCGGGATCTCCGCTGCCCGATCCTTCCAACCAGCCGCAGCCTTCTCCTTCCTCAATCCAAATCCACCGAGCCCACCCGCGTCTGAACCAACCAGCACCCGATCCCCCCCCTGCCCGAGCTCCTCACCGCGCCACCGGAGCCCCGAGCCGCCACCTCGTCGTCCACGGCGTCTCGTGCCTCCTCCTCGTCGCCTCGCCGGAGATAGTCCCCGGGAGACCCTTTCGCTGCCTGCCTTTCTCCTTCCTCCTCTAATCTCTCTCCCTTCCTCGTTTGTTTTTCTTTCTGCCAGGAAACGAACGGGGCTCGCCCCTGCTACCATGCTCGCCGGTGCAAGGTTCTGCACCTCCCGTGCTCGCACGACCGCGCGCGTTGACCGTCGTCCCCGCGCCAAGTTCCCTTGCTCGGACCCGCAAGTCGTTCCCGCACCGATGTGCTCCTGCAGCGCGCCGGCCAGGTCGCCTCACCGCATCCAACTCTCCCTTCGGCCCCCTCTCTCTCTCTAATCCCTCAGTTTCTTGTCTGAATTTCTTCCCCGCCATGGCCTTGCAGTTCCCGCCGCCGCTCTGCTCTGTTCGTGGCCGTCTCCGACAGATCCGACGCGGCCCCATGTCTTCGGCCTCGTCCCCGCCTCCAGGGCGCCACGCCGCCCTATAGGAGACCACCTGCGTCGCCCGCCAAGTCCCCTGCTTCGCCCCCTGCATCCTCTGCTTCAAGCGGAAGGACGAACGCGCGCCTCACGCGTGGACCGCAACCACCCCGCGCCTGGTCGTTGCCCCGTTGACCAGCGCGCCTTCAGATCCGCGCCCAGGCCCAGCGTTCTCAGCAGCCTCCCAGATCCAGCCGACCTGCTGCCTCCACCAAATCGGGCCTAAGCCCATGGGTGAGCGCCCACAGCCCCCTGTTCCTGGTTGTCCTGTGTTCAAATTCGGCCCGATGTATTTTTTCCCTCTGGACGATTTTAGCAATTATTCAGTGTTTAGCTGTTTTACAGAAAACCCCTCATGTTCATGCATGTAATAACTAAATAACCGTGCATTGGATTAAAATGTTTTAGATATGTAAAATGCTCAGAAATTTGTGTAGTTTAATAATATGCCACTTTCTTCCATGTTTAAACTGTTTAACATGATGTTTGTGTTTATTTTGCATAATGCCATGCTAAAATGCTTTATTTCATAACTAAATAGCCGTAACTCAGAATTTAATAAACTTTATATGTAAATGGGGTGGAAAAATGCCTAGTTTAACATGGTGGACTTTATTTTCCTGTTTAACAACAATAAAATATGTTTTAGGGCAGAACAGTACCAAATTCATAAATTGCGTATGAGGATTTTCCGGAATTGTTGTTTGTTGTTTCCGGCCTCATTTAAACTTGCCTAAATAGTTAGTTTACTTTTGTTGCACCTCTTGCCATGTTTAACAACATTTAATATTGTTGAGTAGCTTATAACGAGATCAAACTAAATAATTGCATGTGGTGTTTCGTTGATATGCAACGCGTTGCATATTGAGCTCCACTTAACTTGTAGTATCGTTTGTTGCACTTTGCCATGCCATGCTCTTTAAACCGGACATGCATCATACTTGATTGTGCATCATGCCATGTTTATGCTTGTGTGTTTACCATGTTGTTTGCTTCTTTCCGGTTTGATTCTCTCGTTAGCTTCGGTTTCGTTCCGGAGTTGTGAGGATTCGTTCGACTACTCCCGGTTGTCTTCTTCATGGACTCATTCTTCTTCCTAGCGGGATTTCAGGCAAGATGACCGCTACCCTGGATCTCACTACTATCATTGTTATGCTAGTTTCTTCGTTCTATCGCTTTGCCGCGCTACCTGTCTCTTGTTGATCAAGCCTCCCAATTTGCCATGTCAGCCTCTAACCTTTTTCACCCTTCCTAGCAAACCGTTGTTTGGCTATGTTACCGCTTTGCTCAGCCCCTCTTATAGTGTTGTTAGTTGCAGGTGAAGTTGAAGATTGCTCCATGGTGGACAGGATTATGTTGGGATATCACAATATCTCTTATTTAATTAATGCATCTATATACTTGGTAAAGGGTGGAAGGCTCGGCCTTATGCCTGGTGTTTTGTTCCACTCTTGCCGCCCTAGTTTCCGTCATATCGTTATTATGTTCTCGGATTTTGCGTCCCTAACGCTGTTGGGTGATTTATGGGACCCCTTGACAGTTCGCTTTGAATAAAACTCCTCCAAAGAAGGCCCAACATTGGTTTTACCATTTGCCTACCACCTATACCTTTCCTTGGGAGTAATTAACCCAAGGGTCATCTTTATTTTAGCCCCCGGCCAATGCTTGTCTAAGTGTTGGTCCTAACTAGAGCCTTTGCGCGCCTCCTCGGGAAACTCGAGGCCTGGTTTTAGTTGTACGGACTGCTCATCCGGTCGTGGCTCGAGACGAGATACGCGCGCTACTATCGTGGTGTCGGACGCCGGAGGTCTTGCTGGTCTTGTTTTACCATTGTCGAAATGTCTTGTAAACCGGGATTCCGAGATCGATCGGGTCTTCTGGAGAAGGAATATCCTTCGTTGATCGCGAGAGCTTATCATGGGCTAAGTTGGGACACCCCGCAGGTATAAACTTTCGAGAGCCGTGCCCGTGGTTATGTGGCGATGGGAATTTGTTAATGTCCGGTTGTAGATAACTTGACACCAGATCCGAATTAAAACGCATCAACCGTGTGTGTAGCCGTGATGGTCTCTTTTCGCGGAGTCCGGAAGTGAACACGGTTTCGTGTTATGTTTGACGAAGTAGGAGTTCGTGATCACCTCTTGATCATTGCTAGCTTCACGACCGTTCCTTTTGCTTCTCTTCTCGCTCTTATTTGCGTATGTTAGCCACCATATCATGCTTAGTCGCTGCTGCAACCTCACCACCTTACCCCTTACTTACCCATTAAGCTTTGCTAGTCTTGATACCCATGGTAATGGGATTACTGAGTCCTCGTGGCTCACAGTTTACTACAACAACAGTTGCAGATACAGGTTTTGAGATGATCTTGACGCGAGAGCGATGCTTGCTTGTTCTGGAGTTCTTCTTCTGCTTCTTCTTCGATCAGGGGATAGGTTCCAGGTCGGCAGCCTGGGCTAGCAGGGTGGATGTCGTTTGAGTTTCTGTTTATGTTTCATCCGTAGTCGGATGTTGATCTTGAATATGATGTATTGCTGTATTCATGTGGCATTATATGTCTTGGATGTATCCCCACTATTATGTAATGTTGATGTAATGATATCCACCTTGCAAAAGCGTCTTCAAGATGCGCTTCTATCCTTGGTGGGACCTTCGAGTTCCTTTAGGATAGGGTCGCATCTTGGTCGTGACAGCGCGCGATGACTGGGCACAGACGGAGCTGCAGCGCCAGCGCCTCGCCTACGAGGCCTTCGAAGCTCGGCGCCAGGGTCGGGACGAGGGAGGCGTGGTCGTCCTCGACGACAGCGACGACGACGACGTGCCGCCGCCCCCGGTCCGCCATGGAGACGCCGGGCAGGAGTCCAGCAGGGGCGGCCGCGCCATCAAGAAGGAGGCCGCCGATGACGAGGAGGAGGACGGCAGCGACATAGGCGACTTCGCCGCGCTCAGCGACTTCTTCGCCCCGTAGTTGTTGTTTTTTTAAATAACTTATGTAAACGCCGAACATGTCCAACATTTATGTTTAAGTTTGCCGAATTTAGCTGAACTTTGCCGAATTTTATTTTTTTTCAAAATAAAAACCCGCGCCTGGGGGGCGACCAGCGGCTGAGAACCCGCTCGCCCCCGCGCCGATTTTAGCGCCGGCTCATCCCCGGGGGCGCTTAAAATTGCCGCCTGGGGGCCAACGGCTCGAGATGCTCTTAGGCCCTGAACACTCTGCCTTCCCGGTGAATCACTGTTATCCAAGTCGAAGGAAGGACATTCTGAAACTGAAACTGCGGTTCCAATCTTCATATAACACAAAGAGACCATCTCCTCCAGTCCAAAGTGCCCGGCAAAACTCCATACCAAAACAATTATACTCAAGTATATATAGAGGAAGGTTGTCTATTAACCACAAGCTATAGATATATCATCAGGTTTTCCCTTGTCGTGTCGGTATGTCGCCAGTAGCACTTGCATCAGAGTCACCTAGACTCACAACGACCATCCTAGTCATTCTTGCCCGTGAACATCGTGGCAAGATAACGGACCAGTGACACCAGCCACTGCCAGAAGAGGACGGCGAAATTTTTGGCCTTGGGTTTGGGCTGAGGCCTCGGCCCAAACAGACCTTTGTATAGCTCCCTCTGCTTCTGGTACATCGCTTTATCTTGTTCCGCCAGCGACCGAAGCTCCCGCATGATCTCCTTGTCTTCCGGGGAGTGTTTCTTGGCTTTCAGGAAGTCCTCCCTCGCTGATTCTGTCTGGCCGAGCTCGGCTCTAGCTTTTCCACGTCTGAACAGCGCTTTCACGTTGGTTTCGTCCTCTGACAGCACCTGGAAAATAGTATTATGCAATGATAGATCATCTAAACAGTAACTGGTCGAGTCTTTCCACAAAAATAAGGGGCAAAATTGCAGTACAACACGAGATTATTCAGTCGGCCAATATCAAGGCATACCAACTTTGTGATGATTTAAATTAAAGTTAGGAGCCAAAACATAAGCAGCTCAGCCAAACTATTTCAAATTCTAAAATACCATCACAGACTGATACTTATAATGCAAGGAGAGCATTCTACCCTTATTTGGTCCATAAATTCTTGCATATAATAACTATAAATCATTCACAAAAAAATAATACAATATAATAACTATAAAAAAGAATTGAACCCTTGGGGGAACAAACCCGAAGGAATTGTACTTTTTACGTCGAGAAAAGGCCCCAAACACCGTCCCACACCTGCTACAGCGGCGCAATGGTCAACCCTTACACACACAGGGAACACAAAGCAGTGGGTTTTTTTTGTGAGAACCAGGGTTCAAGCCCTGGTCACTAGCGCCATACTCGGAGGTCTGACTGCCGTGCTAGACGCATGTTCTCGCATATTACAAGTATAGTCTAGTGTTTTTGAAAATTTGAATATCAAACCAAATATCTACTTTACGCAAAGCTATACAGAGATCCAAACTAGAGGACCTCATGTGATGTAAGCATGAGTGAAAGAGTGAAGTTCATGAAATAATATAGAACTGATGAACTTACAATGCTACACTGTGCGATAGCTTCGTCAAATCTCTTTTGTTTGATCAGGCAAGCAGCCATGTTGAGATGGCACGGGTTTTTCACAGCCAAAGCCATATCTCTGTACTTCCCAAACAACTGAAACATGAAATCATCTCCCATATACGCAACAGCCTGGAAAAGAGAAAGCAGTAGAACACCATCAGCTCGAGCATCTCAAAAAATAAAAATGTTGAAAATTTCCAAGTAAAGCAGATCACGAACCATCTCATATTGCTGCATAGCCTCCTCAAATTTCTTCTCTTTAAAGTAATCGTTGCCCTCAAGCTTCCTCCTATCCGCTGCTTCAATCCTCTCTTCTACCGTCATGTCACTACGAGCTTTTCCCTGATTTATTCAGACATGTTGCCATGCTTATGAGTTTTTCTTAGAAAAATCCAGTGTCTGAGAAAGGGTAATTAAAATTGTAATAAGCTATTCAGACATCTCAGTCTACTACCAAAAGTATCAAAGCAACCGATTAGTGTTCTACATTCAAAAAATTGGCTCTATTTCTTTATTAAGCCATTCTTTGGGTGGTGATGGGGCAGGTGAGGGTGTTTGCCATTACCTCTTTAGCATCATCAAAACCAATGAGTTCAACTTCATATATAAGGTCTGCTGATGGAGGGACATTCGGGAATGAAAAGCTTCCTTCTTTCCCATAGCCTAGCTCCCAGCTAACATGCAACAGTGCACGTTCCCCACTTTTCATGTGACCAACACCAATACCCAAACCAGACATTTGCTTTTTCTCTGTAGATGAAAACAGAATACTTCAAAATTACTACACAGGCAATTGCCTTTGATAGTTATTTGATACACTCAGCTAGCAAGTGATTTTATAAAAGTAATGCGAATGCAAACTCTTCAAATTTTATTAGAATAGCAAGGGAAGGTGTGAGTAACCAACTGGTGGACTAATAATAAACTAACTACTTTAGTAACCTTCCCTCTTAAAATCAACCTCATACCACTAGAAAACCAGAATATTACCAAAATAAGTCCGAATCTGAATCTTACAGCCCTGCACCGGATTGAAATTATAAATGACATGTATGCAGCAGAGACAAACTGAGGATAAAATAAGTGAAATGAATGTATTGTACCTTTTCCGATGACAATTTCAACTGGATGCTGTTCTTGCCAGGTATCCTCAAATTTATGCATAGAGCTTTGTACCCATGCTCTGTAATGCACTGTAAATCAAGGTTGGAAACAACCATTATTTCACAGTTATCTCCTTCAAACCACCAAATAAATATCTAAATATATACATCCTCTGAAACTTAGACAGGACAGCATACTGATAAATTAAAGTAAGATCCACTTCAATCAAGATCCTGAACAGACAAATATATTAATGTCCTTTACAGAAGCAGCCTACATATGCATAACAAAAGAGCAAAGCTGAAATATGAGAGGAGAAAAGTAAATCGATGTCATTACCCACTTAAAGGGGACAAAGGATAAACAAAAGGAGCATTACATTTCAATGTCAAATACAAGTAAGAAGGCAGGAAACGGTGATGAATAAAACATGACACATGCAGTACAAAGTTACAGAGATTATGCCCTCGTAACCAGTTATATGAATTAAAACTGTAGATGGGGTGAGTGCCATCTCATGGTCATCAATCAGGATTACCAAATATTTGAAGTTTGAAATGTATTTCCTTCAAAAAAAAAAAAAAAAGCTTGGAATGCTTTTCTAGGCTATCAGGATATGTGATAACAACCTTCTGGCATGGTACCAGTGAACATGTTAATTAAGTGAATTATAATATACAAGAAAGACTAGAGCAGGTTGTATAGATTGGTACCATCATTCTAGAAATCAACGACGTAACCAATACTCAAATATTTGTGTCATACTTACCAAAGCACGTAGAAAATTTTGAGGGTATCTTCCCATGGCCTTCTTTAATGACTTGCTTCTTAACTTTATCATGGAGAACTTCCATATCAGTTGTTACGAAAGGTGGGGCACTGCCATCTTGGGGGAGTTCAGTTCGCGCAAAAGAAGCATCCTCTACTGTTATCTCATCATCACTAGAACCTAATATTATCAGAACATAAATCAGCATCAATGGGCAAAAGGCAGTGAGGTTTTAGAACTTATTCGCCATCTTGGTACAGATTTGCACATTTTGTAGCATCTCCTATTGTTACTTTGTGGTATCAAGTAACATTACGTGGTCCTGTTAAGTGTGAAGCACGAGCTTCAGAAAGAAATTAAAATATGTAATCTTAGCATTGAGTTGTGCTACAAGCCCCTACTGAAACTAATTCCATTGCCTTCACATAGCGCAATCAAATTCAGAAAAAAGAAATGTGCTAGTGTTACATTTCAACTTCTTTTGCGCACTGATTAAAGAAGGGGAGGAGAACATTAACCTGCAGTGTGTGCAATAAACACACACTAATTAACTTCACTGCTCCAGCAACATACAAAGCGAATTGGATCATGTATCCTCAGATTGCCTTAGATCGAATACAGCGTGACTAATTGCTTTCTTTTTCAAAACGAAAAAAAATCGGCACAGAAATTCCGCACCAAATTTGCAAGAGAAAAGTGCTCTCGCTAAATTGAAAGCTTAACATGATGGAGATTCAGAGCCCGCAGCGCGAACAAAAAGGAAGTGAGAATTTCGCTAGGCGGCAGTCCCGCAGAGCTGGAAGAGGCTCACTCACCAGCAGTAGGATCAGAAGCGGGGGCGGGGGCTATTGGCGCGGCATCTTCGGGCATGGCGGCAATCGCTGCAGGCGGGCAGACGCGCCGGGCGTGGTTGGTTGGGAGGCGGAGGAGTCGAGATCAGGAGAGCAGAGCAGATGGTCACTTCCTCGACTTGCAATCTGTCAAGTAGGGGTGTTTAATTCGGCTTTTTCTTTCAGGTCCGGTCAACGATTTTGGGTTTGGGAAAATTTCGGTTCGGTCTATTTTCAGTTAGGGCACCCTCAAAACGCAAGTAAACATTTGGATCGATTTGTCCGGACACTGCAAATAATCCAACGCGATGACTCATCGGTCTACGGACACGTCCGACCACAAACCGAATGCAAGTCAACATCCGTTTGTCTGACCACAAACCGAATGCAAGTCACACGTATGCGCCTGATCGTCACGCCCCATTGAAATCCCCATCCATCTAAAAAAACCCTCTCGTGCGAAGCGGTTGCCGCATATTCATGTCGGTCAAGCCGTTCCAGAGCATACGTGACTCCACAACATTGATGTCGGCCGGAGCAACGTGCCCGGACGAGTCGGCGAACGACGCCACTTCAATGCAATTTCGGCGAGGCGCGCGAGGAGCCTACTCCGACTGGTGCGCCAGATTGAAAGGAGGTGCACGTCCGTTCGCCTGCCCGTGGGTATTTAAGTGCGGCTCTGATGTTGTTCGCACCACACCACATCTCATATCTTGTCCTCTCCACAGACCGAGGTGCGGCTCGGAGCAAAGGAAGGATTCACAAAGCATGACGAAGCACGCGATGTGAAGGATGGAGTTGGGCGAAAGATGATGGAGTTGGAGATAGTAAAAGTGAAGAAGACCCTAAGAAAGGGTGTGGACAAGATACCCCAGCCCCTAGAGAAGGAATGGGACAAACATACCCACTCGTTATCGTTTATAGGGCGGGGGATGGTTTCGGCCATGGCGGTGCCATGGACGAGTTGAGTCCAGACCCCGTGAACGCGACCTCCAGCGTCGGTAGGTACCCCGCGGTGGAGAGGCGGTCCGGCTGGCCCGCATCACCGTTGACGACTTCCATTTCCCCTTGGTGAGTGAAGCCACCTTTGGGATCCATGACGGCGCCCTTTCCAGTGTTAACGGGCTGGTCGTCCTTCTTCAGGCAACATTGTCCCGCTATGGCAATGTGGCGGTGTTTGTGTGGTGATGGCAGCGTGTGTGTCGGGAGCAGTGGAGGTGCAGAATGCTAGGGCACTGGAGAGTTTGGGCACAAGGGAAAAAATGAAGTGTGGGGGGATGGGAGCATAAACCCTCCCTCGTCTTGCTTCCTTCCTCGCATAGGGGAAGGGGAAAGTGAAGCAGTGGCAGGTTAATCATGTCGCATGACAGCAAATCCCTTCGCACCCCCTATTGTAGCGCTAATGACGCACAGGGATCGAGGGGTCAATGTTAACCCTCGTGTAGGAATCAAGGCGCAAGTCCACTACTGATGGGACATGACCTGAGTGAGCCCCAACCCCACTCATGCGCTTCTTGTTGACCATCAAGTCAAGGCAAGCACATGGCCAGGTGGGCCCGTGGATAAGACCGGTCTGGCTTGTCAAAGCCGGATAGGACGACTTTTGAGACGCTTGCAAGAATTTTTCCTGCTTGCCAAGAGGTTGGTTGCGCAGGGAATCCTTCTTGCGCGTAGGTCGGCAAACTCCTTCGTCATTTCCAAGACTGAGCTGGTTAACGTCACATGGGAGGCAGCTCAGCAGATGAAGGCCAGCTGTGTGAAGACACTGTTCGGGGATGCTTCGTTGAACTTGTTTCAATCCCGATGACGAAAGATGGCGTGCATCTCGAGGTAAGCAAGGTGTATCCAATGTCAAGCACGCCGACAATGTCAAGCACGTTGCCTCGACCATTGAATTTGATTCCATAGGATAGGAGTCAAATCCGGTGACTTCAACGGTTGGTGTGCATATTGCGCCTCCGACGAACAATGTCCACCCTGTCGGTGAAGAGTCCGACATAGAGGTGCCTATGCTGCCATTTGGAGGTTGCGGCCTCCCCCGTAGGTGCCGCAACGGTCCTCATCGGAGGGACCTAATAAGAATATGGGGAAGGGCCGTAGTGCTCCCTTTGACCCTTCTCGCTTCCTCCCGACAGCGGACAAAACTAGTGTGGCTTTGCAGTCGTACGACGGACCATAAATAGGAGTAATAAAAAGTCATATTGTGCCTTGCATTCTGTTTTTGTTCAATTGAATGTGGTGTGACTCTGGAATATTGTTTGCAAATTATTTGCACTTGTTGTGATTTAGAGATGATTTTCCAAATTTAGGGGGATTGAGCCTCAACGACCAAACATTTCTCAATAGTATGATTGGTGATTCTGGGACAAATGGTGTCGATCTCGATTGCACATCGTTGTCGCTTTTTTTATCACGAGTCAATCCAAGATACGAAATTTGGTCAATTCAAGGCCTTTGGCTCGTTAAAGAAAAAAGTAGCCTGAGAAACTAACTTTAAGCCCGCTAAGGATATCGCGCTTGTCATGGCATGGGAATATATTTCTCTCAATGCGGTTGCCGGTAAAGATCAGCCAGCCACAACTATTGGAGGCACATGGAGGAGCATTTCAAATATCATCTTGGGTGGTTAACCTCAAATCTCACAATCCGATGGGTACAATTCAAGAGATGTGCATCCATTATGCGGGTTGTTTGAGCAAGTGAGACATGCTCCTCCTAGCGGTGTCACCATTCACCAATATGTAATCAATCTTGTTGTATTTGAGCATTCTTTTAATTTTGATCAGTTGTTTGTTTTAGGATAGCATAGCCCAAGAGAGGTATCGACAAATGCTAAAGTCGTAGGAAAAAAATGTATGGCCTCCAACATTATTGCGATTTGTTGGAAAACCACAAGAAGTGGGAGTCCAAGAATGATGACGATAGTCCAAAAAATGGAAAGGGCATGAATTTCTCCCTGGACATGGAGGATGATGAAGATGTTGATGGTTATGGAGAGGAAATGGAAGCGTCTAGCAACAGTTGGTGATGAGTGTATTTTGACACTCATTTCCGCCATTGTTTAAACCGGATAATCCTGAATATTCCAAGAAAATCACTCCAATACTTTCACTAATTACTAATAGAAGCAAGAGATTGCAAATCCCTCCATTTATTTTGTTTCCTACAAGAATGGACCATTTTGATGAAGGAAACGAATGAATAAAAGGATATATGAAGATAGGTGATCAACTTGGAGCAAATGGAGGTGCCACAACACAACTAGGAGAGAAGATGGTGCCTGGTGCGAGTACACTCGTTCGTACCAAATCGTACCACCATCTAGCGGCCCTGTAATGTTAGCACAAGGCCACTTCATACAAGGTTCGAGCCCCATTCGCAACAAAGGAGATGCCATGCGCAACAGAACACCAAAATGCTATCCATCTCGATAGCCGCTACCATTCCCATCTGAAGGAAATATGCCCTAGAGGCAATAATAAAGTTGTTATTTATATTTCCTTATATCATGATAAATTTTTATAATTCATGCTAGAATTGTATTAACCGGAAACTTACTACATGTATGAATACATAGACAAACTGAGTGTCACTAGTATGCCTCTACTTGACTGGCTTGTTAATCAAAGATGGTTAAGTTTCCTAGCCATGGACATAAGTTGTCATTTGATTAACGGGATCACATCATTAGAGAATGATGTGATTGACTTGACCCATCCATTTAGCTTAGCACGATGATCATTTAGTTTGTTGCTATTACTTTCTTCATAAATTATACATGTTGCTATGACTATGAGATTATGCAAGTCCCGAATACCGAAGGAACACTTAGTGTGCTATCAAACATCACAACGTAACTGGGTGATTATAAAGATGCTCTATAGGTGTCTCCGATGGTGTTTGTTGAGTTGGCATAGATCGAGATTAGGATTTGTCACTCCGATTGTCGGAGAGGTATCTCTGGGCCCTCTCGATAATGCACATCACTATAAGCCTTGCAAGCTATGTGACTAATGAGTTAGTTACGGAATGATGCATTACTGAACGAGTAAAGAGACTTGCCGGTAACGAGATTGAACTAGGTATTGAGATACCGACGATCGAATCTCGGGCAAGTAACATACCGATGACAAAGGGAACAACGTGTGTTGTTATGCGGTTTGACCGATAAAGATCTTCGTAGAATATGTAGGAACCAATATGAGCATCCAGGTTCCGCTATTGGTTATTGACCGGAGATGAGTCTCGGTCATGTCTACATAGTTCTCGAACCCATAGGGTCCGCACGCTTAACGTTCGATGACGATCGGTATCATGAGTTTATGTGTTTTGATGTACCGAAGGTCGTTCAGAGTCTCGGATGTGATCACGGACATGACGAGGAGTCTCAAAATGGTTGGGACATAAAGATCAATATATTGGAAGGCTATGTTTGGACATCTGAATGGTTCCGGGTGAGTTCGGGCATTTACCGGAGTACCGAGAGGTTACGAGAACCCCTCCCCCCCCCCCCCGAGGAGTTATTGGGCCTTAATGGGCCTTAGTGGAGAGAGAGAGAGGGGCAGCTAGGGCAGGCCGCGCGCCCCCTCCCCCTTGGGTCCGAATTGGACTAGGGAGGGGGGGCGCCCCCCTTTGCTTCTCCCTCTCTCCTCCTTCCCTCTTCTCCTACTCCAACTAGGGAAAGGGGGAATCCTACTCCCACCGAGAGTAGGACTCCCCCCTTGGGCGCGCCATGAGAGGGCCGGCCCTCCCCCTCCTCCACTCCTTTATATACGGGGGAGGGGGCACCCCATAGACACACAAGTTGATTGTTTAGCCGTGTCAGTGAACATATACTCAGAATGTCTGGGTACCACAACCACTTGACTCAACTGGGAGTTAATCTTCCTGATGATAGTGTCATTAACAGAGTTCTTCAATCACTGCCACCAAGCTACAAGAGCTGCATGATGAACTACAATATGCAAGGGATGGATAAGACAATTCCCGAGCTCTTCGCAATGCTAAAGGCTGCGGAGGTAGAAATCAAGAAGGAGCATCAAGTGTTGATGGTCAACAAGACCACCAGTTTCAAGAAAAAGGGTAAAGGGAAGAAGGGGAACTTCAAGAAGAACGGCAAGCAAGTTGCTGCTCAAGTGAAGAAGCCCAAGTCTGGACCTAAGCCTGAGACTAAGTGCTTCTACTATAAAGGGACTGGTCACTGGAAGCGGAACTGCCCCAAGTATTTGGCGGAGAAGAAGGATGGCAAAGTGAAAGGTATATTTGATATACATGTTATTGATGTGTACCTTACTAATGCTCGCAGTAGCGCATGGGTATTTGATACTGGTTCTGTTGCTAATATTTGCAACTCGAAACAAGGGCTATCGATTAAACGAAGATTGGCTAAGGACGAGGTGACGATGCGCGTGAGAAATGGTTCCAAAGTCGATGTGATCATCGTCGGCACGCTACCTCTACATCTACCTTCGGGATTAGTTTTAGACCTAAATAATTGTTATTTGGTGCCAGCCTTGAGCATGAACATTATATATGAATCTTGTTTGATGCGAGACGGTTATTCATTTAAATCAGAGAATAATGGTTGTTCTATTTATATGTGTAATATCTTTTATGGTCATGCACCCTTGATGAGTGGTCTATTTTTACTAAATCTTGATAGTAGTGATACACAGGTTCATAGTATTGAAGCCAAAAGATATAAGTATAATAATGATAGTGCAACTTATTTGTGGCACCGCCGTTTAGGTCATATTGGTGTAAAGCGCATGAAGAAACTCCATGCTGATGGGCTTTTGGAATCACTTGATTATGAATCATTTGATGCTTGCGAACCATGCCTCATGGGCAAGATGACTAAGACTCCGTTCTCCGGAACAATGGAGCGAGCAAAAAACTTGTTGGAAATAATACATACTGATGTATGCGGTCCGATGAGTGTTGATGCTCACGGCGGGTATCGTTATTTTCTTACCTTCACAGATGATTTGAGCAGATATGGGTATATCTACTTGATGAAACATAAGTCTGAAACATTTGAAAAGTTCAAAGAATTTCAGAGTGAAGTGGAAAATCATCGTAACAAGAAAACAAAGTTTCTACGATCTGATCGTGGAGGAGAATATTTGAGTTATGAGTTTGGTCTTTATTTGAAACAATGCGGAATAGTTTCGCAACTGACGCCACCCGGAACACCACAATGTAATGGTCTGTCCGAACGTCGTAATCGTACTTTATTAGATATGGTGCGATCTATGATGTCTCTTACAGATTTACCGCTATCGTTTTGGGGTTATGCTTTAGAGACGGCTTCATGCACGTTAAATAGGGCACCATCTAAACCCGTTGAGATGACACCTTATGAACTGTGGTTTGGCAAGAAACCCAAGTTGTCATTTCTTAAAGTTTGGGGTTGCAATGCTTATGTGAAAAAGCTTCAACCTAATAAGCTCGAACCCAAATCAGAGAAATGTGTCTTCATAGGATACCCAAAGGAGACTGTTGGGTACATCTTCTATCGCAGATCCGAAGGCAAGATATTCGTTGCTAAGAATGGATCCTTTCTAGAGAAGGAGTTTCTCTCGAAAGAAGTGAGTGGGGGGAAAGTAGAACTTGATGAGGTAACTGTACCTGCTCCCTTATTGGAAAGTAGTTCATCACAGAAATCAGTTCCAGTTATTCCTACGCCAGTAAGTGAGTAAGCTAATGATGATGATCATGAAACTTCTGATCAAGTTACTAACAAACCTCGTAGGTCAACCAGAGTAAGATCCACACTAGAGTGGTACGGTAATATTGTTCTGGAGGTCATGTTACTTGACAATGACGAACCTATGAACTATGAGGAAGCGATGATGAGCCCAGAATCCGCAAAATGGCTTGAGGCCATGAAATCTGAGATGATCCATGTATGAGAACAAAGTGTGGACTTTGGTTGACTTGCCCGATGATTGGCAAGCCATAGAGAATAAATGGATCTTCAGAAGAAGACTGGCGCTGACGGTAATGTTACTGTCTGTAAAGCTCGACTTGTTGCGAAAGGTTTTCGACAAGTTCAAGGAGTTGACTATGATGAGACCTTCTCACCCGTAGCTATGCTTAAGTCCGTCTGAATCATGTTAGCAATTGCCGCATTTTATGATTATGAAATTTGGCAAATGGATGTCAAAGTTGCATTCCTTAATTGATATCTTAAAGAAGAGTTGTATATGATGCAACCAGAAGGTTCTGTCGATCCAAAAGGTGCTAACAAAGTGTGTAAGCTCCAGCGATCCATTTATGGACTGGTGCAAGCATCTCGGAGTTGGAATATACACTTTGATAGTGTGATCAAAGGATATAATTTTATGCAGACTTTTGGAGAAGCCCGTATTTACAAGAAAGTGGGTGGGAGCTCTATAGCATTTCTGATATTATATGTGGATGACATATTGTTGATCGGAAATGATACTGAATTTCTGAATAGCATAAAAGAATACTTGAATAAGAATTTTTCAATGAAAGACCTCGGTGAAGCTGCTTATATATTAGGCATCAAGATCTATAGAGATAGATCAAGACGCTTAATTGGTCTTTCACAAAGCACATACCTTGATAAAGTTTTGAAGAAGTTCAAAATGGATCAAGCAAAGAAAGGGTTCTTGCCTGTGTTACAAGGTGTGAAGTTGAGTCAGACTCAATGCCCGTTCACTGCAGAAGATAGTGAGAAAATGAAAGTCATTCCCTATGCTTCAGCCATAGGTTCTATCATGTATGCAATGCTGTGTACCAGACCTGATGTGTGCCTTGCTATTAGTTTAGCAGGGAGGTACCAAATTAATCCAGGAGTGGATCACTGGATAGTGATCAGGAACATCCTAAAATACTTGAAAAGGACTAAGGATATGTTTCTCGTTTATGGAGGTGACAAAGAGCTCGTCATAAACGGTTACGTCGATGCAAGCTTTGACACTGATCCGGATGACTCTAAGTCACAAACCGGATACACATTTTTATTGAATGGTGGAGCTGCCAGTTGGTGCAGTTCCAAGCAGAGCGTCATGGCGGGATCTACGTGTGAAGCAGAGTACATAGCCACTTCGGAAGCAGCAAATGAAGGAGTCTGGATGAAGGAGTTCATATCCGATCTAGGTGTCATACCTAGTGCATCGGGCCCAATGAAAATCTTTTGTGATAATACTGGTGCAATTGCCTTGGCAAAGGAATCCAGATTTCACAAGAGAACCAAGCACATCAAGAGACACTTCAATTCCATCCGCGATCAAGTCAAGGAGGGAGACATAGAGATTTGCAAGATACATACAGATCTGAATGTTGCAGACCCGTTGACTAAGCCTCTCTCACGAGGAAAACATGATCAACACCAAGACTCCATGGGTGTTAGAATCATTACTATGTAATCGAGATTATTGACTCTAGTGCAAGTGGGAGACTGAAGGAAATATGCCCTAGAGGCAATAATAAGTTGTTATTTATATTTCCTTATATCATGATAAATGTTTATTATTCATGCTAGAATTGTATTAACCGGAAACTTAGTACATGTGTGAATACATAGACAAACTGAGTGTCACTAGTATGCCTCTACTTGACTAGCTCGTTAATCAAAGATGGTTAAGTTTCCTAGCCATGGACATGAGTTGGCATTTGATTAACGAGATCACATCATTAGAGAATGTTGTGATTGACTTGACTCATCCGTTAGCTTAGCACGATGATCGTTTAGTTTGTTGATATTGCTTTCTTCATAACTTATACATGTTCCTATGACTATGAGATTATGCAACTCCCGAATACCGGAGGAACACTTAGTGTGCTATCAAACGTCACAACATAACTGGGTTATTGTAAAGATGCTCTACAGGTGTCTCCGATGGTGTTTGTTGAGTTGGCATAGATCGAGATTAGGATTTGTCACTCCGATTGTCAGAGAGGTATCTCTAGGCCCTCTCAGTAATGCACATCACTATAAACCTTGCAATCAATGTGACTAATGAGTTAGTTACAGAATGATGCATTACAGAACGAGTAAAGAGACTTGCCGGTAACGAGATTGAACTAGGTATTGAGATACCGACGATCAAATCTTGGGCAAGTAACATACTGATGACAAAGGGAACAACGTATGTTGTTATGCGGTTTGGCCGATAAAGATCTTCGTAGAATATGTAGGAACCAATATGAGCATCCAGGTTCCGCTATTGGTTATTGACCGGAGATGAGTCTCGGTCATGTCTACATAGTTCTCGAACCCGTAGGGTCCGCACGCTTAACATTCGATGACGATCGATATTATGAGTTTATGTGTTTTGATGTACCGAAGGTTGTTCGGAGTCCTGGATGTGATCACAGACATGACGAGGAGTCTCGAAATGGTCGAGACATAAATATTGATGCATTGGAAGGCTATGTTTGGACATCGGAATGGTTCCGGGTGAGTTCGGGCATTTACCAGAGTACCGGGAGGTTACCGGAACCCCCCGTGGAGTTATTGGGCCTTAATGGGCCTTAGTGGAGAGAGAGAGAGGGGCGGCTAGGGCAGGCCACGCGCCCCTCCCCCTTGGGTCCGAATTGGACTAGGGAAGGGGGGCGGCGCCCTCCTCTCCTTCTCCCTCTCTCCTCATTCCCTCTTCTCCTACTCCAACTAGGGAAAGGGGGAATCCTACTCCCACCGGGAGTAGGACTCCCCCCTTGGGCGCGCCATGAGAGGGATGGCCCTCCCCCTCCTCCACTCCTTTATATACGGGGAGGGGGGCACCCCATAGACACACAAGTTGACAATTTAGCAGTGTGCGGTGCCCCCCTCCACAGATTTCCACCTCGGTCATATCGTTGCAGTGCTTAGGCAAAGCCCTGCGCCGGTAGCTTCATCATCATCTTCACCACGCCGTCATGCTGACGAAACTCTCCCTCAACCTCATCTGGATCTAGAGTTCGTGGGACGTCACCGAGCAGAACGTTTGCAGATCGCGGAGGTGTCGTACCTTCGGTGCTAGGATCGGTCGGATCGTGAAGACGTACGACTACATCAACCGAGTTGTCATAACGCTTCCGCTTACGGTCTACAAGGCTACATGGACAACACTCTCCCCTCTCGTTGATGTGCATCACCTAGATGGATCTTGCGTGTGCATAGGATTTTTTTGAAATTACTGCGTTCCCCAACACCATCTCCATTTCCCCTCACCATAGCCATCACTTGTAATCGAGATACATCGCATACAACAAAATTATAATACTATTATCAAACACTCATCTTCATGTGGTATCTACAATGTCTTTGTTCTGTGTTCATCTATGATGTGTGAGTAGTCCTCTCAGGCTATGGGTAGAGGCATAGCCCTGCATCCCTATGTATTTTTGCACGGGATTGTTGGTATTAATTTTAAGTCCAAACGTATTATGTGTGTCACAATGGATGTTCCCTTGTCTCTTTCTTGTTCTTAGGCCCCGCAGGTACTCGGGGTCCCCGAGATCAATCTAGGAGGAGGCAAAATGCAGGGATGCATGGAAGGCTATGCCGAAAGCTGGTGACAGTAAGGATGAGTACGGCAGTTGAAAGCAATTCCCTGGGGAAACCTGAGGTGTAGTCACTAAACGCGACTGTAAGGTCATGTGGTTGGAAAATGGAGTCGCGATGTAGGTTGTTGATTGGTCGCGAGGTTATTAGGACGCACCCCCCCCCCCTACATGCACATTGACAAAACATAGTAGTGGTGTTTACGAGGACCATGTTGAATGTATAGACGAAATCTCAAGTGCAAGTACAAAGCTGCAAGTAAAACCTTAGCCATGGCCTATTTTACTTGAATTGTTTTCTCTGTTGGAACTATGCATTTTTTGAACCGGGAAACTGAAACAAAAGCTTGCAAGACTCACCTTCCACATTAGCAGTCTTCCTGTGGGTTCGATATCTAGGGTCACCTCCAGGGAAAAAGGCAAGGACTGTCTACATCTGAAATCGAATCAAAGGTAATCAACCTTTTTCCGACGTCGTTGTTGGGAAAGTTATTTTACTATCCTAGTAAGGTGATTAGAGTTTTAGTTTTAGTTTTTTGTTCCAGTTTCAGGTGATTAGAGCTTTTGTTGGAGAAACAATCATGGGGAGACTAACCGAGGAAGCCAAGAAACTACTTGATGATAAGCAATAAAAACATGTCCAGTAGCATGTGAAAACATCCTCCACTAAGAAGCACTACTGCAGGTTGCTGCTAACGCGACACTACGATCAGAGACCCTTCGACGAAACTGTGTGCGATGCCATAATCGCAAACGGTGGTGTAAAAACCGCCAAAAAGGTGCGAAACATTTGCGATGGAGGATGCATCAAACACGCTCAGATTTTAGTTGCGCGTGTGATTCAGGCATAAGATTCAGTTCAATTAACCATTTTCGGCGAGGAGGAACAAAAGAAATAGGCAGCCGATGAAGGTGTAAAGCGATGTACAGATAATGGTTCACTCGGATGAACTGTTTGTGATTAGGCAACACAAAAGAAACGGTCACCAGATGAAGGTGTGTGCGATATACGGCATGCTGTTCACTCGGATGAACTGTTTGCGTTGAGACAAGAGAACAGAAATGGTTCAACTTAACAAGATGTGTGTGTTGTGCGATGGGATTTCATACAGAACAACAACATATATATATACACACTTATAAGGACATGCTTGCTTAACCAAATTAAACATCCACTTACATAGGTGGCTACTACAACCATGGCATTTGCACACACCAAAGTAAACTATTACATGCGTAATTACATAGGTGGCTACTACATACATGACATTTCCACACACCAATAAAGTAAACTATATATTTCATGCATGATTAAACGGCATAAACGATCATCTGATCATCATCTACTTCTTGTGACGCTTGCTATGCTTGTGCTCGATCCGAGATCATCGATTTGGGTAAGGAGGCACTTCCTCATGTCAACGATCCTCCTGTGCATCTCGTAGCATGTGTACACGCTCTTGGTCGTGAACCTGAGGTGAGGTTCATCCAGTTGCCGCATCCAGGCCCTGTGCCAGGATAGGGGGCTTGTTCTCTGGGCATCTTGCTTCATCTTTTCTTAGTAGGGGTCGATGATGGCCGAGGTGAGTTTGACCAGGGAGTCCTTCTTCGTGCTGCCCCAGACCCTGTAGTGGTCACAGATTTCAACAAGGTTCTTGCAGGCCAAGCCCGTAACACTGAGCACTTTTACATCGTCGGTGGTTTCCACCGTGGTGAACTTGTAGTCGGTGCTGTTGACAAACCTGTTGAAACGGCCGCAAGGCTCTATGGCCACGCAGTAGTGGTAGATGAGGACATGATGGCGCACGCACAATTGGGCGATGGCAACCTTCTGATCTATGCTGGGACGATCGGCGGTGTACTGGAGGTCGATGCCGACCACCTTGTACTTGTCTCCAGCAATCAACTACTCAACGCTGTTGATGTAGTCGTCCACCATGGCCGGGTCGATGGTGTACACCACCAAGAGATCTGTCTCCCTCGCGTGGGTCTCCACTCTATGCTTGACGAGCTCCATTGGAGCGCCGCTGGACATCCCCTCTCTATGTGTCGTCGTGGGTGTGCTTGTTGTGTTGTGGGGCGCGATCGAAAGGTTGAAGAGACTAAGGTTATAATGGCCGCGGGAATTAAAGGGGAAGCCGGATGGCCAGGAATATCGGCATGCCCTGATGGATGTTCTAATTTGCAGCGCGTAACTCCATCGTGCCGCACGTAACTTCATCGCGTGGCAACGCGTGCAGTGCAACCGCATGCATACGGGGCACCCAACGTGATCGTGCGCACGACCAACCATTGGCAGAGCGCGCGCGGAGGACGCGAGCAGAGCGCTCCGCGGTCGCCTCAACGGCGAGCAACCATATATATGCATATTGCAGTTGAACACGCAAGGAAAAGCTGTTCACAAGCCAAGCGCGCCGACGGACGCGAGCAGAGCGCGCCGAGGCGCCTGACAGCGAGCACAGTGCGCTGCGGCTGAGGGAGTCCTGGATTAGGGGGTCCTCGGATAGCCGGACTATATACTTTAGCCGGACTGTTGGACTATGAAGACACAAGATTGAAGACTTCGTCCCGTGTCCGAATGGGACTCTCCTTGGCGTGGAAGGCAAGCTTGGCAATACGGATATGTAGATCTCCCCCTTGTAACCGACTCTGTGTAACCCTAACCCCCTCCGATGTCTATATAAACCGAGGGTTTAGTCCAGAGGACAACAACAATCATACCATAGGCTAGCTTCTAGGGTTTAGCCTCTACGATCTCGTGGTAGATCAACTCTTGTAATACTCATATCATCAAGATCAATCAAGCAGAAGTAGGGTATTACCTCCATCGAGAGGGCCCAACCTGGGTAAACATCGTGTCCCCGCCTCCTGTTACCATCCGCCTTAGACGCACAGCTGGGACCCCCTACCCGAGATCCGCCGGTTTTGACACCGACACTGGTGCTTTCATTGAGAGTCCACTGTGTCGTTGCGATAAAGGCTTGATGGCTCCTTCGATCATCGACAACGATGCGATCCGGGGCAAGGTTTTCCTTCCCGAACAGATCTTCATATTCGGCGGCTTCGTACTGCGGGCCAACTCGCTTGGTCATCTGGAGCAGATCGAGAGCTACGACCGTGGCCATCAGGTCTACTTTGGAAACTTGAACTATACTGCCGACATCCGCGGAGACTTGATCTTTGACGGATTCGAGCCCATGTCAGGCGCACCGCACAGTCACGACGAGCATGACTTAGCCGTTGGACAGTATTCGGGAGATCACACCTGCAACTACCCCGACCCTCAATCCGGAACAGATTGCGCCGTCCGAGGACGGGTGGATGGACCCCGCCACGAAGGCCGCGCATTCAGCGGCGATAGAGCCGAATGCTGACCTCACTTCCTATGAGACCCATGTTGCCGGACACTTGATTCGCCCCGCCACGGCTCGAGTCAGCCAAGCGTCTGCGCTCCATCGAATCTGATTGGGCAGCGATTATGGAGTTTTCCTCCACAGATATCTTTCAGCACTCACCACTGGGCAACGTGCTAAACTCATTGAGGTCTCTCTCCTTGTCAGGAGACCCTTGGCCGAACTATGTCTGGCTAGAATGGGATGCGGACGACGAAGAAATTTGCTCCCCACCCACCACCCACTTAGTAGCCACTATCAACGATTTAACCGACCTGCTCGATTTCGGCTCTGAAGACATCGATGGTATGGACGATGATGCAGGAGACGAACAGGAACCACCGCCCACAATGCGCTGGACTGCCACCTCATCATATGATATATACATGGTGGACACCCCCAAAGAAGGCGATGGCGATAATGCAACAGAGGATAATCCCTCCAAGAAGCAATCCAAGCACTGACGTCAGCAGCGCCGCTCTAAGTCCCTCCATAGCAAAAGCAGCGATACCGGCACAAGAGACAATAACGCTCTGGATAGTGCCGAAGACGACGACAATCCCTCCACCGACTCTCGAGCGGAGGATGAACAAGCTAGCCCTCCTAACAGGCAGCAGACGGAGAATCAGAGGATGACAATTACATGCCTCTCTCCGAAGACGAGGTGAGCCTCGGCGATGAAGAATTTATCGTTCCTGAGGATCCCGTCGAGCAGGAGCGCTTCAAGCGCCGGCTTATAACACAGCAAACAGCCTGAAGAAAAAGCAACAACAGCTTCGAGCTGATCAAGATTTGCTAGCGGATAGATGGACTGAAGTCCTGGCGGCCGAGGAATACAAACTTGAGCGCCCAACCAAGAGTTACCCAAAGCGCAGGTTGCTACCTCAACTCGAGGAGGAAGCATTAAAACCTACATTACCAGCATATGATGCGGCTGATCGGCCACCTCGTGGCCGAGACAGAGGGGCATATCAGCCCGAAGTCCAGCCCGCACCCCGCCGCCATTCAAACAAAAATACCAAGGCCCGGGGCAACACGCGGGACCTGCGAGACGTATTGGAAAACAAAGCAAGACATACAAGATCAATCTACGGATCACGGGTCGCTTTCAACGCTGCGACGATGATCGCCACGCCGACACACTAAAGAAAATCCGCCGGGCCGAATACAGCAGATAAGACTCGATGAACTGCGTCGTGACATAGCCCGCACAAAGGCGCCAGACACCCCTATGCTTCACCGATGAAGTAATGGATCATGAATTCTGTATGATTCAAACCCGTGAGCATTGAGTCATACGATGGCACAACAGACCCCGCGGTATGGATCAAAGATTTCTCCTCCACATCCACATGGCCCGCGTGACGATCTACATGCCATCAAGTACCTCCCACTAAAACTCAAAGGACCAGCTCGGCATTGGCTGAATAGCCTGCCAGCAAACTCCATTGGCAGTTGGGAGAATTTGGAAGATGCATTCCTTGACAACTTCCAGGGCACTTATGTGCGATCACTAGATGTTGATGACTTGAGCCACATAACCCAACAGCTGTGGAATCGCCAGAAATTCGGACTCGGCCCTAACTAAAGAGAACCAAATTGTCGACTGTCCGGATGCCGAGGCCTTAGCGGCATTCAAACATAACATCCGGGACGAGTGGCTTGCCCGACACCTCAGCCAAGAGAAGCCGAAGTCCATGGCAGCCCTCATAACACTCATGGCCCGCTTTTGCTGGCGAGGACAGCTGGCTGGCTCGCAGCAACAAGACATCAAGAAATCCCGCACCAGATGCCAAAGATACTAACGGCGTACCACGCCGCAATGCACAAGCGCCGCAACAACGGCGATAACGCCAAGACACGGTAGTCAATGCCGGATTCAAGGGTTTTAAATCCGTCACCGAAAAAGCCGCCAAAATAAGCAATTGGCCCGCCCAGCTTTGGACCGTGATACTCAATCGCCGTGTCAAATTCACGGCACCCCGATAAGCCAGCCAATCACACCAACAGAGAATGCTGGGTATTCAAGCAGGCCGGCAAGTTGAATGCCGAAAACAAGGACAAGGGGCTGCATAGCGACGACGAGGAGGAGCCTCGGCCACCGAACACAGGAGGACAGAAGAGGTTCCCTCCACAAGTGAAAATGGTGAACATGATATACGCAACCCATATTCCCAAGAGGGAACGGAAGCGTGCACTAAGGGACGTCTATGAGATGGAGCCAGTCGCCCCAAAGTTCAACCCATGGTCCTCTTGTCCGATCACCTTCGATCGCAGGGACCACCCACTAGTATCCGTCATGGCGGATCTGCCGCATTGGTCCTTGACCCCATCATTGACGGATTTCACCTCACTCGAGTCCTTATGGACGGTGGCAGCAGCCTGAACCTTCTCTATTAGGATACAATGCGCAAAATGGGCATAGATCCCTCAAGGATCAAACCCACCAAAACCACCTTTAAGGTGTAATCCCAGGTGTAGAGGCCTGTTGCATGGGATCAATCACACTGGAAGTGGTCTTCGGATCTCCGGACAACTTTCGAAGCGAGGAGTTAATCTTCGATATCGTCCCCTTTCGCAGTGGCTATCACGCATCGCTTCGGACGAACCGTGATTTGCTGATTCAATGCGGTACCGCATTATGCATACCTCAAACTCAAAATGCCAGGACCACGCGGGGTTATAACAGTTAATTGATACACAGAGTGCTCGCTCCGCACGGAGGAGCACACTACGGCCCTCGCAGCAGAAGCGCAAAGCAGCCTTATTAGGCAAACCACCAATTCAGCGAAAAAGACCCCGGACACCTTCAAGCGAGTCCGGGGTACCCCGCAGGAGGATCGCCAGGCACGTTTTGAGCTCGCCTAGCAATTCGGCCTCCGTCCTAGTCCCAATCAAGTGGCAAAATTTGTGCCGCGCGTACATAACTACGCACTCAAGATACCATGGGCATAGGCGGAGGCACCACTACGACACATCCCACAATGCGGCTCAACCGTCCCAGGGGCCGTATACCTTTATTATTTTCTCTCTTTCAGGACCTTACTCTCTGGAAGCCCTTTCCGGCAGTCTAATTGTTGGACCCATCGCGGTAAGGAAATACCAAGGAAGCAAGACGCTCTAGCGTACAAGGAAATCCCTAGGTGGTCTCTGATAACGACCGATATACCTGTTTTACATACCCATACGCAGCTTGCCCTTGGATAGGACATGTCAAATAGTCCTATTTTTCGCTTATTGCACTACTTGTATCCGTACGCTTTGCCGTATTATTTAATAACAATGCATAGCATTAGCCTATTATTGCATTCCCCTTTCTTCTTTTTTCCTTGTCTGCTTATTTACGACAAATTGCACCCGTACATTCTAGTACGACTAGTGCGCCAGGGGCTTCAGTATACCCCTAACACGGCGTGAGAAGTCCAAACACTTTCGACAGTGCGACACCCCGAACTTATAGCATTATATTCATCAGCTCCGAATCATGTCTTGGGTCAATAGTTGGGTTTGCCCGGCTCCCATGTTGTGGTACCTTACGTTCCGCAATATCGGCTAAGGTAGCACTGGGAGAACTATTGCGATTGTGTCCCAGTTCTTCCGGACAAGCACCTCAGTAGAGAATGCCGAAAACTGACTGTCATGATGGAGGCGAGAGCTGGTCGCTGTTCGAGAGGTCTCAAGTCCTTAAAGACTTTTTCCGCTTCGGGCGAGGAGTCGGCCTTGCCCGACTGAGGCATATATAGCGCCCCAAATTCGGCCTTCCGAATACTAGGGGCTTCGCCAAAATTTAAAATTGTAGACTTCTATGGCTAAGTGAGAGTGATAAAGCTTTATAGTACGATTGCCTAGTTCGTTGTGCTGAACACCTCCTTCGAAGGACCCAAAATTGGGATAAAGAGTGCTCAGGTTTATCCTGAACACCTCGGTAGTAGTTACATGGGGGCGTAGTTTACGATCGCCAACTCTCGATTTTATAAACGGCCGCATGTATGTAATATTTTAAATTAACAAGCGTTGTATAGCGCAAATGAACTCGCTTCATATTACAGATCACATGAGTACATTCATTCAAATATTACATCCTTAGCACATTCCTCCGCCACAAGGCGAGCACCCTTCGTGACACCGCTATAATACTTTTCGGGTGACGCTGCTCCTTGCCCTCCGGCTGCCCCTTCTTCACCAGCTTTTTACGCCCAGCCGCCAGCAGCACCTTCGCCGGGCAAAGCCCTGCGCAGCGCACTGGCCGATGCAGACGGACCGCTTTATGACTTCAAACCGTGGGCAGGCATTCACAAGCGGCCTCACCGCATCAAGTAGCTACTGTGCAGGGCTCGCCAGCCACATCCGACTATCGATCTTCATGGCCTGTTCGCCACCTTGTGAAGCTCGACCAGCTGCTTCAACCGGTCGCCATAAGGCATTGGGTGTTCGGTCCCAAAGATATCGAGACCGAACAACTTCTCCGCCGAGCTCCCTCCTCGCCCGGTAGAACTCCGCTGCATCCGGCACATCGCGAGGTAGATCTGTGAACGCTCCTGGAGAGCTCCGAACTCGGGTAAGTAAAAAGAAAGTTTACTTCACATGCTTGCTTTGCATAATGAATGCCTTACCCGCCGCTATCTTCTTAACCGCCTCAATTTCCTGGAGGGCCTTTTGGGCTTCGGCCTTGGCATGTTGTGCGCTTTCGAAGGCCTTCGCAAGCATGGACCCTTGCGTCTTAGAGTCAAGCTCCAAGGACTCGTGTTTCTTGACGAGAGCCTGGAGCTCTTGCTGCACCTCGCCTACTCGGGCCTCTTACTTCTCTCGCTCGATGGGCTCCTTGGCCGCTTTGTCTTCGGCCTTGGATAGCGCCTTCTGCAGGGCCGCCACTTCCGTCATGGCCCCTAGCAAAATTCATGACGATCCTATTATTCCAAAACCAAATTTTTCTTTATCAATATTCAGACGGGGTTTCACTTACCTTTGTTCTCTTCGAGCTGCCTCGGTAAGGCCGAGCTCTTCCTTGGACCGCTCAAGGTCCCGCTTCAGTGCGGCGACCTCCGCAGTACGAGCAGCGGCGGCTAGCAGTGAAGCCTACTTATTCACATAGACACATTCTGATTAGACTCCTGCGATTATTATTTGATCCTCTATTCGGCCTTTCTTTACGAACGCCAAACAAAGCATCAAGGGCCACTGTCTATGCTGTAACATTTTCTTACAATTTGATTACTTACCTCAAAGCCAGTTAGGAGGCTGGCAGAGGCTTCAGTCAGTCCGCTTTTAGCGGACTAAACCTTCTTGACTACCGCAGTCATAATAGTGCGGTGCTCTTCGTCAATGGAAGCGCCGCGGAGCACTTCCAGCAAGTTGTCCGATGCCTCTAGATGGACAGAGGCCATCAACACAGATGGCTTGCCCCCCTTAGCGAGGGGTTGCCTGAAAGAATCCGGAACCACTGGAGGTTCCGGCACCATATTCGGCTTGGGGCTAGACTTGCTGCCCCCGGCGCTAAGGCCTGTGGGAGTCTTTGCTTGTCAGCGCCCAATACTGAATGCCGCTTTGGGCGCCCGTAACTGTCTCCCCTTGGTTCAGTTCCCTTTGAGACAACATCTCTGCGTCGTCCGTAGGGCGGGGGGAGGAGGCGGTCGGGAGTGAATCGTTGTTCGTATCTGACGGGCCCAAAGAATCATCCGACGAAGATATGTCGATATGGGCTCGGGATGGACTGCATAATCATGCGCTGCGTGATAAGAAACAATACAATAATACGTACCAAGAATTATTATGGTATCCGGATACTCATGACTTCGCCAGGGGCTTGTCCCTGGGTAACCACTCCTCGTCGCTGAAAGCGGCCGTCGTGGAGCAGTCCGGGAGGAGGGTCCTTCCCTTCTTGGACCCTTCGGCCTCCCCTGATGGAGCGGCCTTCCTTTTCCTGTCCCCCCCCCCCCGGCTAGGGGGGGGGGGGAGAACTTTCCTCTTCCTCCTCCTCGTTTTCGTGGGAGGAGTGCGCCTTGGTGTTTTCAGACGATGAGTCCAATATAACCTTGCGCCGGAGACCCTTCCTGGTCCCCGTGGCCTTCTTCTTGGCCTTCTTCTCCGGCACCTCATAAGGCGCCGGAACCAGCATCTCTGCTAGGAGAGCATCTGCTAGATCTTCGGGCAGGGGGGCTGGACAATCGATCTGCTCCGCTGTCGCTACCCAGTCCTGTTAAATGGCGTGGAGGCTTAGATCCCGCGCGTGGTTATGCTGGGGAAAAGAACATCTTATGACATATAAAAGACTTACCGGATTGGCAGGGCGCTTTGCGCTGAGTCCGCGGTCCTCGGTAAGGGGAGGAGGTACCTTGGCACCCTTGAATAGCACCTTCCAGACGTCCTTGTGCATCGGGTCGAAGAGCTCTCGCAGTGTCTGGTGCTCGGCCGGGTCGAACTCCCACAAATTGAATGCCTGTCTTTGACACGGGAGGATCCGACGGAAGAGCATGACTTGGACCATGTTGACAAGCTTGATTTTCTTGCTCATCATGTTTTGACGCAAGTCCGAGTCCGTCAGCTCTACCGAGGAACCCTGTGATAGGCCCTTCTTTCCAAAGAGTGAGCCGCATGGGGATTCCGGATCGAATTGGGGCCGCCACCCGCTTGGTGTCGCGCGGCTCGGTGATGTAGAACCACCTCGATTGCCACCCCTTACGGTCTCCACATAGGAGCCCTCGAGCCAGTGACGCGGGCATTTTTCCCACCATGGCGCCCGCGACTCGCTTGTTGGTCACCACCACCTTCGGTTTAACGTTGAAGGTCTTCAGCCACATGCCAAGTGGGGCTTGATGCGGAGGAAGGCCTCGCACACGATGATAAACACCGAGATGTTGAGGATGAAATTGGGGGCCAGATCGTGAAAGTCCAGCCCGTAGTAGAACATGAGCTCGCGAGCAAACGGATGGAGGGGAAATCCCAGTCCGCGGACGAAGTGGGTAAGAAATACCACCCTCTCATGGGGTTCTGGAGTAGGGACGATCTGCCCCGCATCTGGTAGCCGGTGCGCGATATCCGCTGCTGTATCCGCTCCCGAAGCTTTTAGGATGTCCTCCTCCGTAACGGAGGAGACCATCCAATTGCCTCCCGCTTCGGACATGCTTGGAGTGGTTTGAGGAGAAAATGCGAACTTGGTGCTGGAGCTCGAGTGCGCAAGAATGGATGAGCAAGGAGGAAGAGGGTGTGGGTGAAAAAGATGAATCCTTGTCTCTTTATAAGGGCGGAAGAAATTATGCGCCTCCCCACCTGCCTGGTAAACTCGCTTATTCCCAAGCGCCATAATTGATGGCGCGGTTGGGTTACCAACACCCGTATTGATGAGAATCCCATGATAAGGGGACACGATCTCTGCTTCGACAAGACGTGCCAATATGTGCAGTGGCTGGTTGGGAAAAAACGGTTCGAATAATGACCAGGCCGTGGTGTGATTTCATGCTGCAGAATGTGTCAGCAGATTAGATTTGTGGAAATATTATTCTCTCTACGGTGGTATGTGGAATTTTTTTTGCAGAGTCGGACACTATCCTTGTGTTCAAAATCTTCTACGGAATATTCGGAGGAGGAACCCGCCTTGCAATGCCGAAGACAATCTGCGCGCCGGACTCATCGTCATTGAAGCCTGGTTCAGGGGCTATTGAGGGAGTCCTGGATTAGGGGGTCCTCGAACAGCCGGACTATATACTTTAGCTGGACTGTTGTACTATGAAGATACAAGATTGAGGACTTCATCCCGTGTCCGAATGGGACTCTGCTTGGCATGGAAGGCAAGCTTGGCAATACTGATATGTAGATCTCCCCCCTTGTAACCGACTCTGTGTAACCCTAACCCCCTCGGGTGTCTATATAAACTGGAGGGTTTAGTCCGTAGGACAACAACAATCATACCATAGGCTAGCTTCTAGGGTTTAGCCTCTATGATCTCGTGGTAGATCAACTCTTGTAACACTCATATCATCAAGATCAATCAAGCAGGAAGTAGGGTATTACCTCCATCGAGAGGGCCCGAACCTGGGTAAACAACGTGTCCCCGCCTCCTGTTACCATCCTCCTTAGACGCACAGTTCGGGACCCCCTACCCGAGATCCGCCGGCTTTGACACCGACAGCGGTGCCTAACGGCGGGATAGACCTTCATTCAAGCCAATCGAAATAAGACTGGAACGGACATGTCTGTATTGAGCAAAAGGATCGCACATGTCTGTATTGACTGGAACGAGAATGCAATAGCAAAATAAGAATTAAGGCCACGATGATGCGATCGCAGTGGTGGTTACAGGAGGCAAGAATAAAGATGCATCCATCAACATACGACCTCCTCCTCCTCAACTTAGTGCGCTGGATGGGCCACCGACCGGCAGCTAAGGTGCTTCTTAGCAAAGGCATCCAAGGCTTCTAGTCGGCTGAAGAAGGCCAACGTCGTAGCATCCTCACTGGCCTTGTAGATAACGATGTACACAATTCGCTTGTACACATGGATGTGTAGGTTGACAGTTTCTTGCAGGGCGGGGTGCCTCGTGGCGAGCGCGACCTCCAGGTGGACATTCTTTGTGGCGTCAGCAGGCAGTTGCAGGGCCACCAGTGCTTGAAAGAGGTTCCGACCATGGAGGCCGATTAGGGTGGCAGGCAATGAGGAGCCCGGGGGCGCGGGCTGGAGGAGTACGGGAATGTCGTCCGCGAGCTTCTTGACGACGGTGAACCTGTTGGTGGTGCGAACGATCATCTGGTCCAACTGAGAGTCGTAGCTGGCGTCGACGGCGGCCATCCACTAGCCAGTCACCAACACCCGTATGGAGACGATCCACGGTGCCATGCCACAGGCCGGCGACGTGGACCATCTGGCACAGTCGCTGGCTGCTCGCGTGCATCGCCGCCATGGGTCTGGAGTGGGCACTTTTGCGCTTATTAGTGTAGGTGCTTAGGCAAATGCTTAGGTGCGTACGATGTGGTCGATGCATTGGAATGGAGGGCGCCTTTATATGAGTGCAAACTGCATTGCATTCACATCGTGCTGCCTCTTTTCTCGGTCCTCCCATTACTTCCCTCATGCATTCACACGATGCTAATTGAAGGAGGATGCATCATTGGCCGTTCAACATTTCAGGAAAAGCTACCCTCTCACTCGTCTGCATTAAAGCCGTATCGGGAACAGCGCCGCCCGCTGTCAAATCGAATAGTACTGCGCCGCCCGCAGCACGCCTGGCTGACCATGCCTCCTCGCCTCCATCTATGCTTAATTACAGAATTTTAGTTGCAAAAATTAGATACTGCTAGTGATTTTTAGCTTCATATTTTGACAAATCGCAGTGTTACAAGGTTGGCAAATGGCAATATTACTAGATCAACAAATGTCAATCTTTCTAGTTTGACAAATGGCAACATACCCAATATGACAAATGCAAATCGCAACAAATTGTTTGTAAGTGGTTCACACGGGTCATCCAAAAGAACCGTTTGTGTTCAAGAGATGCACAAATCCTGCTCTGACTTTGCATACGGATGTTCTATTTGAAACCATAATGCTTATTGTGAGAAGCTCTGGTTTGTGAGAAGCATATACCCAAACCTGCCCCAAATGGGATAAAAAATTTACCACGGCATGTTGATGCCGCTCCATGCTAGCATGCCAAGTTTCATGAATTTCATATGAGTTTTAGATTTACTAGAATTTAAAAACCAGGTATCTCAATGTTTGCGGCCGAGTGACGGTGGCAGGGTGTTTGACATTCATTCCCATTTCTTGCATGGGACCTAAGCATGCACCCAAGGATAAAGTTTTGATTTTTCAACCAATTTATATGCACTGGAGCATGTGCATGTAGTTCAAATTTTAATTATGCACATAAATGCATGGAAAACTCACTTAATGCATAAAAATGTCCAAAAAAAACCTCAAAAAATCACAAAAAATAACACAACACTCCTGTTGTTCTATGTTGACACGAGAGAAAAATTTGAAAGCAATAAGAGGCAATGGATATCGTTTCGCCCCCAAAGTTAGGGTGTTCCCTACCGAAACCATCATGCTTGTTGTGAGAAGCTCTGGTTTGTGAGAAGCATATACCCAAACCTGCCCCAAATGGGACAAAAAATTTACCACGCTATGTTGATGCCGCCCATGATAGCATGCCAAGTTTCATGAATTTCAGATTTAGTTTTGGATTTAGTAGAATTTAAAACCAGGTATCTCAATGTTTATGTCGAGTGACGGTGGCAGGTGTTTGACATTCATTCCCATTTCTTGCATGGGACCTAAGCATGCACCCAAGGGCAAAGATTTGATTTTTCAACCAATTTATATGCACTAGAGCATGTGCATGTAGTTCAAATTTGAATTATGCACATAAATGCATTGAAAACTCACTTAATGCATAAAAATGACCAAACGAACCCTGAAAAATCACAAAAAATAACACAACACTCCTCGTTGTTCTATGTTGACACGAGAAAAATTTGAAAGCAATAAGAGGCAATGGATATCGTTTAGCCCCCAAAGTTGGGGCGTTCCTCACCAAACCATCACGCTTGTTGTGAGAAGCTCGTTTGTGAGAAGCAATACCCAAACCTGCCCCAAATGGGACAAAATTTACCACGGCATGTTGATGCCGCCCATGATAGCATGCCAAGTTTCATGAATTTCAGACGAGTTTTGGATTTACTAGAATTTAAAAACCAGGTATCTCAATGTTTGCAAATGAGTGACGGTAAGGTGGTGTTTAACATTCATTCCCATTTCTTGCATGGGACCTAAGCATGCACCCAAGGACAAATATTTGATTTTTCAACCAATTTATATGCACTGGAGCATGTGCATGTAGTTCAAATTTGAATTATGAACATAAATGCATTGAAAACTCACTTAATGCATAAAAATGTCCAAACGAACCCTGAAAAATCACAAAAAATAACACAACACTCCTGTTGTTCTATGTTGACACGAGAAAAAAAATTTGAAAGCAATAAGAGGCAATGGATATCGCTTTAGCCCCTGTATGCTCCCTCACCAAACCATCATGCTTGTTGTGAGAAGCTCTGGTTTGTGAGAAGCATATACCCAAACCTGCCGCAAATGGGACAAAAAAATTACCACGTCATCACTACAAAAAATTACACTTTCGTGATGATACGTGTTTGTCACAGTAGGTCACTTTTTCTGTAATGCATGTACATCCATGACAATTTTGTGACAGAATCAAGATAGTCATACATGTGCTGTCGTAGAAGTGTTCCATGACATTACCAAAATTATCATCACGGAAGTGTCCACTTCCATGACGATAAATCGCGCGTCACAGAAGTGCTTTCGTTAAGGGATACCGACACGTGGCATCCACCATAACGGGTCGCCGTTAAGCTATCGGGTCCGGTTTTGGATCCGATAACCCGTTAACAGCCCGGACCAATGGGAAATTTCCACGTGTAAAATTCTGATTGGCCGGAGGAAACACGTGTCAGCTCGTCAGTGGGTCAGATAGGCGCCTATGATATGTCGACACGTGCGACGGCCCACCACCGCCCCATTTAGCTTACAAAGGCCGACCTGTTTGACTTGGTCAAAAGTTAGTGGGCTGGCCCATGAAAAGCCTGCTAATGGTCTCTTCGCAAATAGCCCATTTTACGGCCCGGTAACTCACGACCCGTTAGGGCCTACACGAAATCGTCCCAACAACGTCATGTGGGCGGTCGAATATAACACCAACCTGTTTCACTTTCGTCCCATGTATGGCCCACGACGTCTTTCGGCCCATATGAGGACTTCGTATCTTTAGGCCCTTTAAAGGCCCACGGTGACTCTAGCCCAGAATGAACAGTAAATTTCTTTGTGCCCGTTAATGGCCCATGATTCACATGTGACATTTCTAGCCCGTGTTAGCTTTAGGCCCACTGATGGCCCATACGTTCTTGGGCTCCTTTCCGGCCCTCGATTACTTCCGGCCCGTTACTGGCATGTTCCCGTGGCAAGAGTCGACCCGATACTGTCTTGTTAACCTATTGCGCCGTTTCCAGCCCGTCCTATATTCTGGCCCATTAACGACACGTTATGCCTGTGATAGAATTAAGCCTTTGCTGTCCTCCACCGTTAACGGCCGCTACCGTCCGGGCCGATACCACCACGCCTGCCACGGCCCATGTAGACCCATTTATCCAACGACCCGAGGCCCACCGATTCTACAGCCATGTTGGAGGCCCATTTAAAGACAACCCGTAGGAGGCCCATGGATCCTACGACACATACAAGGGTCATGGCTACCACGGTCCGTATATGGCCCATGGTTGTTGCGGCCACTAGCAAACCAGGGAAAACGAAGACTAGGAAATAAATAAGCCCAAAACTAACGCTAGGCTATTAAGGCGATTGCACAGATTACATCCAATCGGCATCAAAGATCGCCACCAGTGCAAATATAGGGAACACCCTACACTATACAAAAATGGCTTGTTGTTTTCTTCAGCCGGTGGCTGCACGTTAAGAATAAATTTTGTATCGCAACAAAACAAACTACAACTATAAAACAAAATGAAAGTTGGCATAAAAGTTAACAGTTTGGCAGATAAATGCACCAACAGAAGTTCATAAGCTCACCATTTGACTCGATCACACTTTTACATTAGTAGTACCGTAACGTAAGATATTAAGGAGGCAAAAAAACCAAACAAAATAGCTTTGGTCTATATACAGAACTTATTCTGGTGAACCCATGTAAAATATTAGTTGTATTTTATTGCAAAGTAATAAAACCAGGTTCCAAACATATGACCATGTACCATCGCGAATGTATTGTCTATTTCTTCACATTGTATTGAGGGCTAAGGATAAAGAGACGAAATTTATAATACGGTAAGCATAGTATGACATCATTCATATCACAAAACAACTAAGAACAGACAAATAGGCAATTGTAACGTTGTGTGGGCAAGTCCAGCACGGAACTAGATTACGGGTCAAGATCAAAGGAACATCACTCCTCTCTTTTAAACCTTGTAAGGTGCAATGATACGCTAAGACAATTGTGTATAAAATTGAAAAGAGTAATAGAGATTGGCTGCAAACCATGCAGTTCAAGGCACAAGTCAGAGTAAGTAGTAGTTAAAAGGCATGAGGATTAAGGACTTACAACAGCGGCTTTGACTGGTGTAGTCATGCCCTTCTTCTTGCTGGTGTGACAGTCCTTGAAGTTTTCCACAACATTTGGTTCAGGTACTTTTTGGTCCTTGCGGGCTTTCCTCTGCATTTGGAACAAGTCAATATAGATCTGATAATATGATACAACGAAAAGAGTGAAACAGCAGCTGATTACAAGAGCCTCGCAGTGTGCAATATAGCTATGAGATCCTATCGTCTGTTGGAATTTCACTTTCGTACGGTTGGCCTTGTTCTTTGAACAGTTCACCTACAAGTAGATAGATTTGTGTGGCACATGCGTAAATAGGACTTGAACATGTGATCTGATCACATACATATAATGTACCTGATACTTCGAATCGGACCAGTGTTTGACGAGGCCTCTCCAGTCTTCATCCAATATATTTTCCACTGGAGATGTCTGGGCAAGTTCACTGTTAGCCTTGCCTTCAAAGTGAGTTTTCCTCAAGTTATACCGATACTGTCGTAGAGCAGACTACATGGGTGCAAGCTTGTCTGGTTGCATCATCTTGGCTATCCAACTTGAACCTCATATGTTGAAATTTATGGGAGTCTCATTATCGGCAACCTAGAAAGTATTGGACATATCAAGACAATATTACTAGTTTCCATACATAACCATACTTACAGATAAATGGTCAAGGAAGGTGTTGAACTGGTTTCGCTTTGTCATTCTGCATCAAATCCATGTTGGGAGGATACGTACATGACACCTAACAACAACCGCTGCCTCGATACTAACTTGGCTGACTCAGTAGCATCACGTGGCCTTTTAAACCTGCCTCAAAACGGATCTCCATTCTTCCTCCTCTAGATTTAGTTAACCTATCGAGCATTATCCCTGATGTTTGTTTTCTCTTGCGCCTAGGTGCTAGTCCAACAACAAACATAGGAAGTGTTAGTGTACATCAAACTATGAGACTACATATAAAGAAGCATGCAATCAGAATTTTCTCCAAAGAACTACCTTCTTGTCAAGAAGCTCACAAAGTTCATCTGATCTTGCCAACTCATCTTGTGTCAAGAGTGCTTCGAAGTAGTGTCGTGGCGAGGAGCTTGGGAACGTGTCGCTAGCTGAGTTGACCAACGAGTAAATCGTGCACCGGTGGTACTGTGGAAGGTGTTGCAACAACTAGGGCTGTCTCTGCTTGTTTGGTGGCAGCTATTTGTTTCTATTTGGCTTGTTCTGCAGCTCGTGTAGCACGGGATACCCTGTTGGTACAATTTTCCGCTGGACTTTGACCTTCATCGCACTATCGCACCAAAGAATCTCAGGATTCTTCCGCTTCCCTTTCCAAATCGCTTACATCTTGCTTCCTCTTTCTCTCGTGCCATGTTAAGTCAAGTCGACAAGAAAATGAATAACAATTTAGTTCTTCAGAACAAATTGATGCGTGATACAGATGAATTGAACTTTGATGTTAGACAACCACATGATAGGAGGATGTAATATGTACGAAAAACAAGACGACATGAGATAACCAGAACTATGATGTGTAAACTAAGCAGAAGACATTTTGCTAAATTAGAAGCAACGCAATGGAAGGTAGACACCATATGAAAGATGCTACGATATCGCTCGCCCAAGTTAATGTTGTCTCATCATAAATGCCGCTTAAACAAATGTGAAGCAAGACAAGAAATAAATCATATGCAAGATGCAAACAACATCGCACTACCAAGTTAAAGGTCTCTCGTCATTAGTGCCATTGCATATTCACAGCATTGCATATTCACAGCTTATGATGTGTAAATTAAGGAGAAGGCATCTAAACAAATTAGAAGCAATGAAAGCTAGACACCATATGAAAGATGCAACGAATATCACTCTACCAAGTTAAAATTGTCTCATCATAAGTGCCATTTCAACAAATTAGAAGTAGTACAAGCTAGAAAAGAATGTGAGATGTAACCTATATCACACTCCCAAGTCAAATGTGTCTTATGATAAGTGATTATTGCAGGTTACACAACAGTAGTACTTTGGTGTAAGAACATGGTGTGATAGACAGATATTTTATGTTCTAGAAACAGGAACACGTGTCTTATTCACAAGTATAATGTGTAACGTAAGCAGATGAAATTCAACAAAATTAGAAGCAATACAAGCTAGACATCATACATAACATGCAACCACATATAACAGTGCAAAGTTAGAGGGAGCACCTGTGATGGTGCACTAGGGGAGACGTGTTCATCATCAACACAGCTACGTTGAGTGTCTACGCATGTGTTGTCTTGGAAATCATCTTGGGGGGATGGAGGAGTAGAATCTGTAGAGGCCCTCCGTTTGGAAGGAGCACCATCATCCGCTGCCTTGCTAACTTCCTTCCGCTTTATTGATTTTGAATTGTCAAGTAAAACCAACAATAAAAGGCAATAAAATTCACTCTTCAGAACTCATTCGTGCATGATACTGACAATAACTACTTTGATGTAAGGCAAACACATGATTCCAGGATGGAATAATATGAAAACAGGACAGCATGGCATATTCACAACTGTTTGTGTAAAATAAGCAGAAACCATTTCAACAAATAAGAAGCAATGCAAGCTAGAAACCACATGAAATATGCAACCAATATGACTCTACCAAGTTAAAAGCGTCCCATCATAAATGGCATTTCAACAAATTAGAAGCAGCGCATGCTATAAATCATATGAAAGATGCAACTAATATCACACCGCATATACTAAAGGTGTCTCGTCATATTGATTTATGCGGGATACAAAAAAATAGTAGTTTTATGTAAGGACATGCTTAATAGACAGATGTACTATGTACTAAAAATAGGAAGGCATGTCACATTAACAGGTATAATGTATAAACTAAGCAGAATAGCACATGCAATTTAACCAGATTGGAAGAATTACAATCTAGACACCATATGCAACATGCAACCACATATCACGCTGCCAAGTTAGAGCAAGCACCTGTGATGCTAGTGTAGGGGAAATGCGGTAATCAACTATAGAGCTACGTTCACTATCTTCATCTAGCCTTGTTATTTCTTGAGAATCATGTGTGGAGGCTGACGCTGCAATCTTTAAATGAGGATATTTTCTCATAGTAGTCCACTTGCCTGATTGCCTCATCATAAGTGATTGATGAGGGATACGCAAGAATATTAGTTTGATGTAAGAACATGGTTAATAGACAGATGTACTAGTATGTACCAAAAACAGGAAGGCATGTCATATTCGAAGGTATAGTGTGTAAGCTAAGCAGATGCAATTTAACCAAATTGGAAGCAATACAAGCTAGACATCCGGCTGGAGTGGTGAGCATGATCATCTAGGACCTGAGAGACTGGTGGGAGGCAGGCTGCTTCGCCACCATCATGGCTTTTTAGTTGGCTTCCAGGTGATGCCTATCTGTGTTGGGCTTGTCACTGGCTCGGCCAGTGCCCTGACTAGCCATTTGACTTCTGGTGCTCCCGGGATGGCGGTTCATGTAAAAAAATATCTTTCCTTAACTTAATAAAGATCGACTTCTGCCTTTCGAATACAAGCTAGACACCATATGCAATATGCAACCACATATGACACCGCAAAGTTAAAGCAGGCACCTGGGATGGTGGTTCATTTGGAGCGAGGTCATCAACTCTAAAGCTACGTCTACCGTCTCCATCTGCTGACACTACAACCTTTAAATGGCTGAAACGTGTCTGGCCTAGCCGCGTACCACTCTGGAGCAACTTATCTCTTTTATTTTTCTGCTTCTGTGAAGGCAGCAGAGTCTGAAATACCCTTGCATAAAAACACAATAGTGAGAGTATGGGTGAAGTGTGTGCAGAACTAGTGCACTGTAAAAGCAGCAGATAGCAGGTGGCTGAAAAATAAATGACAGGACACATATGATAGCTCTACAACATTGCATGGCAAACAAAATTAGATTCTACTCCGTATGATTTTGTAATATATGAGCACAGGAAATGCAGGTACTCCTCCAGCACACCACCACATGTGGTACTATCAAGATAATAGTCGACTGAAAATAAATAGGTCAGTCAATTTTTTATGAACCGTCTGATCTATAAGGAACGGGCAGATGGCCTTCGTCTACCTCTCGCCAGTCACTATTGACGATCTTTCTCGAACCGCCTGCGACCACCGGCCCAGACCCCTGCCTCCGTCGCCCCGCCCTCCACTCGACCTCACACCACCGCCATGCTTGGCAGTGCCCCCAGGCCATCCCTTTAATCCTGGCCGACCTCCAGATCGGGCGCCAGCAGCTCTAGGCCCCACACGCCCCCTAAGATAAACACCGAGGCGCTGCTTCCCCGGCGTAATAGGCGGACTAGCACCTGTTACGCTGGGGAATGCTTCCGTTAATTGGGAATCAACTAACCAGGAATTGAAATCCAGGGGGGCGACGGACCTCTAGCTAAGGTGAAATAGTATATGAGGAGAAACCTTGTGCATCGCGAGTAACTAGGAACATCTAGTATCAAGAAGAAGCGGTCAACTAGTGTCTTCCGTGGGACGAATACCGTGCAGCAGACACGTAAACTTTGCACGAATAAGGGAAGAGGAGTACCATTTCCGGTTGCCAGTATGGTCGCCTCCACATGTCGCCCCGATCTTCTTCTTTTTGCCGGGGAAACCGATGTTTTGGAGGAGGGTGCAGGCTTGGACGAACCCATGGACAAATTGTTGACTGTGTTGCCGTGGCCGTATGTCGGTGGAGGGGAAGCAGATCCTAGGCAGCAAAGGACGGCGTAGCAGGAACAACTCCGGTGCGGTGGACGGTGGCGAAGTTGGAGCGGCAGCAGTGAGGCGCAGGACGACGTGGTTGAACTGGCTCGGGTACGGATGGCTCGGCCTTGGCTTCAACTACTAGCCTTGGAGGGCGTTGCGGTTGAGGTTGCGGTGGACGACGACGTTGGGGTATCGACTCCGGCGTGATGGAGGAGGGCCGCGGTTGATGGGTGGGATGGGGTGGCGGACGGAGACGCCGGGGTTTCGCGGCTGGTGGAGAGGTAGTTTTGGTGCCCACGGAGTACGAATGGGGAATCGGACGGGGGGGGCGAGGGGAGCTAAGGGAGAACCATGTTTCGGTCTGGGACGCGCTTGTTTTTGGCTTTTTTGAACAGATGGGACGCGCTTGTTTGAAATTTGGGAAAGTACAAAATTTGCCCCCTCTTAAATTTCGGACCATCATGGGTCGGGGTAGGATGGTAATCCCAAGTGTCCCAAATAGTGGGCGGAGCGATTTCGCCACGCATGTGTGCTTAGGCGGCCATTGTGTATGAATGTTTTTCGGAGGCGGTTGCGTGGCGCCTAGATGAAGCTACAAACCTACCCCGGTTTAGACCTTTGGACGCCGGGCGGTAGGTTTCACGGGTCGGAGTTAGAAAAGTAATTTCCTTCTACTACCAAACATTGGTCTCACGCTGTTTCAAGTAGTAGAGGCTCTTTTGGCGCTTCGCTCAAATTTTGAAATGAAGCATTCACGCTTAGAGCACTCTTGAACTTTGAGGATTGACCTAAATAGACAATGTTAAATTTGACCTTGTATGTTTGAAAACCTCATTAAATTATCCGCTTGTTTTTGAAATTTTGGCACTTGAAAATCCTATAACTATGATTATTTTGGAATGGAGGAGCTAAATTTGAATCTATTTTGTACACGACTACATATGCTATTATGTACAAGATCAGAGCAAAGATTGGTGCCCCCATAATTTAGGTATGATTTACAAATGCCATGATATCGAATTCAAATAATTGAATGGACTTCATGTTGAATTTGATTTTTTTAAACCACCTTAAGTTGAATTCAAATGTATACTAGTTCATAGCTAGCTATTTATAATGTTCATTGTGTAACTTTCGTATGTATAATGTGCTTTACACACACAACATGAACCATACTCACGTTTATATTCGATTGCTAAAGCGATGCATTGTCTGGAGTTCAAAATACTAACTATGTGGATCAATTATGTCGAATAATAACATAGACATGCTCAAATTCAATAGAATCTTGATATTTGATGGATCAATGACCGTTCCTTACGCGAATTGCAAATATCATGATCCCATCCTAATATTTGGATATAATTTATATCTTTAATCAATGTGTACATCGGTCTTTTACGTGTAGTTTCACTCTCCATCGGCGGTCTCTCACACATGCTCACACACTCTCTCCTGAGGTGTCTTTCTCGCATACATGCTCTCGATATAACCCTCCCTCCCTATCGTAACCATTTATGACTGTTTTCACTAACCTTTATCACAAGCACTCTTCCTCTCACAAGCATACACACACACAATCCCATCGACCCTTTCTATATACATAGACCTGCCTACGTGTCTCCTGTACGCACATTATCTTTAGGTCTGTCTCTCACGCATTGTCTCACACCTCTCTTCCTAATCGACGAGTATGATTCTAGTAGAGCATTCTGTAGGATGCCCCTTAAAGTTAGGTTGGATGAATAGTAATATCAGAGATAAGGGGTTACCTTAGTCTGAGAACCCAGGGTTACCAATCTTAGCCGGCTTTGTCAGTGGACACAGAGTCCTTCACAATTCTGCTATCGTTGTCTTGTACGACAAGTCATCCATGGGTCTCCCTAAATGCGTCACGGGCTGACCAATGTGGCGCAGGAACCGAACCAAGGGCCTCACCTCGACTCACCGGACCTCACGCGGTGACACACCCTCTGCCCCCAGGTCTTGTTATCTTCTCACACCCACACATACCAACATAGACACCACACAAAAAAATCTCCTCGTGCCTCTATCCCCTCCCCCTTGCATATACACACTCAAGGGAATCTGTCGCCGTGACATCATATTAGTCTCTCTCTCTCTCTAGACCTCTCTCATTTCTCGTGATATCTCTCCCACGCCCCCCCCCCCCGCCGGCCCCTCTATCCATGCCTCTCTCGAATACGTAATACACACACATACCTCTCTAGGCCCTGCCAAATACATCAACTACACATTCACACATGTTACATCACGTACCCAATTGATCTAAAAAGCCATCTCTTCACGTTTATTTCGCATACAACATTCCTTTTGAATAAAGTGTGGCCAAAAAATTAATTTAGAATTCCTACATATGTTAAACATTACAAAGTTATATGGAGGAGTATGAAAGTTAATTTGTTGCATCGTCCCACAATGATATTTATTCCGCACTGTGAATTTTTATATTTTTATACTATATATAAAGTTAGTCATAATAAAGAGAAACGAAGAGCATGTCTCTACCCATCGCATACACCCCCTCTACGCCCCTTTCACGTACGCACGCAAACTATCTCCAGGTCCTCTAAAATTAAGCCCCCAGCACATTCACGCATGTTTCATCTTTATCTCGCGATATATATAGTGACGATCATTGTATTTGGAGCGAAAGCACGACGTACATTGGACTTCAGAAACCACTCATTACAGTCACCATTTACGTTTTGTGGTTATTATACAACACGGGCTCACCAGACAGCTCAGATTTGCTCAAGACACGACTAGTTGACCAGTTAAATGCTCCACGTGGCACCTCTAGTGTTGCATCACATTATCTCACTACCATTGGGCCCACCTGTCGGCTTGTATCTACTCTTCTACACTCTTATAAAAAACAGAGTTGGTGATGATGGTGTGCCTGCCATCCTGCAATATAGGCCATCCGATTTATATCTGACGGATAGGAAGGAAACTATGGCAATTTAGCAAAAAGGTACCCACACACCTCTCCACATTTGCAAATAAGGCCTTCCCTCATTCATCCTTTTCTCTCACAAGATAAACTAGTCATACAAATGCATCTTGATGTTACGTGCAACGCACGGGCATCTTGCTAGTAAGAGTGAAAACAAACATCAAATATATATTGGACGGTGGTTAGTAGTCATGACCGCGGGCACAGTGGACAAGGTGTCCTTGTATTGGTATGCTAAGCCGTCTGTTTTAACACACATGAGCTGGTGTGGTGATTATACACACACACACACACACATGCACACGAACTGCATGCACGCAACACTCACACGAACACATGCAGCCACACACGCACGCAACACTCACATGTACACACGCAGCCATGCACGCACACAACACTCACACGCACACACGCACGCATGCATGCACACACCACATGGCCAACACACACTCTCACGCTCAAGTGCTCAACCTACACGTGCATGCGCACACATCAGGCCCTGACAGACACATACACAACCAGGTGATTCCTGCGCACGGGTTGGAGTCTTGTCGCACCTGCGTAAATTTGTGTTTATCTGACCTTTTTCTTATGCGAACTGATAGGTGGGACCCACAAGGAACGTGGTCAATTTAACTTGTCAACATGGTGCCACGCAGACTATTTGGCCGATCAACAGAGTGCAATCCGATGATGAACGGTGAGCAAGTGACCGTATAATCACCGCAAAACATATATAGTGACCGTAATGAGCGTATTCTGAAGTTCGGTGACCGTATTATGCTTTCTCTCTGTAGGCCCTCCAAAATTACATCTCTACACGTTCTCGCATGTTACATCTAACAACTATGCAATACATCACTACTACTACACTCTAACACAATAAATCATATGTGTTTTTAGTTTTACTAGATATCATATTGTTACTTAATTATTCAGTTTGCATACATTAAAATTGCCTTTGAAATGTATGGCCAAGATTATCATCTACCGCTGGGAAAAATCCGCCCTTTCCTGTTAATCGGGTTTGTATTGATGGATCGTGCAAAACAACAAAACTATAGTACTAGTATACAGACAAGTGACAGTTCACTGGCATTATGTCGTGTACTCCTCTGTCAGAAGAGTGAGCGCCGCTTTCATAAATGTTCTAGTCCTTTCACCGACATGTGGGACATCAAGCTACCGAGTCCACGTGCCATACCAAAATACAGTGCAGAGCAGCAGGGGTGAAGCACCCCAGTCATGGCGCCGGCGTAGTAATGAGCAATGAGGCATCAAATCAGAAAGCTGCACCTTTCCCGTAGTTAAGTTAGAGGGACGAAGTAATAATAATGCTAGTAAAAAAATGAAGTTGGAGGGACGAAGCAACCATCATTTCACTCGTTGCTGAATCCGCTTCTCCCTCTTCTTCTTGATTATTCCCATCTTCTTTAAGTTAACCACGTGTTGCTTCTGCCATTTTTCTGCCTCATGTGGGATGCGGATCGGCTTGGTAAAGCACTGACACGTGGGACCGCATGTTAGCAAACCGCCAGGCCAACATCCTATAAAAATAAGAAACCCCCCCGCCATCCGCGCGGCAAAATCACCTCCTTTCTACTAATCTTGATTCTATAATATTTTAGATCAGTATAATTGAGATTTGTATAGATAGCACACAGGAGCAAAACCAAGTGGTACGGTTAAGGGCATCCACAATGTATAGCCAAATGTGAAAATAGCTTTTGTCATTGATGGGAACCATTTGTGGACGGTGCTGCCAAAGCCAAAAAGATGGAACCGAAGCTCCCTGATTGATTGATTGATTGATTGAAGGAATAGAAAAATGCAACGTCTCTCCTCTTTCTCCCGTGCTTGGACACATGTATAGTATAGAGCACAGAGTCTACTCCCCTGTCCCTTCTATCACAAATCACAAAGCAGTGAGGCGTCAAATCACAAAGCACGGACAAAGCAACCATCATTTCACTCTTCCCTGACTCCGCTTCTCCATCATCTTCTTCGAGAAACCACCTCACCGCACTAAGCTGGACGGACGACGCTATTATGTACCAGTAGTACTAGTACATTTATGCGTCCTTTGGTTCAACGGACTTCCTGGATGCGAATAAGGCGGTTGTCTCGGCTTGCAGGCAGCACTTGCGAACGACTTACCATGGTCTCCCTCAATGGTGTTCTCCATCGAACGCACTTCGCCAAACCACAACGTTCGAGATATCGTCGACGTCACCGCAATGGGGAAGGAAGTCAAATAGTTACTACCTCCAGTTTTTTTGTACACCAGGCTAGTATATCAAAATTACTATTTGCAACAGGCCACTAACACTAATCGAGGCAAAATTGATGGGGTTTGCCTCGTACTAGCAACCAAGGACGTTAATATACCCTTGCATGCATGCGGAAGTGAGAAGGTTTGTTTGCATGACGCTGGATTAATCAAGCGATGAGGAGTGAGATGGTTAGCTCTTTGGGCTTTGGAGAAAAAATATGCATTAATTGACACATCAAACGATGATTTGTATCGAACTGCACCCTCACACGGTCGCTCATGCACGCCGCGGTCGCACCGCACCCTCACACAGTCCCTCCTGCACGCCGCAAACCCAACCAAGGGAACGCACCCTCACTGACACGTGCTACCACTGACATATAATTTTCGTTCATACATTATGTTTATCCAACCGCATGTTGGGGTGGATCCGTACGGCCGGTGCGGTGGTCTGTTGGGGAAGAAGAAGAGGTGAGGAAGAAGGGTTAGGAGACGTAAGATATTCATCCAACCGCCTGAATTGGTAGACTGACCCAAATGATGAAAGTCAGGCGACTTGCATAACAATATATGTTTTTACACAGCAAAAGATCCCTCAAAACAACAACATAAAGAAAAACTATCACTGCTCGCGGAACGAGACAGCCTCGTCGTCTTTGGCTGCCGGCGCGAACCAGCCGTAGCTACCGACGTGTGTCTCCGCATCGTGGTTGTCCTCGGGCTCCAGCTACTCGTTCACGCGGAGCGTGCGGGCGCTCTACACGGACAAGAGCACCGCCTAGTTCAAGTCGAGGACGTCCGGTTCCGCCTGCAGGAGGGCCTCGATGGTAGCGGCATCCGCGCGCTCTGTGTTGAGTTGAGCCTCCGCCGCCTGGTTCAAGTCCAGGATATCCGGTTCCGCATGCAGGAGGACCTCGATGGCAGCGGCATCCGTGCGCTCCGTGTCGAGTTGAGCCCCCGCCGCCCGGTTCACATCCACGACATCGGGTTCCGCCTGCAGGAGAGCCTCGATGGCAGCGGCATGCACGCGCTCCGCGTCGAGTTGAGCCTCTACCTCTCGATCCTCCTTTAGTATCGCCAGGTTGAACTGCTGGTCCGCCTGCACCATGGGGGACCCGGACGCCGGCACGAAGTCGACGTCCATCGTCTCATAACCTTCAGGGGCCTTCTGCGCCGCGACCTCCGCCATGAACATTGGATTGGCTTCCTCCTCCTCGTAGCTTGGCTCCAGAGAACTCGGGGATTGGCCCACCTCAAAGCGAGCTTGGGAACGGAGGTCTGTGGCGCCGACCGCTACCGCGATTTCTGCGCGGCGCTCCGGCGTCAACATCTTGTAGTACGTGATCTTGCGGCGCACCATGGCTTTCCAGCAAACTAGGGGACTCTTGATGCGGGCTAGGGGATCGAAAGGTGGGGGAATGGGCTGGAGAGGAGGTGTGGCTTTGGGGCAGTAGCTGGCGTAGGTCGAGCAGCGAAGGTTCTGGTGTGAATAGTGGTTCCAGCCGAGTAGCGAAGGTCAATCAGTTTTGACTGTACATCGCTCTTGTCGCGTTCCCGTTGCACCCTGGTACGCTGGACCCTCCACGTCGTTCACCGAATGGAACGCGCTTGCCTTGCGTTTTGCCGCCAGGGACTGCACTTGAGAGAAAACCGACGCCTCTCCCCCTCCCCTGCCCGCGTCATTTATACTACCGCTCCCTCCGTTTTATGCGGAGTCAATAAAAACAGAGGGAGTATACTACAAATGAGGATCCCCTGACGTGCTGAACCCACTGAGTAACTGACATGCGGGGCCTAGCAAGCATGGGCCCGCCAGTAAGTGACCGAAAGGGAGGGTAAGGCAGGGATCCTACGTCAGAGGATCCACTTCCACTACTACTCCCTCCTTCCATCTATAGGGCCTAATGCGTTTTTCGAGGCTAACTTTGACCAAATGTTAGAGTAATAATATATGACATGCAACTTACACAAAGCATACGGTCAAATTCGTATGTGAAAGGAGCTTCCAATGATACAATTTTCACATTATACATCTCATGTACTATTAATCTTGTCAATAGTCAAAGGCGGTTCTGAAAAACGCATTAGAGCATGGTTAATAATATTGCCAGCCGATGGCTATAAGGAACTACCATGTCATCTATAGCCATCATCTATATGCACTCATACAATAGTGTGGGCTATAAGGTTGGCTATTTCCCACAAAAAAATAATATAAAAGGTTGGCTATTGTATTAGTACTTTTTCCCATCTCCTCTCTACTATCTCTTTCTTCATATTTATTGTATTTACCTAGGAATGCGTATATAGCTAGGCTCTTGCATGAGAGCTCACTCCCCTTACTTTTTCACATCTCTCTCCTTCACATCGGCAAAAGTGCCATGTAAGTTGGCTCTTAATGGCTATTAGGTTGGCTCTAAGCATTTAATATTTGCATGAGCAAGGTATATGATTGGAAGAGAGTTGCATGCATACTTTTTTTCTTGATCTATGTGTTATGGCCGGGTTATAGAGTATAAGAGCTCGCTTCACTCTCTCTCCTCTCTTCTCACTCCTCCAAGTAAGATTTTAATGACATGACTAGTCTTATAGCCTGTTGACTAGGCCTTATTAGACTTGCTCTTAGGCCCTAGTATATAAATGGAAGTAGGGAGTACTATGAGCACCGCATACTCTACTACAGATGTTATCAGTACTCCACTAGTACTATTGGACAGGGAGCTTAAAAAAAGTTACTATTGGACTGGCTATACGTGGCGAAATCCTAGTAGGAAGAGCATGCGCGAGAACAAGCACATTCACGTGGTTGAAAACAAATTGGAAACCATCTCTGTTTGAATACAAATCTAGGAGTACGTACGAATCTAACAATATTGATTGGGCGTTGTTGAATGTTGATGATACTTTTTTTCTGTAAGTTTGATCAAAGTAGAGATACTTTGACTACACATAAAACTTATATGTAAACTAGAAAGGATCGGAGGGAGTATATTGTACGTTCAAAAGCGAAACAAACATTGAATACCCTTTATATATGATTTGCGATGCTATGATCACCGGTTCAAAATTTTGAATCCGCCTTAGGTATCACACATGCACCCACTCCTTTTCTCTCGATTTCATCTCGGGGTCCGGAGATCGATTGAAAGAGGACTAGGGTGGGTACAATACATTCGTTTCTCTTATGAACGTACAATATACTCCCTCTGATCCCCACAGCACTTCTCATGGTCATTTCTATCATTCTATCAAAGAAACAGACCAAACCTTTATCTCCTTGCACGACACACAATTGATCTCTCAAACATCAATCGATCTCGTCAAGATGTGTCGGGGCATGAACCTAATGGGATGTCAAAACTAAGATGGGAAGCGACACATAGTGGAGGCAAAGTGAAACTTTAAACGAACCGTTTGTTTGTATGCATGTCGTACAAATTACAACATTGGAAATACAAGTGAATGATACTCGGCGGAATGTTCAAATGACGCATGCGGGAGGATGGACTCGACCGGAGGGCGGCATGATCGATGGAGAAGAGAGTTGGAGAGGAATGAGAAATAAGCAACGCCGCATGATTATACTTGAACGGCTCAAATAAACAATAAGTTGTCTCATTTTCCCTTCCGTCTTGGTCACGGAGTAAGATACTCCCTCTGTTTTTATTTACTCTGCATATTAGGTTTGACTGAAGTCAAACTTCATAAGATTTGACCAAGTTTATAGAAAACTAGCAAGATGCTCGTGCCTTGCATGAAACATCAAGATCTTGTGGGAGAAAAGGATGAAAGAGGGAAGGCCTTATCTGCAAATGTGGAGAGGAGTGCGGATAAATTGTCATAGTTTCCATCCTATCCATTAGATATAGATCGAACGACCTATATTGCAGGATGGCAGGCACACCATCATCACCAACTCATCTTTTTTATGTACACTAGCAAGATGCCCGTGCGTTGCACGGAACATCAAGATGCATTTGTATGAGTAGTTTATCTTGTGGGAGAAAAGGATGAATGAGGGAAGGCCTTATTTGCAAATGTAGAGAGGGGTGTGGGTATCTTTTTGCAAAATTGCCATAGTTTCCTTCCTATCCGTAAGATGTAAATCGGACACACTCTTATAAAAAAGAGAGTTGGTGATGATGGTGTGCCTGCCATCCTGCAATAGAGGCCGTCCGATTTATATCTGACGGATAGGAAGAAAACTATGGCAATTTTGCAAAAAGGTACCCACACACCTCTCCACAATTGCAAATAAGGCCTTCCCTTGTTCATCCTTTTGTCTCACAAGATAAACTAGTCATACAAATGCATCTTGATGTTACGTGCAACGCACGGGCATCTTGCGAGTAAGAGTAGAAATATGAACATTTACAATAGCAAATATATATGATGTGAAAGTATATTCAATAATGAATCTAATGGTATTGATTTGTTATTGTATATGTTATTATTTCTGTCTATGAACTTTGTCAAAGTTTACAAAGTTTGACTTTGAGCAAAGCTAAAATGCAGAGTAAATAAAAACAGAGGGAATACGCAGGGACTAGTATAGTTACTACTGCTCGAACATGGTAAGTTGGACCCCTAAATGCGGGCACGGACCGGGCACACCTCAATTATTCTTTCAAACAGTCGGACACCTACATTTAGCACACCATCCAGCTACTTAATCAAGTGTTATGCTTCAGTACTTGAAAAGGAAAAGGGTGGCACTGTACCCAATACCACCACACTTGGGGCTAGGGTAACAACTTAGTACTGTAACACATTCGAACTAGGGCACAAAAACCACCCGTTCTGCACCTAATGCGCAACGCGGAGCATTGACGCTCGAATATTGTCGGGAAAACAGGGAAACCGACATGTGGGGCACACCTGTCGGGACGATGTGGCGTAGACTAGTCCAATGGAGGAGCTGGCCCACGACCTCCTCACCACCGGCAACCGTTCATGTGGATCGTGGGGGCCAGCAACGTGGCGCAGCTCTAGCACCGCCTCTGGATAGGGCGACCGCGGTGAGCGACACGCTCATCGTCGCTGGACAAGGTCGGTTTCAATGTGTCGAGGGTGGCGTTAGCGTTGTGGCACGACCAGTAGATCAACACCCGGCTCGTCTAGCACATGACCAGCCCAGTTTGTTCTTTTCCTTTCTGAAAATGGCTAGTCCAGCTATTTTGGTTTTTGCAGAATAACCAACGTAGGCCTACTTGTTTTTCTACGCCCTGCTGGGCCGAAAATCCTTCAAGACGAGGAGGGATGTATTTTGCCCAGAAAATGGGCTATAAGTAATAAGAAATGGGCTATAAGTAATATTAAATGGGCTGTAAAATGAAAAAATACAGCAAGCAGGCAATTAGTTCCAAAATACTTTTTTCTCTCGGATTTTGATATTTTAAATTTCATTGTTTTTGTGCGGGTAAAATTTCATTGGATTTAAATTAAGGTATGTTTAGTTTTTAAATTAATTTGAATCTGGCTAGAAATTTCGGGCTGTATGCTGTTTGGGACAGATTTGGAGGCTGACTTGTGGGTCTACTAGGTTGACGTGTATGAAAGGCTTTGTCAACTTAGTCCACAAACGATTCTAGCAGCAGTGACCGTTGGATGTTAATCCAACGGCCGTGTTGCTTCTTCAATATCTGATCTTCTTGCTCCAGCCGCCCAAACCAGCACCGGTGGGACTGCTTGCTCCGCCTCCGTGGACGGTGTGTCTTTGCCGCCTTGAGCCGCACCGCCCACCCTACTCCATTGTTGGCCAGGCCATTCCTCTACTCACCCACACCTCCTGTTATTTTCCGGCGACGGCAGCTGGACCAGTAAACCCTCGTACTCCCCATCGCGTGGGCATCCACTGTCGAGTCTTCCCCGGCTCCATGTCGTTCCCTTCCTAGGCCTCGCCGTCGTCCACCGCACTGGTGCTCTCGCTGCACCGTGGTCAGCGTGGCAACGAACGACATCCATCGGACATGGACTGTACGTGGAGAGGATGACAACTGGGTCCATGGTCGCACGCAAGGAAATGCCTCCTTATTACACGCAAAATAATGATTCCTCCACCTGACATCTGGGACCCATCGGAAGGGCCTCTGTATTTCGTGAAAAAAACGCTTCCCCCGCTGACAGGTCGGACCCACCAGCTATATCTTCGCACGCAAGGAAGTGCCTACTTATTACGCACAAAAAAAATGAATACTCCCCTGCTAGCTGGGACCCAGCATAGTGGGAGGCTGACATGTGGGCCTACTAAGTTGACGGGGACGGAGGGCTTTGTCAACTTAGTCAATATGAACGATTCTAGCTCCAGTGACCGTACGATGTCCATCCAACGGCCGTAGTGCTTCTTCAACCTCTGGTCTTCTTGCTCCAACCGCCCAAAGCAGCACCGGTCGTGCCTACTGTTCCTGCCTCCTGTGGCCGGATGTGCTGCTGCGGAGGCCTCACCGCCCCTACTACTCCCACCGCTGGCCAGGCCCTGCAGTGACGGCAGCCTCACACCGCAGCCGAACCAGTGAACCCTCGTACTCCTCTCCGCGTGGGCATCCACTGCCGCGTCTACCCCGGCTCCGCGTCGTCCCCTTCCTAGGCCTCCCCTTCTTCCACCGCCTTGGTGCTCTCGGCGCGGCGTGGCCAATGTGGTCAACGAACGACTTCCATCGGAAAAGTACTGTACGTGGAGAGGATGACAGCTGGGTCCATGGCCGCCGCAAGGAAGTGCCTCCTTATTACGCGCAAAATAATGATTCCTCCACCTGACAGCAGGGACCCATCGGGCGGGCCACCGTATTTCACAAAAAAAAAACGTTTCCCCCTGACTGCCAAGACCCACCAGCTACATCTTCGCATGAAGGAAGTGCCTGACAGTTGGGACCCACCCTATCGGAGCGTACGTAGCATTGTCATTCTGGTCAGGAACGTGTACGTACATACTGGTCGATGTAGAGGCGCGCACGTGTCGTAGTAAAGGCGCGCACGTAGCATGTACACGTATGTACAACGGCCAGGGCGTGATAGTCTCCAACGTATCTATAATTTTTGATTGCTCCATGCTATATTATCTACTGTTTTTGACAATATTGGGCTTTATTTTTCACTTTTATATTATTTTTGGGACTAACCTATTAACCGGAGGCCCAACCCAGAATTGTTGTTTTTTGCCTATTTCAGAGTTTCAAAGAAAAGGAATATCAAATGGAGTCCAAACGGAATGAAACCTTTGGGAACGTGATTTTCTCACCGAACATGATCCAGGAGACTTGGACCCTAAGTCAAGGAAGCTTCGAGGAGGGCACGAGGTAGGGGGGCACGCCCACCCCCCTAGGGCGCGCCCTCCACCCTTGTGGGCCCCATGTTGCTCCACCGACGTACTTCTTCCTCCTATATATACCTATGTACCCCCAAACGATCAGATACGGAGCCAAAAACCTAATTCCACCGCCGCAACCTTCTGTACCCACGAGATCCCATCTTGGGGCCTATTCCGGAGCTCCGCCGGAGGGGGCATCCATCACGGAGGGCTTATACATCAACACTATAGCCCCTCCGATGAAGTGTGAGTAGTTTACCTCAGACCTCCGGGTCCATAGTTATTAGCTAGATGGCTTCTTCTCTCTTTTTGGATCTCAATACGATGTTCTCCACCTCTCTCGTGGAGATCTATTCGATGTAATCTTCTTTTTGCGGTGTGTTTGTTGAGATCGATGAATTGTGGGTTTATGATCAAGATTATCTATGAACAATATTTGAATCTTCTCTGAATTCTTTTATGTATGATTGGTTATCTTTGCAAGTCTCTTTGAATTATCAGTTTGGTTTGGCCTACTAGATTGGTTTTTCTTGCAATGGGAGAAGTGCTTCTCTTTGGGTTCAATCTTGCAGTGTCCTTTTCCCAGTGACAGTAGGGGAAGAAAGGCACGTATTGTATTGTTGCCATCGAGGATAACAAGATGGGGTTTTTATCATATTGCATGAATTTATCCCTCTACATCATGTCATCTTGCTTAAGGCGTTACTCTGTTTTCATGAACTTAATACTCTAGATGCATGCTGGATAGCGGTCGATGAGTGGAGTAATAGTAGTAGATGCAGGCAGGAGTCGGTCTACTTGTCTCGGACGTGATGCCTATATACATGATCATACCTAGACATTCTCATAACTATGCTGAATTCTGTCAATTGCTCAACAGTAATTCGTTCACCCACCGTAAAATACTTATGCTCTTGAGAGAAGCCGCTAGTGAAACCTATGGCCCCCGGGTCTATCTTCATCATATTAATCTTCCATCACTTTACTATTACCTTTGATTTTTTACTTTGCTTTTATTTTACTTTGCATCTTTATCACAATAATACCAAAAATATTATCTATCATCTCTATCAGATCTCACTCTCGTAAGTGATCGTGAAGGGGTTGACAACCCCTTATCGCGTTGGTTGCGAGGAGTTATTTGTTTTGTGTAGGTACGAGGGACTCGCACGTAGCCTCCTACTGGATTGATACCTTGGTTCTAAAAAACTGAGGGAAATACTTATGCTACTGTGCTGCATCACCTTTCCTCTTCAAGGAAATCCAACGCAGTGCTCAAGAGGTAGCAAGAAGAATTTCTGGCGTTGTTACTAGGGAGTCTATGCAAAAGTAAACATACCAAGTACCCATCACAAATCCCTTATCTCCCGCATTACATCATTTGCCATTTGCCTCTCGTTTTCCTCTCCCCCTACTTCACCCTTGCCGTTTTATTCGTCCTTTTTCCGTTCCTCTTTTCGTTTGCCTTGATGTCTTACTTGGCTCGTTTGCTCGTTTGGTTGAAATAGTTGAGTATTTATTCCTAAACAGAGAAGCTAATATCTATGGATCCTCGTCCGCTTGCCAATCTTTTTAAGAGATCCAATTATGATGAACCAATTGCTAGTGAGTTTTGCGCACTAGATTATCTTTATGAAGTTTTGCTTGAAATTCGTGAATCTGAAAATTATGATGAAGAAATTTATGAAGAGATTCACGATAGCTCCTTGAATAAAAAGCATGATTGCAATGATTTTACTATAAATTCTCTTGATGTCAATTGTGCCAATAATATGCAAAACCCTATGCTTGGGGATGCTAGTTTTGCTATGTCTACTACTTGTTGCAATGATCATGATTGGGGTGATTCTTCTTATGATCTTGAAATTTTATTTATACCCCGTGATGAATATGAGATTGATAATAGTTTTTGCAATAATATTGAAAGTGGGTTTGGAAGAGTGTCAACTTTAGATCCCACATATTTGGAGCATGTTCAATCTTATGATATTTTTGATAAAAGTGGGTCTTGAGAGGTCATGACTTTAGTTAATGATAATCCCACTATTTTGGAAGAGTGTCAACTTCGCATGCATGTGGATCATGTTGAGAATATGTTATGTGATAGCTATTTTGTTGAATTTTCTTATGATCCTACATGTAATTATTATGAGAGAGGAAAATATGGTTGTAGAAATTTTCATGTTACTAAATTACCTCTCTTTATGTTGAGATTGCTATTGTTTCTTTCCGCTTCCTTGCATATGCTAGTTTTTGCTTGCCTTGATAATTTATTTTCCTATAAGATGCCTATGCATAGGAAGTATGTTAGACTTAGATGTGTTTTTCACGTGTTTTACGATGCTCTCTTTGTGCTTCAATTCTTGTCTTTCTTGTGAGCATCATTGAAATATCAATGCCTAGCTAAAAAGGCTTTAAAGAAAAGTGCTTGTTGGGAGACAACCCAATATTTATACTTGCTATTTAGCAATAAATCTTTGATCTAGCATCTGGTTAGATGTGTTTTTATGTTTTAATTAGTGTTTGTGCCAAGTTAAACCTATAGGATCTTCTTGGATGATAGTTATTTGGTCTTGCTGTAATTTCCAGAAACTTTCTGTTCATGAAAACAATTGTTAAAAATCACCAGAAATATATAAAATAGTGATTCCAATTGCTACTGATCAATAAACAAATTTCCTAGGTCTTCCTATTTTGGCTGATTGTTTGGAGTTCCAGAAGTTTGTGTTAGTTACAGATTACTACAGACTGTTCTGTTTTTGACAGATTCTGTTTTTCGTGTGTTGTTTGCTTATTTTGATGAATATATGGCTAGTAAAATAGTTTATAAACCATAGAGAAGTTGGAATACAGTAGGTTTAACACCAATATAAATAATGAGTTCATTACAGTACCTTGAAGTGGTCTTTTGTTTCCTTTCGCTAACGGAGCTCACGAGATTTCTATTGAGTTTTGTGTTGTGAAGTTTTCAAGTTTTGGGTGAAAGACTTTTGATGGATTATGGAACAAGGAGTGGCAAGAGCCTAAGCTTGGGGATTCCAATGGCACCCCCAAGATAATCTAAGGACTCCAAAAAGTCAAAGCTTGGGGATGCCCCGGAAGTCATCCCCTCTTTCGTCTACTTCCATCGGTAACTTTACTTGGAGCTATATTTTTATTCACCACATGATATGTGTTTCGCTTGGAGCGTCTTGTATGATTTGAGTCTTTGATTTTTATTTTACCACAATAATTCTTGCTGTACACACCTTTTGAGAGAGCCATACATGATTTGGAAATTATTAGAATACTCTTTGTGCTTCACTTATATCTTTTGAGTTATATAGTTTTGCTCTAGTGCTTCACTTATATATTTTAGAGCATGGTGGTGGATTTGTTTTATAGAAACTATTGATCTCTCATGCTTCACTTAGATTATTTTGAGAGTCTTAAATAGCATGGTAATTTGCTTAAATAATCTTAATATGCTAGGTATTTAAAATAGTAAAAACTTTCTTATGAGTGTGTTGAATACTAAGAGAAGTTTGATGCTTGATGATTGTTTTGAGATATGGAGGTAATAATATTAAAGTCATGCTAGTTGAGTAGTTGTGAATTTGAGAAATGCTTGTGTTGAAGGTTGCAAGTCCCGTAGCATGCACGTATGGTAAACATTATGTAACAAATTTGAAACATGAGGTGTTCTTTGGTTGTCCTCCTTATGAGTGGCGGTCGGGGACGAGCGATGGTCTTTTCCTACCAATCTATCCCCCTAGGAGCATGTGCGTAGTGCTTTGGTTTTTGATGACTTGTAGATTTTTGCAATAAGTATGTGAGTTCTTTATGACTAATGTTGAGTCCATGGATTATACGCACTCTCACCCTTCCATCATTGCTAGCCTCTTCCGTACCGTGCATTGCCCTTTCTCACATCGAGAGTTGGTGCAAACTTCGCCGGTGCATCCGAACCCCGTGATATGATATGCTCTTTCACACATAAACCTCCTTATATCTTCCTCAAAACAGCCACCTTACCTACCTATTATGGCATTTCCATAGCCATTCCGAGATATATTGCCATGCAACTTTCCACCATTCCGTTTATCATGACACATACATCATTGTCATATTGCTTAGTGATACGTCCATTTTGCATCATGCTTTTATATCGATATTTATCGCATTATGGGCTGTTATTTTACGTTATGTCACAATACTTATGGCTATTCTCTCCTATTTTACAAGGTTTAAATGAAGAGGGAGAATGCCAGCATGGAAATTCGGGCTGGAAAAGGAGCAAATATTGAAGGCCTATTCAAGAAACTCCAAAAGTCCCGAAACTTCACGGAATACCTTAAAATAAATTAAGAAAAATCGTCGCCAAAGATGAAGGCCAGGGGGCCCACACCCTGCTCACGAGGGTGGGGGCGCGCCCTCCCCCCTGGGCGCGCCCCCCTACCTCGTGGGCCCCCTGGTGGCTCTCCGACGTCCATCTTCTCCTATATGAAGTCTTTCGATGAGAAAAAAATCATAAGCAACCTTTCGGGACGAGACTCCGCCGCCACGAAGCGAAACCTTGGCGGAACCAATCTAGGGCTCCGGCGGAGCTGTTCTGCCGGGGACACTTCCCTCCGGGAGGGGGAAATCATCGTCATCATCATCACCAACACTCCTCTCATCGGTAGAGGGCAATCTCCATCAACATCTTCACCAGCACCATCTCATCTCCAAACCCTAGTTCATCTCTTGTATCCCATTCTTGTCTCCAATTCCGGGATTGGTGCTAGTAGGTTGCTAGTAGTGTTGATTACTCCTTGTAGCTGATGCTAGTTGGTTTATTTGGTGGAAGATCATATGTTCAGATCCTTTATGCATATTATTGCCCCTCTTATTATGAACATGAATATGCTTTGTGAGTAATTACGCTTGTTCCTGAGGACACGGGAGAAGTCTTGCTATTAGTAGTCATGTGAATTTGGTATTCGTTTGATATTTTGATGAGATGTATGTTGTCTAACCTCTAGTGGTGTTATGTGAACGTCGACTACATGACACTTCACCATTATTTGGGCCTAGAGGAAGGCATTGGGAAGTAATAAGTAGATGATGGGTTGCTAGAGTGACAGAAGCTTAAACCCTAGTTTATGCGTTGCTTCGTAAGGGGCTGATTTGGATCCATATGTTTCATGCTATGGTTAGGTTTACCTTAATACTTTTGTTGTAGTTGCGGATGCTTGCAATAGGGGTTAATCATAAGTGGGATGCTTGTCCAAGTAAGGGCAATACCCAAGCACCGGTCCACCCACATATCAAATTATCAAAGTACCGAACGCGAATCATATGAACGTGATGAAAACTAGCTTGACGATAATCCCATGTGTCCTCGGGAGCGCTTTTCCTATTATAAGAGTTTGTCCAGGCTTGTCCTTTGCTACAAAAAGGATTGGGCCACCTTGCTGCACCGTGTTTACTTTTGTTACTTGTTGCTCGTTACAACTTATCTTATCACAAAACTATCTGTTACTACTTATTTCAGTACTTGCAGAGAATACCTTACTGAAAACCGCTTATCATTTCCTTCTGCTCCTCGTTGGGTTCGACACTCTTACTTATCAAAAGGACTACGATAGATCCCCTATACTTGTGGGTCATCAAAACTCTTTTCTGGCGCCGTTGCTGGGGAGTGTAGCGCCTTTGGTAAGTGGAATCTGGTAAGGAAAAATTTATATAGTGTGCTGAAATTTCCTGTCACTTGTTACTATGGAAAGTAATTCTCTGAGGGGCTTGTTCGGGTATCTTCACCCCGTCCAAGAGAAACAAAGAGTTGCTCCTCAACCTTCTGAACCTATTGAAAATGAAACTCCTTTTGAATTTCCTTCGGTATGATGGAAAACTACTAGCTAACACTTTTGCAGGAGATGGAACAAAGCATCCTGACGAGCATCTACGCTATGTGGATGATATTTGTGGACTATTTAAGCTTGCAGGTATACCCGATGATATTGTAAAGAAGAAGGATTTCCCTTTATCTTTGGAGGGAGACGCATTGACATGGTATAGGCTATGTGATGATACGAGATCATGGAACTATAAAAGAGTGAAATAGGAATTTCATCAAAAGTATTACCCTATGCATCTTGTTCACCGTGATCGCAATTATATATATAATTTTTGGCCTCGCGAAGGAGAAAGCATCACTCAAGCTTGGGGGAGGCTTAAATCAATGTTATATTCATGCCCCAATCATGAGCTCTCAAGAGTGACAATTCTTCAGAATTTTTATGCTCAGCTTTCTGATAACAATCGCACCATGCTCGATACTTCTTGTGCTGGCTCTTTTATGATGAAGACTATTGGATTTAAATGGAATTTATTGGATAGAATTAAATGCAACTCTGAATATTGGGACCTCTACGAAGGTAAGCAGTCAGGTATGACACCTAAGTTTGATTGTGTTAAATCTTTTATGGATACCGATATTTTCCGTAAGTTTAGCACTAAATATGGACTTGACTCTGAGATAGTAGCTTCTTTCTGTGAATCTTTTGCTACTTATGTTGATCTCCCTAAGGAGAAGTGGTTTAAATATCATCCTACCATAGAAGTAAAAGTAGCTGCACCTATTAAAGTTGAAGAAAAGACTATCACTTATAATGATCCTATTGTTCCCACCTCTTATGTTGAGAAACCACCTTTCCCTGTTAGAGTAAAGGATCATGCTAAAGATTCAACTGTTGTTCGTAAAAGCAATACTAGAACTTATACACCTCCTGAGCAAGTCAAAGTAGAACCTAATATTGCTATTGTTACAGATCTCTTGTCTGATAATATTGATGGGCATGCCATTCAATTCTCTGGTGAAACTGCTAGAATTGCTAAACCCTGTGATAGAGATAAACATAGACCTGTGGTAGGCGTGCCTATTATTTCTATTAAAATAGGAGATCATTGTCATCATGGCTTATGTGATATGGGTGCTAGTGCTAGTGTTATACCCATTGACTTATATAAAGAAATTATGCATGATATCACACCTGCTGAGTTAGAAGATATTGATGTTACAATTAAACTTGCCAATAGAGATACTATATCTGCAATGGGAATTGTTAGAGATGTTGAAGTCTTATGTGGAAAAACCAAATATCCCGTTGATTTCCTTGTTCTTGGTTCTCCACGAGATAGCTTTTGTCCCATTATTTTTGGTAGACCCTTGTTGAATACTGTTAATGCTACGATAGACTGCAAAAAGAATGTTGTTACTGTTGGCTTGGATGATATGGTTCATGAGTTTAATTTCTCTAAATTTAGTAAACAACATTGTGAGGAAGAATTGCCTAGTAAGGATGAAATTATTGGTCTTGCTTCTATTGCCGTACCTCCTAGTGATCCTTTGGAACACTATTTGCTAGACCATGAAAATGATATGTTTATGAATGAAAGAAGGGAAATAGATGAAGTATTCTTTAAACAAGAACCTATTGTGCAACACAATTTGCCTGTTGAAATCCTAGGGGATCCTCCTCCACCCAAGGGTGATCCCGTGTTTGAGCTTAAACCGTTGCCTGATAATCTTAAGTATGCTTATCTTGATGAAAAGAAAATATATCTTGTTATTATTAGTGCTAACCTTTCAGAGCAGGAAGAAGAAAGATTATTGAGAACTCTGAAAAAGCACCGTGCCGCTATTGGATATACTCTGGATGATCTTAAGGGCATTAGTCCCACTCTATGTCAGCATAAAATAAATTTGGAAGCGGATGCCAAACCAGTTTGTGATCCTCAACGATGTTTGAATCCTAAAATGAAAGAAGTGGTAAGGAAAGAAATACTCAAGCTTCTGGAGGCAGGTATAATTTATCCCGTTGCTGATAGTCAGTGAGTAAGTCCTGTCCATTGTGTCCCTAAGAAGGGAGGTATTACTGTTGTCCCTAATGATAAAGATGAATTGATTCCGCAAAGAATTATTACAGGTTATAGGATGGTAATTGATTTCCGCAAATTAAATAAAGCTATTAAGAAAGATCATTACCCCTTACCTTTTATTGATCAAATGCTAGAAAGATTGTGCAAACATACACATTATTGCTTTCTAGATGGTTATTCTGGTTTCTCTCAAATACCTGTGTCGGCTAAAGATCAATCAAAGACTACTTTTACAAGCCCTTTTGGTACTTTTGCTTATAGACGTATTCCTTTTGGTTTATGTAATGCACCTGCTACCTTTCAAAGATGGATGATGGCTATATTCTCCGATTTTTGTGAAAATATTTGTGAGGTTTTCATGGACGACTTTTCCATCTATGGATCCTCTTTTGATGATTGCTTGAGCAATCTTGATCGAGTTTTGCAGAGATGTGAAGAAACTAATCTTGTCTTGAATTGGGAAAAGTGCCACTTTATGGTTAATGAAGGTATTGTCTTGGGGCACAAAGTTTCTTAAAGAGGTATTGAAGTTGACAAAGCCAAAGTTGATGCTATTGAAAAGATGCCATGTCCCAAGGACATCAAAGGTATAAGAAGTTTCCTTGGTCACGCCGGATTTTATAGGAGGTTCATTAAGGACTTCTCAAAAATCTCTCGGCCTCTGACTAATTTATTACAAAAGATGTACCATTTGTCTTTGATGATGATTGTGTACAAGCATTTGAAATACTTAAGAAAGATTAGTCTCTGTGCTCGTTGTTCACCACACGATTGGAATTTACCCTTTGAAATTATGTGTGATGCTAGTGATTATGCTGTAGGTGCTGTTCTAGGGCAAAGAGTTGATAAGAAGTTAAATGTTATCCATTATGCTAGTAAGACTCTAGACAATTCTCAAAAAAATTATGCTACTGCCGAAAAGGAACTTTTAGCAGTTGTGTTTGCCTGTGATAAATTCAGACCCTATATTGTTGATTCTAAAGTAACCATTCACACCGATCATGCTGCTATTAAATATCTTATGGAAAAGAAAGATGGTAAACCTAGACTTATTAGATGGGTTCTCTTGCTGCAAGAATCTGATTTGCATATTGTTGATAGAAAAGGAGCTGAGAACCCCATTGCAGACAACTTATGGTTAGAGAATGTTCTTGATGACCCACTACCTATTGATGATAGCTTTCCTGATGAACAATTAAATGTTATAAGCACTTCTCGTAGCACTCCATGGTATGCTGATTATGCTAATTATATTGTTGCTAAAATTATACCACCTAGCTTCACATACCAACAAAAGAAAAAGTTCTTTTATGACTTGTGACACTACTTTTGGGATGATCCACATCTTTATAAAGAAGGAGTAGATGGTGTTATTAGACGTTGTGTACCTGAGCATGAACAGGAACATATCCTACGCAAGTGTCACTCCGAAGCTTATGGAGGACACCACGCTGGAGATAGAACTGCACATAAGGTATTGCAATCTGGTTTTTATTGGCCTACTCTCTTCAAGGATGCTCGTAAGTTTGTTTTGTCTTGTGATGAATGTCAAAGAATTGGTAATATTAGTAGACGTCAAGAAATGCCTATGAATTATTCACTTTTTATTGAACCATTTGATGTTTGGGGCTTTGATTATATGGGACCTTTCCCTGCTTCTAATGGATACACTCATATTTTAGTTGCTGTTGATTACGTTACTAAGTGGGTAGAAGCTATTCCAACTAGTAGTGCTGATCATAACACTTCTATTAAAATGCTTAAGGAAGTTATTTTCCGAGGTTTGGAGTCCCTAGATATTTAATGACTGATGGTGGTTCACACTTTATTCATGGTGCTTTCCGTAAAATGCTTGCTAAATATGACGTTAATCATAGAATTGCATCTCCTTATCACCTGCAGTCTAGTGGTCAAGTAGAATTAAGTAATAGAGAGCTCAAATTAATTTTGCAAAAAACTGTTAATAGGTCTAGAAAGAATTGGTCCAAGAAACTTGATGATGCGTTATGGGCCTATAGAACTGCATATAAGAATCCTATGGGTATGTCTCCGTATAAAATGGTTTATCGAAAAGCATGTCACTTACCTCTCGAACTAGAACATAAGGCATATTGGGCTATTAAAGAGCTCAACTATGATTTCAAACTTGCCGGTGAGAAGAGGTTATTTGATATTAGCTCACTTGATGAACGGAGAACCCAAGCCTATGAAAATGCCAAGTTATTTAAAGAAAAAGTTAAAAGATGGCATGACAAAAGGATACAAAAGCGTGAGTTTAATGTAGGTGATTATGTATTGCTATACAACTCTCGTTTAAGATTTTTTGCAGGAAAACTTCTCTCTAAATGGGAAGGTCCCTACGTTATCGAGGAGGTCTACCGTTCCGGTGCCATAAAAATCAACAACTTCGAAGGCACAAATCTGAAGGTGGTAAACGATCAAAGAATTAAACATTATATCTCAGGTAATCCTATAAATGTTGAAACCAATGTTATTGAAACCGTAACCCCGGAAGAATACATAAGGGACACTTTCCAGAACGTTTCAGACTCCAAAAAGGAATAGGTATGTGGTACGGTAAGTAAACCGACTCCAAAACAATTTTAAGGCAATATTTCTCCGTTTTGGAATAATTACAAAAATAGAAAAATAAGTAGCAGTCTGGGGAGGACACGAGGCCTCCATGAGGGTGGAGGGCTCGCCCTACCCCCCTGGGCGCGCCCCCCTACCTCGTGAGCACCTCGTGTGCCCTCCGGACTCCGTTTTTGTAACATCCCAAAATTCTAAATTTTGGAATGTTATAAATAAATAGATAGATTTGATTGTTTGTTTGATTGTTGTTTGATTGATTGACTGGAAGTGAGTGGATTTGAAACTTTTGAAAGTTAAATGAGAGAGAATAAAAGGACTTTCCCAAACTTTCATTTTGCTTTTATGATCTTCGGGAATTCAAATTCTTTTCATCACAAACCCTGGAGAGAAGATGACATGACTTCTTCCATTTATTTAAATGACAAGGGGTGTTGAAAATATTTGAATTTCATTTGAAAAATATTTCCAATTCTGAAACTTTATGCAACTCAATGATTTTCACGAGCGAAGATAAAATGACTTCTTCAAATTATATGAAATATGAGTTGGGAGTTCCAAAGGATTAAATTCAAAGTTCTTTTAAATTTATTTTCAATTTGGAGTTATTGAGTTTTATTCAAATTATTTTTCTCCAAAAATAAAATATATGGAAAATAGGGTAACATGATTCCCTACATCGAAAAATTGAGAGAAATTAATTTGAAATCATTTTGGTATTTTAAAATGCTTTTATTGGATTTTAGTGGACCAGTGGCACTGTTTGTATTATTAGAATTTTGTGGATTTTATTTGAAGCTAAAATTATGTTCATCATGTAGGAAATCTTTTCTGAATTTTTTACATATTATATGCCTATATAAAATTTTTATTTATTTGGGTTTTATTTTTATTTTGTCTCTGTTAAAAAAAGTTCTCCACGATCGGGCTGGCCCAATAACCGGCCAGCCCAACCCACCCATGGCCCATCCGCCCACGCGCCCGTCCCGAGCTCCCAAGGCGGAACTCCGCCACAGACTCCCCGCCCGACATGGCCGTCGTGCCGTCCCGGCCTCCTCTTTCCTCCTCCAAGCCGCCTTCCCCCTAAATACTGGGCCCCCCTGCTTCCCCCTCTCTCCTCGCCTCGCTCGTCGCCCGCCGCCAAGTCGCCGCCACCGAGATCCACCAGCGCCGCCGCCAAGCCGCCACCCGCCGCCCATGCCCACCGCCACCACCACCGCACTTGCCCGCCCAGCTCCGCCTCTCTCCGTGCGCCTGCCTCTCTCCGACGATCGAGCCGCTGCGAGAGCCTCATACGCCTCGGGACTTCGCCGGAGTCAACCGCCACCGCCGCCGCCGGTTTCCCTCTCGAACTGGTATAACCCAAAAAAAACCGATCCGGTTTTCTTTCAATCTCGGTTTTATTTTAAAAGCCCAGTTTTTGTTTTAATCTAGTTATTCAGAGAGCGTTCGCTGGTTAGAGTTAGAAAGCGAACGTTCGCTATTTAGATTTTTCCTTTTTATTTTAGATTTCGGCCAGGGACCCATCCGTGATTTTTTTTTACAGATTAGCCCCTGATTTTCAAACCCTCATAACTTTTTACTCGTTAGTCCAAATCCAACGAAACCAACGCCCACTTCTTCGTTATGATCCCCTCTATCCAGTAATCCAACTTAAACATGTTTTTGAAAGTGTTAAAATTTGAATTCAAACTGATTTGTATTCAAACTTCGTTTGATCATAACTTGAGTTTTATAACTCCGTTTGAGTTGATTCTTTTTGCAAATCGAAGCTCTTGACATAAACTTTCTGATAAGGCCAAATTCACATAATTTTGGTACTGTTAGAAATTGTTTTATGTTGCAAGAGTTATTTGCTTGGTTTGATGTTTTCCGAATCGTACTCTTCATTCTTTCCTATCTTTTGAGTGATTGCTTATGTGTGGTTACTATTGCTTGCTTACGATAGATTGACCGGAGTGTGACGAGTAGAACTATCAAGAGTTTTGAGTACGAATCATCTTCATCAACATTGCAGGCAAGTAACACTTGATCATACCTTTTCTACTACCCAGTTTTATGCATTAGATCAATCCTCAAACACTTGCATGATTAGGATCTAATTAAATTGTGGGATGGGAAGTAGATTGAGGTAGTACCTATTACCTGTTTTACTTATGAAACCTTTGGGAGTTACTTCTATGTTTGCTTATTATGCCATGCTATGCTAGTAGACGTGGATTGGGTGAGTGACATCCATGACAGATGTGAGATTTTTGAAAGTGTTAAAATTTGAATTCAAACTTCGTTTGATCATAACTTGAGTTTTATAACTCCGTTTGAGTTGATTCTTTTTGCAAATCGAAGCTCTTGACATAAAATTTCTGATAAGGCCAAATTCACATAATTTTGGTACTGTTAGAAATTGTTTTATGTTGCAAGAGTTATTTGCTTGGTTTGATGTTTTCCGAATCGTACTCTTCGTTCTTTCCGATCTTTTGAGTGATTGCTTATGTGTGGTTACTATTGCTTGCTTACGATAGATTGACCGGAGTGTGACGAGTAGAACTATCAAGAGTTTTGAGTACGAATCATCTTCATCAACATTGCAAGCAAGTAACACTTGATCATACCTTTTCTACTACCCAGTTTTATGCATTAGATCAATCCTCAAACACTTGCATGATTAGGATCTAATTAAATTGTGGGATGGGAAGTAGATTGAGGTAGTACCTATTACCTGTTTTACTTATGAAACCTTTGGGAGTTACTTCTACGTTTTCTTATTATGCCATGCTATGCTAGTAGACGTGGATTGGGTGAGTGACATCCATGATGATGTGAGATTGTTAAATTAATGGTTTATCTAAGGTGGCAACTTAAACACACATCTGGGTGGATTGAGGCACTGGTTTCCATCAGACTTGCTGTTTTATTTTTTCGGACCGCCACCTGTGCTCAAAGGGATCATGAGATTATTCAAACTAGTAACTTCCGTGTGCAGCCACAAGCCATTATGGGCTCGCATAGTTGACTAAGTCGTGCGAACTCTTATAGTGGTGGACTAGCAGATGTAGGGGATGTAGGTGTACCGGTCTACCCATCGTAAGGTGCTAGCGCTTCTGAAAGACTATGTCTCGGTCATCCGTTTCTCAAACACCCTGCAAAGACGAGAAACCAAACGGAGGCGATCGAGTCTTGTGGGGAAAAGTGCAAAACCTCTACAGAGTGTATAAACTAATCATGATTAGCCGTGTCCCCGATTATGGACATCTTGAGTATCTAGTACTTGAATATCATGTGAATCTCAACATGTTACTCTAATTTATTATTGTTGGGTTTGTTAAGGATTATTTTTAATTGGGATTGAGAATGCTGTCAACCATTCTCAATGTTTAACAACCACCGTGATAGTTAATTAAATTTATTCCTTTGCAGTAGGGAAAAAGCGGCTTTATGCAAAACTCAGAATCAGAGAGCTTTTTTTCCACCACCACCTATGCATGTAGTATAGGCTTATCATTCATTATTCTCTATGTGTTACATTGCCAAGATATTCCATGTGCTGACCCGTTTCGGCTGCAACTTTTCATGTTGCGAGACTTTTCGAACGACAGTAAGTGATACGTTAGGGTTACGATTTCCTATACTCAATTTTGCCGTTGGTGTTGATGGGAATCCACAACCTTGTTGCTTCCGCTATATTTGGATTGAGGTAATAGTATTTACGTTATTTATACATGTGATTTACCTCTGTTATAAATCCTTCGAGTACTGTGTGTGTCAGCATACCGATCCAGGGATGACACTAAGCACAGAGACTTGATCCATTCGGGCCGGGTCGCTACAAGATGGTATCAGAGCACATGTTAACTGTAGGACGTGACCCTAGAAACTGACAAACCCATAGGAAAGATTTTTCTCTACTACATTTTCAAAAAGATCTTTTACCTCTCTTCTCTTGTGAGCTTATTCAAATATTCCCTTTTAGTGAGACCATACCCCTTTTCCCTTTTGACCACTCGAAGATTCGACTGATGAGACCACTCCAAGAAGTATAAGATATCGGACAACTAAGACCATTTGAAATGAAGAGGATTTTACCGTGTAAATGGAAACTACAACTGTTGAAGACTCCGAAGACTAGGAGAATATGAAGAATTTCCAGTTTTGGTATGACCAAGGAAGGCTACCCTTATGGAACTTGACAGACTATGGAAGCTGTCAATACCCGAGATCAAGGTGTATTGGAGTAAGAACGGAACATGGAGAGTTAGAAACTCAAAGTTCATCAAGGAAAACCCTAAGGCAGGAGATATCAACTATGGAGAGATAGCTCATGGAAATGACAAGAGCGAAAGATGGCCATCCATGATGTTATCATTCGCCTATGCTATTGTCACCGTCTGGAGTTAAGCATGCATATGCATGAAAGGATTGGTGGTAGAAGGCGATGAATCACCTATCGCAAGATGAAGTTTTAAATCTTAGCTGGTGTATCACCGTATCCGAGTATTACATCAAAGAGTTTAAGATGGATCTACAGTGAAGTTGTATTTGGCAATGAAACAGTTCGTGAAGAACTCAGACCCGTGGTTGAAAGTAGACAAACCGGAGGAACTAAACCTCGAGATACCGGAGATTCGTCAGAATTGAAGGACAGAGGATCATGGTTCATGTCAAGGAAGTTGAATCCAGAAGTTGGAACGTAACTCCAGAAATATTGAAGGACGCCATGAGAGACTTTGCGACAACAGAGATGATTTGGCAAAAGAACTTGAGAAGGACAAGCATGATCAGAAGGAGCCATCGGAGACAGGAACAAGACTTGAAGAGTTTGATGACTTTGAAGATTTATTGACCTTTAGAAGACCAAAACCCTGTTTATACCTACGTTAGATGCTACGATTGTGAGCTGTCATTTGTTTGATGTTTTCCGATGCCACAATAAAATCTGTCTTTTCAAAACAATTGTTTGCATTGTGTGTATCCTCTCGATCCTCTTATCTCACCCCATAACCCATGGACCCAATAGATGATGAATGGAGAAGAGCTTATATTTTCTGGACCGATGAGTCAATTGAAGACGGACCGATGGATTCAGAACATGGAGGATCACATGGAGAATAACCCTATACCCAGAAAGGATATGGCCCAGCATGCTCTTCAATGCTTTGAAAGAGGTGCCGCTACTTGGTGGAGGATGTACCAAACCATCAATGGATGGCAAGGAGTAACCACTTGGAAGGAATTTAAGTTGACTTTGCCAAAGTCTCGGTTTGTGTCCCAGAAATTAGAGCCTTATGAAAATATTATGAAGAACCCTTGTGCATGCAAGCTCTGTGGAGAAATAGGACACACCCATAACGAACACAAGGATGAATGCCCAAATTGTGAAGGAAGTCATCCAAATCAAGAATGCCCAACTAGACAGATTACTTGTTTCTTGTGTGAAGGAACTACCCACTACCCCGCTCAAGGTCACATTTACACTATGGTACAGAGAACCATCCAGCAGAAGAAAGAAGAAATGAAAGGAGCCTCATGGAGATGTTAGAAGAACACATGACGAAGGAAGATGTTGAGGACACACACAAAGGAAACAAAATTAAAGCCAGCACCAAGTCATGCTATTCATGTGGAGAAGAGGGACACATCTCCCAAGATTGTCCGAATGGAGATTCAGAGAATTCCCGACAGAGGAAGTAGAGTATGACCCACAGGAAATAGAAGCCCTGATTGGAACGGAAAGGTCCAGAAGAGAAGTAGGTTGGATTCGTGAACAACCCAATTTCCACAAAGAAAGACCTGAGTCATATCACATGTTTCAGGTGCAAAAATTCAGGCACTACTTCAATGATTGCCCAAGAGGGAAGATAAGGACCCGGAGGCTATATAATCACAAGGAAACCTCGATATTTGTCGAAGTAATATGTTTCCGTTGTGATGAAGCAGGCCACCTTGCCAGAGATTGTCCGAAGGAGAAGGAGACCGGTGATATATAGTTGAATTTGTAACAGAATAAATGGAGTAGTAGAAGTGAGAGCTTTTTCTTTTATTGAGGGGTTAAGTTGAGACATGTAATGGAAGAGCGAGATGATTGTAATAATTTAAGAATCAATAAAGTTAGCAGTGTTGGTACTGCTTTGGATTTTATGAGTTACCCTATGAGGAAAGATGTTGACCAATTTCGAGGATATGAGAAATATGGTCTATGGAATATTGGAACATTTTAAGGGTGGTAGTACCCTATAAGAACCGTTGACCCTTGGAAAAGATAAGGATACCCACTGAATGGATTTCAGACAAAATGAAGATGAGATTTGTCTCGATATGTTTGATACCCCAAGAAAGTGTGGGATGACGTTGGAGACCATCAGTTGTTTGGACCAAATGTGATCAAGGATTTGGAAGAGAATGTTAAGTTGATTCGAGATAGACTGACGGTAGCTCAGTCCAGGCAGAATAGTTATGCATACTCAAAAACGCAAGGAGGTAGTCTATGAAATCGGAGACAGAGCATATCTTTGTGTGCCACCTCTGCGAAGAGTTAAACGATTTGGAGTTAAGGGAAAGTTAGCCCCGAGATTTGTAGGACCATACCGAGTGTTGGGACGTATGGGAGAATTGGCTAACAAGTTGAAGTCACCCGAAGGACTGTCAGGAGTTCATGATGTGTTTCACGTTTCCCAGTTAAGAAGTGCCATGCAGAGATGACCAATATTCCCTTGTAAGGACGCTTGACCCTGGAAAGGATAATGATGTTCCCCGAAGTGGAGTATGGACTTCATAAGTATAAGTTTTATCTCGATATGTGGGATATCCCACGAGGATGAAGAGATGAATTTACTATTTGATATAAAGGAGGTATGATGTTGGAAGTATGGATCAATGGAAATTCCATGAAGAGTCTGAGTAATCATGTCCTAGTTTGGTGCCAATAGAAGGAAGTAAGACAGTAAAATTGGATGGATTTAAGAATACTAGGAAGTTGGAAGTTGGAATAATGATCAGAAGCCCGAGGATAAGTTCAAGGACTACAAGTGATGAGATGGGCCATAACCCACAGGCCCCAGGACCTGCCAAGAAGCAAGCACACTCTTGCTGAAGGAAAAACCCTGGCAGAAGTTGCGATTTTATCAACAGACGATCTTATAGGAGTTTACGCAAAACCTGAGAGTTGTTATGGAACGATAGATGTTTTGTTTGGCTTGCAGAATCAATGGATTTCCGAACTTGGTTCGTCGACTAGAGAAATTCTGCAATGCTTGTGAGGATGACCGAGTGTTAGAATGCGAGATTCGCTAAACCATGTACAAGGAAATGATTTGGGTGCGGGATGGATTGATCACCATACCGACTTACTCTTATTATTCGCGTTGCTATATGGGATGGTAAATCTGAGTGACTTACCTATAGTAGAGAGACGACGATCAAAACCTTGTTTAAACCTTAGAATGGTATAGGATTTTTTTTCCCTTGTACATGGCAGTGATTGCCAATCGTAGGTCATATGGTGAGGTTCAACCCAGACCCGTTTTCTGCAGTAGAAACCATAAATCGTTGACCACCATGAGATATCGATAGTTGTTTAGTATTGGCGCCAGACCCGTCAGCTATGAAGACCCAATCTCGGAATAACCTTACCAAGAGGAATGGATAAAGGAATTGAGGAAAGGTTATGCCACTACCGGAGAAGAGCCTAGATAAGGAATTATCCTTACGATCTTAGAGGACCGACACTGTCAGTAATAAGGATGGAGTATATGAGTTTTGATGGAACCATAACTATGCTTCTAAGGGTGGTAGCACCCCAGACCCCTTGTGATGATCGATGGGTTTTGAAGACCCCCAAACCCTAACCTATTTCTTTTATAGCCTCTCCGAATCTCGAGGACGAGATTCATTTTAAGGGTGGTAGTTTCTGTAACATCCCAAAATTCTAAATTTTGGAATGTTATAAATAAATAGATAGATTTGATTGTTTGTTTGATTGTTGTTTGATTGATTGACTGGAAGTGAGTGGATTTTAAACTTTTGAAAGTTAAATGAGAGAGAATAAAAGGACTTTCCCAAACTTTCATTTTGCTTTTATGATCTTCGGGAATTCAAATTCTTTTCATCACAAACCCTGGAGAGAAGATGACATGACTTCTTCCATTTATTTAAATGACAAGGGGTGTTGAAAATATTTGAATTTCATTTGGAAAATATTTCCAATTCTGAAACTTTATGCAACTCAATGATTTTCACGAGCGAAGATAAAATGACTTCTTCAAATTATATGAAATATGAGTTGGGAGTTTCAAAGGATTAAATTCAAAGTTCTTTTAAATTTATTTTCAATTTGGAGTTATTGGAGTTTTATTCAAATTATTTTTCTCCAAAAATAAAATATATGGAAAATAGGGTAACATGATTCCCTACATCAGAAAATTGGAGAGAAATTAATTTGAAATCATTTTGGTATTTAAAAAATGATTTTTATTGGATTTTAGTGGACCAGTGGCACTGTTTGTATTATTAGAATTTTTGTGGATTTTATTTGAAGCTAAAATTATGTTCATCATGTAGGAGATCTTTTTCTGAAAATTTTGACATATTTTATGCCTATATAAATTTTTTATTTATTTGGGTTTTTATTTTTATTTTGTCTCTGTTAAAAAAGTTCTCCACGACCGGGCTGCCCAGCCAACCGCCAAGCCACACCCACCATGGCCCATCCGCCCACGCGCCCGTCCCGAGCTCCCAAGGGACTCCGCCACGACGCCACCGCCATGACATGGCTGTCGTGCCGTCCCCGACCTCCTCTTTCCTCCTCCAAGCAGCCTCCCGGCCCCTTAAATACCGGGCCCCGCCCGTTCCCCTCTCTCTCCTCGCCTCGCTCGTCCCCGCCGCCAAGCCGCCACGGCGAGATCCACCGGCGCCGCCGCCAAGCCGCCACCTCGCCGCCCATGCCCACCGCCGCCGCCACCACACCACTCGCCGCCCAGCTCCGCCTCTCCGTCGCCTCGCCGTCTATCCGACGACCGAGCCGCCTGCCGGAGCCCCGCGCCGCCTCGCCGGACTCGCCGAAGTCAACCGCCGCCGCCGCCGCCGGTTTCCCCTCTCCGAACCGGTGCAACCCCGAAAAAAAAAACCGATCCGGTTTTCTTTCAATCTCGGTTTTATTTTAAAAGCCCGGTTTTTGTTTTAATCTATTTATTCAGAGAGCGTTCGCTGGTTAGAGTTAGAAAGCGAACGTTCGCTATTTAGATTTTTCCTTTTTATTTTAGATTTCGGCCAGGGACCCATCCGTGATTTTTTTTTTTACAGATTAGCCCCTGATTTTCAAACCCTCATAACTTTTTACTCGTTAGTCCAAATCCAACGAAACCAACGCCCACTTCTTTGTTACGATCCCCTCTATCCAGTAATCCAACTTAAACATGTTTTTGAAAGTGTTAAAATTTGAATTCAAACTGATTTGTATTCAAACTTCGTTTGATCATAACTTGAGTTTTATAACTCCGTTTGAGTTGATTCTTTTTGCAAATCGAAGCTCTTGACATAAAATTTCTGATAAGGCCAAATTCACATAATTTTGGTACTGTTAGAAATTGTTTTATGTTGCAAGAGTTATTTGCTTGGTTTGATGTTTTCCGAATCGTACTCTTCGTTCTTTCCGATCATTTGAGTGATTGCTTATGTGTGGTTACTATTGCTTGCTTACGATAGATTGACCGGAGTGTGACGAGTAGAACTATCAAGAGTTTTGAGTACGAATCATCTTCATCAACATTGCAAGCAGGTAACACTTGATCATACCTTTTCTACCACCCAGTTTTCTGCATTAGATCAATCCTCAAACACTTGCATGATTAGGATCTAATTAAATTGTGGGATGGGAAGTAGATTGAGGTAGTACCTATTACCTGTTTTACTTATGAAACCTTTGGGAGTTACTTCTACGTTTGCTTATTATGCCATGCTATGCTAGTAGACGTGGATTGGGTGAGTGACATCCATGACAGATGTGAGATTGTTAAATTAATGGTTTATCTAAGGTGGCAACTTAAACACACATCTGGGTGGATTGAGGCACCTGGTTTCCATCAGGACTTGCCTGTTTTATTTTTTCGGACCGCCACCCAGGCTCAAAGGGATCATGAGATTAGTCAAACTAGTAACTTCCGTGTGCAGCCACAAGCCATTATGGGCTCTGGCATAGTTGACTAAGTCGTGCGAACTCTTATAGTGGTGGACTAGCGATGTAGGGGATGTAGGTGTACGGTCTACCCATCGTAAGGTGCTAGCGCTTCGAAGACTATGTCTCGGTCATCCGCTTCTCAAACACCCTGCAATCGAGAAACCAAACGGAGGCGATCGAGTCTTGTGGGGAAAAGTGCAAACCTCTGCAGAGTGTATAAACTAATCATGATTAGCCGTGTCCCCGATTATGGACATCTTGAGTATCTAGTACTTGAATATCATGTGAATCTCAACATGTTACTCTAATTTATTATTGTTGGGTTTGTTAAGGATTATTTTTAATTGGGATTGAGAATGCTGTCAACCATTCTCAATGTTTAACAACCACCGTGATAGTTAATTAAATTTATTCCTTTGCAAGATGAAAAAAGCGGCTTTATGCAAAATCAGAATCAGAGAGCTTTTTTTCCACCAGCCACCTATGCATGTAGTACAGGCTTATCATTCATTATTCTCTATGTGTTACATTGCCAGCATATTCCATGTGCTGACCCGTTTTCGGGCTGCAACTTTTCATGTTGCAGACTTTTCAGACGACGAGTAAGTGAGACGTTAGGGTTACGATTTCCTATACTCAATTTTGCCGTTGGTGTTGATGGGAATCCACAACCTTGTTGCTTCCGCTATATTTGGATTGAGGTAATAGTATTTACGTTATTTATACATGTGATTTACCTCTGTTATAAATCCTTCGAGTCTTGTGTGTGTGTCAAGATACCGATCCGTGGATGACACTAAGCACGTAGACTTGATCCATTCGGTCGGTCGCTACAGCTTTTCTTACACGATGCGTGTTTTGGTCGGTAAAATTCATTATATATTCTCCGAAGGTTTTGACGACCGTATCACGCAAATATCCTCTGTTTTCATTTCGAGCTATTTCCGTTGCAGATTTGAGGATTCCGGAGACTCGATCATCCTTCTATGAGGGTGAGTTTATGCCATGGAAGGTGGACGACAAGCTTGCATCATCAACAACACCTCCACCGCCAACAACAAAGAAGGAGACATAATCACATGGGTATGGGCACTCCCCTTGGCAACTGCCCAGCTTGGGGGAGGTGCCCCGGTATTGTATCACCATCATAACTCCTATCTTTACCGTTTTTCTTAGTTCGATCCTATTAGTGGTATCTTGATTTAGTAGAATAAAAGTCATGGCATGATCTAGTTTTGAGTTTTGCTTTATAATTTCTCTTTGTAATCGAGTCCGCGAGTTATATATAATAAAGATTAGTGTTGAGTCAAGGGCTTTATTACTTTGCCATGATCTTGGGTGAATAAAAGAAAAGAATAAAAAGAAACAAAGAGTTCATATTGATCTTATTGAGAGTAATGACTTCACATAGAAAGAGTATGATGATTAAAAAGTTGTTGGGAGTTGGCAAATATAGTTTTGGTCATCGTTGCAATTAATAAAAAGTAATAAGGAGAGAGAGGTTTCACATATAGATATATTATCATTGACATCTTTTATGATTGGGAGCACTCATTAAAATATGACATGCTAAAGAGTTGATGTTGGACAAGGAAGACAACGTAATGAGTTATGTTTTCTTATATCTGAGACAAAGTATATTGTCATGGATCTCCTAACATGTTGAGCTTGCCTTTCCCCTCATGTTAGCTAAATTCTCAGCACCCAAGAGAGATACTACTTGTGCTTCCAAATACCTTTAAACCAGTTTAGCCATGAGAGTCCATCATATCTACCTATGGATTGAGTAAGATCCTTCAAGTAAGTTGTCATCGGTGCAAGCAATAAAATTGCTCTCTAAATATGCATGACTTATTATCGCAGAGAAATAAGCTTTGTACGAACTTGTTGTGGAAGTAATAAAAGCGACGGACTGCATAATAAAGTTCCACATACAAGGGGCAATATAAAGTGACGTTCTTTTGCATTAAGATTTTGTGCATCCAACCATAAAAGCGCATGGAAACCTCTGCTTCCCTCTGCGAAGGGCCTATCTTTTATTATTATCTTCTACCTTATGCAAGAGTCACGGTGATCTTCACCTTCTCCTTTTTATTTTATCCTTTGGCAAGCCCAGCATGTTGGAAAGAACATGATATATATATATCTAATTGGATGTAGGGGAGCATGAATTATTATTGTTGACATTACCCTTGAGGTAAAAGGTGGTGGGGCGAAACTACAAGCCCCTATCGTTCTCTGTGTCCGGTTAAAACTCTGTAACCACAAGTATTGCGTGAGTGTTAGCAATTATGAAAGACTAAGTGATAGTTGAGTATGTGGACTTGCTTTTAAGCTCTGACATAGACTCTTTCCGATGTTATGATAAATTGCAATTGTTTCAATGACTAAGGGTATAATTTGTTGGTGCTCAATAAGGTTTCTGATTCATACTTTGGCTTTGTGAAAAGATCATCATTTGAAAATGAGTAATCATATGAAAAATCAATATATGTTGCTGTTATGAGAATAATCATGATGCCTTCATGTCCGTATTTTATTTTTATCGACGCCTCTACCTCTAAACATGAGGACATATTTATTGTTATCGGCTTTTCGCTTGAGGACAAGCGAGGTCTAAGCTTGGGGGAGTTGATACGTCCATTTTGCATCATGCTTTCATATTGATATTTATCGCATTATGGGCTGTTATTTCACGTTATGTCACAATACTTATGGCTATCTCTCCTATTTTACAAGGTTTACATGAAGAGGGAGAATGCCGCACTGGAATTCGGCCGGAAAAGGAGCAAATATTGAAGGCCCATTCTGCAACTCCAAAAGTCCCGAAACTCCATGGAATACCTTAAAATAAATAAAGAAAAATCGTCGCCAAAGATGAAGGCCAGGGGGCCCACACCCTGCTCACGAGGGTGGGGCGCCCCCCCCAGCGCGCCCCTACCTCGTGGGCCCCTGGTGGCTCTCCGACGCCCATCTTCTCCTATATGAAGTCTTTCGATGAGAAAAAATCATAAGCAACCTTTCGGGGCGAGACTCCGCCGCCACGAGGCGAAACCTTGGCGGAACCAATCTAGGGCTCCGGCGGAGCTGTTCTGCCGGGGACACTTATCATCGTCATCATCATCACCAACGCTCCTCTCATCGGGAGAGGGCAATCTCCATCAACATCTTCACCAGCACCATCTCATCTCCAAACCCTAGTTCATCTCTTGTATCCAATTCTTGTCTCCAAGTCCGGGATTGGTGCTAGTAGGTTGCTAGTAGTGTTGATTACTCCTTGTAGTTGATGCTAGTTGATTTATTTGGTGGAAGATCATATGTTCATATCCTTTATGCATATTATTACCCCTCTGATTATGAACATGAATATGCTTTGTGAGTAATTACATTTGTTCCTGAGGACACGGGAGAAGTCTTGCTATTAGTAGTCATGTGAATTTGGTATTCGTTCGATATTTTGATGAGATGTATGTTGTCTAACCTCTAGTGGTGTTATGTGAATGTCGAGTACATGACACTTCACCATTATTTGGGCCTAGAGGAAGGCATTGGGAAGTAATGAGTAGATGATGGGTTGCTAGAGTGACAGAAGCTTAAACCCTAGTTTATGCGTTGCTTCGTAAGGGGCTGATTTGGATCCATATGTTTCATGCTATGGTTAGGTTTACCTTAATACTTTTGTTGTAGTTGGGGATGCTTGCAATAGGGGTTAATCATAAGTGGGATGCTTGTCCAAGTAAGGGCAGTACCCAAGCACCGGTCCACCCACATATCAAATTATCAAAGTACCGAACGCGAATCATATGAACGTGATGAAAACTAGCTTGACGATAATCCCATGTGTCCTCGGGAGCGCTTTTCCTATTATAAGAGTTTGTCTAGGCTTGTCCTTTGCTACAAAAAGGATTGGGCCACCTTGCTGCACCGTGTTTACTTTTTTTACTTGTTGCTCGTTACAACTTATCTTATCACAAAACTATCTGTTACTACTTATTTCAGTACTTGCAGAGAATACCTTACTAAAAACCGCTTATCATTTCCTTCTGCTCCTCGTCGGGTTCGACACTCTTACTTATCGAAAGGACTACGATAGATCCCCTATACTTGTGGGTCATCACTTAGCATGATCATGTAGTTGACATAGTATTTGTGGCAAAGCCACCGTTCATAATACTTTCATAAATGTCACTCTTGGTTCATTGCATATCCCGGTACACCGCGGAGGCATTTGTATAGAGTCATACCTTGTTCTAGTATTGAGTTGTAATCATTGAGTTGTAAATAAATAGAAGTGTGATGATCATCATTTTCTAGGGCATTGTCCCAAGTGAGGAATAAAAGAAAAGAGAGAGAAAGGCCAAAAAAAGGGAGGCCCAAAAAAAATGAGAGAAAAAGAGAGAAGGGACAATGCTACTATCCTTTGCCACACTTGTGCTTCAAAGTAGCACCGTAATCTTCATGATAGAAAGTCTCTTGTTTTTTCACTTTCATATACTAGTGGGAATTTTTCATTATAGAACTTGGCTTGTATATTCCAACAATGGGCCTCCTCAAGTGCCCCAGGTCTTCGTGAGCAAGCAAGTTGGATGCACACCCACTTAGTTTCTTTTGTTGAGCTTTCATACATTTATAGCTCTAGTGCATCCGTTGCATGGCAATCCCTACTCCTTGCATTAACATCAATCGGTGGGCATCTCCATATCCCATTGATTAGCCTCGTTGATGTGAGACTTTCTCCTTTTTTGTCTTCTCCACATAACCCCCATCATCATATTCTATTCCACCCATAGTGCTATGTCCATGGCTCGCGCTCATATATTGCGTGAAAGTTTATAGGTTTAAGATTACTAAAGTATGAAAAAATTGCTTGGCTTGTCATCGGGGTTGTGCATGATGAGAGCATTCTCGTGTGACGAAAATGGAGCATGACTAAACTATATGATTTTGTAGGGATGAATTTTTTTTGGCCATGTTACTTTGAGAGGACATAATTGCTTAGTTAGTATGCTTGAAGTATTATTATTTTTATGTCAATATGAACTTTTGTCTTGAATCTTTCGGATCTGAATATTCATACCACAATTAAGAAGAATTACATTGAAATTATGCCAAGTAGCACTCCGCATCAAAAATTCTGCTTTTATCATTTACCTACTCGAGGACGAGCAGGAATTAAGCTTGGGGATGCCTGATACGTCTCCAACGTATCTATAATTTTTGATTGCTCCATGCAATATTATCTACTGTTTTGGACAATATTGGGCTTTATTTTTCTCTTTTATATTATTTTTGGGACTAACCTATTAACCGGAGGCCCGGCCCAGAATTGATGTTTTTTGCCTATTTCAGTGTTTCGAAGAAAAGGAATATCAAACGGAGTCCAAACGGAATGAAACCTTCGGGAACGTGATTTTCTCACCGAACATGATCCAGGAGACTTGGACCCTAAGTCAAGGAAGCTTCGAGGAGGGCACGAGGTAGGGGGGCGCGCCCACCCCCCCAGGGCGCGCCCTCCACCCTCATGGACCCCATGTTGCTCCACCGACGTACTTCTTCCTCCTATATATACCTACGTACCCCAAAACGATCACATACGGGGCCAAAAACCTAATTCCACCGCCGCAACCTTCTGTACCCACGAGATCCCATCTTGGGGCCTATTCCGGAGCTCCGCCGGAGGGGCCATCCATCATGGAGGGCTTCTACATCAACACCATAGCCCCTCCGATGAAGTGTGAGTAGTTTGCCTCAGACCTTCGGGTCCATAGTTATTAGCTAGATGGCTTCTTCTCTCTTTTTGGATCTCAATACAATGTTCTCCCCCTCTCTCGTGGAGATCTATTCGATGTAATCCTCTTTTTGCGGCGTGTTTGTTGAGACCGATGAATTGTGGGTTTATGATCAAGATCATCTATGAACAATATTTGAATCTTCTCTGAATTATTTTATGTATGATTGGTTATCTTTGCAAGTCTCTTCGAATTATCAGTTTGGTTTGGCCTACTAGATTGGTTTTTCTTGCAATGGGAGAAGTGCTTCTCTTTGGGTTCAATCTTGCGTGTCCTTTCCCAAAGGATGAGGGGCAGCAAGGCACGTATTGTATTGTTGCCATCGAGGATAACAAGATGGTTTTTTTATCATATTGCATGAATTTATCCCTCTACATCATGTCATCTTGCTTAAGGCGTTACTCTGCTTTTCTTGAACTTAATACTCTAGATGCATGCTTTGGATAGCGGTCGATGAGTGGAGTAATAGTAGTAGATGCAGCAGGAGTCGGTCTACTTGTCTCGGACGTGATGCCTATATACATGATCATAGCTAGATATTCTCATAATTATGCTCAATTCATCAATTGCTCAACAGAATTGCTCACCCACCGTAAAATACTTATGCTCTTGAGAGAAGCCACTAGTGAAACCTATGGCCCCGGGTCTATCTTCATCATATTAATCTTCCATCACTTTACTATTACCTTTGCTTTTTTACTTTGCTTTTATTTTACTTTGCATGTTTATCACAAAAATACCAAAAATATTATCTATCAGATCTCACTCTCGTAAGTGATCGTGAAGGGATTGACAACCCCTTATCGCGCTGGTTGTGAGGAGTTATTTGTTTTGTGTAGGTACGAGGGACTCGCGCGTAGCCTCCTACTGGATTGATACCTTGGTTCTCAAAAACTGAGGGAAATACTTACGCTACTGTGCTGCATCACCTTTCCTCTTCAAGGAAATCCAACGCAGTGCTCAAGAGGTAGCAGGGTGCAAGAAAGTAAATACGGCCACGTATGTACATACGGGTGGGGTCTCGAACACCTACTCGCGCATACGTATGGCCAGGGCTCGTGTACATGGTTGGGTCAGAACGGAAAAACTGCGTCCTCGTCGTGTTCATGGGGAGCCAACAGGCTGGGTCGGAACGGAATGCATCGTTGTTTTCATCGGGAGCCAACCGGCTTGGACGGAACAACCGATGGAAACAAGGCTTGGCATACCGCAGAACGGAGGAAACGGCCTTGTGTTCGACCGGCCACGGTCGAAACAGGATCTTGTTCATCAGGAGGGGTCTGGCGTACCGCAAAACGAAGGAAACAGACTTCTCTTGGACCTCTTATGGTCGAAAAAGGGTCCTGTTGACCGGGAGGGGTGTGGCGTACCGCAAAATGGAGTAAACGGACTTGTGTTGGAGCGCTACGGTCTAAACGGGGGTCCTGTTCATCGGGAGGGGTGTGGCGTACCGCAAAACAGGACTCCACGAGATACTGTTCATCTCCACCGTCGACCTCCTCCAGCCTCCACGGGCTACTGTTCTTCCACCTCGACCTCCTCCAGCCTCCACCTGCTCCTGTTCATCCACGGGCTCCTGTTCATCCAGGCTCCACCGCGCGCTCCTCCACCGGCTACTGTTCATCCAGCCCTCTCCACGGGGTCCTGTTCAACCACCCCTCCACGGGCTACTGTTCATCCAGCCCTCCACCAGCTACTGTTCAACCAGTCCTCCACCAACTACTGTTCAACCAGCCCTCCACGGGGTCCTGTTCATCCAGCCCTCCACGGGGTCTTGTTCATCCACCGGCTCCATCGATCGGGGTACTGTTCATCCAGCGGCAACGGCCTCTACTACCACGGGGTCCTATTCATCCAACCCCCACCGGGAACTGTTCATCCAAACCGCCTCAACAACGCTCACAGTTCATCCAGGGAAGGAGGCAGCAGTGTTCGATCGGCTTCAGTTAGCTGCAGTAGCGAAGGAATCACTCGGGTTCAGTTAACAGCAAGGGAACGATCGATCACTGGTTCAGTAACGCGTAGCCTGTAGTGCAATCGCTCGGGTTCAGTTAGAGCCCAACGCCTTGCTGTGGTTCAATTAGAGCCCAATGCCTCGCACACACACGCGTACGTACGAGAGAAACGCGCATCGCTCGGCCCCCGACCACCCACCATAACCGAGAACTCCCCTATATTTTCCTCGCCCTCGCTTCTACCATGGTTTTTTCCGTCATGGACGGCCCAAAGAATGTCATGCAGTTGCGTCTCCGGCCCGCCCAGGACGAAAAGCCCATTTTCTGTCATGAATTTTTGTCATAGAAGTAGGACCCCACCACATCTATGATGATACCAGGTTTTGTCACAATTATCGTCATAGAAGTGTCACCAGTATGACAGAAAAAAAATTTGTTCGGCCCAAAATGTCACGGGTGTGTCTTTTTTTTGTAGTGCATGTTGATGCCGCTCCATGATAGCATGCCAAGTTTCATGAATTTCAGAGGAGTTCTGGATTTACTAGAATTTAAAAACCAGGTATCTCAATGTTTGCGGTCGCGTGACAGTGGCCGTGAAGGAAATATGCCCTAGGGGCAATAATAAAGTTATTATTTTATTTACTTATATCATGATAAATGTTTATTATTCATGTTAGAATTGTATTAACCAGAAACTTGATACATGTGTGAATACACAGACAAAACAAAGAGTCCCTAGTATGCTTCTACTAGACTAGCTCGTTAATCAAAGATGGTTAAGTTTCCTAGCCATAGACATGTGTCGTCATTTGATGAACGGGATCACATCATTAGAGAATGATATGATGGACAAGACCCATCTGTTAGCTTAGCATTATGATCATTAAGTTTTATTGCTATTGCTTTCTTCATGACTTATACATGTTCCTCTGACTATGAGATTATGCAACTCCCGAATACCGCGGGAACGCTTAGTGTGCTATCAAACATCACAACGTAACTGGGTGATTATAAAGATGCTCTACAGGTGTCTCCGATGGTGTTTGTTGAGTTGGAATAGATCGAGATTAGGATTTGTCACTCCGATTGTTGGAGAGGTATCTCTGGGCCCTCTCGGTAATGCACATCACAATAAGCCTTGCAAGCAATGTGACTAATGAGTTAGTTGTGGGATGATGCATCACGGAACGAGTAAAGAGACTTTCCGGTAACGAGATTGAACTAGGTATGGTGATACCGACGATCGAATCTCAGGCAAGTAACATACCGATGACAAAGGGAACAACGTATGTTGTTATGCGGTTTGACCGATAAAGATCTTCGTAGAATATGTAGGAGCCAATATGAGCATCCAGGTTCCGCTATTGGTTATTGGACGGAGAGGTGTCTCGGTCATGTCTACATAGTTCTCGAACCCGCAGGGTCCGCACGCTTAACGTTCGATGACGATTCACTGGTACGCGTCGGTCCTAAACAAACAGTTTTTAACCCCTTTCCGCGACGGCATTTGGAACCGTCGCCAAGTGAGTGTGGGCGATAGGGTGGTCCTTCCCACATGACCCAGAAACCGTCGGGGATATGCCCTCCTGGCACACACGTTCGGCAAAATGAGGTCGTGTGCAACCGGCGAGCGCTCAAATACGGAAATACGTACAGTGGAGCTAAAAATACAATTATACGGCAAAATTGTTTCCGGTCGCAAGTACATCTCACACAGTCAGTCCCCGCTAAACGTTTCTGTTTGTATGTACATCCCACACAGTCGCTCCGAGGAAAATGTTTCCGTTCACATGTACATTTTTTGTGATTTTTCGAGGTTCGTTTGGACATTTTTATGCATTAACTGAGTTTTCAAGGCATTTATGTGCATAATTCAAATTTGAACTACATGCACATGCTCCAGTGCATATAAATTGGTTGAAAAATCAAATCTGTGTCCTTGGGTGCATGCTTAGGTGCCATGCAAGAAATGGGAATGAATTTCAAACACCAGGGCACCGTTGATTGCCGGCAAAATGTTGAGATCCCTGGTTTGTAAATTCTAGTAAATCCAAAATTCTGTTAACCATTCACTTGACGCCACGTGTCTTGGTTTTAATGGCTGTAGGAGGTGCCGTGCGGACAGCTACTTAACCTTGACTGATTGGGAGGCGTGCGAGCGCCATTCGATGCATAGGCTGACCGAGAGGCGTGCAAGCTGTCCTCGAGTGCGCAGGCTCACCGGGAAGCGTGCGAACTGTACGCTGTGCAGGCTCACTAGGAAGCAAGCCCTTTGACTTCCATGGCCGCCCGCCTTGCTCGCATCCTCTCCATTAATGGTGCCCAAGCTGCAGTTTAACTCGCTTTTTAAATATAAAACACTCATCACAAACGTTTTAGTTAGAACACCCGTATGCAAACCGACAGTTTCCCCAGGAAGCCAAGAGAAAATGTTTTGGATGATACGTGTACAAATAATTTGGTAAGATTTGTCAATCCTTGTAACACCGCGATTTGTCAAAATATGAAGCTAAAAATCACTAGCAGTATCTAATTTTTGCAACTAAAATTCAGTAATTAAGCATAGATTTCATTCATAGATTAAGAAGTCATTCTTAATTTATACAAACAGTTCAACTCGACAGCTGAACCGACCAAACTTTCCCCAATTGTTGCCAACCATGTACTGAAATAGCTAGTTCAACTATATATACTAGCTAATTTTAAGTATGTTGTACAGTTCCACCACATCTATAGTCAGATCAACTGAACAAAATAGCCCCTAAATACTACTACTACTGCAGAGGGGCTTTGTACTACTTCTGGCTGCCTCTCCTCTGCCGAGCACGCTCAGTAAGAGGCAGAAGAGGAGGAGCCTACCGACGAGCTGTGCAACCGCAATGCGGTGCCTGCCGCCATTGTAGCTTCAGCGACGCAGGACTCGCCGGCCGTGAGGGTTTTTATAGCAGGCCGGTAAGCATTGGGATTTTGGGGGATTTCACCAAGTCGGGCGGCAAGCTTGCGCGGGAACCTGCGAGGTTGCGCGGGAACGGGCTCACGGACGATTCATTGGCGCCACCATTTGGCCAAAAGAACGCCCCCGCTCGCTGCGCAAGCTTGCGCTGTAAGCTGTCTGCGGCAGTGGGGTGACAAGACGTGCGAGAGGAGGATGAAAGGCCACGTACACATACGGTTAATAAAAAAACGTTTGTGATTTAATTACCTACTATACCACCTGTCGGATTTCGGGTTCCGGCAGACCCTTAAGGTTCGAACTCTGGGGTGCGCACGGAGATCCAACCCTCCACCGTCTCGTACCTCGCCGAATCGCAGGGACCTAAACTACTAAGAAGAACAGCGCAAGAGACACAAGATTTATACTAGTTCGGGCCACCGTTGTGGTGTAATACCCTACTCTAGTTTGTGGTGTGGTGGATTGCCTCTTGGGCTGATGAAGAACAGTACAGGGAAGAACAGCCTCGCGAGGGTCTGTTCTTGGTGGGTGTGATGAACTGCTAGGTGGTGTCCCGTCGCTCTATCTTGAGGATCGGGTCTCTATCTCTCTCTCATCTCAACGTGGATCGTCAATGCCCCCCCTCTACTATGGTGGCTAGCTCTACTTATATAGACGAAGGCCCTGGGCCTCTTCCCAAATATTGAGCGGGAAGGGTGCCAACAATTGGCCATTTTGAAGGGGAACAACGGGTACACTTATCCTGACTAAAGTTGGTCCTCGCCTGCATAAGGCTCTGGTGATGACGCCTGCTTGGGCTCCACGATGACTCCCTTCCAGCCGTTGGGGCTGGTCTTGGTCTTGTTGCACCGAAACGGGTGCCTTTGCTTGATGCTCTTGCCTGCGCTTGCTCCCTTTGCACCAAAGAGGAAAGGAGGACGCTGCGCGGGCTGGCGCCCGACTGGCGCCCTTGGTTGTCATGGCTTGCGTCAAGGACACCTCGTGAGGTACCCTGCCTTGAACTCTCCGCCTCCTCATGAGCCAGCCTAACGAGGCCGTGCCTGAGGAAGCTCTTGGTCGTCCGCCCCGCGAGGCTTGGCCCCTCGCGAGGGTCTTGAGCTTGTGTAGATGAAGATGGGCCATCCTGGGCCTCCTTTGAGCCACGCCGCAGGCCGTAGGAAGGCAAGTCTGGGGACCCCCGTTCCCAGAACGCCGACAGTAGCCCCCGGGCCCACGGCACGCCCGAACTTGGCCGAGCAGAGAGGCGAAAGGGCAAGTGCAAAGCGTCGCGGGCCCTAACAGCATGCGGCCTTGGGCGCCGCGTGGCGGTTGATTGGACGCGTGCGCCTCTGCAACCGCGTGGGTTGATAATAGAGCGGCATCTTCCTCGCCTCCTTTACTTTTGCCAGTTGTTGCTCAGATCCCCTTTCTTGCGCCTCTCCTCCCTGCTTCCAAGACCTTCAGATCCACTCCGCCTTCGTGCCCTAGCCAGCCATGGCTCCTCGCCAAACCCGGCCGAGCTCTGTACTCTCCCGCCTTGGACCCGCCAAATGTGTCAAGGCGAGCCTTTCCTCGATCGCCCGGTTGGCGGAGGCGCAGGGCGCCAATGGAACGGCGGTGTTCAAGGTCGCTCCTCCGCCCACGAGGGTCGGGGAGTACCTTCTACCCGCTTCTTCATGAAGCGCCATCATTGCTGGTCCGTGCCTCCCTTCTCTCGAGTTCTTCTTTTCCGTCCTCCGTCACTACAACATCCAAGCTCTGCACCTCCATCCCAACTCCGTCCTTCTTCTGGCCATCTTCACCTACTATTGTGAGGCCCATGTTGGGGTGAAGCCCTCGGTGGCCTTGCAGCGCCACTACTTCTTCCTCCGAACCTCCCGTGGTTCCGTCTCAGGCGCTGAAGCTTAAATGATATGGCGGAGCCATCGCCATTTCAAACCCAGGAAGCAGATTGAGGGCTTCAGGAGCAAGTGGGTCTTGGTGGATGTCAAGGGATCCACCTCGGCTGATCCTGCCCACGGAGCCCGCCGAGAGTTCCGACGACCGTCCCGAGCGAAACTGGGATCCCCACGCTAAGTCAGGTGCTTTGGAGAAGATGGATGCAGATCTGAAGCCGGCCGACGCAGGCGGCGGCGAGGCTGACCGCAAGGCCGCTCTGAGGGAGTTCCCGAGCACCAACTGCCCGCCGCCAGCACTCCGCTTCGATGTGGAGGCCTCACCCGAGCCCCGTGGCCCCGCCAACGAGGATCTGGGCGACGGTCCTCCAGTCCTTGGTTGGGGGCGATGTGGTGAGACCGGAGGGCGTCCCCGCGCCCCTGTTCCTTTGCGAGGATTGGGAGCAGGTTGTGGGGCCCATGCCCACCTTCAATGGGGACGGGCTCGTGCCCGCGGAGGCTCCGGAGGACCTGGTGGACGTGTCCTCTTCCGACTCCGACGAATAGGTGGAGGAGAGAGAGCCAGAGAGGGGTTGATTCTGGGCGGAGTCAGGCTCCTCCTCAAGGCCGCAGGCCCAGCTTCTCCGCCTCCCGAGAGTGACGGGCGACGAGGACGAGGGTGAGCGGGAGGCGAAGCCTGCCCCGATCCCAAGAAGGACCGGACTGGCTGGTCCTCAGCTGGTCCGCCTGCCCCGGGCGATCCGCAGACGCCTCCTCCTGCTCCTGGTCTCCTTGAAGCTGATCCCTGCAGCCGGCTCTTGGGCTTCAAGTATGGCCGGAGGCTGCTCGAGTCCACCAGCGACGACCTGTAAGTGCCTGCTTCCCGTCTTGATCATTGCTCTGTTGTCGATATCTGATGTCCATGTTCTTCGTCCAGGCTGGCGCCCGCGGCGAAGAAGCTGAAGGGGGCTCCTGAGGGCCCATCCGTGGCGGTGCCTCTGCCCGAAAAAGAAGATGGTCCTGACGCCCAGGCCTCTCCTGCCCGGGCGTCCTCGCGAGGCCCGGCTGAGCCCGCTGGGGCGAGCTCAGCCCCCTTGCCCCAGGTGACTCCCGAGGCACCCTTGCTTGACGCTGCCTCCACTGTTGCCGCGGTGCCGCTGGTTCCGCCTCAAGACGCAGTGGTTACGCCGCCGCCATCTCCTCCTACTCCACCAACTGCTGTCTCTCCGACTCCTCCTAATGTTCTGGATCGTGCTGCCGCTGAATTGGACCGGCTGCGGCAGATCTTCGGGCGCCGACCTCGCTTGGTGGCAGGCGCTTGAGCTGGCCTCGGCTGGATTCGCGCCGACGCTTGATTCGAAAGGGCGCTGGTCCAGCCTCGATGGCTTGTGACGAGGAGAAGCAGGCTTTGTGAGGCGGCGGTAGCCGCGATGCTGCCTGGGGAGGCAGCCAGATCCGAGGTCGCTGTGGAGACGCTGGAGGGCGAGCTGAAGGGCTGCAGAACCAGCTCGCCGAGGAGGCCCGCCCGCGCCGAGCAGGAGGAAAGCATGAAGGCTCGCGAGGCGGCCGCCAAGGACCGGGAGGCTGTCAAGAAGCGCCACGACCGCCTAGGCGCTACTGGAGCTGGAGCCGGAGGCGAGGAAGGTCGAGCCGACGACAAGGCGCAGGTTCTGCGTAAGATCGCGGCCTTCATGGATATGGAGGTGAAGGCTCGCGCCTTGCTGAGAGAGCTTTATGATAGCGGCCTGGAGAGCCCACTGGCCGGCGCAGAGGACGGCCCCGCCAAGCTGCTTCCCTTCCTGATCCGCGCTCTTGAAGATGTCTCCCTTGGTCTTGGCCCCACGGCTGAGGCCGAGGCGCGTGTCTTGTCTTCTGCGGCATTGACGCGGATCCCCACCCACATCTATCTTCGCGATCCCGGCGTCGACATGGACAGCCTGCTGGAGCCGGCAAGCGGCGAGCATGCAGCTGCCGCTGCCGAGGCTGTGAAGGGTCGCGCGGAGGCTCTGTTGGGGAAGTTTCGGGCCTTCAACACCAAGCCGAAGCGAGGCGCTGCCGGCCCTGCTGCTTCACGAGGCGAGCCCACTCCGCGTTGCTCCACCGCCGACAAGTGACTCCGCTGCGGCTCCTGTCGTGCTTTTAATTCCTGCACATGTATCATGCCTCGGGGAGGCGTTTAAACTTGCGTTTGGTACTGCGATAACAGTGTGGACTGTAATATTTGCTTTTGAATTCCTTGAAATTTGTGCTTCCTACTTGCTTATGTTCTCGCCGGCAGAGCCGGCCCCACAAGATACCTCGGCCGCCGTTAGCCCCGACCGAAACCAGGGCGGGACCAAGGAGTGAGGGGCTACGTGACAAGTTAGGCTCTGAGTCGCGATGCTCGGGAGTCCCCTTAGCGCATTTAACAACAAGTAGGGAGGTGAGGCGCGGCGGATCCACCATTCTACGCCTGCAGAGCCCGGCCCGCATACCTCAACCGTCGTTAGCCTTTCAAGATTAAGGGTGAGGGCTACGTGACCAGTTAGGCTCTCGAGTCGCGATGCTCGAGTCCCCTTACGCCGAGACGGCATCGCACCTTTGGCTCCGCTCGGGAGTGACGTCGACGAACCAGGCCCGAGGGGCTCGGCTGGGTGGCGGCGTCTGGGCGTGACTCAGGCGCAGCCCCTGTGCCCAGCCCCTCGCGCGCTCCCGAGGAGGCGCGCGACGAGGCCGACATCGAGATCTGGGCTCCCCGAGGTTGATGCGACCGGAGGCCACCTCGCTTGTTTATCACCAGCGCGGACCATAGCGCTTCGCATCTTGACGGGCATAGCCGCTCCTCGGCGAGGTCGTCGCCCAGCAAGGAGCATGGTGCTTCCATCGAACGTGGGAGGGGCTCCCCTCGAGGAGCCCCGGCGATATAACCCCACCACGACACGTGGCTGGCACGGTAGGGCTGGACGAGGTGTATCTGGGCACCCGTGAGCCAGCGGGACTCACGAGGCCCTACCTCAAGGCGGGTTGCGCTGGCTCGGGCCTTATCTTCGAGTGTGTTCCTGCAAATTTGGCGGATGCGGTGCTCTATGTCTTGGTCCCGGCTCTCGGCTGGTCTCACCGTCGCCGGCAAGCCGTGTCGTGATGCCATGGACAAGACCAGAGGCCGAGGGTCGGAGAGCCGTAGGGGCCCTGAGTCGCGATGCTCGTGCACCCCCTTTAACGCGCAAGCTGGATTAGATGACGCAACTCCACGCCCTCGGTCCCGCTCTCGGGCTGGTCTCACCGTCGGCAGCAAGCCGGTCGCGATGCCATGGACAAGACCGAGGGTGAGGGTCGGAGAGCGGTAGGAGCCCCGAGTCGCGATGCTCGTGCACCCCTTTAACGCGCAAGCTGGGTTAGATAACGGAACTCTACATCCTCGGTCCCGGCTCGGCTGGTCTCACCGTCAGCCGGCAAGCCAGTCGCGATGCCATGGACAAGACCAGAGGGTGAGGGCCGAGGGCTGGTAGGAGCCTGAGTCGCGATGCTCGTGCACCCCCTTTAACGTGCAAGATTTCGCCACCCAGAAAAGGCACCAAATAACAAGCATGGTGGAGCGAGAGCATAAACCTAAGGAAAAAGTAGGAAGGATACATGCCGCTGGGACTGGCCCGAGCGGCTCGGGGATGATGCTGCCCGAGGGCGCCCAACAGATAAGCTAATGACATGAAGTAAAGGGATACATGCCGCAGGACGGACCCACGCGCACGGGAATAATGCAGCCTCAAGGCGCCCCCACTGGAAATAAAACTTAAAGATGTCACCCGGTGATGTTGGGAATGAAGGGGTGTTGGTGTAGCAGACTCGGTGGTCTCACGGAGCCGATCCTCATGAGCCCCAGCCCGGGGCCTCGGGAGGCTCCGAGGCGTTGGCGGCTCTCGGGGCCATCTCCATCTCCGCCGTGGCTACAGCGGCTTGACCTCTTGAGCCTCCAGATGGTCTCATGAGACGCTGGTGCGCAGCAGCCGCGCTTGGCAGGCCATAAGGCATGCGCACGTAGTCAGGCGGACCTCATAACGCCCCACTCGCGAGGGCCGAGGCGCTTGAGATGCGGCTCGGTTGAGCCCTGGTATGTCGATGCAGACACGCAGCCCACCATCCTCGCCTGGATGGGGGCCACACAGCAGGCGGCTGCCCTCATGACCCTTGACTCCTGAGCTCTGAATGGCCTTGCCGACGAACTCTTGAGGGTTCTGCCCTTCCGGTTTTGCTCCCGCTATGGAACGTGCTTCAAACACGCCCACGTGGTGCCCAAGCGCCTCCCTCGAGACCTTGGCGAGGTCGGCCCTCCAGGAGAGCCCCGAGCCCTGCCGGAGGAGGGCGCCGCGCTTCCTATGCGATGGAAGGAGGCTCCCCGCCCGATGTGGACACCGAGGGCCTGCCTCTGAAGAGCCGGGCCGGTCGATGTCTTCTTCTTCTTGGGTGCTGCCTCGAGGCATCCTGCTGCTGTGGTCTGGTCTTCCAATGATGCGGCTCGAAGGCTCGCCTGTGGAGCACATCTGCGTCTCTTTCTTCACAGTGGCACCGCGATGATCCCGCCGCTTCGGCATCTTGAGGACGCTGTAGCCATGGTGGGTTACGCCATGAATTTGGCCAACGCTGGGTACCCGAGGATGGCGTTGTACGACAGGCGAATGTGGGCGAAGTCGAAGTCGGCGAGCTCGGTGTAGTAGTTGTCGCGGGCCCCAAGGTGACAGAAGGCGGACCTGCCCGATCGGGACCGTGGAGCCGTCGGTGACTCGGAGAAAGGCTTGGTTGGCTGAAGTCGATCGTAGGGCACCAAGATTGTTGAATGTCTCCACGGGCGGGACGCCGAGCCCCGCCCCGCCGTCGATGAGGGTCTTGGTGACCAGACACGTTGTCGATGATTGGGGAGCAAAGCATCGCGAGAACTCCGGCCAGTGGCTGCGCACTTGAGCTGATCCGCTGAGCTGAACGTGATGGCGCACGCCGACCACCTGAGAGGGAGTGTGGACTCGAGCTTGGGGAGGACTGCATTCACTTCGCAGGTGAACTGCTTGAAGATGCGTTGAGAGGCCGGGGCTTGAGCTCCACCCAGGATGCAGGCGATCACACGCGCCTCCTGGAAGCCCCCAGCCCCCTCGTCCTGATGACGGTCTTCAATTCTCCTTGGCGGCGGCGGCAGCGGAGGGAGGCCTGCGTTCCCTTGCGGGCGATCCTCACGAGGCTGATCCCTCCAGCCCCCTCGCGGTGGGTCTTGCCAGCGGTCCTCGCGAGGTTGGTCGCGCCACCCTTGGCGCGGGCCGCGGTCTTCCCAGCCCCGCATTCCTTCCTCCTCCTCGGCAGAGCCCGGTCGCTGCGCTTTCGGGCGTCTGCCGACCCTTCCTTCACGCACGCCCGGAGCTCTTGACATTCATTGGTGTTGTTGGTGTGGAGGTCGTGGTACACGCAGATCGGCTGCCCTTGGAGGACTCGGGCTGATCTCGCCCGCTTGGTGTCTGGTTCGGCCGCGAGCACGGCAGCCCCTTGCGCTTCACGCCCTGGCCTTGGACTTCTTCTCTTGAGATCCGCGACAGCAGCTCGAGGAGGAGAGGCACCTCCCGAGCCCCGGGCGCACTTGGTCGCCAAGTTGAACAGCTCCGTGGAGGTGCATGATCTTCATGCATCGCCAGCTCCTCCTTCATCTTGACGTCGCGCCGCCGTCCGGAGAAGGCGAGATGATGGCCTCCTCCGCTACCCCAGGGATCTTGAGGCGCGTTGTTGAAGCGCTGATGTACTTTTGCGGGTTCCCGCTGCTGCTTGATTCGGCGCATGTCGCCACGGCGGGTGGCCGGTCGTGAGTACCTTGAAGTTGGCGATGAAGCGGGTGCGCATCTCGCCCAGAAGAGATCGTGCTCGGGCCAGTTCAGAGCCAAAAGGGCCCCGCCTTGAGCGCCACGGAAACCAGTTCGCCATGACCTTCTCATCCCGCTGGCAGCCTCGATGCCCAGCTCAGAGCTGGAGGAACTCCGTAGGGTTAGCCGTGTCGTCAGAGCGTGGAGGCAGGTCAGCTTGAACTTGGCGGGCTACGCGACGCTGCGCGCTTCGGAGGTGAAGGCGCTGCAGCCCACCGTGGCTGCTGGGGCCTCGGACGGCAGAGAGCTTGGTCTTGTGGGCCTCCTGCCACGGCCGGGGCAGCGCAGGTCTTGACGTCTGGAGCGGGAGCGCCGGGCAGCTTCTTGCGGGCGAGGAACTTTGGCAGCTTCGCTTGCCGAAGCCGGGCGCTCGGCGGAACAGGTTCCGCCAGGACCGCGCGCTTTGGGGCTGGGCGCCGCCTTGAGGAGGAGGCGGCCGAGGCGCCGGGAGCTTCATCGCCAAGGCAAGGTGCGGTGCAGCGAGACGGACGGCGCGGGTCGCCTCTGCAAAGGCGGACGAAGCTAGGCGACTCGGTCGAGACATTGTTCGTAGACGCTGCCGACGGGCGGTAGCGCAGAGCTCGTTAGCCGCGATGAGTGCAGCTCGGGCCTCCATGGCGCGCGCTGGGCGCGCATTTACGAAAGAACCAGCGGGTGAGCGGCGTGGCGGTGCGGCCGTTCCACCTCATGGACGGGTGCTTGGGGACGCTTGTTGCTCGTTTCACCGGGCCGGTGGCGGCGTTGACGGCAGTGACGGGAGCGACGAGGACGCCCGCCGACGGGAGCCGTCTGGGCGACGTGGGAGGCGAGAGAGGCTCGGCGCTCGGCGCGGGCCCGACGAGCGTCAGACATGGTTGCGGTGGTCGAGGAAGAACGGGGCGACGAAAGGCAAATTACGGCGCACACCTACCTGGCGCGCCAAATCTCGGATTTCGGGTTCCGGCAGACCCTTAAGGTTCAAACTCTGGGGTGCGCGCGGAGATCCAACCCTCCACCGCCTCGCACTCGCCCGAATCGCAGGGACCTAAACTACTAAGAAGAACAGCACAAGAGACACGAGATTTATACTAGTTCGGGCCACCGCTAGGTGTAATACCCTACTCTAGTTTGTGGTGTGGTGGATTGCCTCTTGGGCTGATGAAGAACAAGATAGGAAGAACAGCCTCGCGAGGGTCTGTTCTTGGTGGGTGTGATGAACTGCTAGGTGGTGTCCCGTCGCTCTAGCTTGAGGATCGGGTCTCTATCTCTCTCTGATCTCAGCGTGGATCGTCAATGCCCCCCCTCTACTATGGTGGCTAGCTCTACTTATATAGACGAAGGCCCTGGGCCTCTTCCCAAATATCTAGAGGGAAGGGCGCCAACAATTGGCCATTTTGAAGGGGAACATCGGGTACACTTATCCTGACTAAAGTTGGTCCTCGCCGCCAAAGGCTCGTGATGACGCCGCTTGGGCTCCACGATGACTCCTTCCAATTGTTGGGGCTGGTCTTGGTCTTGTTGCACCGAACGGGTGCCTTTGCTTGATGCTCTTGCTCGCGCTTGCTCCCTTTGCACCAAAGAGGAAAGGAGGAAGCTGCGTGGGCTGGCGCCCGACTGGCACCCTTGGTCGTCATGGCTTGCGTCATGGGCACCTCGCGAGGTACCCTGCCTTGAACTCTCCGCCTCCTCATGAGCCAGCCTGACGAGGCCGTGCCTGAGGAAGCTCTTGGTCGTCCGCCCCGCGAGGCTTGGCCCCTCGCGAGGGTCTTGAGCTTGTGTAGATGAAGATGGGCCGTCTTGGGCCTCCTTTGAGCCACGCCGCAGGCCGCAGGCAGGCAAGTCTAGGGACTCCCGTTCCCAGAACGCTGACACCACCATCCTGGTTTATAAGTATGATTTAACTAATAAAATACTAATGGATGTCGCCAAAGATTATATAGTTGGATTTGTATTTGAACATAGTTTCCAGTTATATAATTTTTAAAACATGCATTAACATTTTGTTGGTTAAATTTGAGGGAAAAGTATGGCACATAATATAAAGGAGACTATAGACTAGACGGAGGTGGTACCACACGGCCGCTCTCTACGCAGAGACGCAACTGTCGGCCGGCTTGTAGGCGACCATTTTCTGCGTGTTCAACTGCTCTATGCGTGTGGTTGCTTGCGGTTCAGGCGGCCGCGGCGCGCTCTGCTCGCGTCCCTCCATGTGCGCTCTACTCTCGCGTCCCTCCGGGTGCTCTACCCTCGTCCCTCCACGCGCGCTACCAGCGGTTGGGGCCGGCGCACGATCACACACGTTTGTGTGCAAGCGGTTGCGCTGGGCGCAGAGCGACGATGTAGTTACCCGCTGCAAAAACTGCCATGCGGACGCACCAAGAATCCAAGCCGCCCGGCCCCCTTTTATTCCTGCGGCCATTTACCTTCATATCGTCTCACATGACACAATAAGCACACCCACGAGGACACATACAGAGAGGACATCCAACGGTTCCAATGGCGCTCCCTGTGGCTCCAATGGCGCTCCCAGCGGCCAACGACGACAACGGCGGGCAGTTCACCACACATCACGTAGTGGACACCCACGTGAGAGGGAAGGCCCTCTCGGTGGTGTACACGAATGATCCGGTCTCGGTGGAGAGCTCCATCCAAACTATGGAGCAGTTCCTTGCTGAGGACAAGTACCGAGTGGTCGGCTTCGACCTTGAGTACACCATCGATCGTGCCGGGCATGATCAGAAGGTTGCTGTCGCCCAGTTGTGCGTGTGACATGACGTCCTCGTCTACCACTTCCACCTTGCCACAAGGCCTTGCGAGCGTTTCTCCAGGTTTATCAACAGCTCTGACTATAGTTTTGCTACGGTGGACACCACCAACAATCTAGAAGCGCTCAAGGTTTCGGACTTGAAATGCCTGAATCTTGTCAACATCCAGCACCACTACAAGGTCTGGGGCAGCGACAAAACAAACTGAACTCCTGGTTGACTCGCCAGCCATCATCGACCCCTACTACGCGAAGATGAAGGAAGAGAGCAATAAGGACAAGAACGCTGGCACAAGTGTGGCATAAGAGACTGGATGAACAACATGTCAAGTACGCAGCCATGGACACGTACACAAGCTACGAGATGTACAGGCGGATCGTTGACATGAGGAACTGTTTTCTTCCTGACCCAGATGAGGGATCAAGCCACATAGCAGTGGCGGCAGCGTCACAAGAAGTAGATGACTAGACGATCGTTTCTCCTAATTTAGAATGCATGCAATTGTTTATTGAGGTGTGTGCGAATGATCTGTATAGTCACTTATGTAATTGGATGTTTATATCAGTTATATATATATACATGTTATTCTACTGTAGACACAACAATTCACATGGCTTATTAGCAGCAATCATCTGTGTTATTATTGGTCTTCGCACACATTACTGATTACGGACATGTTTGCCGCGTATCACACACATCTTGTTCAGTTGAACCGTTTCCATTGTGTTGCCTAATCACACACAGATCATCCCAGTGAACCATATTCTGTATATCACACACGCCTTCATCTGGCTGCCCATTTCTTTTGTGCCTCCTCATCCCAAACAGTTAATTGAGCTGAACCGTATGCCCTGCATCGCACACACAACTAAATTCTGAACCGTGTTTGATGTATCTGTCATCGCAAATGTTTTGCACCTTTTTTGACGTTTTTTTACACCACTGTTTGCGATTATGGCATCCCACACAGTTTCGTCAAAGGGTCTCTGATAGTAGTGTCGCGTTTGGACCATCCTGCAGTAGTGATTGGTATTACGAGTTTATGTGATTTGATGTACCGAAGGTTGTTCGGAGTCCCGGATGAGATCACAGACATGATGAGGAGTCTCAAAATAGTCGAGAGGTAAAGATCAATATATTGGAAGGCTATATTCGGACATCGGAAACGTTCCGAGTGATTCGGATATTTTTCGGAGTACCGGAGAGTTACGGGAATTCAACGGGGGAAGTAGTGGGCCTTAATGGGCCATACGGGAAAGGAGAGAAGGGCCTCAAGGGGTGGTCGCCCCCCCATGGGCTGGTCCGATTTGTACTAGGAGGGGGCGGCGCCCCCCTCCTTCCTTCTCCCCTCTTCCTCCTTCCTTCTTCTCCTACTTGGACTAGGAAAGGGGGAAACCTACTCCTACTAGGAGTTGGAATCCCCCCTTGGGCGCGCCCCTTGTGGCCGGACCTCCTCCTTCTCGCCTCCTTTATATACAGGGGAGGTGGGCACCCCATAGACACACAAGTTGATCTTTATCCGTGTGCGGTGCCCCCTCCACAGTTTTCCACCTCGGTCATATTGTCGTAGTGCTTAGGCGAAGCCCTGCGCCGGTAACTTCATCATCACCATCACCGCGCCGTCATGCTGATGGAACTCTCCCTCGGTCTCAACTGGATCAAGAGTACGAGGGACGTCACCGAGCTAAACGTGTGCTGATCGTGGAGGTGCTGTGCGTTCGGTACTTGGATCGGTTGGATCGCGAAGACGTTCAACTACATCAACCGCGTTACTAAACGCTTCCGCTTTCGGTCTATGAGGGTACGTGGACACACTCTCCCTGCTCGTTGCTATGCTTCTCCTAGATAGATCTTGCGTGATCGTAGGAAATTTTTGAAATACTACGTTCCCCAACAGTGGCATCCGAGCCAAGTCTATGCGTAGATGTTATATGCACGAGTAGAACACAAAGAGTTCTGGGCAATAATAGTCATACTGCTTACCAGCATGTCATACTTTGATTCGGCGGTATTGTTGGATGGAGCGGCCCAGACCGACATTACATGACCGCGTTCATGAGACTGGTTCTACCGCCGTGCTTCTCACACAGGTGGCTAGTGGGTATCTGTTTCTCCAACTTTAGTTGATCGAGTGTGACTACGCCCGGTCCTTGTTGAAGGTTAAAACATCACACTTGATGAAAAATCGTTGTGGTTTTGATGCATAGGTAAGAACAGTTCTTGCTAGAAGCCCGTAGCAGCCACGTAAAATTTGCAACAAAAAAGTAGAGGACGTCTAACTTGTTTTTTCAGGGCTTGCTGTGATGTGATATGGTCAAGACGTGATGATATATACATTGTTGTATGATCATGTTTTGTAATAGTTATCGGCAACTGGCAGGAGCCATATGGTTGTCGCTTTATTGTATGAAATACAATTGCCATGTAATTGCTTTACTTTATCACTAAGCGGTAGCGATAGTCGTAGAAGCAATAGTTGATGAGACGACAATGATGGTTCGATAAAGATCAAGGTGTCAAGCCGGTGACGATGGTGATCATGACGGTGCTTTGGAGATGGAGATCAAAGGCACAAGATGATGGTGGCCATATCATATCACTTATATTAATTGCATGTGATGTTTATCCTTTATGCATCTTATTTTCCTTAGTTAGGCGGTAGCATTATAAGATGACCTCTCACTAAATTTCAAGGTATAAGTGTTCTCCCCGAGTATGCACCGTTGCGACAGTTCGTCGTGCCAAGACACCACGTGATGATCGAGTGTGATAAGCTCTATGTTCACATACAACGGGTGCAAGCCAGTTTTGCACACGCAGAATACTCGGGTTAAACTTGATGAGCCTAGCATATGCAGATATGGCCTCGGAAAACTGAGACCGAAAGGTCGAGTGTGAATCATATAGTAGATATGATCAACATAGTGATGTTCACCATTGAAAACTACTCCATCTCACGTGTTGATCGGACATGGTTTAGTTGATATGGATCACGTGATCATTTAGATGACTAGAGGGATGTCTATCTAAGTGGGAGTTCTTAAGTAATATGATTAATTGAACTTTAATTTATCATGAACTTACTCCTGATAGTATTTGCATAACTATGTTGTAGATCAATAGCTCGTGATGTAGCTCCCCGTTTATTTTTGATATGTTCCTAGAGGAAAACTAAGTTGAAAGATGATAGTAGCAATGATGCGGACTAGGTCCGTGATCTGAGGATTATCCTCATTGCTGCACAGAAGAATTCTGTCCTTGATGCACCGCTAGGTGACAGAACTATTGCAGGAGCAGATGCAGACGTTATAAACGTTTGACAAGCTCGATATGATGAATACTTGATAGTTTAGTGCACCATGCTTTATGGCTTAGAACCGGGACTTCAAAAAATGTTCTGAAACGCCACGGAGCATATGAGATGTTCCAAGAGTTGAAATTGGTATTTCAGACTCATGCCCGAGTCGAGAGGTATGAGACCTCTGATAAGTACTTTGCCTACAAGATGGAGGAGAATAGCTCAACCAGTGAGCATGTGCTCAGATTGTCTGAGTACAACAATCGCTTGAATCAAGTGGGAGTTAATCTTCTAGATAAAATAGTGATTGACAGAGTTCTCTAGTCACTATCACCAAGTTACTGGAACTTCGTGAAGAACTATAATATGCAAGGGATGACGAAAAATGATTCCTGAGCTCTTCGTGATGCTGAAATCAACGAAGGTAGAAATCAAGAAAAGCATCAAATGTTGATGGTTGACAAGACCACTAGTTTCAAGTAAAAGGGCAAGGGAAAGAAAGGGAACTTCAAGAAGAATGGCAAGCAAGTTGCCACTCCCATGAAGAAGCCCAAAGCTAGACCCGAGCCTGAAACTAAGTGCTTCTATTGCGAAGGAAATGGTCACTGGAAGCGGAACTGCCCCAAATACTTGGCGGATAAGAAGGATGGCAAAGTGAACAAAAGTATATATGATATACATGTTATTGATGTGTACTTTACTAGTGTTCATAGTAGCCCCTAGGTATTTGATACTGGTTCAGTTGCTATGATTAGTAACTCGAAACAGGAGTTACAAAATGAACAAAGACTAGTTGAGGGCAAGGTCACGATGTGTGTTGGAAGTGATTCCAAGGATGATAAGATCACCATCGCACATTCCCTTTGCCTTCGGGATTAGTGTTGAACCTGATATTTGGTGTTTGCGTTGAGCATAATATGATTGGATCATGTTTTTTGCAATACAGTTATTTATTTAAGTCAAAGAATAATTGTTATTCTGTTTATATGAATAAAACCTTCTGTGGTCATACACCCAAGGTGAATGGTTTATTGAATCTCGATCGTAGTGATACACATATTCATAATATTGATGCCAAAAGATGCAAAGTTGGTAATGATAGTGCAACATATTTGTGGCACTGCCGTTTAGGTCATATTGGTGTAAAGCGCATGAAGTAACTCCGTGCTGATGGGCTTTTGGAATCACTTGATTATGAATCACTTGATGCTTGCGAACCATGCCTTATGGGAAAGATGACTAAGACTCCGTTCTCCGGAACGATGGAGCAAGCCACTGACTTATTGGAAATAATACATACTGATGTATACGATCCGATGAGTGTTGAGGCTTGCTACCTCTTGAGCACTGCGTTGGTTTTCCCTTCAAGAGGAAAGGGTGATGCTGCAAAGTAGCGTAAGTATTTCCCTCGGTTTTTGAGAACCAACGTATCAATCCAGTAGGAGGCCACGCGCAAGTCCCTCGCACCTACACAAACAAATAAATCCTCGCAAACAACGCAATAAAGGGGTTGTCAATCCCTTCACGGTCACTTATGAGAGTGAGATCTGATAGATATGATAGGATAATATTTTTGGTATTTTTATGATAAAGATGCAAAGTAAAATAAAAGTAATAAAAATAGCTAAGTGTTGGAAGATTAATATGATAGAAAATAGACCCGAGGGCCATAGGTTTCACTAGTGGCTTCTCTCAAGAGTATAAGTATTACGGTGGGTGAACAAATTACTGTTGAGCAATTGACAGAATTGAGCATAGTTATGAGAATATCTAGGTATGATCATGTATATAGGCATCATGTCCGAGACAAGTAGACCGACTCCTGCCTGCATCTACTACTATTACTCCACACATCGACCGCTATCCAGCATGCATCTAGAGTATTAAGTTCATAAGAACAGAGTAACGCTTTAAGCAAGATGACATGATGTAGAGGGATAAACTCATGCAATATGATATAAACCCCATCTTGTTATCCTCGATGGCAACAATACAATACATGCCTTGCTGCCCCTACTGTCACTGGGAAAGGAAACCGCAAGATTGAACCCAAAGCTAAGCACTTCTCCCATTGCAAGAAAGACCAATCTAGTAGGCCAAACCAAACTAATAATTCGAAGAGACTTGCAAAGATAACCAATCATACATAAAAGAATTAGAGAAGATTCAAATATTGTTCATAGATAAACTTGATCATAAATCCACAATTCATCGGTCTCAACAAACACACCGCAAAAGAAGATTACATCGGATAGATCTCCACAAGAGAGGGGGAGAACATTGTATTGAGATCCAAAAAGAGAGAAGAAGCCATCTAGCTAATAACTATGGACCCGAAGGTCTGAGGTAAACTACTCACACATCATCGGAGAGGCTATGGTGTTGATGTAGAAGCCCTCCGTGATCGATGCCCTTCAAAGTGAGCTCCTAACAGCCCCAAGATGGGATCTCACGGGTACAAAAGGTTGCGGCAGTGGAATTAGGTTTTGGCTCCGCTTACGTAGTTTGGGGCGTGAGGTATATATAGGAGGAAGAAGTACGTCGGTGGAGCAACATGGGGCCCACGAGGGTGGAGGGCGCTACAGGGGGGTAGCGCCCTCACCTCGTGCCTTCCTGATTGATGTCTTGATGTAGGGTCCAAGTCCTCAGGATCACGCTCGTTCAAAAATCACGCTCCCGAAGGTTTCATTCCGTTTGGACTCCGCTTGATATTCTTTTTCTGCTAAACTCAAATAGGCAAAAAACAGCAATTTCGGGTTGGGCCTCCGTTAATAGGTTAGTCCAAAAATAATATAAAAGTGTATAATAAAGCCCAATAATGTCCAAAGCAGAATATAATATAGCATGGAACAATAAAAAATTATAGATACGTTGGAGACGTATCAAGGCTCGCGGTGGTTATTGTTATTTTTTGACCTTCACAGATGATTTGAGCAGATATGGTTATATCTACTTGATGAAACATAAGCCTGAAACATTTGAAAAGTTCAAAGAATTTCAGAGTGAAGTGGAAGACGAATATTTGAGTTACGAGTTTGGTATTGATTTCAAACAATGTGGAATAGTTTTGCAACTCATGCCACCTGGAACACCATAGCGTAATGGTGTGTCCGAACGTCATAACCGTACTTTATTAGATATGGTGCGATCTATGATGTCTCTTACCAATTTATCACTATCGTTTTGGGGTGATGCATTAGAGACAGCTGCATTCACGTTAAATAGGGCACCATCTAAATCCGTTGAGACGACACCATATGAACTGTGGTTTTGAAAGAAACCCAAGGTGTCGTTTCTTAAAGTTTGGGGCTGCGATGCTTATGTGAAAAAGCTTCAACTTGATAAGCTCGAACCCAAATCGGAGAAATGTGTCTTCATAGGATACCCAAAAGAAACTGTTGGGTACACCTTCTATCACAGACCCGAAGGCAAGATCTTTGTTGCTAAGACTGGATCCTTTCCAGAGAAGGAGTTTCTCTTGAAAGAAGTGAGTGGGAGGAAAGTAGAACTTGATGAGGTAATTGTACCTTCTCCCGAACTGTAAAGTAACTCATAACAGAAATCGGTTCCTGTGATTCCTACACCATTCAGTGAGGAAGCTAATGATGATGATCATGAAACTTCAGATCAAGTTACTACTGAACCTCGTAGGTCAACCAGATTATGGTCCGCACCAGAGTGGTATAGTAATCCTTTCTGGAAGTCGTGTTACTAGACCATGACGAACCTACGAGCTATGAGGAAGCGATGATGAGCCTAGATTCCGCGAAATGGCTTGAGGACATGAAATCTGAGATGGGATCCATGTATGTGAACAAAGTATGGACTTTGATTGACTTGCCCGATGATCGGAGAGCCATTGAGAATAAATGGATCTTCAAGAGGAAGACGGACACTGATAGTAGTGTTACTACCTACAAAGCTCGAATTGTCGCAAAAAGGTTTTCGACAAGTTCAAGGTGTTGACTACGATAAGATTTTCTCCGTCGTAGCGATGCTTAAGTCTGTCCGAATCATGTTAGCAATTGCCACATTTTATGAAATCTGGCAAATGGATGTCAAAACTGCATTCCTTAATGGATTTCTTAAAGAATAGCAACAAGAAGGTTTTGTGAATCCTAAAGGTGCTAACAAAGTGTGCAAGCTCTAGCGATCCATCTATGGACTGGTGCAAGCATCTCGGAGTTGGAATATACGCTTTGATGAGTTGATCAAAGCATATAGTTTTACACAGACTTGCGGTGAAGCCTGTATTTACAAGAAAGTGAGTGAGAGCACTACAACCTTTCTGATAAGTATATGTGAATGACATATTTTTGATCGAAAATGATGTAGAATTTTCTGGAAAGCATAAAGGAGTATTTGAAGGAGTTTTTTCAAAGAAAGACCTCGATGAAGCTGCTTACATATTGGGCATCAAGATCTATAGAGATAGATCAAGACGCTTGATAAAGATTTTTCAATGAGTACATACCTTGACAAGATTTTTGAAGTAGTTCAAAATGGAACAGTAAAAGAAGAAGTTCTTGCCTGTATTGCAAGGTGTAAAGTTGAGTAAGACTCAAAACACGACCACGGCGGAAAATAGAAAGAGAATGAAAGTCATTCCCTATGCCTCAGCCATAGTTCTATAAAGTATGTTATGATGGTACCAAACCTATTGTGTTCCTTGCCATGAGTTTGGCAAGGGGGTACGATATTGATCCAGGAGTGGATCACTTGACAGCGGTCAAAATTATCCTTAGAAGACTAAGAAGATATTTCTTGGTAATGGAGGTGATAAAGAGTTCGTCGTAAAGAGTTACGCCGATGCAAGCTTTTACATCGACCCGGATGACTGTGAGTCTCAATCTATATACATATTGAAAGTGGGAGAAATTAGCTAGAGTAGCTCCATGTAGAGCATTGTAGACATAGAAATTTTGCAAAATACATACGGCTCTGTATGTGACAGACCCATTGACTAAGCTTCTTTCACAAGCAAAACATGATCACACCTTAGTACTCTTTGGGTGTTAATCACATAGCAATGTGAACTAGATTATTGACTCTAGTAAAACCCTTTGGGTATCAGTCACATGGCGATATGAATTAATCACATGGTGATGTGAACTATTGGTGTTAAATCACATGGCGATGTGAACTAGATTATTGACTCTAGTGCAAGTGGGAGACTAAAGGAAATATGCCCTAGAGGCAATAATAAAGTTATTATTTTATTTCCTTATATCATGATAAATGTTTATTATTCATGCTAGAATTTTATTAACCGGAAACTTGATACATGTGTGAATACATAGACAAAACGAAGTGTCCCTAGTATGCCTCTACTAGACTAGCTCGTTAATCAAAGATGGTTAAGTTTCCTAGCCATAGACATGTGTTATCATTTGATGAACGGGATCACATCATTAGAGAATGATGTGATGGACAAGACCCATCCGTTAGCTTGCATTATGCTTGTTAAGTTTTATTGCTATTGCTTTCTTCATGACTTATACATGTTCCTCTGACTATGAGATTATGCAACTCCCGAATACCGCAGGAATGCTTATTGTGCTATCAAACGTCACAATGTAACTGGGTGATTATAAAGATGCTCTACAGGTGTCTCCGATGGTGTTTGTTGAGTTGGCATAGATCGAGATTAGGATTTGTCACTCCGATTGTTGGAGAGGTATCTCTGGGCCCTCTCGGTAATGCACATCACAATAAGCCTTGCAAGCAATGTGACTAATGAGTTAGTTGTGGGATGATGCTTCACGGAACGAGTAAAGAGACTTTCTTGTAACGAGATTGAACTAGGTATGGTGATACCGACGATTGAATCTCGGGCAAGTAACATACCGATGACAAAGGGAACAACGTATGTTGTTATGCGGTTTGGCCGATAAAGATCTTCGTAGAATATGTAGGAGCCAATATGAGCATCCAGGTTCCGCTATTGGTTATTGAACGGAGAGGTGTCTCGGTCATGTCTACATAGTTCTCGAACCCGTAGGGTCCGCACGCTTAACGTTCGATGACGATTGGTATTATGAGTTTATGTGATTTGATGTACCGAAGGTTGTTCGGAGTCCCGGATGGGATCACGGACATGACAACGAGTCTCAAAATGGTCGAGAGGTAAATATCGATATTTTGGAAGGATATATTCGGACATCAGAAAGGTTCTGAGTGATTCGGGTATTTTTCGGAGTACCGGAGAGTTACAGGAATTCGCCGGGGGAAGTAGTGGGCCTTAATGGGCGATACGGGAAAGGAGAGAAGGGCCTCAAGGGGTAGCCGCGCGCTGATACGTCTCCAACGTATCAATAATTTTTGATTGTTCCATGCTATTATACTATCCATCTAGGATGTTTTATATGCATTTATATGCTATTTTTATATGTTTTTGGGACTAACCTATTAACCTAGAGCCGAGTACCAGTTTCTGTTTTTTCCTTGTTTTTGAGTATCGCAGAAAAGGAATACCAAACGGAGTCCAATTGACCTGAAATTTCACGGAGATTGTTTTTGGACAAGAAGAAGCCCCTGGAGTCCAGAACATAACCTAGATCGGGAGTTCCGCCGCCGCAAGCCTCTCAGAGCCACCAAAACCAATCAGACCTGTTCAAGACCCTGCGGAGGGGGGATCCTCACCGTGGCCATCTTCATCATCCCGTGCTCTCCATGACGAGGAAGGAGTAGTTCACCCTCGGGCTGAGGGTATGTACCAGAGCTATGTGTTTGATCTCTCTCTCTCTCTCTCTCTCTCTCTCTCTCTCTGTTTCTTGATTCGCACGATCTTGATGTATCCCGAGCTTTGCTATTATAGTTGGATCTTATGATGTTTCTCCCCCCCCTACTCTCTTGTGATGGATTAAGTTCTCCCTTTGAAGTTATCTTATCGGATTGAGTCTTTAAGGATTTGAGAACACTTGATGTATGTCTTGCATGTGCTTATCTGTGCTGACAATGGGATATTCACGTGATCTACTTGATGTATGTTTTGGTAATCAACTTGCGGGTTCAGTGACCTTGTGAACTTATGCATAGGGGTTGGCACACGTTTTCGTCTTGACTCTCCGGTAGAAACTTTGGGGCACTCTTTGAAGTTCTTTGTGTTGGTTGAATAAATGAATCTGCAATTGTGTGATGCATATCGTATAATCATACCCGCGGATACTTGTGGTGACATTGGAGTATCTAGGTGACATTAGGGTTTTGGTTGATCTGTGTATTAAGGTGTTATTCTAGTACGAACTCTAGGATAGATCGAACGTAAAGAATAGCTTCGTGTTATTTTACTACAGACTCTTGAATAGATCGATTAGAAAGGATAACTTTGAGGTGGTTTTGTACCCTACAATAATCTCTTCGTTTGTTCTCCGCTATTAGTGACTTTGGAGTGACTCGTTGTTGCGTGTTGAGGGATAGTTATATAATCCAATTATGTTATTATTGTTGAGAGAACTTGCACTAGTGAAAGTATGAACCCTAGGCTTTGTTTCCTAGCATTGCAATACCGTTTGTGCTCACTTTTATCATTAGTTACCTTGTTTTTCTTATGATTTCAAATTACAAAAGCCTATATCTACCATCCATATTGCACTTGTATCACCATCTATTCGCCGAACTAGTGCGCCTATACAATTTACCATTGTATTGGGTGTGTTGGGGACACAAGAGACTCTTTGTTATTTGATTGTAGGGTTGTTTGAGAGAGACCATCTTCATCCTACGCCTCCCACGGATTGATAAACCTTAGGTCATCCACTTGAGGGAAATTTGCTACTGTCCTACGAACCTCTGCACTTGGAGGCCCAACAACGTCTACAAGAAGAAGGTTGTGTAGCAGACATCAAGTAATTTCTGGCGCCGTTGCCGGGGAGGTGAGTGCTTGAAGGTATATCTTTAGATCTTGCAATCGAATCTTTTAGTTTCTTGTATTATCACTCATTTAGTCTATAAAAGAAAACTACAAAAAATGGAATTAAGGTTGCCTCATATTCTTCATCTTTTTCATGTCTTTTGTGAAAATAAGGTCTCCGATAATTGTGCCAAAGTGTTAGAAGAAGAATGCATTAAAATGTTTGGCACTAAATCTTTGAATGACGAGCATGATTGCAATGTTGTTAGTATGAATTCTTTGAATAACCATGACACTAATGATATGCAAAGCCACAAGCTTGGGGATGCTATGTTTGACGAAGATGATATTTTCTGTCCCCCAAGTTTTGATGAGCAAATTTATTATGATGATAGTGTGCCTCCTATTTATTATGATTATACTGATGAAAGTGGGTTTGGAAGAGTGTCAACTTTAGGAAGTAATGATCCCAATATTTTGGAGGGTGTTGAATCTTATTGTGATAATTATGAAAGTGGATTTGTAGAGGTCATAACTTTATTTAGTGATGAATCCACTATTTCGGAAGAGGTTCCAATTGATTATGAGAACAAAGTTATATCTATGATGATTATAGTGATGACTTGTATGCTATTAAGAATAATGATAACCATGAAACTTGTCATCGTGATTTTAGTTTTCAACTGGATTATGCCTCACATGATAATTATTTTGTTGAGTTTGCTCACACTATTATTCATGCGAAGAAATTTGCTTATGTGGAGAGTAATAAGAATTCTATGCTTGTGCATCATGAGAATAATGCTTTATGTGATGGTTATATTGTTGAATTCATTCATGATGCTACTGAAAATTATTATGAGGGAGGAATATATGCTTGTAGGAATTGCAATAATATCAAGTTTCCTCTCTGTGTGCTTAAAGTTTTGAAGTTATGCTTGTTTTGCCTTCCTATGCTAGTTGATTATTGTTCCCATAAGTTGTTAGCTCACAAAATCCCTATGCATAGTAAGTGGGTTAGACTTAAATGTGCTAGTCATATTCTTCATGATGCTCTCTTTATGTTTCAATTCTTATCTTTTATGTGATCATCATTGAAATCATCATGCCTAGCTAGGGGCGTTAAACGTTATCGCTTGTTGGGAGGCAACCCAATTTTTATTTTTTTCTGCTTGATTTTCACTCCTGTTTAGTAATAAATAATTTATCTAGCATCTGTTTAGATGTGGTTTTATGTTTTAATTAGTGTTTGTGCCAAGCAGAACCTTTGAAAAGACTTGGGTGAAGTCTATGCGATCTTGCTGTAAAAAACAAAAACTTTTGCGCTTATGAGATTAGCTGCCATTCTTTACTGGAGAGTGCTTTTAGGTTGATTATTTTTGCAGATGATTAATAGACAAATTCCTCAGGTACACCAGTTTATTTCAGAATTTTTGGAGTTACATAAATATTAGAATGATACAGATTACTACAGACTGTTCTGTTTTTGACAGATTCTGTTTTCTATGTATTGTTTGCTTATTTTGATGAATCTATGAGTAGTTTCGGAGGGTATGAACCATAGAGAAGTTGGAATACAGTAGATATTACACCAATATGAATTTAATAATGAGTTCAAAACAGTACCTAAGTGGTGATTTATTTTCTTATACCAAAGGATCTTACGAGTTTTGTGTTGTGAAGTTTTCAAGTTTTGGGTAAAGATTCGATAGATTACGGAATAAGGAGTGGCAAGAGCCTAAGCTTGGGGATGCCCAAGGCACCCCAAGGTAATATTCAAGGACAACCAAGAGCCTAAGCTTGGGGATGCCCCGGATGGCATCCCCTCTTTCGTCTTCGTTCATTGGTAACTTTACTTGGAGCTATATTTTTATTCACCACATGATATGTGTTTTGCTTGGAGCGTCATTTTATTTTCTTTTGTTTTGCTTGCTGTTTGAATAAAATACCAAGATCTGGAATTCTTAAATGTTAGAGAGTCTACACATAGTTTCATAATTATTCAACTACTCATTTATCTTCACTTATATCTTTTGGAGTAATTTCTCATTTGCTCTAGTGCTTCACTTATATCTTCTTAGAGCATGGTGGTAGTTTTATTTTGAAATTGTTGATTTCACATGCTTCACTTATATTATTTTGAGAGTCTTTTAGAACAGCATGGTAATTTGCTTTGGCTATAAAATTAGTCCTAATATGATAGGCATCCAAGATGGGTATAATAAAAACTTTCATATAGAGTGCATTAATTACTATGAGAAGTTTGATACTTGATAATTGTTTTGAGATATAAAGATGGTGATATTAGAGTCGTGCTAGTTGAGTAATTGTGAAATTGAGAAATACTTGTGTTGAGGTTTGCAAGTCTCGTAGCATGCACATATGGTAATTGTTGTGTGACAAATTTGAAGCATGAGGTGTTCTTTGATTGCTTTCCTTATGAGTGGCGGTGGGGGACGAGCGATGGTCTTTTCCTACCAATCTATCCCCCTAGGAGCATGCGCGTAGTGCTTGGTTTTGATGACTTGTAGATTTTTGCAGTAAGTATGTGAGTTCTTTATGACTAATGTTGAGTCCATGGATTATACGCACTCTCACCCTTCCATCATTGCTAGCTTCTTCGGTACCGTGCATTGCCCTTTCTCACCTCGAGAGTTGGTGCAAACTTTGCCGGTGCATCCAAACCCCGTGATATGATACGCTCTATCACACATAAGCCTCCTTATATCTTCCTCAATACAGCCACCATACCTACCTATTATGGCATTTCCATAGCCATTCCGAGATACATTGCCATGCAACTTCCACCGTTCTGTTTATTATGACATGCTTTATCATTGTCATATTGCCTTGCATGATCATGTAGTTGACCGTATTTGTGGCAAAGCCACCATCCATAATTTTTCATACATGTCACTCTTGATTCATTGCACATCCCGGTACACCGCCGGAGGCTTCTACATAGAGTCATATTTTGTTCTAAGTATCGAGTTGTAATTCTTGAGTTGTAAGTAAATAAAAGTGTGATGATCTTCATTATTATAGTATTGTCCCATGTGAGGAAAGGATGATGGAGACTATGATTCCCCCACAAGTCGGGATGAGACTCCGGACAAAAAAAAGAGGCCAAAAAAAGAGAGAAGGCCCAAACAAAAAGAGAGAGAGAGAGAAAAAGAGAGAAGGGGCAATGTTACTATCCTTTTTCCATACTTGTGCTTCAAAGTAGCACCATGATCTTCATGATAGAGAGTCTCTTATTTTGTCACTTTCATATACTAGTGGGAATTTTTCATTATAGAACTTGGCTTGTATATTACAATGATGGGCTTCCTCAAATTGCCCTAGGTCTTCGTGAGAAAGCAAGTGTGAGGCACACCCACTTAGTTTCTTTTGTTGAGCTTTCATACATTTATAGCTCTAGTGCATCCGTTGCATGGCAATCCCTACTCCTTGTATTGACATCAATTGATGGGCATCTCCATAGCCCGTTGATTAGTCGCGTCGATGTGAGACTTTCTCCCTTTTGTCTTCTCCATACAACCTCCATCATCATACTCTGTTCCACCTATAGTGCTATGTCCATGGCTCGCGCTCATATATTGCGTGAAAGTTGAAAAAGTTTGAGAATACTAAAGTATGAAACAATTGCTTGGCTTGTCATCGGGGTTGTGCATGATGGGAGCATTTTGTGTGACGAAAATGAAGCATGGCCAAACTATATAATTTTGTAGGGATGAGCTTTCTTTGGCTATGTTATTTTGAAAAGACATAATTGCTTGGTTAGTATGCTTGAAGTATTATTGTTTTTATGTCAATATTAAACTTTTGTCTTGAATCTTATGGATCTGAATATTCTTGCCACAATAAAGAAGATTACATTGATAAATATGTTAGGTAGCATTCCACATCAAAAATTCTGTTTTTATCATTTACCTACTCGAGGACGAGTAGGAATTAAGCTTGGGGATGCTTGATACGTCTCCAACGTATCTATAAATTTTTATTGTTCCGTGCTATTATATTATCCATCTAGGACTTTTTATATGCATTTATATGCTATTTTTATATGATTTTTGGGACTAACCTATTAACCTAGAGCCCAGTGCTAGTTTCTGTTTTTCCTTGTTTTTGAATGTCGCGGAAAAGGAATACCAAACGGAGTCCAATTGACCTGAAATTTCATGGAGATTGTTTTCGGACTAGAAGAAGCACAAGGAGTACCAGAGATGGACCAGAAGAGTCCCGAGGCCACCATGAGGGTGGAGGGCGCGCCCTACCCCCTGGGCGCGCCCCCTAACTCGTGGCCGCCTCGTGGACACCCCTGACTTGTTCCCGACGCCAACACCTCTTATATATCCACAAAATTCCAGAACATAACCTAGATCGGGAGCTCCGCCGCCGCAAGCCTCTGTAGCCACCAAAAACCAATCGGGACCCTGTTTCGGCACCCTGTTGGAGGGGGGATCCTTCACCGGTGGCCATCTTCATCATCCCGGCGCTCTCCATGACGAGGAAGGAGTAGTTCACCCTCGGGGCTGAGGGTATGTACCAGTAGTTATGTGTTTGATCTCTGTCCCTCTCGTGTTCTTGATTCGGCACGATCTTGATGTATCGCAAGCTTTGCTATTATAGTTGGATCTTATGATGTTTCTCCCCCCTACTCTCTTTTTGATGGTCTGAGTTTTCCCTTTGAAGTTATCTTATCGGATTGAGTCTTTAAGGATTTGAGAACACTTGATGTATGTCCCGCATGTGCTTATCTGTGGTGAAAATGGGATATTCACGTGATCTACTTGATTTTTGTTTTGGTGATCAACTTGCGGGTTCAGTGACCTTGTGAACTTATGCATAAGGGTTGGCACACGTTTTCGTCTTGACTCTCCGGTAGAAACTTTGGGGCACTCTTTGAAGTTCTTTGTGTTGGTTGAATAGATGAATCTGAGATTGTGTGATGCATATCATATAATCATACCCGCGGATACTTGTGGTGATATTGGAGTATCTAGGTGACATTAGGGTTTTGGTTGATCTGTGTGTTAAGGTGTTCTTCTAGTACGAACTCTAGGATAGATCGAACGGAAAAAATAGCTTCGTGTTATTTTACTACAGACTCTTGAATAGATCGATCAGAAAGGATAACTTTGAGGTGGTTTCATACCCTACAATAATCTCTTCATTTGTTCTCCGCTATTAGTGACTTTGGAGTGACTCTTTGTTGCGTGTTAAGGGATAGTTATATGATCCAATTATGTTATTATTGTTGAGAGAACTTGCACTAGTGAAAGTATGAACCCTAGGCCATGTTTCCTAGCTTTGCAATACCATTTGTGCTCACTTTTATCATTAGTTACCTTGCTGTTCTTATAATTTCATATTACAAAAACCTATATCTACCATCCATATTGCACTTGTATCACCATCTCTTCGCCGAACTAGTGCACCTATACAATTTACCACCGTATTGGGTGTGTTGGGGACACAAGAGACTCTTTGTTATTTGGTTGCAGGGTTGTTTGAGAGAGACCATCTTCATCCTACGCCTCCCACGCATTGATAAACCTTAGGTCATCCACTTGAGGGAAATTTGCTACTGTCCTACAAATCTCTGCACTTGGAGGCCCAACAACGTCTACAAGAAGATGGTTGTGTAGTAGACATCACGCACCCCCCATGGGCTTGTCCGATTTGGACTAGGAGGGGGCGGCGCCCCCCTCCTTCCTTCTCCCCTCTTCCTCCTTACTTCTTCTCCTACTTGGACTAGGAAAGGGGGAAACCTACTCCTACTAGGAGTTGGAATCCCCCCTTGGGCGCGCCCCTTGTGGCCGGACCTCCTCCTTCTCACCTCCGTTATATACAGGGGAGGTGGGCACCCCATAGACACACAAGTTGATCTTTATCCGTGTGCGGTGCCCCCTCCACAGTTTTCCACCTCGGTCATATTGTCGTAGTGCTTAGGCGAAGCCCTGCGCCGGTAACTTCATCATCACCGTCACCGCACCGTCATGCTGATGGAACTCTCCCTCGGTCTCAACTGGATCAAGAGTTCGAGGGACGTCACCGAGCTAAACGTGTGCTGATCGTGGAGGTGTTGTGCGTTCGGTACTTGGATCGGTTGGATCACGAAGGCGTTCGACTACATCAACCGCGTTACTAAATGCTTTTGCTTTCGGTCTATGAGGGTACGTGGACACACTGTCCCCGCTCGTTTTTATGCTTCTCCTAGATAGATCTTGCGTGATCGTAGGATTTTTTTTGAAATACTACGTTCCCCAACAGCAGGGTGTTTGACATTCATTCCCATTTCTTGCATGGAACTTAAGCATGCACCCAAGGACAAAGATATGATTTTTCAACCAATCTATATGCACTGGAGCATGTGCATGTAGTTCAAATTTGAATTATGCAGGTAAATGCATTGAAAAGTCACTTAATGCATAAAAATGTCCAAACGAACCTTGAAAAATCACAAAAAATAACACAACACTCCTGTTGTTCTATGTTGACACGAGAAAAAATTTGAAAGCAATAAGAGGCAATGGATATCGTTTACGCCCCAAAGTTGGGGCGTTCTCACCAAACCATCATGCTTGTTCGAGAAGCTCGGTTTGTGAGCAGCATATACCCAAACCTGCCCCAAATGGGACAAAAATTTACCACGGCATGTTGATGCCGCTCCATGATAGCATGCCAAGTTTCATGAATTTCAGACGAGTTTTGGATTTAGTAGAATTTAAAAACCAGGTATCTCAATGTTTGCGTCCGAGTGACGGTGGCAGGGTGTTTGACATTCATCCCCATTTCTTGCATGGGACCTAAGCATGCACCCAAGGACAAATATTTGATTTTTCAACCAATTTATATGCACTGGAGCATGTGCGTGTAGTTCAAATTTGAATTATGCACATAAATGCATTGAAAACTCACTTAATGCATAAAAATGTCCAAACGAACCCCGAAAAATCACAAAAAATAACACAACACTCCTGTTGTTTTTTGTTGACACGAGAAAAATTTTGAAAGCAATAAGAGGCAATGGATATCGTTTCGCCCCCAAAGTTGGGGCGTTCCCTACTGAAACAATCATGTTGGTTGTGAGAAGCTCTAGTTTGTGAGAAGCATATACCCAAACCTGCCCCAAATGGGACAAAAAATTTACCACGACATGTTGATGCAACACCATGATAGCATGCCAAGTTTCATGAATTTCAGACGAGTTTTGGATTTACTAGTATTTAAAAACCATATATCTCAATATTTGCGACCGAGTGACGGGGCCAGGGTGTTTGACATTCATTCCCATTTCTTGCATGAGACCTAAGCATGCACCCAAGGACAAAGATTTGATTTTTCAACCAATATATATATGCACTAGAGCATGTGCATGTAGTTCAAATTTGAATTATGCACATAAATGCAGTGAAAACTCACTTAATGCATAAAAATGTCCAAACGAACCCTGAAAAATCAAAAAAAAAATAACACAACACTCCTGTTGTTCTATGTTGACACGAGAAAAAAATTTGAAAGCAATAAGAGGCAATGGGTATAATTTCGCCCCCAAAGTTAGGGCGTTCCCTACCAAAACCATCATGCTTGTTGTGAGAAGCTCTGGTTTGTGAGAAGCATATACCCAAACCTGCCCCAAATGGGACAAAAAATTTACCACGACATGTTGATGCCGCTCCATGATAGCATTCCAAGTTTCATGAATTTCAGACGAGTTTTTGATTTACTAGAATTTCAAAACCAGGTGTCTTAATGTTTGTGGCCGAGTGACGGTGGCAGGTTGTTTGACATTCATTCCCATTTCTTGCATGGGACCTAAGCATGCACCCAAGGATAAAGATTTGATTTTTCAACCTTATATGCACTGGAGCATGTGCATGTAGTTCAAATTTGAATTATGCAGGTAAATGCATTGAAAACTCACTTAATGCATAAAAATGTCCAAACGAACCCCGAAAAATCAAAAAAATAACACAACACACCTCTTGTTCTATGTTGACACGAGAAAACATTTGAAAGCAATAAGAGGCAATGCATATCGTTTCGCCCCCAAAGTTAGGGCGTTCCCTACCGAAACCATCATGCTTGTTGTGAGAAGCACTGGTTTGTGAGAAGCATATACCCAAACTTGCCCCAAATGGGACAAAATATTTACCACGACATGTTGATGCCGCTCCATGATAGCATGCCAAGTTTCATGAATTTCAGACGAGTTTTGGATTTACTAGAATTTGAAATCCAGGTATCTTAGTATGTTTGCGGCCGAGTGACGGTGGCAGGGTGTTTGAAATTCATTCCCATTTCTTGCATGGGATCTAAGCATGCACCCAAGGACAAATATTTTATTTTTCAACCAATTTATTTGCACTGGAGCATGTGTGTGTAGTTCAAATTTGAATTATGCACATAAATGCATTGAAAACTCACTTAATGCATAAAAATGTCCAAACGAACCCCGAAAAATCACAAAAAATAACACCACACTCCTGTCGTTCTATGTTCACACGAGAAAAAATTTGAAAGCAATAAGCTGCAATGGATATCGTTTCGTCCCCAAAGTTGGGGCGTTCCCTACTGAAACCATTATGCTTGTTGTGAGAAGCTCTAATTTGTGAGAAGCATATACCCAAACCTGCCCCAAATAGGACAAAAAATTTACCATGCCATGTTGATGCCGCTCCATGATAGCATGCCAAGTTTCATGAATTTCAGACAAGTTTTGGATTTACTAGAATTTAAAAACCAGGTATCTCAATGTTTGCGGCCGAGTGACGGTGGCAGGGTGTTTGAAATTCATGCCCATTTCTTGCATGAGACCTAAGAATGCACCCAAGGACAAAAGATTTGTTTTTTCAACCAACTTATATGCACTGGAGCATGTGCATGTAGTTCAAATTTGAATTATGCACATAAATGCATTGAAAACTCACTTAATGCATGAAAATGTCCAAACGAACCCCAAAAAATCACAAAAAATAACACAACACTCCTGTCATTCTATGTTGACACGAGAAAAAAATTGAAAGCAATTAGAGGCAATGGATATCGTTTCGTCCCCAAAGTTGGGGCGTTACCTACCGAAACCATCTTGCTTGTTGTGAGAAGCATATACCCAAAACTGCCCCAAATGGGACAAAAAATTTACCAAGGCATGTGTATGCCGCTCCATGATAGCATTCCAAGTTTCATGAATTTCAGACGAGGTTTTGATTTATTAGAATTTCAAAACCAGGTATCTTAATGTTTGTGGCCGAGTGACGGTGGCAGGGTGTTTGACATTCATTCCCATTTCTTGCATGGGATCTAAGCATGCACCCAAGGACAAAGATTTGATTTTTCAACCAATTTATATGCACTGGAGCATGTGCATGTAGTTCAAATTTGAATTATGCATGTAAATGCATTGAAAACTCACTTAATGCATAAAAATGTCCAAACGAACCCCGAAAAATCACAAAAAATAACACCACACTCCTCTTGTTGTATTTTGACACGAGAAAAAATTTGAAAGCAATAAGAGGCAATGGATATCGTTTCGCCCCCAAAGTTGTGGCGTTCCCTACTGAAACCATCATGCTTGTTGTGAGAAGCACTCGTTTGTGAGAAGCATATACCCAAACCTGCCCAAATGGGACAAAATATTACCACGACATGTTGATGCCGCCCCATGATAGCATGCCAAGTTTCATGAATTTCAGACGAGTTTTGGATTTACTAGAATTTAAAACCCAGGTATCTCAATGTTTGCGGCGGAGTGATGGTGGCAGGGTGTTTGACATTCATTCCCATTTCTTGCATGGGACCTAAGCATGCACCCAAGGACAAATATTTAATTTTTCAACCAATTTATATGCACTCGAGCATGTGAGTGTAGTTCAAATTTGAATTATGCACATAAATGCTTTGAGAACTCACTTAATGCATAAAAATGTCCAAACGAACCCCGAAAAATCACAAAAAATAACACCACACTCCTGTCGTTCTATGTTGACACGAGAAAAAATTTGAAAGCAATAAGAGGCAATGGATATCGTTTCGTCCCCAAAGTTGGGGCGTTCCCTACTGAAACCATCATGCTTGTTGTGAGAAGCTCTGGTTTGTGAGAAGCATATACCCAAACCTGCCCCAAATGGGACAAAACATTTACCATGCCATGTTGATGCCGCTCCATGATAGCATGCCAAGTTTCATGAATTTCAGACAAGTTTTGGATGTACTAGAATTTAAAAACCAGGTATCTCAATGTTTGCGGCCGAGTGACAGTGGCAGGGTGTTTGAAATTCATTCCCATTTCTTGCATGGGACCTAAGCATGCACCCAAAGACAAAAGATTTGTTTTTTCAACCAATTTATATGCACTGGAGCATGTGCATGTAGTTCAAATTTGAATTATGCACATAAATGCATTGAAAACTCACTTAATGCATAAAAATGTCCAAACGAACCCCAAAAAATAACACAACACTCCTGCTGTTCTATGTTGACACGAGAAATTTTTTGAAAGCAATTAGAGGCAATGGATATCGTTTCGTCCCCAAAGTTGGGGCGTTCCCTACCGAAACCATCATGCTTGTTGTGAGAAGCATATACCCAAACCTGCCCCAAATGGGACTAAAAATTTACCACGCCATGTTGATGCCGCTCCATGATAGCATGCCAAGTTTCATGAATTTCAGACGAGTTTTGGATATACTAGAATTTAAAAACCAGGTATCTCAATGTTTGCGGCCGAGTGACGGTGGCAGGGTGTATGACATTCATTCCCATTTCTTGCATGGGACCTAAGCATGCACCCAAGGACAAAGATTTGATTTTTCAACCAATTTATATGCACTGGAGCATGTGCATGTAGTTCAAATTTGAATTATGCACATAAATGCATTGAAGACTCACTTAGTGCATAAAAATGTCCAAACGAACCCTGAATAATTCCAATTCTTTTGTGATCACTGCAGATAAAAGGTCTAGCAATCCAAACACCGTCCATGGCCGCTGTGACCCCATTATGTAATTCAAATCAAGACGAAAAATCAAGTAGATCCCACACAGTTCATTATAACCAACCGTGTGAGATGCAGCACAAAATATCTTGGAGCATCGTCGGAGTATAGTACGCATACGGCTTACACGAGAAGGTGCGACGGCTACAGTCCACAGCCTGTTCTGAATAAGGGACCGTGTCTGATGACACTTTGTGCGCCAGTTTTTTTGCTGAAGCGATTCCAAATTTTCGGCTTCCGCAGAAATATCTACCTCCCCGCCCCTCCCCCATACCAAAAGCCACATTTCCCCTGTTTCCGCCTTTCTTTCCAAGTTGAAACCTTCACTCCTTGCTTGCAGCGCTGCCGCCTCCTCGCCGGCGACCCTCCTTCACGCTGCTCGGCCTCACCTATCTAGGCAGGTAATCCACACCCGACCCCCATCCTCCTCCTCCTTCCACATCCCACATGCCCCGATCGCCGGCGCGAGCGCGGCACCTTCCACCCAAATCACTGACCACTCCGCCAAATAAGCGCCGGCCTAAGCCATGGTGCATGCAGTATAGCCATGACCTCAAGGAGCATTTGGCAGCGGAGAAGAAAATCGCGGCCGCACGCGCGGATGAGGTCGCGATGGCTGCCATTCGTGCCGAGCCCCAGATCTTGGAGGAGCACCTCGCCGTCGAGGCCGCCGTTGACGCCTCGCGCGCCGACGCGGTTGGCTGCTTTAAACGACAGTTCGTGGCATTTTCTCGAGGCCACCGTCGGTGCCTTCGACGAAGACTACGTAGTATTTTCTCAGCGTGCACGTGCTTACCTCATCTCGAGAGCCAGCAGGTTGGTGCCCGGAGCGGTTCAGGCAACTCACCACTATAATGAGGGCACCATTATGCGGAGGCCTCGCCCTCTTCCATGTCCAAGGAGCCAATCGTCATTGATATCTCCGACAATGAGGAGTAGCTTGTCTTATTAGCTCACTATAAGGACCCATGTTCAGTTTGCTAGCTACTGCCTTTCCTTAACAAATTCTAGTGAATTGTGATATCTACTTTTACCATGCAATCTTCTGCTATAGTGTATATGTTCTATATGTCATGCAATCTGGTGTTCAATTAACTGCTTGGTTCACTTCTACAAATGTGATGTTCAATTCTTCAGGGTGCAATATTTCCAAGTTGTTAAGCATGCTTGGTTTGGTTAACTGTCTGATCTTCTATTAGGAGTATGTTATATTGTTCAATTGGTGTTTAGTTAACTGCTTGGTTCATTTGTTGTGGCTTGGTTCACTTGTTGTGGTGTTTAGTTAACTGCTTGGTTCAATTCTGCAATGCGATGTTCAATTGTTGTGGCTGCATTCTGTTATTGTATACCATGTGAGGAATAAATCGAATTTGGCTGTACTAAATACATGAGAAACAAATACAATTGCTACATTTCCAAGTTGTTAAGCATGCTTGGTTTGGTTAACTGTCTGATCTTCTATTAGGAGTATGTTATATTGTGCAATGTGGTGCTCAGTTAACGTTTGGTTCATTTGTTGTGGTGTTTAGTTAACTGCTTGGTTCAATTCTGCAATGCGAGGTTCAATTGTTGTGGCTGCATTCTGTTATTGTATACCATGTGAGGAATAAACCGAATTTGGTTGTACTAAATACATGAGGAACAAATACAATTGCTATATTTCCAAGTTGTTAAGCATGCTCGGTTTGGTTAACTATTTGATCTTCTATTAGGAGTATGTTATATTGTTGAGGCGGAGCATCCTACGGTCATCACCATGTCAAGAGTCTGTTTGGCAAGTGACACGTGCGACCTCTACTTCTCATACATAAAGGTGAATCTTCTCCTTTACAGGTGTTCACTTGACCCCTTCGAGGATGGTATACTACTTGACACTTCTCCCGTGTGCATGCATAGGTATTGTTGGAGCTTCACGGATGTCGAGGAGGAGTGCAAGCGCCAAGGAAACAATACACCATCCGCGAGGGAAGCTTGGAAGCGAAGACGGAAGAAGAAGGACATGCCCAGTCCAGAAAGGGCGGTACTACTGCCCAAAGCAAGCGGTACTACCGCTTAGACCCTCCAAGCGGTACTACCGCCCATGTGTCCGGTACTACCGCCCTGCCTGTGCGCAGCCATGGGCCTTTGGCCTTGTATCCCTCTCCCACTTACCCCTTCGTGGCTTAGACTATAAATAGACCACCTCCATCTCCTTTCTAGGGTTAGCAAATATGATAGCTCGTTTGTATGTGAGCTTTGCTCCTACCTATCTCTACTCTTGAGAGAGAGAGAGAGACCACTACTCCATTGGAGGCCAAGACCTCCATCTAGGAGAATATCCTACAGGATATCATCAAGACCCCCTCGTGGGAAGATCCGTCTAGGATATCGTCAAGACCTCATCTCCTCTTGGATTTGAGATGAACGCTACCTTGTATATTTCCCTTTGTTGTTCATGTACCTTGTGTATCTTGTGTGTTTGATTGTCTAGAGGATGTGTGATTGGACTTGTTCTTGAGTGTTTCCCCTTGTGATTTCTCCCCGTTCTTCCCCGTGTTCTTCGTGCTCTTCGAGAGATCCCACTCCAAACGTGAAAGATCGGCCTACACCGGGTTAGCCCTGTATCATATGGTATCATGAGCCACGTTGATCACGTTTTTGGAGCCCCTACCCTTTGTTTTCTAGCTTGATTTTGTTGATTTCGTCCTAAATCCGAAAATCCCCACCAAAAATAGCCCCCAATTTTTTTTGTGATTTGTTTGTTTGATGATGTTTTGTTGATTTTGATCCATGGATTTGCTTGGTTTCGAGTGGATATAGCATCTCCCCAAGTTTCCCCACTTTCCATCCACAAAATCTCTCCAATTTTGATCCCGAAATCATCCATTTCCGCCCCAAAATCGCGCCCCTATCCGGATTTGCAAAAAATCCCGACACGAGCGGTACTACCGCCCTTCCAAGCGGTACTACTGCCCTTCCAAGCGGCACTACCGCCCCTCCCAGAGCCAGATTTTACGAAAAAAAACCCGACAGGAGCGGTACTACCACCCATCCCAAGCGGTACTACCGCTTACAAGCGGTACTACCGCCCTCCCGAGCGGTACTTCCGCCCCTCCCAGTTTCAGCGTTCCGAGTTTCACTATTTCGGCCATAACTTTCACTCCCGGAGTCCGATTTTCGCGTTCTTTAGCTCGTTGAGTAGCTATTGACATCCCCCATGCATCTAGATAGGTTCCAACACCATTTGATTCCATCAAATTTTTCAAAATTTGGAAAGTTCGCCTAGGCCCTCCGAATGGATCTTGTAGCGACCCGACCCGAATGGATCAAGTCTCTGTGCTTTCGTGTCATCCCTGGATCGGTATGCTGACACACACAGTACTCGAAGGATTTATAACAGAGGTAAATCACATGTATAAAGTAACGTAAATACTATTACCTCGATCCAAACATATAGCGGAAGCAACAAGGTTGTGGATTCCCATCAACACCAACGGCAAAGTTGAGTATAGGAAATCGTAACCCTAACGTATCACTTACTCGTCGTCTGAAAATTCTGCAACATGAAAAGTTGCAGCCCGAAAACGGGTCAGCACATGGAATATGCTGGCAATGTAACACATAGAGAGTAATGAAAGAATAGGCTATACTACATGCATATATGGCTGGTGGAAAGCTCCATGGTTACAGTTTTTGCGAAAAGCCAATTTTTCCCTACTTCAAAGGAATAAATTTATTTAACTATCATGGTGGTTGTGAAACATTGAGAATGGTTGACAGCATCCTCAATCCCAATTAAAAGTACTCATTAAACCCAACCAAATTATATTAAGTAACATGATGAGATCAACAGGAAAATCCAAGTACTAGATACTCAAAATTGTCCATAACCGGGGACACGGCTAACCATGATTAGTTTGTACACTCTGCAGAGGTTTGCGCACTTTTCCCCACAAGACTCGATCGCCTCCGTTTGGTTTCTCGCACTACATGGTGTTTGAGAAACGGATGACCGAGACATAGTCTTTCAGAAGCGCTAGCACCTTACATGTGGGTAGACCGTACCAACCTACATCCCCTACATCTGCTAGTCTGCCCGTAAGAGTTCGCACAACTTAGTCAACTACGCCAGAGCCCATAATGGCTTATGGCTGCACACGGAAGTTTCTAGTTTGAATAATCTCATGATCCCTTTGGGCCTGGGTGGCAGTCCGAAGAAATACAGGCAAGTCCTGATGGAAACCAGGTGCCTCAATCCACCCAGATGTGTGTTTAGGTTGCCACCTTAGATAAACCATTAAATAACAATCTCACATCTGTCATGGATATTCACTCACCCAATCCACGTCTACTAGCATAGCATGGCATAACAGCAAACGTAGAAGTAACTCCCAAGGTTTCATAAGTAAAACAGGTAATAGGTACTACCTCAAATCTACTTCCCAATCCCACAATTTAATTAGATCCTAAACATGCAAGTGTTTGAGGGTTTGATCTAATGCATAAAACTGGGTAGTAGAAAAGGTATGATCAAGTGTCACTTACCTGCAAAGTTGATGAAGATGGTTCGCACTCAAAACTCTTGATAGCTCTACTCGTCACACTCCGGTCAATCTATCGTAATCAAGCAATAGTAACCACACATAAGCAATCACCAAAAGATCGGAAAGAGCGAAGAAAACAATTCGGAAAACGTCAAAACCAAATCAAATAACTCTTGCAGCATAAAACAATTTCTAACAATACCAAAATTATGTGAATTTGGCCTTATCAGAAAGTTTAGGTCAAGAGCTTCGATCAGCAAAAAGAATCAACTAAATCGGAGTTACGAAACTCAAGTTATGATCAAACGATGTTCAAATACAAATCTGTTTGAATTCAAATTTTAAAACTTTCAGAAACATGTTTGAGTTGTATTACTGGATAGAGGAGATCATAACGAAGAAGTGGGCGTTGGTTTCATGGATTCCGACTTGCAGTAAAAAGTTATAGCCGCTTGAAGATTAGGGACTACGGATAGGTCCATGACGGAAATTAAAAATAAAAGAAAAATCTATCGAGCGAACGCCGCTAAACAAAACCGAAAGAAAAACCGCGAGAAAATCGATCTAGGGTTTGGAAAGGAAACCAAACGAAAAACCGATCTAGAAAACGGAACGGAAACCGATCTAGAAAACGGAACGGAAACCGATCTAGAAAACGTGCTGGCGCTGGGCTAGTACCTCAAGAGGCGAGGGCTCGGCGGTGGCGGCATAGGGGCGGCGGCGGCAAGTGGCGGCGGCGGGCTGCAGGGAGGGGCGGCGGCGCTTGGTGAGGGCGGCGGCGAGGGCGGCGGCGGCGGCACTGCTGCTGCTGCTGCGGAGGAGGAGAGGAGAGGAGAGTTGATTTGATGTGTTGGAGGGGGGTGCTTGGGTATTTATATTAGGGAGGGAAGGGGTTTTGCTTGGGGTAGGGGACAAGAAATAGATTAGGATTAGGAATCCTAGGAATAAAAAACGGAATAACAAAACGGGTCAAATTCTACTAGGAATCGTAAAAAATAGGAAACTTGGGGCTCTGGCTCCCTAGGTGCGTGGTGCGTTGGCCTTGTGGCCTTCGGCCGGCCGGTGACTTGGCGGCTTGGGCCTTTGGCCCAAGGCGCTGCGCTTTTTTTAAATTTTTTTTAACAGAGACAAATAAAAATAATAAAACCAAATAAATAAATATATCATATAGGCATATAATATATCAAAATTTTCAGAAAAAGATTTCCTACATGATGAACTTTATTCTAGCTTCAAATAAAATACACAAAATTCAAATAAAACAAACAGTGCTACTGCCCTAATAAAATCCACTGAAAATCATTTTAAAAATACCAAAATGATTTCAAATTAATTTCTCTCAATTTTCTAATGTAGGGAATCATGTTACCCTATTTTCCATATATTTTATTTTTAGAGAAAATAATTTGAATAAAACTCAAATAACTCCAATTGAAAAATAATTCAAAGGAACTTTGAATTTAATTCTTGAAACTCCCAACTCCTATTTCATATGTTTTGAAGAAGTCATTTTATCTTCTCTCGTGAAAATCATTGAGTTGCATAAAGTTTCAGAATTGGAAATATTTTCCAAATGAAATTCAAATATTTTCAACACCCCTTGTCATTTAAATAAATGGAAGAAGTCATGTCATCTTCTCTCCAGGGTTTTGTGATGAAAAGAATTTGAACTCCCGAAGTTCATAAAAGCAAAATGAAAGTTTGGGAAAGTCCTTTTATTCCCTCTCATTTAACTTTCAAAAGTTTCAATTCACTCACTTTCACCAATCAATCAAACAATCAATCAAATCTATCTATTTGTTTATAACATTCCAAAATTTAGAATTTTGGGATGTTACAAACTACCACCTTAAAATGAATCTCGTCCTCGAGATTCGGAGAGGCTAGAAAGAAATAGGTTAGGGTTTGGGGTCTTCTCAAAATCCATCGATCGTCTCCGGGGTCTCGGTGCTACCACCCTTAGAAGCATTGTTACGGTTCCATCAAAACTCAGATACTCCATCCTTATTGTTGATGTCGGTCTTCTCGATCGTAAGGATAATTCCTTCTCGGGCTCTTCCGTAGTGGCATAACCTTTTCCTCAATTCCTTTGTCCTTTCCTCTTGGTAAGGTTATCCCAAATTGGGTCTTCATTGTTTGACGGTCCGGCGCCAAGATTAAACAACTATCGATATCTCATGGTGGTCAACGATTTATGGTTTTCTCCTGCAGAAAACGGGTCTGGGTTGAACCTCACTGTATATCCTACGGTTGGCAACAACTGCCTTGTACAAGGGAAATACTTATACCATTCTAAGGTTCAAACAAGGTTTTGATCGTCGTCTCTCGACTACAGGTAAGTCACTCAGATTTACCATTCCATATAGCAAAGCGAATAATAAGAGTAAGTCGGTATGGTGATCAATCCATCCCGCACCCAAATCATTACCTTGTACATGGTTTAGTGAATCTCGCATTCTAACACTCGGTCATCCTCACAAGCATTGCAGAATTTCTCTTGTCGACGAACCAAGTTCGGAAAATCCATTGATTCTGCAGGCCAAACAAACATCTATCGTTCCTTAACAACTCTCAGGTCTTGCGTAAACTCCTATAGAATCGTCGGTTGATAAAATCATAACTCTTCCAGGGTTTTTCCTTCAGCAAGAGTGTGCTTGCTTCTTGGCAGGTCCTGGGGCCTATGGGTTATGGCCCATCTCATCACTTGCAAATTTTGAACTCATCATCTGGGTAACTGATCATTATCCCGACATCCAACTCCCTGGCATACTTAAATCCATCCAATTGTACTGTCTCTTTTCCTTATATTTGCACCAAACTAAGACGTGATTACTCAGACTCATCATGGAATTTCCATTGATCCATATTTCCAACATCATACCTCCTTTATATCCAATAACACTTCATCTCTTCATCCTCGTGGGATGTCCCACATACCGTGATAAAACTTATACTTATGAAATCCATACTCCACTTCGTGGAACCTCATTATCCTTTCCAGGGTCAAGCGTCCTTACAAGGAAATATTGGCCATCTCTGCATGGCACTTCTTCAATTGGAAAACGTGAAACACATCATGAACTCCTGACAGTCCTTCGGGTGACTTCAACTTGTTAGCCTATTCTCCCATACGCTCCAAAACTCGGTATGGTCCTACAAATCTCGGGGCTAACTTTCCCTTAACTCCAAATCGTTTAACTCCTCGCAGAGGTGGCACACAAAGATATGCTCTGTCTCCGATTTCATAGACTACCTCCTTGCATTTTTGAGTCTGCATAACTCTTCTGCCTGGACTGAGCTATCTTCAGTCTATCTCGAATCAACTTAACATTCTCTTCTGACTCCTTGATCATATTTGGTCCAAACAACTGACGGTCTCCAACTTCATCCCACATCAACGGTGTCTGGCTCCTTCTCCCATACAAAGCTTCAAAAGGGGCCATCTTTAAACTGACTTGGTAGCTGTTGTTGTATGAGAACTCCCCGTAGGGTAGATTATCATCACTACTAGATCCATAATCTAGTGCACACGCTCTCTACATGTCCTCCGGTATCTGATTGACTCTCTTGATTTATCCATCTGTCTGCGGATGAAAGGCTGTACTGAACTCTAGCCTAGTACCTAAAGTCTGGTGCGGCTGATTCCAAAACTTTGGGGTAAACTGTGTTCCTCTATGATGGTCCTCGGAACTCCATGCAGACATACGATCCTTGTCCAATATATCTTGGCCAACTTCGCACTCGTACTTCACTGGGATAAAGTGAGCCACTTTGGTCAAGCGAGTCAACTACTACCCAGATAGAATCATATCCCAATCGGGTTCTGGGAAATCCGGAAATGAAATCATGCCAAGATTATCCCACTTCCATTCGGGTATCGGCATAGGCTGTAGTAATCCTGCTGGCTTCTCATGCTCTGCTTTTACTTTCTCTGGCATGCATCACTTACGACTAAATACTCCATAATATCCTTCTTCATACCAGTCCACCAGAAACACTCCTTCAAATCCGAATACATCTTGGTGTTTCCAGGGCGAATCAAGTATGGTGAGTCATGAGCCTCCTGAAGCATTAACTTCCTGATCTCTGCATTATTGGGTATATGTACACTGTCCTCAAACCATAAGGTGTCGTGCTCATCCTTACGAAAACCTTTGGCCTTTCCTTTACTCATCCTATCTTTTACCTCAGAAATCTCTTTGTCATCCTCCTGAGCTTCACGGATCTTTCCCAACAATGTAGACTGAACTTCCATTGATGCAACAAAACCTTTTGGGAATAATCTCCAATCAAAGTTCCCTGAAAATCCTCGGCTAACTCCTTTGATAATCCTCCGATTATGAGGGTATTCGTCCTTGTGTTCCTTATGGGTGTGTCCTATTTCTCCATAGAGCTTGCATGCACAAGGTTTCTTCATATCCTTTCCATAAGGCTTCAACTTCTGGGACACAAACCGAGACTTTAGCAAAGTCAACTTAAATTCTTCCCAAGTGGTTACTCTTTGCAATCCATTGATGGTTTGGTACATCCTCCACCAAATAGCAGCACCTCTTTCAAAGCACTGAAGAGCATGCTGGGTCATATCCTTTCTGGCTGTAGGGTTATTCTTCATATGATCCTCCATGTTCTGAATCCACTGGTCTGTCTCCAATTGACGCATCGGTCCCGAAAATATGAGCTCATCTCCATTCATCTTCTATTGGGTCCATGGGTTTGGGGTGGGATAAGAGAGATCGAGAGGGATGCACACAATACAAACAATGGTTTTGAAAAGACAGATTTTATTGTGGCTGTTGGAAAACATCAAACAAATGACAGCTCACAATCGTCGCATCTAACGTAGGTATGTAACAGGGGTTTGGTCTTCTAACGGTCAATAAATCTTCAAAGTCATCAAACTCTTCCAATCTTGATCATGTCTCTGATGGCTCCTTCTGATCATGCTTGTCCTTCTCAAGTTCTTTTGCCAGATCATCTCTGTTGACGCGAAATCTCTCGCGACGTCCTTCAATATTTCTCGAGTTACGCTCCAACCGCCGGTTTCAACATCCTTGACATGATCCATGATCCTACTGTCCTTCGCCATCACAAATCTCCGGTATCTCGATGTTTTGCTCCTTCATCTTGTCTACTTTCAGCTTCGGGTCCCGAGTTCTTCACGAACTGCTTCCTTATCAAATCTGCTTCTGCAGATCCACCTTAAACTTCTTCATGTAATACTCCAGATCCCGGTGATACACCAGCTAAGGTTAAAACTCCAACGCTTGCGGTAGATGCTCCATCAGCTTTCTACCATCCAATCCTTCCATGCATCTGCATGCTTAACTCCGCACGGTGACAATAGCATAGGCGGCGATAACATCATGGATAGCGTGTTTCGCTCTTGTCATTTTCATGAGCTATCATTCCATAGTTGATATCTCCTGCCTTAGGGTTTTCCCGACAAAGCTTTGAATTCTAATGCTCCATGTTCCATTCTTTCTCCGATACACCTTGATCTCGGTTATTGATAACTTCCATAGTCTGCCAAGTTCCATAAGCGTAACCTTCCTAGGTCATACAAATCCGAATTTATTTGGAGCCTTCAAATCTCCTAGTCTTGGTCTTCACCGTTGTAGTTTCCGTTTACGGTAAAATCATCTTCATTCCAAATGGTCTTAGTTGTCCGATATCTTGTCTCCTTGGAGTGGTCTCACCACCAAATCTTCGAGTGGTCAAAAGGAAAAGGGTATGGTCTCACTAAAAGGAATATTTGAATAAGCTCGAAGAGAAGAGAGGTAAAAGATCTTTTGAAAATGAAGTTGTAGAGAAAATCTTTCCTATGGGCTTATCAGTTTCTAGGGTCATGTCCTCACAGTCAACATGTGCTCGATACCATCTTGTAGCGACCCGACCGAATGGATCAAGTCTCGTGCTTCGTGTCATCCTCGGATCGGTATCTTGACACACACAAGATCAAGGATTTATAACAGAGGTAAATCACATGTATAAAGTAACGTAAATACTATTACCTCGATCCAAACATATAGCGGAAGCAACAAGGTTGTGGATTCCCATCAACACCAACGGCAAAGTTGAGTATAGGAAATCGTAACCCTAACGTATCACTTACTAAATCGTTCGAAAATTCTGCAACATGAAAAGTTGCAGCCCGAAACGGGTCAGACATGGAATATGCCGCAATGTAACACATAGAGAGTAATGAAAGAATAGGCTATACTACATGCATATATGGCTGGTGGAAAGCTCCATGGTTACAGTTTTTGCGAAAAGCCAAGACATAGTCTTTCAGAAGCGCTAGCACCTTACATGTGGGTAGACCGTACCAACCTACATCCCCTACATCTGCTAGTCTGCCCGTAAGAGTTCGCACAACTTAGTCAACTACGCCAGAGCCCATAATGGCCTATGGCTGCACACGGAAGTTTCTAGTTTGAATAATCTCATGATCCCTTTGGGCCTGGTGTAGCGACCTGACCCAAAATCGGTCAAATCTACGTGGTCTGCATTCCATCCCAAGATCATGCCGGTACTCACAAGACATCGATAAAGTAATCAAAGTTCAATCACACCTGAATATCATTAAACGATTCTCATATAGAGTCTTTATTACAAGGAATAAATTCGCTCAAGGCCAACTCATGAGAAATAAACTAAAATGCTGCGGAGCGTCGAGGTAAAGCGAGTCCATCCGACTCAAAGGGCAATCGCTAAGCGCGAGCGTAGCCTCACTCCCGATCGGAATAAATCTCGCAACATAATACGTTGCAGCCATGTAGGTCAGCTTTTGGAATAAGCTGGCAAGTCATGAAGAATAATAATAATAAGGTTACTAACACTATATGCATTTTTGGCTGTGGAGCTCTAAGTTTCATCATTTTGCGAAAAGCAGATTTTATCCTACTACAGTGGACTTGCTTGCAAATTACTACAATTGTTGGTAGTTATTGAGATGGTTCCGCCAACCAATATCTCGTTCCCAAATTATTATTAAGTCATAAACCCTCAAATTAAATCCATTAATTTTAGTGTTGAGATATCCGAATACTTCCAAGGTCCAGAGGCTCAAATGTCCGTGAATCGGGACACGGCTAATCGATTAGGTTATAACTCTCTGCAGAGATTTGCGACTTTCCCGCAAGAATCATTCCTCCTTTAAAGTCTTCGCACTTCATGGTGTTTGAAGACGGACGAATGAAACAGGTCTTCCAAAGAGTTCTTCCGCCACCGCCGGTACCCATCCAATCCTACCGCTCGTCTACTTCTCGTAGTACCGCCCAGCCAGCGTCACTACTAGGGTCAACCCAGCAAGAGCCCATAATGGCTTGCGGCTGCACAGTAAGCTTCCGTCATGGGGCATCCATCCTTCTCTTCGTGGCTGGGTGAAGCTTTCGCAGGATGTCATGGCGCTTCTCCATGCATCCCGCCACCACTGGGTGCTCCAGGGTGCCCGTCAACCGTCCTCCACCCAGTAGTGATTTTCCGAAGTCCATCTTGATCATTGTAGTCCATGGGTTGTCATCATCATTGACTCTCACATCTTGCTTATGAATTTCACTCATCCCAAATCCCGCTCACGAGCATAGCAAAGTTACTACTACGTCCGGGGTCATGGTAACAAGGATTGGTTCATCCTACCACATGATACTACTCAAGTTTAATGACTTCAAGATTTCACTACTGCATGCAATGGTGGGGTGGTGACAACTACTAATGCACAAAAACATAGGTATAGAAATAACATGATCAAAACTTGCCTTGCTGATGATCCTCGTAAGCTAAAGAGTCGTAGTAGCAAGCTTCGCACTCCGGAAACTCTACCGAGACAAACAATAACACAATAAGCATAAAGCAAGAGGATCACACAAGATAACAAATGGTAACATAGCACAACAAAACAATCAAAACCAAATCCAAAAGAAAAACTCAAAGAAACCAATTCAAAGTTTTTCCCTGCTCCAAACAATAACAAAAATAGTTTTTATATAACAAAAATTCCTTAAAATAACCTAATCATGGTTTTAGGTAAACTTAACAAAAAGGATTCACTAAGCAACTAGGAGCAAAAAGAATTAATTAAAAGCTATTATAAAACTCATTTTAGGCCTAATCCAATTTCCATTAAGAAAATAATTTAAAACTTTTATTAATTATAAATAAAAGTTCATCTAATGGAGTGACAGAAACTAACCTAGAATAACTAATCACATGTTAAAATAAATTAATTTACTAATTAATTAATTAGGAAAACAGGAACTAGTTAATTAATTAGGATTAATTGGATTCTGTCTAAAATTAATTATTTATTAATCCTAAAATACCCAAATTAATTTCTAGGGTTTGTCAATGTCAAAATAAAGTGATGACAAAAGAATCATGCAAAATAATTTTTCTAACTAAAGTTATAGCAGATTTGCTATTCTGACTAAAACAATATTAAAGCATTTTTAATTATTTTTAACATAGTTATATATATATTTTTCAGAAACTACATAAAATTTGCAATCCAACAAAAAAGAATCACTCAAAATATTAAACAGAATAAAAGATATACATTTTGAAAACTGAAACTATTCGCTAAAACAGAAAATCAAAATAAAAAGAAAAGGCCTAATGGGCCTATATCAGTATACGTATGTTAGATAGGCTAAACGGGCCCTAGGTTTAAACTAACGAACCGGCCTAATAAAAATAAACCTAAACTAAAATTAAACCGATCGGACCGGCCGGTTTTATTAATAAAACCTACCCCTTGGGGCTTTAATCTAGGCCATCGATCTAAGATCGGACGGTGGGGTGCTGCGGGGACTTACCGACTCCATGACGGCGGCGGCGGCGGGCGAAAGTGCTCCGAGGCGTCTCAGGCGTCGGGAGCTCCATGACTCGTCGGGGATGCGCACGAGCACGGGAAGGGTTCGGTGGTGTTGGGAGGTCGGGTGGACCCGGGTGGCGTCGGCGGCGACTTTGGCGGCGGTGGCGAGCTCGGGACTCGGTGAGCTTCTAAGGAGAGGAGAGGGGTCCGCGAGGCTAGGGGGGAATGGGGTGCAGAGGGCTCGGCTTATAGCCTGGGGTCCGCGAGCTTGAAGGGATCGGGGTGATCGGGGGATCCCGGATCCTTCGGGATCCGGTGGATCTCCGCCGAGTGGCGTGGCGTGGGCGAGGGGGAAGAAGAGGGGGGGGTCCCACGGGTCAGCGAGAGGGAGGGAGCGGCGAGGGGGTCGGGTGGCCGAAGCCTAGGGGGTTCGGGCGAGGGGCGAGAGGGGTGGTCGGTTGGGCTGGCCTGTTGGCCTAGTGGGCCGGCTGGCTTGGGCCAGGCGCGGGGCTGAGGGGTGAGGCGGCGCTGGCTGGGCCTGGGGTGGCCTGGCTGGCGCCCCTGGGGTTTTTTTCTTTTATTTTTTTAATAAAACTAAAACAAAAATAAAATCAAATCTAGAAATAATTTATATAGGGTATATATATACCAAAATGATCAGGGGAATATTCCCTTTCATTTGAACATTTTTCCAAAGTCAAAATCCAAACTTCATAAAAATCTATTTTTTTCAAATTCAAATAAAATTCAGATTTGAATTCCAATTCTTTTGGCATTGTTTCCTCTGATATTTTTGGAGTGTCATGTTTGCTCCTCTCATACTTTTGATCAAGTATTTATCAGGCTTAGTTTTTGAATTGTTTCCCACATGCCAAAGTTTGAAATTCAAATTCAAAACTCAACTTGCTCTGAAACTTCAAATGGCATTCAAATTCAAACAGAATGCATAGGATGCTTAGCTATAATTGTAAAACATTCCAAATAGGAAATTTGGGATGTTACACCTGGGTGGCGGTCCGAAGAAATACAGGCAAGTCCTGATGGAAACCAGGTGCCTCAATCCACCCAGATGTGTGTTTAGGTTGCCACCTTAGATAAACCATTAAATAACAATCTCACATCTGTCATGGATATTCACTCACCCAATCCACGTCTACTAGCATAGCATGGCATAACAGCAAACGTAGAAGTAACTCCCAAGGTTTCATAAGTAAAACAGGTAATAGGTACTACCTCAAATCTACTTCCCAATCCCACAATTTAATTAGATCCTAAACATGCAAGTGTTTGAGGGTTTGATCTAATGCATAAAACTGGGTAGTAGAAAAGGTATGATCAAGTGTCACTTACCTGCAAAGTTGATGAAGATGGTTCGCACTCAAAACTCTTGATAGCTCTACTCGTCACACTCCGGTCAATCTATCGTAATCAAGCAATAGTAACCACACATAAGCAATCACTCAAAAGATCGGAAAGAGCGAAGAAAACAATTCGGAAAACGTCAAAACCAAATCAAATAACTCTTGCAGCATAAAAAAATTTCTAACAGTACCAAAATTATGTGAATTTGGCCTTATCAGAAAGTTTAGGTCAAGAGCTTCGATTAGAAAAAAGAATCAACTAAATCAGAGTTACGAAACTCAAGTTATGATCAAACGATGTTCAAATACAAATCTGTTTGAATTCAAATTTTAAAACTTTCAAAAACATGTTTGAGTTGTATTACTGGATAGAGGAGATCATAACGAAGAAGTGGGCGTTGGTTTCGTTGGATTCCGACTTGCGAGTAAAAAGTTATAGCCGTTTGAAGATTAGGGACTACGGATAGGTCCATGACGGAAATTAAAATAAAAGAAAAATCTATCGAGCTTAACGCCGCTAAACAAAACCGAAAGAAAAACCGCGAGAAAATCGATCTAGGGTTTGGAAAGGAAACCAAACGAAAAACCGATCTAGAAAACGGAACGAAACCGATCTAGAAAACGGAACGGAAACCGATCTAGAAAACGTGGACGCGGCTGGGCTAGTACCTCAAGAGGCGAGGGCTCATGGTGGCGGCGTAGGGCGGCGGCGGCGGCGGCAAGTGGCGGCGGCGGCGCTGGTGAGGGGCGGCGGCGCTGGTGAGGGCGGCGGCGGCGCTGGTGAGGGGCGGCGGGGCGGCGGCGGCGGGCTATGGCGGCGGCGGCACTGCTGCATGGAGGAGGAGGAGGAGAGGAGAGAGAGTTGATTTGATGTGTTGGAGGGGGTGCTTGGGTATTTATATTAGGGAGGGAGGGTTTTGCTTGGGGTAGGGGACAAGAAATAGATTAGGATTAGGAATCCTAGGAATAAAAAACGGAATAACAAAGCGGGGTCAAATTCTACTAGGAATCGTAAAAAATAGGAAACTTGGGGCTCCTGGCTCCCTAGGTGCGTGGTGCGTTGGCCTTGTGGCCTTGACCGGCCGGTGACTTAGCGGCTTGGGCCTTTGGCCCAAGGCGCCATGCCTCTTTTTTTTAAATTTTTTAACAGAGACAAATAAAATAATAAAACCAAATAAATAAATATATCATATAGGTATATAATATATCAAAATTTTCAGAAAAATATTTCCTACATGATGAACTTTATTCTAGCTTCAAATAAAATACACAAAAATTCAAATAAAACAAACAGTGCTACTGCCCTAATAAAATCCACTGAAAATCATTTTAAAAATACCAAAATGATTTCAAATTAATTTCTCTCAATTTTCTGATGTAGGGAATCATGTTACCCTATTTTCCATATATTTTATTTTTAGAGAAAATAATTTGAATAAAACTCAAATAACTCCAATTGAAAAATAATTCAAAGGAACTTTGAATTTAATTCTTTGAAACTCCCAACTCCTATTTCATATGTTTTGAAGAAGTCATTTTATCTTCTCTCGTGAAAATCATTGAGTTGCATAAAGTTTCAGAATTGGAAATATTTTCCAAATGAAATTCAAATATTTTCAACACCTTGTCATTTAAATAAATGGAAGAAGTCATGTCATCTTCTCTCCGTGGTTTTGTGATGAAAAGAATTTGAATTCGAAGTTCATAAAAGCAAAATGAAAGTTTGGGAAAGTCCTTTTATTCCCTCTCATTTAACTTTCAAAAGTTTCGAATTCACTCACTTTCAGTCAATCAATCAAACAATCAATCAAATCTATCTATTTGTTTATAACATTCCAAAATTTAGAATTTTGGGATGTTACAGACGACTACCTCAAGCTACATCAAGTCCCTTCCGAAGATCAAGTGAAGTGCGCCACAAGGAACTTCCACGACTATGCGTCCACATGGTGGCTTCACACACCTTCGGAGTACTACGACATGAGTTGGCCCAAGACGAAGAGAGCTTTGCGGCGAGAGTTTGCGCCTCCAACCTACACGGAACAACTTCGACGCCAATTGGAGAACACCATCCAAGGATCCAAGTCCATCGACGCGTACTTCAAGGAGATGAAGATTGCCTTGCGACGAGCCGGCGTGGACGACCCCATTTCGATGAAGTTCCACTTCATGATGGGATTGAACAACGACATCTCCAAGACTATCTTCCTCGAGAACTACAAGTCCATCGACGACTACTACATTGGTGCTCTCAAGGCGGAACAAGAACTCATGAAGGCCAAGGCTACTGCACCCCAAGCAAACTTCGCGGCGATGTAGCGACCCGACCTTAGATGGTCAAGTCTCTGTGCTTCCGTGTCATCCCTGGATCGGTAATGCTGACACACACAGTACTCGAAGGATTTATAACAGAGTAGCAATCACACACTTATTACATTGAATGTCTCAAAAGAGAACTTATTACAATAATATGGCTTAAGGCCATCTAATGCGATAACAGCGGAAGGCTTGGAAGATAAAGTGAGTCCATCAACTCCAACGGCATAACTGAGCTGCACGGCAACGACCTACAATCCTTACTCCTCGTCTGAAAAGTCTACAACATAATACGTTGCAGCCCGAGAATGGGTCAGCACATGGAATATGCTGGCAATGTAACACATAGAGAGTAATGAAAGAATAAGCTATACTACATGCATATATGGCTGGTGGAAAGCTCTATGTTTACAGTTTTGCGAAAAGCCAATTTTTGCCTACATCAAAGGAATAAATTTTTACTTCAACTATCATGGTGGTTGAAACATCATTGAGAACGTATAACCCAACTCAATCCCAATTAAAGTGATTAACAAACCAGCAATATTAATTTAGAGTGATGAGATACATGTGAATACTCAAGTACTAGATACTCAGAATTTTCCATAACCGGGGACACGGCTAACCATGATTAGATTGTACACTCTGCAGAGGTTTGCGCACTTTTCCCCACAAGACTCGATCGCCTCCGTTGATTTCTCGCACTGCATGGTGTTTGAGAAACGGATGACCGAGACACAGTCTTTCAGAAACATTAACTCTCTACTCCGGATAGATCATACCAAACCTATAAAACCCACTACCTGCTGACCTACCTCTTCGAGAGCTTCACGTAACTTACTCAACTATGCTAGAGCCCATAATAGCTTGTGGCTGCACACGGAAGTTTCTAGCATGAATAATCTCAGTTCCTTTGAGCCTGGTGGCGGTCCATAGGAAGATCACACGGGTACCCGGGATTTCCAAAATAAAACAGACAACACTGGGTTCCCAGTGCCTCAATCCACCCAGATGTGTATTTAAGTTGCCACCTTAAAGTAAACCATTAATTAACAACCTCACATCTGTCGTGAATATCTCTCAAACCCAAACCACGTCTACGAGCATAGCATGGCAATATAAGCATAACGTAGAAGTAACTCCCAAGGGTTTGAAAGTAACAGGGCAATAGGTTCCTACCTCATCATCTACTTCCCAACCCACAAATTAATGCCATCCTAATCATGCAATGTTGGATGGTTGAGCTAATGCATAAAAACTGGGTATGAAAAGATATGATCAAGTGTTACTTGCCTTGCTGACGATCCGTGAATCCTAGAGACTCGTAGTAAGACGCTTCGCACTCCGGGAATTCTATCGCAAGCAAACAATACATACATAAGCAACAAACAAAGATGCACAAACGAAACTTCAACTGAAACAGGTTGACCGGAGAGTTCAACTTAAGAACTCCGGTTTGCAAAAAGAATCAAACCAAACTGAACAACGAAACTCAAACGGCGAGAAAAACATGGTCCGCTTACTAATCTGAACTAGAGTCAAATTTTACAAAGATAAAAACTGGTTTAAGTTGATTATTCGGAAAGAGGGTTTCGAGATGAAACTCCAGGCGCTTGAATCGCCTGATTCCGATAAACGAGCGAAAAGTTATACTAGTTTGAACATTGGTTCAGAAATCAAATTCGGAATAACCGCGGAATAAAACTGATAAAAGAAAACGACAAACGGCAAAACGAACGAACGTTCGTTAGCGGAAACTAAACGACAAACAGTTCGAAAAAAACAAACGAACGGGTGAACGTTCTCAAAATAAATAAACCGGGAAAAAATAAACCGATCTAATAAAAAAACGGGCTAGGTTTTATAAAAAAAACCAAAGGGTTTCTAAAAAAACCGGCGGCGGGGTCGGGTACCTCCGGCGAGGCGCGTCCGGCGGGGCGGGCGGCTCCGGCGGGTTCGGGTGGGGCGGGGTCGGCGAGAGGCGGCGGCGGCTCGGCGACTCGGGCGGAGGCGGACGACGCGAGGCGGCGCGGCGGCGGCGGATCGGGCTCGGGCTCGGGCGGCGGCTTGGTGGTGGCGGGTGGTGGTGGGCGGGGGCGACATATATAGGAGGGTGGGGCGGGCGGCTTGGGAAGGGGCGCCGGGTGGAGTCCGCTCGGACTCCTCGGCGTCCGTGCCAAGCACGGCGGCAAGACGGGAAGGCGGCGGCTTGGCGGGCGGGCGGCCTGGCTCGGTGGGCCTTTGGCCCGATCGGTATGGTCCATTTTTTAAATCATTCCGCCGAAATTTATAAAAATCCTAGAAAAATAAATAAAAATCTAAAAATTCCAAAACAAGTTTTCTCCGTCTAAATAAAATATTTAGAACGAGATGAACTTTTCTTGGCCCCTAAAATGCAACTTTTTAAAGCGTGCAAATTTTTCTAGGGCAATTAAAATTCCAAATAAAATCAAATAAAAACCAAATAATGATTTTAATATTTTTCCTCCGCTATTTCAATTATTTTGGAGAAGTCATATTATCTCCCCTCATTTATTTATTTAAAAATGAAATATTTTCCGGAGAGAAAAATAATTAAAACCAAAAATCCTCGTCTTCACTACTTGATAAAAATCAAATATGAAAGTTGAGAAACCCCCAACTCTCTCCGAGGGTCCTTGAGTTGCTTAGGATTTCGAGGATAGCAAATGAATATGCAATAAAATATGATATGCATGGATGACCTATGTATAACATGCCAAATTGAAAATTTGGGATGTTACAAACCTACCCCCCTTAAAATGAATCTCGTCCTCGAGATTCGGGTTGGCTAGAAAATAGGTGCGGATGGTCCTTGCGAATATCCTCTTCTCGCTCCCGGTGGCCTCCTCCCTCGGTATGGTGGCTCCACTGAACTTTGCAAAACTTGATCACCTTGTTGCGAGTGACTCGGCTATCAAACTCGAGAATCTTTACTGGCTTCTCCTCATAAGTTAGATTATCATTCCGCTGAATCGCCTCCAAAGGTACTGTATCGTTCAACGGTATATCGGCCATCTCAGCGTGGCACTTCTTCAGCTGTGATACGTGAAACACATCGTGAACTCCTGACAATCCTTCAGGTAACTCCAGCTTGTAGGCAACTTCTCCCATCCGTTCCAAAATACGGTACGGTCCTACAAATCTTGGGGCTAACTTTCCTTTTACTCCAAAACGTTTCACTCCCCTCAAGGGTGATACTCGCAGATAGGCTCTGTCTCCTACTTCATAGGTTATTTCCTTGCGTTTTGAATCCGCGTAACTCTTCTGTCTAGACTGAGCAATTTTTAACCTGTCTCTGATCAGTTTAACCTTCTCCTATGAGTCTTTGATCAAGTCTGGTCCAAACAACTGACGGTCTCCAACCTCATCCCACATCAGTGGTGTTCTACATCTGCGTCCATACAGAGCTTCGAACGGTGCCATCTTCAAACTGGCCTGGTAGCTGTTGTTGTATGAGAACTCTGCGTACGGAAAATTATCATCCCAACTAGATCCATAATCTAGCGCACAGTGCTCTCAACATGTCCTCCAAAATCTGATTGACTCTCTCTGTCTGTCCATCCGTCTACGGGTTAAAGGCGGTACTAAACTCCAATCTGGTACCCAAAGTCTGGTGTAGTTGATGCCAAAACTTTGAAGTAAACTGTGTTCCTCTATCTGATACGATACTCCTCGGAACTCCATGCAAACATACGATCCTGGTCATATATATCTTGGCCAACTTGGCACTTGTATAGGTTGTTTTCACTGGGATGAAGTGAGCTACTTTGGTCAACTGATCCACTACTACCCATATTGAATCATATCCTGCTTTGGTTCTGGGTAATCCGGTGATAAAATCCATGCCAAGTTTGTCCCACTTCCATTCGGGTATTGGCATAGGCTGCAACAGTCCTGCTGGCTTTTGATGCTCTGCCTTCACTCTCTGGCATACATCGCAAACGGCTACATGCTCGGCAATATCCTTCTTCATACCAGTCCACCAGAAACGTTCCTTCAAGTCCAAATACATCTTGGTGTTTCCGGGGTGAATCGAGTATGGTGAGTCATGGGCCTCTTCAAGTATTAACTTCCCGATCTCCGAATTGTTGGGCACATAAATCCGATCCTCAAACCACAAGGTATCGTGCTCATCCTCGCAAAAACCTTTGGCTTCTCCGTTGCCCATCTTTTCCTTTATGTCAGCAATCTCTTTATCCTCCTTTTGAGCGTCTCGAATCTTGTCTAACAAGGTCGACTGAACCTCCATTGTTGCAAGAAAACCTCTTGGAACAATCTCCAACTGAAGTTCCATAACATCCTCTGCTAACTCCTTTGGCAGTCCTCTACCTTTAAGGATATTGGCATAACTCTTCCGACTCAAAGCGTCTGCTACGATGTTGGCTTTTCCTGGATGATAGTGTAGCTTCATGTCGTAATCCTTTATAAGTTCCAGCCATCTCCTCTGTCTGAGGTTTAACTCCTTCTGTGTGAAAATGTACTTTAAACTCTTATGATCCGTGTACACATCACAACGGTTTCCCATGAGATAATGTCTCCAGGTCTTCAACGCATGTACTACAGCTGCTAGCTCCAAATCATGCGTGGCATAGTTCAACTCATGAGGCTTCAGTTGTCGTGAGGCATACGAAACAACTTTTCCTTCCTGCATAAGAACACATCCAAGTCCCAAGCGAGAGGCATCACAATACACTTGAAATTCCTTATGTATATCTGGTAATGTCAGCACTGGGGCTGTAGTCAACCGTTTCTTCAACTCTTGGAAGCTTGTCTCACAATCCTCTGTCCATTTGAACTTGGTATCCTTCTTTAGCAATTCTGTCATTGGCTTAGCAATCTTGGAAAAATTCTCAATGAATCTCCGATAATATCCTGCCAGTCCAAGGAAACTGCGAATCTCGCTGACTGAAGTGGGTGCCAACCACTCGATGGATCGACTGAATTTTACTGATCTACTGCTATACCTTCTCCTGATATAACATGCCCAAGAAATCCAACTTCCTTCAACCAAAACTCGCACTTGCTGAATTTGGCGTATAACTGTTGTTCCCTGAGTTTCTCAAGAACCAAACGTAGGTGTTCTGCGTGCTCCTCTTCATTCTTCGAGTAAACCATAATGTCATCAATAAACACCACAACAAACTTGTCCAAATACTCCATGAACACTTTGTTCATCATACTCATAAAATAGGCAGGGGCGTTAGTCAGTCCAAATGACATGACCGTATACTCATATAATCCATATCGTGTGGTGAATGCTGTCTTTGGTATATCCTTCTCTCGGATCTTCAACTGATGGTATCCTGATCGTAGATCAATCTTAGAAAACACCTTAGCTCCTTGCAACTGATCAAATAGATCATTAATCATCGGTAAGGGATACTTGTTCTTTATCGTTACTTCATTCAGAGCTCGGTAATCAACAACCATCCTTAGGGATTTATCCTTCTTCTCCACCAAAAGTACTGGAGCTCCCCAAGGTGATGAACTTCTACGAATGTAACCTTTCTCCAATAGCTCCTTGATCTGCTTCTTAATTTCCTCCAGATCATTTGCGGGCATCCGATAGGGTCTCTTTGAGATTGGCCCTGTACCTGGCATTAGTTCTATCAGAAACTCGATGTCTCGATCCGGTGGCATGCCTGGTAACTCTTCCGGAAAAACATCTGGATAATCCTTCACTACAGGTACTTCCTCTTGTACAACTCCCGTGAGGGTATTCACTTGGCTCCTCCTAGGCACATGCCTAGATACATACTTAATCCTTTTTCCCTCTGGGGTGGTAAGATAAATTGACTTGCTAGCACAGTCAATACTTCCTCCAAACTTTGACATCCAATCCATACCTAATATCACATCCAATCCTTGTGACTCCAAGATAATTAGGTCAGACGGAAAAACATGCGTGCCAATGATTAGGGGTATCTGGGTGCACCATCTGCTAGCCATATACTCTGCTCCAGGCGAGCTCACTAAAAGAGGGGTTCTAAGGGTCTGGGTTGGTAACTTAAACTTATCCACAAATCCCCTTGATATATATGAATGCGATGCACCAGTATCGAAAAGAACAATAGCGGTAAATGACTGAACCAAAAACTTACCTATTACCGCATCCGGCTGCTCTTCAACTTCCTCCACGTTAACGTGGTTCACTTGTCCTTTGTTGAATGGATTGGGCTTCTTCCCAGCGCTCCCATTTCCGTTTCCATTCTTTCCTTCAGGGCAGTCATTGGCATAGTGCCCTGTCTTCCCGCACTTAAAGCAAATAACTTGGCTCAAGTCTCTCTAAGCGGGTGTAGCTGGGTTAGAGTGATTCTGATTATTGTTGGCTGCATTTCCATTCCCATTCTTCGCACCATTATGAGATCCTCCTCCAGTATGGTTATGTCCTCCATGGTTATGAACTAGTCCTCCCGAGTTCGGGGTTAAGCGAGGCTTCTGGTGAGCTCCTGAGTTATACTTCCCTTGTCCATACTTCCTCTTACGATTTTCAATTTGCTGCTGCTTTCCTTCAATCATTAGGGCCTTATCTACCAACTCCTGGTAGTTGTTGAAAGTTGCCACCATCAGCTGCATACTCATCTCATCATTCAGTCCTTCCATAAACTTCTCTTGCTTCGCGGCATCTGTGGCCACATCATCAGGGGCATAGCGTGATAACTTGCTAAACTCATCCACGTCTTCGGGCCACATGACGGTTCCCTGGCGTAAGTTGCGGAACTCACGCTTTTTATCTGCATGGCTCCAGCTTGAAACATGGGCCGTATGAAAAGCTTGTTGAACTGGTCCCAAGTGACATTGGCTATAGGAAAAGTAGCCGTGTAATTCTCCCACCATGCGGCTGCTGGTCCATCCAATTGATGTGCGGCAAAGCGCACTCTTTCAGCATCCGTGCATCCTGCGGTGGTTAACTCCCTTCCAATATGGCGTAACCAGTCATCTGCAACTATTGTCTCGGTGCTACTGGAAAACACCGGCGGTTGTAACCTCAGAAAACGGGCTAAATTGTCCACTGGCGGCGGGTTGTTGTTGTTGTTATTGTTATTGTTGTTGTTGGCATTGCCCTGGTTCTGAACTAGCAATTGCATCAAGGCATTCTGCTGTTGGATCAACTGAGTGAGCTCCGGTGGGAAAACAAAACCGGGGCCACGTCTCGGAGGCATCTGAGGGTTTAGATGGGAGAGATTAGAAATAGAAAGAGGTCTAGTGAGAAAACACTACCCATATGCACATGAGGCAAACACACATTCATTCAATCAAGCAAGCAAGGGCATACAAAACGGTCTAGGACTATCGCATAAGTGCTCAACTACTACTAGTTACATGGGGAAAATACTACTATTATATGGTGGTCATCTAGAAATTTTGATCGGTGGAAGACTCCATGATGTCTGCTCCAGCTTCGTCTTCATAGTCATCATCACTTGGATCTGAGTCGGTGTCGTTGATGATGATGTAGTTGTCTGGACAAGCGGGGTCTTCTTCCTCTTCTTGCTCCTCTTCCTTGGGTGCTGGTCCTCCCATGAAGACTCCAATCTTCTTGACTAGGTCGTCGTTCTTCTCCAAAGAGTATCTTGATTTCTTCCTCATATCCATCGCGTAGACTTGAGTTCTTCCTCCAATTCGATGATCTTAGTTTTCGCTTTCTTCAAATCCAGCATGTCTGCAAGACATCTGGTTCTCATGACGTCGAATGTGCTGGTTTAGCTCCTGGATGTAAGCTGCAATGGATCTATCCTTCTTGGTGCTAATTACTTCCCATTGCTCGTCTCGGCGCCCACATATTTGGTATATGGTGTCTTTAAGCTCCTTGTTGTAGACTTCTCCAATGCGTCCCATGGTAATGTGAGCTGCCATACTCTTTCCCAAACTCCATGTTGGTGCATTGAAAACACATACTATGGGCTCCGTGCTTGGTGCAAACGTCCTTCCGGGAACTAGAGCTTGAATCTTCCAGCATTCTTCTTCTGGTAAGGTGGCGTTGTACGTCCCGGTGAAGCTTGGTATTCCAATATTCAGATACCTAGTGACTTCCTTCAAGTGGCGTCCGAAAGGTGTGTCTTCATCCGGTTGGGCAAACTTGTACTTCATCTCCGTCATCCTAAAGAGTGGAAAAATGGAGAGAGGTCAGAAATGAGTAGAGAGGAGTGACCTATGGTTTTATCTTAGTGGTCGTGTCCTACACTCAGCGTGTGCTCTGATACCATCTTGTAGCGACCCGACCTCAGATGGTCAAGTCTCTGTGCTTCTGTGTCATCCCTGGATCGGTAATGCTGACACACACAGTACTCAAAGGATTTATAACAGAGTAGCAATCACACACTTATTACATCGAATGTCTCAAAAGAGAACTTATTACAATAATATGGCTTAAGGCCATCTAATGCGATAACAGCGGAAGGCTTGGAAGATAAAGTGAGTCCATCAACTCCAACGGCATAACTGAGCTGCACGGCAACGACCTACAATCCTTACTCCTCGTCTGAAAAGTCTGCAACATAATACGTTGCAGCCCGAGAACGGGTCAGCACATGGAATATGCTGGCAATGTAACACATAGAGAGTAATGAAAGAATAAGCTATACTACATGCATATATGGCTGGTGGAAAGCTCTATGTTTACAGTTTTGCAAAAAGCCAATTTTTCCCTACATCAAAGGAATAAATTTTTACTTTAACTATCATGGTGGTTGAAACATCATTGAGAAGGTATAACCCCAACTCAATCCCAATTAAAGTGATTAACAATCCAGCAATATTAATTTAGAGTGATGAGATACATGTGAATACTCAAGTACTAGATACTCGAATTGTCCATAACCGGGACACGGCTAACCATGATTAGATTGTACACTCTGCAGAGGTTTATGACTTTTCCCCACAAGACTCGATCGCCTCCGCTGATTTCTCGCACTACATGGTGTTTGAGAAACGGATGACCGAGACACGCCTTTCGTAAACATTAACTCTCTACTCCGGATAGATCATACCAAACCTATAAAACCCACTACCTGCTGACCTACCTCTTCGAGAGCTTCACGTAACTTACTCAACTATGCTAGAGCCCATAATAGCTTGTGGCTGCACACGGAAGTTTCTAGCATGAATAATCTCAGTTCCCTTTGAGCCTGGTGGCGGTCCATAGGAAGATCACACGGTACCCCGGATTTCCAAAATAAAACAGACAACACTGGTTCCCCAGTGCCTCAATCCACCCAGATGTGTATTTAAGTTGCCACCTTAAAGTAAACCATTAATTAACAATCTCACATCTGTCGTGAATATCTCTCAAACCCAAACCACGCCTCACGAGCATAGCATGGCAATATAAGCATAACGTAGAAGTAACTCCCAAGGGTTTGAAAGTAACAGGCAATAGGTTCCTACCTCATCATCTACTTCCCAACCCACAAATTAATGCCATCCTAATCATGCAATGTTGGAGGGTTGAGCTAATGCATAAAACTGGGTATGAAAAGATATGATCAAGTGTTACTTGCCTTGTCGACGATCCGTGAATCCTAGAGACTCAGAGTAACACGCTTCGCACTCGGGAATTCTATCGCAAGCAAACAATACATACATAAGCAACAAACAAAGATGCACAAACGAAACTTCAACTGAAAGAGGTTGACCGGAGAGTTCAACTTAAGAACTCCGGTTTGCAAAAGAATCAAACCAAACGGAACAACGAAACTCAAACGGCGAGAAAAACATGGTCCGTTTACTAATCTGAACTAGAGTCAAATTTTACAAAGATAAAAACTGGTTTAAGTTGATTATTCGGAAAGAGGGTTTCGAGATGAAACTCCAGGCGCTTGAATCGCCTGATTCTGATAAACGAGCGAAAAGTTATACTAGTTTGAACATTGGTTCAGAAATCAAATTCGGAATAACCGCGGAATAAAACCGATAAAACAAAACGACGAACGGCTAGACGAACGAACGTTCGTTAGCGGAAACTAAACGACGAACAGTTCGAAAAAAAACGAACGAACGGGTGAACGTTCTCAAAATAAATAAATCGGGAAAATAATAAACCGATCTAATAAAAAAACAGGCTAGGGTTTTATAAAAAAACCCGAAGGGTTTCTAAAAACCGCGGCGGGGGTACCTCCGCGAGGCGCGTCCGTGGGCGGGCGGCTCAGCGGGTTCCGGGCGGGCGGGGTCGGCGAGGGCGGCGGCGGCGGCTCGGCGACTCGGCGACGGGGACGACGCTGGAGGCGGCGAGGCGACCAAGGCGGCGGCGGCGGCTCGGCTCGGGCTCTCCCGGCGGCGGCGGCTGCGGCGGTGGCGGGGTGGTGGTGGGGGGGGGCGGCGGTATATATAGGAGGGCGGGGCGGCGGCTTGGGAAGGGGCGCCGGGTGGAGTCCGCTCGGACTCCCTCGGCGTCCGTGCCAAGCACGGGCGGCAAGACGGGAAGGCGGCGGCGGGCGGGCTGCCTGGCTCGGTGGGCCTTTGGCCCGATCAAGTGCTGGTCCATTTTTTTAAATCATTCCACCAAATTTATAAAATTCTAGAAAAATAAATAAAATCTAAAAATTCCAAAACAAGTTTTCTCCGCCTAAATAAAATATTTAGAACAAGATGAACTTTTCTTGGCCCCTAAAATGCAACTTTTAAAAACGTGCAAATTTTTCTAGGGCAATTAAAATTCCAAATAAAATCAAATAAAACCAAATAATGATTTTAACATTTTTCCTCCGATATTTCAATTATTTTGGAGAAGTCATATTATCTCCCTCATTTATTTATTTAAAATGAAATATTTTCCGAGAGAAAAATAATTAAAACCAAAATCCTCGCCTTCACTATTTGATAAAAATCAAATATGAAAATTGAAAATCCCCAACTCTCTCGAGGGTCCTTGAGTTGCTTAGGATTTCGAGGATAGCAAATGAATATGCAATAAAATATGATATGCATGGATGACCTATGTATAACATGCCAAATTGAAAATTTGGGATGTTACAAACCTACCCCCCTTAAGATGAATCTCGCCCTCGAGATTCGGGTTGGCTAGAAAATAGGTGCGGATGGTCCTTGCGAATATCCTCTTCTCGCTCCCAGGTGGCTTCCTCCTCGGTATGGTGGCTCCACTGAACTTTGCAAAACTTGATCACCTTGTTGCGAGTGACTCGGCTATCAAACTCGAGAATCTTTACCGCTTCTCCTCATAAGTTAGATTATCATCCAACTGAATCGCCTCCAAAGGTACTGTATCGTTCAACGGTATATCGGCCATCTCAGCGTGGCACTTCTTCAGTGTGATACGTGAAACACATCGTGAACTCCTGACAATCCTTCAGGTAACTCCAGCTTGTAGGCAACTTCTCCCATCCGTTCCAAAATACGGTACGGTCCTACAAATCTTGGGGCTAACTTTCCTTTTACTCCAAAACGTTTCACTCCCCTCAAGGGTGATACTCGCAGATAGGCTCGCCTCCTATTTCATAGGTTATTTCCTTGCGTTTTGAATCATGAACTCTTCTCGCTCTAGATCGAGCAATTTTAACCTGTCTCGATCAGTTTAACCTTCTCCTATGAGTCTTTGATCAAATCTGGTCCAAACAACCGACGGTCTCCAACCTCATCCCACATCAAGGGTGTTCTACATCTGCGCCCATACAGAGCTTCAACGGTGCCATCTTCAAACCGGCTCGGTAGCTGTTGTTGTATGAGAACTCTGCGACGGAAAATTATCATCCCAACTAGATCCATAATCTAGCGCATGTGCTCTCAACATGTCCTCCAAAATCTGATTGACTCTCTCTGTCTCATCCATCCGCTCACGGGTTAAAGGCGTACTAAACTCCAATCTGGTACCCAAAGTCCGTGTAGTTGATGCCAAAACTTTGAAGTAAACTGTGTTCCTCTATCTGATACGATACTCCTCGGAACTCCATGCAAACATACGATCCTGGTCATATATATCTTGGCCAACTTGGCACTTGTATAGGTTGTTTTCACTGGGATGAAGTGAGCTACTTTGGTCAACCGATCCACTACTACCCATATTGAATCATATCCTGCTTTGGTTCTGGGTAATCCGGTGATAAAATCCATGCCAAGTTTGTCCCACTTCCATTCGGGTATTGGCATAGGCTGCAACAGTCCTGCTGGCTTTTGATGCTCTGCCTTCACTCTCTGGCATACATCGCAAACGGCTACATACTCGCAATATCCTTCTTCATACCAGTCCACCAGAAACGTTCCTTCAAGTCCAAATACATCTTGGTGTTTCCGGGGTGAATCGAGTATGGTGAGTCATGGGCCTCTTCAAGTATTAACTTCCTGATCTCCGAATTGTTGGGCACATAAATCCGATCCTCAAACCACAAGGTATCGTGCTCATCCTCGCAAAAACCTTTGGCTTTTCCTTTGCCCATCTTTTCCTTTATCTCAGCAATCTCTTTATCCTCCTTTTGAGCGTCTCGAATCTTGTCTAACAAGGTCGACTGAACCTCCATTGTTGCAAGAAAACCTCTTGGAACAATCTCCAACTGAAGTTCCATAACATCCTCTGCTAACTCCTTTGGCAGTCCTCTACCTTTAAGGATATTGGCATAACTCTTCCGACTCAAAGCGTCTGCTACGACGTTGGCTTTTCCGGGATGATAGTGTAGCTTCATGTCGTAATCCTTTATAAGTTCCAGCCATCTCCTCTGTCTGAGGTTTAACTCCTTCTGTGTGAAAATGTACTTTAAACTCTTATGATCCGTGTACACATCACAACGGTTTCCCATGAGATAATGTCTCCAGGTCTTCAACGCATGTACTACAGCTGCTAGCTCCAAATCATGCGTGGCATAGTTCAACTCATGAGGCTTCAGTTGTCGTGAGGCATACGAAACAACTTTTCCTTCCTGCATAAGAACACATCCAAGTCCCAAGCGAGAGGCATCACAATACACTTGAAACTCCTTATGTATATCTGGCAATGTCAGCACTGGGCTGTAGTCAACCGTTTCTTCAACTCTTGGAAACTTGTCTCACAATCCTCTGTCCATTTGAACTTGGTATCCTTCTTTAGCAATTCTGTCATTGGTTTAGCAATCTTGGAAAAATTCTCAATGAATCTCCGATAATATCCTGCCACCAAGGAAACTGTGAATCTCACGATCAAGTGGGTGCCAACCACTCGGATCGACTGAATTTTACCGGGATCTACTTGCTATACCTTCTCCTGATATAACATGCCCAAGAAATCCAACTTCCTTCAACCAAAACTCGCACTTGCTGAATTTGGCATATAACTGTTGTTCCCGAGTTTCTCAAGAACCAAACGTAGGTGTTCTCGCGTGCTCCTCTTCATTCTTCGAGTAAACCATAATATCATCGATAAACACCACAACAAACTTGTCCAAATACTCCATGAACACTTTGTTCATCATACTCATAAAATAGGCAGGGCGTTAGTCATCCAAATGACATGACCGTATACTCATATAATCCATATCGTGTGGTGAATGCTGTCTTTGGTATATCCTTCTCTCGGATCTTCAATCGATGGTATCCTGATCGTAGATCAATCTTAGAAAACACCTTAGCTCCTTGCAACTGATCAAATAGATCATTAATCATCGGTAAGGGATACTTGTTCTTTATCGTTACTTCATTCGAGCTCGGTAATCAACAACCATCCTTAGGGATTTATCCTTCTTCTCCACCAAAAGTACTGGAGCTCCCCAAGGTGATGAACTTCTACGAATGTAACCTTTCTCCAATAGCTCCTTGATCTGCTTCTTAATTTCCTCCAGATCATTTGCGGGCATCCGATAGGGTCTCTTTGAGATTGGCCCTGTACCTGGCATTAGTTCTATCAGAAACTCGATGTCTCGATCCGTGGCATGCCCGTAACTCTTCCGAAAAACATCTGGATAATCCTTCACTACAGGTACTTCCTCTTGTACAACTCCCGTGAGGGTATTCACTTGGCTCCTCCTAGGCACATGCCTAGATACATACTTAATCCTTTTTCCCTCTGGGGTGGTAAGATAAATTGACTTGCTAGCACAGTCAATACTTCCTCCAAACTTTGACATCCAATCCATACCTAATATCACATCCAATCCTTGTGACTCCAAGATAATTAGGTCAGACGGAAAAACATGCGTGCCAATGATTAGGGGTATCTGGGTGCACCATCTGCTAGCCATATACTCGCTCCAAAGTAGCTCACTAAAAGAGGGGTTCTAAGGGTCCGGTTGGTAACTTAAACTTATCCACAAATCCCTTGATATATATGAATGCGATGCACCAAGATCGAAAAGAACAATAGTGGTAAATGACTGAACCAAAACTTACCTATTACCGCATCCGCTGCTCTTCAACTTCCTCCACGTTAACGTGGTTCACTTGTCCTTTGTTGAATGGATTGGGCTTCTTCCCAGCGCCCCATTTCCGCTTTCCATTCTTTCCTTCAGGGCAGTCATTGGCATAGTGCCTGTCTTCCCGCACTTAAAGCAAATAACTTGGCTCAAGTCTCTCTAGCGGGTGTAGCTGGGTTAGAGCGATTCGATTATTGTTGGCTGCATTTCCATTCCCATTCTTCGCACCATTATGAGATCCTCCTCCAGTATGGTTATGTCCTCCATGGTTATGAACTAGTCCTCCCGAGTTCGGGGTTAAGCGAGGCTTCTGGTGAGCTCCTGAGTTATACTTCCCTTGTCCATACTTCCTCTTACGATTTTCAATTTGCTGCTGCTTTCCTTCAATCATTAGGGCCTTATCTACCAACTCCTGGTAGTTGTTGAAAGTTGCCACGATCAACTGCATACTCATCTCATCATTCAGCCCTTCCATAAACTTCTCTTGCTTCATGGCATCCGTGGCCACATCATCGGGGGCATAGCGTGATAACTTGCTAAACTCATCCACGTCTCGGGCCACATGACGGTTCCCTGGCGTAAGTTGCGAACTCACGCTTTTTATCTGCATGGCTCCGCTTGAAACATGGGCCGTGCGAAAAGCTTGTTGAACTGGTCCCAAGTGACATTGGCTATAGGAAAAGTAGCCGTAATTCTCCCACCATGCGGCTGCTGGTCCATCCAATTGATGTGCGGCAAAGCGCACTTTTTCAGCATCCGTGCATCCCGCGGTGGTTAACTCCTTCCAATATGGCGTAACCAGTCATCTCGCAACTATTGGCTCGGTGCTCTTTGAAAACACCGCGGTTGTAACCTCGAAAACGGGCTAAATTGTCCATCGGGCGGGTTGTTGTTGTTGTTATTGTTATTGTTGTTGTTGGCATTGCCCTGGTTCGAACTAGCAATTGCATCAAGGCATTCTGCTGTTGGATCAACTGAGTGAGCTCCGGTGGGAAAACAAAACCGGGGTCACGTCTCGGAGGCATCTGAGGGTTTAGATGGGAGAGATTAGAAATAGAAAGAGGTCTAGTGAGAAAACACTACCCATATGCACATGAGGCAAACACACATTCATTCAATCAAGCAAGCAAGGGCATACAAAACGATCTAGGACTATCGCATAAGTGCTCAACTACTACTAGTTACATGGGGAAAATACTACTATTATATGGTGGTCATCTAGAAATTTTGATCGGTGGAAGACTCCATGATGTCTGCTCCAGCTTCGTCTTCATAGTCATCATCACTTGGATCTGAGTCGGTGTCGTTGATGATGATGTAGTTGTCTGGACAAGCGGGGTCTTCTTCCTCTTCTTGCTCCTCTTCCTTGGGTGCTGGTCCTCCCATGAAGACTCCAATCTTCTTGACTAGGTCGCCGTTCTTCTCCAAGAGTATCTTGATTTCTTCCTCATATCCATCGCGTGTAGACTTGAGTTCTTCCTCCAATTCGATGATCTTAGTTTTCGCCTTCTTCAAATCCAGCATGTCTGCGCACATCTGGTTCTCATGACGTCGAATGTGCTGGTTTAGCTCCTGGATGTAAGCTGCAATGGATCTATCCTTCTTGGTGCTAATTACTTCCCATTGCTCGTCTCGGCGCCCACATATTTGGTATATGGTGTCTTTAAGCTCCTTGTTGTAGACTTCTCCAATGCGTCCCATGGTAATGTGAGCTGCCATACTCTTTCCCAAACTCCATGTTGGTGCATTGAAAACACATACTATGGGCTCCGTGCTTGGTGCAAACGTCCTTCCGGGAACTAGAGCTTGAATCTTCCAGCATTCTTCTTCTGGTAAGGTGGCGTTGTACGTCCCGGTGAAGCTTGGTATTCCAATATTCAGATACCTAGTGACTTCCTTCAAGTGGCGTCCGAAAGGTGTGTCTTCATCCGGTTGGGCAAACTTGTACTTCATCTCCGTCATCCTAAAGAGTGGAAAATGGAGAGAGGTCAGAAATGAGTAGAGAGGAGTGACCTATGGTTTTATCTTAGTGGTCGTGTCCTACACTCAGCGTGTGCTCTGATACCATCTTGTAGCGACCCGACCTCAGATGGTCAAGTCTCTGTGCTTCTGTGTCATCCCTGGATCGGTAATGCTGACACACACAGTACTCGAAGGATTTATAACAGAGTAGCAATCACACACTTATTACATCGAATGTCTCAAAAGAGAACTTATTACAATAATATGGCTTAAGGCCATCTAATGCGATAACAGCGAAGGCTTGGAAGATAAAGTGAGTCCATCAACTCCAACGGCATAACTGAGCTGCACGGCAACGACCTACAATCCTTACTCCTCGTTCGAAAAGTCTGCAACATAATACGTTGCAGCCGAGAACGGGTCAGCACATGGAATATGCTGGCAATGTAACACATAGAGAGTAATGAAAGAATAGCTATACTACATGCATATATGGCTGGTGGAAAGCTCTATGTTTACAGTTTTGCGAAAAGCCAATTTTTTTCCTACATCAAAGGAATAAATTTTACTTTAACTATCATGGTGGTTGAAACATCATTGAGAAGGTATAACCCCAACTCAATCCCAATTAAAGTGATTAACAACCCAGCAATATTAATTTAGAGTGATGAGATACATGTGAATACTCAAGTACTAGATACTCAGAATTGTCCATAACCAGGGACACGGCTAACCATGATTAGATTGTACACTCTGCAGAGGTTTGCGCACTTTTCCCCACAAGACTCGATCGCCTCCGTTGATTTCTCGCACGGCATGGTGTTTGAGAAACGGATGACCGAGACACAGTCTTTCAGAAACATTAACTCTCTACTCCGGATAGATCATACCAAACCTATAAAACCCACTACCTGCTGACCTACCTCTTCGAGAGCTTCACGTAACTTACTCAACTATGCTAGAGCCCATAATAGCTTGTGGCTGCACACGGAAGTTTCTAGCATGAATAATCTCAGTTCCCTTTGAGCACTGGTGGCGGTCCATAGGAAGATCACACGGTACCCCGGATTTCCAAAATAAAAGCAGACAACACTGGGTCCCCAGTGCCTCAATCCACCCAGATGTGTATTTAAGTTGCCACCTTAAAGTAAACCATTAATTAACAACCTCACATCTGTCGTGAATATCTCTCAAACCCAAACCACGCTCTCGAGCATAGCATGGCAATATAAGCATAACGTAGAAGTAACTCCCAAGGGTTTGAAAGTAACAGGCAATAGGTTCCTACCTCATCATCTACTTCCCAACCCACAAATTAATGCCATCCTAATCATGCAATGTTGGAGGTTGAGCTAATGCATAAAAACTGGGTATGAAAAGATATGATCAAGTGTTACTTGCCTTGTCGACGATCCGTGAATCCTAGAGACTCAGAGTAAGGCGCTCGCACTCGGGAATTCTATCGCAAGCAAACAATACATACATAAGCAACAAACAAAGATGCACAAACGAAACTTCAACTGAAACAGGTTGACCGGAGAGTTCAACTTAAGAACTCCGGTTTACAAAAAGAATCAAACCAAACGGAACAACGGAACTCAAACGGCGAGAAAAACATGGTCCGTTTACTAATCTGAACTAGAGTCAAATTTTACAAAGATAAAAACTGGTTTAAGTTGATTATTCGGAAAGAGGGTTTCGAGATGAAACTCCAGGCGCTTGAATCGCCTGATTCTGATAAACGAGCGAAAAGTTATACTAGTTTGAACATTGGTTCAGAAATCAAATTCGGAATAACCGCGGAATAAAACCGATAAAACAAAACGACGAACGGCTAGACGAACGAACATTCGTTAGCGGAAACTAAACGACGAACAGTTCGAAAAAAAACGAACGAACGGGTGAACGTTCTCAAAATAAATAAACCGGGAAAAAAATAAACCGATCTAATAAAAAAACGGGCTAGGGTTTTATAAAAAAACCCGAAGGGTTTCTAAAAACCGCGGCGGTCGGGTACCTCCGGCGAGGCGCGTCCGTGCGGGCGGGCGGCTCCGGCGGTTCCGGGTTGGGCGGGTCGGCGAGAGGCGGCGGCGGCTCGGCGACTCGGCGAGGGGAGGCGGCGCGAGAGGCGGCGGCGACGGCGGCGGATCGGCTCGGGCTCCAGGCTGGCCGGGTGGTGGCGGGTGGTGGTGTGGCGGCGGGCGGCATATATAGGAGGGCGGGGTGGGCGGCTTGGGAAGGGGCGCCGGGTGGAGTCCAGCTCGGACTCCTCGGCGTCGTGCCAAGCACGGCGGCAAGAGGAAAGGCGGCGGCGCAGGCGGGCCGGCTGGCTCGGTGGGCCTTTAGCCCGGTCGGTATGAGATCCATTTTTTTAAATCATTCCGCCCGAAATTAAAAAAATCCTAGAAAAATAAATAAAAATCTAAAATTCCAAAACAAGTTTTCTCCGTCTAAATAAAATATTTAGAACGAGATGAAATTTTCTTGGCCCCTAAAATGCAACTTTTTAAAGCGTGCAAATTTTTCTAGGGCAATTTAAAATTCCAAATAAAATCAAATAAAAACCAAATAATGATTTTAATATTTTCCTCCGATATTTCAATTATTTTGGAGAAGTCATATTATCTCCCTCATTTATTTATTTAAAATGAAATATTTTCCGGAGAGAAAATAATTAAAACCAAAATCCTCGCCTTCACTACTTGATAAAATCAAATATGAAAGTTGAAAATCCCCAACTCTCTCCGAGGGTCCTTGAGTTGCTTAGGATTTCGAGGATAGCAAATGAATATGCAATAAAATATGATATGCATGGATGACCTATGTATAACATGCCAAATTGAAAATTTGGGATGTTACAGGCGACCACGCTCTACGACAAGCATGAGGCTAGTACCACCACGATGTCCAAGCCCGACAAGCTCCAAGACGATGCTCCCAAGTGCGACTTCACCGCCATCCCTCTTTGTGGCATTGATGATGCCGAGTCTACCTTGACTCTTTTTCAAGATGGTGCGGCGACAAGTACGACTACGGAGACCTTCAAGGACCAAGCTTTGGAGGCAAGCGACAAGCTAGCGAGCAAGGATGATGCTTCCATCTTAGGAGGCGAGAGTGATGATGTGCCATCTTCGGCCTTCATCCACGGCGACGGTGACGACATGATCGAGCATGGGATTTTCCCTTCGGTCATGGAGGAGAGTGATGATGTGCCATCTTCGGCCTTCATCCACGGCGACCACAAAGAGATGGTTGAGCATGGGATTTTCCCTTCGACCACGGTGACGTATGATGACTTGAGTGACTTGTGCCACCATATTGAGAGTGAGAGTGACTTCACCACTAGCCCCATATATGATGTGTTGCCACAAATCCCATATGAGGAGAGCCACAACCCCCACCACTTAAGTGAGATGTGTGACTCCACCATATGTGACTTTGAGTGCACCTACTTTGAGGGAGTGAGTGAACCACCACGTAGAGAGAGTGAGATAGTTGATAGGTCTCGTGCGGCCATTTGCATTTCTAACAACTTGACCTCTACCTCTATTGTGTATTCTCATTTGGTGCTAGGTCCCATTTATGATGACGCGCCGATCCTCGATGACTCCGTCCTCCCTTTGGACAAGATGATGGCCATGGTGGAATATGATGCACCCCCCACATGGTTCCATCAAGATGAAGGTGACCACCATTTGGTCTTTCCCACCTCACCTACACCACTTGAGTGGAATGACAAAGGTAACATAGGTGACGGTGATGCTCTAGTCCCACTAGTGGGCATTCTTGACATTGATTTCTTGCATGATGTCGATCCACCTAGTACCATGCTTCATGCTAGTATGATTTCACCATGTGATGATTTGCCCATTTATGATGAATATGATGATTCTCATGTGGAGTCTATTAGTTGTGATGCCATGTTACATAGGATTTCTTGTGACAATTCTTTAGGTCACATCATGTTTGATAATCCGCTTGACTTGTCATATGCTATGCATGAGATACACCATATGTCTTATTTGCAATCTCTTCATAGTGACTATGCATATGCCATTAAAATAAACCCAATTTGCACTTATGGCATAGATGACAAGCCCATGGTTATTGGAATTTGTTTTTCTTGTGATGATATTGATATGCTCCCTTTGCATCATTTATCTCATATGCCATGCCATGACCACCTAGCTTTGGATATGCATTGTTTTGGATGTCGTCCATTTTCTCCATATGATGTTTCCAATGTTGTTCATGAGGAGACCCCCATAGTTTCCTCATACATGTTAGGAGATTTTGATCCATCCCATCAATTGCATGATCCCAATAATTGTGTGCACCATATGCTCCCCATGAATAAACATGCTATTGATGTGCCATATACTTGCATTCTCAATTTGTGTCCCCATCGTGTCATACACAATAACTATTCTTTCATGATGGATGACATGTTCTTATACCATGCATCAAATTTCTTTGAGCGATGCTTATTTTGTGCTAACTCACACGTGCACATACACATCATGATGGATGATGCGTACATTTACCACGCACACAATTTCTTTGGTTTGTGTCTCTTTTATGTAGGTACCCATGAATACTTGTCAACCTCGCAATCCCATGAGTTGACAAAACGAGCTCTAGAGAGCAATGAGGACTTGGGATCCCATGGATTGTCTTTCCCACCGCTCTCTTCGCGCAAAGAATTAGCGCATTTCTTCTACATGGCCCTCACTTGGCTATGGGTTGTTCTCCATTATATATCCTTTGCCCATATTACCATGTTCACTATGCATGATATGCCCATTCCTATGCCTTTTCCATGCATTTGTGACCCATGCTTTGCATTACACATGATGATTGATTCTAGTACTTGTATGTGTATTTGCAAGCTTGGTGGAGATATCACTTGTTATTGCCATGTTCTATTCATGACCCATTCCTATGATGATACTTTCATATTGCTTTGTGTTCGTGCTTGCTATATGTCATATGCATTGCCTATGCCTATTATTTGCTCACATGACATGATTGCCATGATTTCTCCTAGTGTGTTGCATCTTCGCTCCACTAGTTTGCATGACTTGATCTCTATGCTTGCTTATGTTGCATCACCCATGATTCACACTTGCTCATTTCATGCGGTTGATGACAACAATCTATATGCTTTGCACATGATTCATATGTTTTCTTGTCATATATCTCCACGTGTTGCCTCTCTCATGCTAAATGATTTGCCATGTATTGCGTGCAACAATGATTCTCTTCTTGCTCATGAGATTGCCCCCATAGCATTCTCACATATATTTTGAGAGTTTGACAAAATTCTTGTGAAGCATGCTTGTCTTACTTCTTTGCACCATATACCTAGTGCCATGAATATTTCCATTGTTGCATCATATTATTCATGCACTTGTGCTTCTAATGGTTATGTGCAAAAGATGAGAACCATCATGATGGATGATGTGTTTGTCTACCATGCGCATACGTTCTTTGCTTTGATTTGTGCATGTGTAGGATACTTGGACTTCGTGTCGACTTCCACTTCACGTGAGTTGACCATTCGAGCTCTTGAGAGCGAGCCTCTTACATTCTACCACGACTCGCTTCTACACCAATTTCCTACCACTTCGGCATTGTGAAGAATGCACACGGACACGCTTTCAAGGTGACATCCTTCTTGACCTTGGATATTGTGGATCATACTTCATGTGTTGCTTGCACCATTTGCACGCATGGTCGAGATATTGCTTTCACCCATGATTGCCACATTTCCATTCTTCATGACATATGTACCTTGTGTGTTGCATCCAATTCTTGGACTACTTGCTACTATCATATGGTTGGTTGCACCAATGTCATTTCTTCACATATGCCATGTCCCTTTGCTTGTCACATGATTCACTTGATTGCCTCACACATGATAAACAATTGCTCTTTCTATTGTGTTGAGTGCCACACTATATTCACTACACCCTATGCACATTATGCTTGGATTGTCTTGCACTTGACCCATGTGTTTAGACATCTCATCTTATTTGGTGTTGTGAATGATTCCTATGCCTACCATCGACCATTTCTCGAGCGCTTTATGCATGCTTGCTATGACCTCGAGGTAGATGCTTATGCTCTTGTCACACATATTTGCATATCTACCTCACATTTACATGCTTGTCCCCATGATATCTTTGCTTGTGCTCAATTTATGCGCTTACATGCCATGTCACAATCCTTTGTCACACCCTATGCTATGCTTGATGACAACACTTGTTTGGTGAATCACCTCTTGAATGCTTGGTTTTGCACTAACGCTAACCACATTTGTTTTTCCAAGTGTTTGTTTTATTTGCTCCTTTTGAAGGAATCACAAGATGGTGCGACATTGGAGAGTGCCCATTCCGAGCTTCAAGATGACGAGAACTTGGTGATTGACCACTCCTACATGGTGACGCCATCTCTTTCCCAGGGTGATTTGGTTTTCGATCCGAGGTCGGATCTTTTCCAAGGGGGAGGGGATGATGCGGAGCATCCTACGGTCATCACCATATCAAGAGTCCGTTTGGCAAGTGACACGCGCGACCTCTACTTATCATACATAAAGGTGAATCTTCTCCTTTACACGTGTTCACTTGACCCCTTCGAGGATGGTATACTACTTGACACTTCTCCCGTGTGCATGCATAGGTATTGTTGGAGCTTCACGGATGTCGAGGAGGAGTGCAAGCGCCAAGGAACCACTACACCATCCGCGAGGGAAGCTTGGAAGCGAAGACGGAAGAAGAAGGACCTGCCCAGTCCAGAAAGGGCGGTACTACCGCCCAAAGCAAGCGGTACTACCGCTTAGACCCTCCAAGCGGTACTACCGCCCATGTGTCCAGTACTACCGCCCTGCCTGTGCGCAGCCATGGGCCTTTGGCCTTGTATCCCTCTCCCACTTACCCCTTCGTGGCTTAGACTATAAATAGACCACCTCCACCTCCTTTCTAGGGTTAGCAAATATGATAGCTCATTTGTATGTGAGCTTTGATCCTACCTATCTCTACTCTTGAGAGAGAGAGACCACTACTCCATTGGAGGCCAAGACCTCCATCTAGGAGAAGATCCTGCGGGATATCATCAAGACCCCCTCGTGGGAAGATCCGTCTAGGATATCGTCAAGACCTCATCTCCTCTTGGATTTGAGATGAACGCTACCTTGTATCTTTCCCTTTGTTGTTCATGTACCTTGTGGATCTTGTGTGTTTGATTGTCTAGAGGATGTGTAATTGGACTTGTTCTTGAGTGTTTCCCCTTGTGATTTCTCCCCGTTCTTCCCCGTGTTCTTCGTGCTCTTCGAGGGATCCCATTCCAAACGTGAAAGATCAGCCTACACCTAGTTAGCCCCGTATCAATTGTGCAATGTGGTACTCAGTTAACGTTTGGTTCATTTGTTGTGGTGTTTAGTTAACTGCTTGGTTCAATTCTGCAATGCGATGTTCAATTGTTGTGGCTGCATTCTGTTATTGTATACCATGTGAGGAATAAATAGAATTTGGCTGTACTAAATACATGAGAAACAAATACAATTGCTATATTTCCAAGTTGTTAAGCATGCTTTGTTTGGTTAACTGTCTGATCTTCTATTAGGAGTATGTTATATTGTGCAATGTGGTGCTCAGTTAACGTTTGGTTCATTTGTTGTGGTGTTTAGTTAACTGCTTGGTTCAATTCTGCAATGCGATGTTCAATTGATGTGGCTGCATTCTCTTATTGTATACCATGTGAGGAATAAATCATATTTGGCTGCACTTAAAACATGAGAAACATATACAAGTGCTATATTTCCTAGTTCTTAATCATGCTTGGTTTGGATAAATGGGTTTTCCATGTGGCTTGAATTAATCTGATGAATCTGCAATGTTGTTATTTTTCATCAACATATTTTACTGATAGCATGCGAACCCTTACTTAACCTGATGACTAACTACCTTATATGTGTAGCAGGGAAACAATGGGAAGCATTGAGGTTTACAAGATGGTACTAACTATTATACCTTGCCTTTTTGTATTCCTTTGCCCCATTTCCAATATAGAGAAGATATTTATGCACATCCTTGTTTTCAGGCTTCACTGATGATTACCTCTCAAACCACCTCTGTGGTCAGGAGGCGAGGAAAGTTTTCATACAACACCCACGGTTCAATATTGAAGTGTTCCTAAAGAGGTCGAAGGATGGACAGTCAATCATCCACAGGCACTAACCTAAAGTTGCAAAGACCTTCAGCATGAATGAAGGCTCAATATTCGCCTTCCGCTTCAGCAGTTTTCCAGATGAGATGCATCTCTCTATGTACCGTCTATGATGGTAATTTCGAAAGGTTCTAGATGTTCCATGTGAAACTTGCTGCTGGTGCAATTGTGTAATGGGGTGGCTAAGTGCTGAAGCTATATCATGTTGTACTATGATGTATTTCAATTATGAAATCTTGCTTCCGTAATATGGAAATGGAATATATTATGTGCTTAATATGAATGTCAATTAGATTAGTAAATGGATTATTAATAATAGGGCAATTAGCCCGCTAATTGGCCAATTAGCTTGCTAATTGGATTTTCCTATTGCAAATGGTTAATGAGAAAACACAGTTGGCGATGACCTCAGGCAACGTACATAGTTTCTAGGAATAAACCGTGTTGGATCAATGAACAATCACACACGACATTCTCTTGAAAACTGTTTGCGTTACGCCACCTTGCGCAAACGTTTTCCTTGGAGTGACTGTGTGGGATGTATATACAAATGGAAATGTTTAGCGGTGACTGACTGTGTGGGATGTACTTACGGCCGGAAATGATTTTGCTGTATAATTCTATTTTTAACACTCAGATGTATTTCACGTATTTGAGTGCTCGCTTGATCGCTTACGACCTTATTTTGACGAGTGTGTGCGTGACGACATATCCCGACGGTTTCGGTCGTGTGGGAGGACCCCCTATCGCCCACACTCACTTGGCGACGGTTCCGAATGCCATCGCGGAAAGGGGTTAAAAACCGTTTGTTTAGGACCGACGCGTACCAGTGAAGGTAAATTCTATAGTTGAAGAAATAAATGAAGTGCTCACGACAAAAATAGATGAATTGATCGGTGTGATTAAATCTAAAGAAGAGGTAACCATTAATGCTATTACCGATGCCGATGTTAGTGATGTTAATTTTGTTTCTTATAACAATTATAATCCCAACTGGGAGAGGAGATAGAGCAACTATGACAGGGCAAACAATGGTAACCAATCTGAAGGAAATATGCCCTAGAGGCAATAATAAAGTTGTTATTTATATTTCCTTACATCATGATAAATGTTTATTAATCATGCTAGAATTGTATTAATCAAAAACTTAGTACATGTGTGAACACATAGACAAAACAGAGTGTCCCTAGTATGCCTCTACTTAACTAGCTCGTTAATCAAAGATGGTTAAGTTTCCTAACCATAGACATGTGTTGTCATTTGATGAACGGGATCACATCATTAGAGAATGATGTGATGGACAAGACCCATCCGTTAGCTTAGCATAATGATCGTCAAGTTTTATTGCTATTGCATTCATGACTTATACATATTCCTCTGACTATGAGATTATGCAACTCCCGAATACCGAAGGAACACCTTGTGTGCAATCAAACGTCACAACGTAACTGGGTGATTATAAAGATGCTCTACAGGTGTCTCTGAAGGTGTTTGTTGGGTTGGCATAGATCGAGATTAGGATTTGTCAGTCCAAGTATCGGAGAGGTATCTCTGGACCCTCTCGGCAATGCACATCACTATAAGCCTTGCAAGCAATGTGACTAATGTGTTAGTTATGTGACGATGCATTATCGAACGAGTAAAGAGACTTGCCGGTAACGAGATTGAACTAGGTATGATGATACTCATGATCGAATCTCGGGCAAGTAACGTACCGATGACAAAGGGAATAATATACGTTGTTATTGCGGTTTGATCGATAAAGATCTTCATAGAATATGTAGGAACCAATATGAGCATCCAGGTTCCGTTGTTGGTTACTGATCGAAGATGTGTCTCGGTCATGTCTACATAGTTATCGAACCCGTAGGGTCCGCACGCTTAACGTTCGATGACGATTTGTATTATGAGTTATATGTTTTGGTGACCAAAGTTTGTTGGGAGTCCCGGATGAGATCACGGACATGACGAGGAGTCTCGGAATGGTCAAGAGGTAAAGATTGATATATTGTACGATGATATTCAGACACCAGGATAGGTTTGGGAATGGTTCGGGTATATTTCGTAGTACCGAGGGGTTACCGGAACCCCCCGGGGAAGTATTGGGCCTACATGGGCCTTAAGGAAGAGAGAGGGGAGCCTGCAAGGGGCGGAGCGCGCCCCCTCCAAGGGAGTCTGAATAGGACAAGGAGGAGGGGGCGTGATGACCCGCAAGTATACGGGATAGTTGTAGCCTCTTTCGATAAGTAAGAGTGTCGAACCCAACGAGGAGCTAAAGGTAGAACAAATACTCTCTCAAGTCCTATAGGCCACTTATACGACTCTACGCACGCTTGACGTTCGCTTTACCTAGAACAAGTATGAAACTAGAAGTACTTTGTAGGTGTGATAGGATAGGTTTGCAAGAAAGTAAAGAGCACGAAAATATAAACTAAGGGCTGTTTAGATAGAGATGCAAAAAAGTAAATATAGCGAGTGTGGACAAGTGGTGGTAGGAGTTGTGGAATTGTCCCTAAGAAACTGACTACGTTACTAGACCGGTAATCACTATTGCAATTCTATTTGAGGGAGAGGCATAAGCTAACATATCATCCCTTACTTGGAATTCTATGCACTTATAATTGGAACTCTAGCAAGCATCCGCAACTACTAAAGATTCATTAAGGTAAAACCCAACCATAGCATTAAAGCATCAAGTCCCCTTTTATCCCATACGCAAACAACCTACTTACTCGGGTTTGTGTGTCAGTCACTCACGCAACCCACCATAAGGAAATCATAAACATATTGCAAACCCTACAGCAGGAGTCCCTCATGCTTGCGCGACACGATGGGCACAATAGGACAGCACCAATAATAATACATGCAACTCAAACCAATCATAGCAATTCATCAATCACCGATAGGACAATGAAAATCTACTCAGACATCATAGGATGGCAACACATCATTGGATAATAATATGAAGCATAAAGCACCATGTTCAAGTAGAGGGTACAGCGGGTTGCGGGAGAGTGGACCGCTGAATATAGATGGGGGAAGGTGATGGAGATGTTGGTGAAGATGACGGCGGTGTTGGTGAAGATCGTGGTGATGATGATGGCCCCCAGCGGCGTTCCGGCGCCACCGGAAGCAAGGGGGGAGAGCCCCCCTTCTTCTTCTTCTTCCTTGACCTTCTCCCTAGATGGGAGAAGGGTTTCCTGTGACGCCCGGGTGATTACGCTACAGTAATCCCGCGTTAATGAGGACACGTCACCTCGGTTACTGCTATTAATCTCGCGTCGGTTCGAATCTTTCAAATTCAAAGTCAAGCAAACAGTGAAAGTTTTCAAAATTTTAAACTAAAATGTCCGGAGTGTGCAGTTAAATGCCTAGGTGATTATAGTGCAACAACCCCCCCCCCCCCCTTTTCTGAAATTTTCTAAATCTATGCAAATGAAATAAAACAGGTTTTTGAAAAAATTAACAAAATGAGAAAAGGGAAAAACAGTGGGGGGAATAACCTCCCCCCTCCGGCCCAGCCACCGGCCCTCCTCCCCATTTCCCCTTGGCCCATCCCCTTCTCCCCATGGGCGGCCCCGCCCAACCGCCAGATAACCCCCACCCCTGGCTAACCCTAGCCAACCACCCATTCGCCCCCCCCGCACGCCTCGCGCTTCCCCTCGCTCAGCACACCCCGACCGCCCCGACCGAACCTCCCGCGTTCCCCACCTGCCGCCCGCCCCCTTGCCCCCCCCCCCCGGTCTCCCCTCCTCCTCCTCGCCCCGGAGATCCCTCCTCCTCCCGTCGCCGCCTCGGCGCCCCGAGCCAGGCGATCGCCATCATGGTCCGGCTCGGCCTCGCCGCCCCTCATTGAACGCATCCCGGCCTCCTCCCACCGGCCTGCCCGCCCTCACCGAGCCCACCGGCCGAGACCCTACTCCCCCACAGAGGCCCCCCTCTCCTCCCTCTCCCTCGTCGGCCGGCCGGCCGTTCCGCCCGCCAGCCTCCCCTCCGGTCCCCCTCCGCTCCCGGCTCCCTCCGCTCGTCGCCGTGGCCTCCGACCGCCCGTCGCGGATCGGGCCTCCATGCCCGCGCACAGACCGCCCCTCCCGATCCCCTCCTTTCTTCCCCCGCGGATCCGGCCCGTGGCCTCGGCCCACTCGCCGGCGCCCACGCGGCGTTCAACCTCGCCGGCGCCCTAAGCGCCTCCAGCCTTCGCTCCCCCCGTTCGGCGCCTCGCCCGCCCATGACCGATCCTCGCTCGCTCCGGCCAACACGCCATCCCCGCCTGTCGCCTCTCATGGCGTCGCTCACCAGCCGGCCAGCGCGGGCTTGGCCGGCCGCTCGGCCGCCCGATCCGCCCCATCGCCTCGATCCCTGGTCGCCTCCCGACAAGGTCGGGTTCAGGCCCGAATCGGGCGCCTTGCGCCATGCCTTGGTTTGGCCATGGGCCTCGGCGTGGGGCCCCACCCCCCAAAAAAAAAGTTTTATTAAATGAAACTAAAAAAGGAAATAAAATGAATTAAACTAATTAACTAAATAATTAATTAATTAATTAATTGAGTAATTAATTAATCTAATTAATTCGGATTAATTAACCTAATCATTAGTTAAATTAATTGGGTAATTAATTAAACTAATTAATTCTGAATTAATTAACACTAATTATTAATTAACTTAATTAACTTAATTAACTAAGGTTAATTAATCGATTAGGTTAATTAAGCTAATAGTGAATGACATGCGGGACCCACACAGCCGGGTTGACTTAGTCAACCTGTTGGTGATGACGTCGATGACATCATCTTGATGTCATAAATGCAATTTCGAAATTAATTAAATAATTAATTAAAATTCCGAAATTAATAAAACCTTTTATAAATCATAACTTTTAATCCGTAATCCGGATTAAAATAATTTCAACATGAAAGTTGCTCGAACGACGAGGCGAATTCGCATGCATGATCCGTTCGTCCACCACACGTCTCTAACCTATCGAACCTGCAAATTTTCCTCTCCGGTTCATCATCCGACAGACGTCCTAAGCAGGATAACTTCGGATGCTTTCCCCTAACCGGTACCCTTCTTACCACGTTAGGGCACGCCTAGCTTCGCTTCTTGTCATGTCATGCATCGATATGCTTCATATACCGGTATTTACTGTTTCTTCCCCTCTTCTCTCCGTAGACCCGAGACCGATCTTCGATGTGCTGTGATCAACTACGTCACCGACGACCCTCTCTCTTGCCGAGCAACCAGGCAAGCCCCCCCTTTTGATCATCCCGATATCGCCCATTCCATTCTCTCATGCTTGCATTAGATTTTATTCTTGTTATTGTTTGCTCCTATTACATTGCATAGCCTGTTTATTGTAACCTGCTATTGATACCTACCGCTTATCCTAAAGCGCTTAGTATAGGTTGGTTAGAGACCCATCGGTGACCCCCACCTTGTCCTTGTTGCCCTGCTTCATCATTGAAGACCCGATCAGCGGGATCGAAGACCAGAGCCCGACACCGCACATCACTTCCCTTAGTTGCTCGACACTACTAGGTTACTATCGAGTACCGAGGGTGAAACCTCTATAGCACTTCTGATATTAACCCTGTAGTATAGCTATCCGGTTGTGGTCACCGAGGGTGATTTCCTCCTTAACCACTTCCGATACGACTCGTCGTGCAACCCCTCAAGTGTGGACCTCGGGGTGAATCCTCTTATGTTCACCTTGATGACTACATTGAGTGGAATTCACCGGGTGATTCCTCGGGTTTTCCTTGATGTTTGGACTCACGGTTACTTGGACTTTTACCATCATTACTTGGAAAGACGGGTCGACCACGAGGGGTACCAGCGTGTTAATGCAGTGATGTGGAGCGGGTTGACACGGAGGGTGCCCATGAGATAATTACGAGGCGTGGCGGGCATTCCTAGCCCTTGCCGCAAGTCCTCGAGGCGGAACAGCGGGTCACATCTTCGTGAGTCTCTGCTTGTTACCGCGTTCCTAATCCACTAGATATTTGATCCGAGGGGCCTCGGCCGATAGCACTAACCATCACGTGGGCTAAGTATGGGCGTTCTGCGTCGTATACATCACCAAGCTTAATAGGCGTCGTGACGAGCGGCGCTACGGATTGGACCGGACGCTGATGGGCTAGGTCTGCTTCGGCCAGCGTCGCATAGCGTCTGGGAGTTCGGGGAGATGGCCCATGACCCTGGGGCTTAGGTTTAGTCCGGCGTCTGGCCTCTCTATTAAGCCTAGGTCGGGTTGCGGCGTATTGTTTGGCGAGGCGGGCATGACCACGAAAGTGTGTCCGGCGGAGTTAAGCGGCGTGGTGGGTAAGTTGGTGCACCCTGCAGGAAGAAAACAACTATCGATAGCCTGTCCTACGATAACGGACACTTGGAGTTGTATCCCGATCGATACAACTAGAACTGGATACTTGAGATGAGACATGGATATGAGCAATGGATTGCGATGAGAATTGGATTGTGATGATAACTGGATAGTATGGCTCTGGGTTTTCTTTCTCGCAGGGAGTCGAGAAAGGATCTCTGGCCGAGGTTGATAACACTACTGCTACTTAAGTTATGTTACTCTACTCCCTCTTGTTTGCTGCAAGATGGTGGTTTCCGGAAGGTGCTAGTCTTCGATAGGACTAGGCCTTCTCTCTATTCTGGCATTTCTGCAGCCCAGTTCACATATACGGCCTTACCTTGATAATGTTGCATATGTAGTGTAGCTCCTTGCTTGCGAGTACTTTGGATGAGTACTCACGGTTGCCTTGTTCCCCTTTTCCCTATCTCTACTCGATTGCTGCTATCAGACGATGGAGCCGAGGATCGAGCGCCACCGCCTCGGCGACTACTACTCGGGCGCCTACTACTACGTGCAGCCCACCGACGGCGACCAGGAGTGACCTAGGAGGATCCTGGCAGGAGGCCTGTCCTCTTCGATCTGTATCCCGGTTTGTGCTAGCCATCTTATGGCACCTTGTTTAACTTATGTCTACTCAGATATTGTTGCTTCCGCTGACTTCGTCTATGATCGAGCACTTGTATTCGAGCCCTCGAGGCCCTGGCTTGTATTATGATGCTTGTATGACTTATTTTATTTGTAGAGTTGTGTTGTGATATCTTCCGTGAGTCCTTGATCTTGATCGTACACATTTGCGTGCATGATTAGTGTACAATTGAATCGAGGCGTCACAAGTTGGTATCGAGCCGATTGCTGTAGGAATCCCTTTCCAACTCCTTGGCGAAGTCGAGTCTAGACATTGCAAAACTTTTACTAACATGGCTGTGTGTCTTATGGGCTGCGTCGCCATTGGGTGGAATTAGGATCTTTTACTCCTCGATCTTTACTCTGGGGTTCTGAACTCTCTTCTATTCGGGTTAAATGAATTTACTAAAAACAAAACTAACTTTAGGTTCTCGCAAGTACCTTCTCCCGGAGAGCCTTTCACTTCAGATGATCGTCTGCTAATCAGAAGATTCCGGAGATACTCTCTGATGATCTCTCGAGACTTTGTGCCCATCACTTTTGCTATTCCTGGCCACCGATAAATCCGTATGGATGACTACTTACACTTGCAATTCATACGATCATCCCCCATTGATCTCGTTGTTACAAGATACCCCGAAGTTTTCTCTATTGTTCCGAGAATACTTTGTGCCTACTGCCTAGCAGTTCCTTACTACATGAATACCCCTTCAAATAAATCCTCGCACTCGTCGAGTATCCGCTCAACCCCCAGTTGTTCATGTGTTTCGCAAAAGTCTTCAAATTACTATTCGATCTTCCGAACATCCTCTGGAGCCTTTGGCTCTTGAAATTCTTGCTTGCTTGCATTATGGTTAATCCCATAAGTCTCGTAATCTTATTGACATTCCTTGTCATTATCATTTTGGGGTCTGTTGACTCAATATGTTTGCGAATACCCGCAATCATCATTGATCCTTATAGGTTACTTTTCCGGCTGAGCTGCCATTCCTTTATCTGGAATTGGTTCTCGACCAATCCAATTATCGTTGATTGTACCCTAAGGCTATTCAACTTATCCATCCCTAAATCAGAGCATTGCTTCTGACCCCCCTTGATTTAGGAATCATAATTCCTTTGCTTTTGACAATTGAGTTAGTCAGTTGTTTCTATGATCTGAACTCCTTGCATTCTTCTTCCTCTGGTTAAGTACTGGTGCTCGCGTCAGACCCCTGGTGGACCATCAGGTCCATTATTGGATTTTACCCACGGCATCCTTCTTATTCAATAACTTTGAGAGACCTTCCCTGGTATCTCGAGATTAGCATGGAACTACATCACCTCTTATGAGTTCTTCATCAAGTGCTACCTTCCCACTGTTTCCAATTTTTCACGGGCTCGAGTTATTTAAACACTCAAAGACACGATGGCTCGAACCGAGTCCGCACTCACGGTTCAACAACTCTTCATAGCTTCTATAAGTGCGAGATTGAATCCGATCACGCCATTCCTAGCCTGTTTGGCTATATCGTTGTCGTGATGATTTTATCGGTACTACCGTTCCTTCTTCACGGAGCACAATTTTCGACGAGGAATCGACCTTCGTCGATCCTCATCGACATATCATTTCGCCTTGAACATCAAGCTTGGTTTCGAGTTTGTGTCGTACCTTGGTTCTAATAACCTTTCACTTCATCATTACTTGGACTTGATGTCATCGTCGATCGATTACATATTCATGAACTCTCGCGACAAAGGTGCCGTGTTCACAACATTCTGAGCTCATCCAGGATATAAATGGAATTCTTGATGAGAAATACCATCCTTGCCCTCGATGAATTGTACTATCATCGATCCCTTTATTGCCTTCCCACCAACACAAGCTTGTTCATGTTTGGTGTTATACCTTGAGTTCCTTGCTACCCAGCAATCGTTCTTCTCTACCTTGGAGTATTACCATCTGTTAAATATCAAGGATGTTGTGAGGACTGCTCCACCTCTTAAGAAATTCTTGGTATTGAGATGCTTCTCACCATCACCATTCTTTCTTGGTCCCCGTGTTACTTCCAACCGTGTACCAAAGAAGTGGACGGTGTTGTTGGATTCTGCCCTTCTAGCAAGCCTCTTGCTTTGAAGTGAAATTCTTAGCCTATCGATTATTGTGTCACCATTCGACATTGGCGTGCAACCCAACCCATCGGGCGCACCTTTCAACCAATGTTTACTTGAGTATGTTTTCCTCGAGCATATTTCCTAGTATCATTTGTTCCGACAAATGTTATCTCCTTGTTCACTTTAATGGGGAGTCTATCTTTTGGGAATCTCGGTGAATTGCCGTTGAGATCACCGACACCTCCTTGACCTCTCCTTGGGCTAATGATGGACTCTTGTTAGCGGAATAACTTCATAGTTCATTTCCCGAGAATCTTACAATGTCATCTCGTCAATTTGCGTTGCACCTTTTCTTCTCAGGTATCCTAAGTCTGAGGTATCCTGACACCAATCGGATCTGAATCTCGGTCCGATATGATGGTTGGGACAACTTTCCAAGAGTTATGTTATTGGTCCTTTGATGAACCGGTAGCATGATGTCATGCCTAGCACCCCCGGTGGAGGACCTATCATTATAGAATCCTTTTCAGCAGGATCATCCTTTCATCCATGAGGGAATTGTATCTTGTTTCAACCAGTTATTCCTGATGAGTCCTTCGTGATTCCAAAGTCTGATCTTCACCTGAAGACCATGTCAATGCTATCTCGAAACATGTCTGTGGTACTCTGATTTTCAACAAGAACATTCGAAGCCCAATGCTAAATGTTTCTTGCTCAAATTATCCGAACACCGTTGTATGGGTAATGTCATGAAATTTCTTCCCCTTACCTAAAGGGTTTTCTAAATTATATCCTGTCATGGATATCATGCTCGCTTATCCTTGGTAAGGGTATATCCCTGAAATATGTGTTTAAACACATTTTCCTTTCCATTGTTCATTCAATATGATAATCATATTTTACTTTCCATTGGTTGTTTGAACCTTTCTTGGGATATATATAATCTAGCGGTGATAACCCCACTTAGGTAAGCACCTCGTTATACCACTCTGTAAGTAAGACCCTATTACTATTTGTTGATGACATTCCGGTAACCACCGATGGACGAGAACCTTGCCTATTGGTCCGCCTCGTTCAACGAGCAGGAAAATGGTTCTCTTCGTCCCTCGCCCTTGGTACCTATGTTGTTGCCGACATGACCCTCAGACTCTCCTCTGACTTGCCTTGCTTACATGATCGTGCAGGATGTCAACAACCTACTACTTTTAACCACATGGTGGGCCCATAACCCACAGGTCACAGGATCGAAACCTGACTCCCCTGTACACCCCCTGTTCACAAAGTTATCCCTCCCGCGTGGACTCATATGTAATTCACGGGCCACCGTCATAGTGATCTATTCTGGTATCAGACGCGATACTTACTCTCGCTATCTCGAACCCCCTTCTCACCCGCTTGGAGCCTATTATGGTGCCTTCTTACCTTACTCTCGAGGTTTTCAAATGTTCAACTCGAGAGTTAATTTTATACTAATTCATGGGTTAACCCCAGTTTGTTTCCCTTAAAAGCATTATGTCGCAGTGAGCTGCCCCTTACCTTTCGTAAATACGATAGAGTTCCCGAAGAAATGATGACCCGTTTATCATGATGCATCGGCATAAAGGGTGGAAGACATCAACGAAAGGGATTAGCTCCTTCGAGAAGATCCGTTAGGTTTTCGTAACCAGACCTTTCCCTCTTGCTCCCCTCTTAAATCTCGGGACGAGATTTCTTGTAGTGGAGGAGAATTGTGACGCCCGGGTGATTACGCTACAGTAATCCCGCGTTAATGAGGACACGTCACCTCGGTTACTGCTATTAATCTCGCGTCGGTTCGAATCTTTCAAATTCAAAGTCAAGCAAACAGTGAAAGTTTTCAAAATTTTAAACTAAAATGTCCGGAGTGTGCGATTAAATGCCTAGGTGATTATAGTGCAACAAACCCCCCTTTCTGAAATTTTCTAAATCTATGCAAATGAAATAAAACAGGTTTTGAAAAATTAACAAAATGAGAAAAGGGAAAAACAGTGGGGGAATAACCTCCCCCGCCCAGCCCAATGCCCTCCTCCCCATTTCCCCTTGGCCCATCCCCTTCTCCCCCATGGGCGGCCCACGCCCAACCGCCGATAACCCCCCCCCACCCCTGCGGCTAACCCTAGCTAACCACCCATTCGCCCCCCAGACGCCATGCCCCCCCCTCGCTCCCGACCGATCTGGATCGGGCGGAGACCCAACCGCCCCGACCGAACCTCCCCCGCTGTTCCCCACCTGCTGCCCCCCCGCCCTGCCCCGCCGGTCTCCCCTCCTCCTCCTCGCCTTGGGAGATCCCTCCTCCTCCCGTCGCCGCCTCGGGCGCCCCCCATCAGCAGCGGCCGCCACATGGTCCGGCTCGGCCTCGCCACCATCGCGGGCGCCTCCTCTCCTCCTCCCGCCCCTGCCCGCCCTCACCGAGCCCACTGCCGAGACCCTACTCCCCTGTGAGGCCCCCTCTCCTCCCTCTCCCTCGTCGGCGACCGGCTTGGCCGTTCCGCCACAGACCGCCGCCCCTCCGGTCCCCCTCCGGCTCCCGGCTCCCTCCGCTCGTCGCTGTGGCCTCCGACCGCCCGTCGCGGATCGGGCCTCCAGCCCACACCCGCGCCCTCCCCGATCCCCTCCTTTCTTCCCCCCGGATCCGGCCCGTGGCCTCGGCCCACTCACGGCCCCACGCGTTCAACCTCGCCGGCGCCCTAAGCGCCCTCCCGGCCCTCGCCCCCCCGTTAGGCGCCTCGCCGCCCATGACCGATCCTCGCTCGCTCGGCCAAACCCGCCATCCCCGCCTGTCGCCTCTCATGGGCGTCGCTCACCACCGGGCGGCGTGGCTGTAACCGGCCTCGGCCGCCCGATCCGCCCCACGCCTCGATCCCACAGGTCGCCTCCCGACCGGCCGGGTTAGTGCCGAATCGGCAACGCCTGCGTCGCCCATGCTTGCCACCATGGGCCTCGGCGTGGGGCCCCACCCCCAAAAAAAAGAACGTTTTATTAAAATGAAACTAAAAAAAGAAATAAAATGAATTAAACTAATTAACTAAATAATTAATTAATTAATTAATTGATTAATTAATTAATCTAATTAATTCGGATTAATTAACCTAATCATTAGTTAAATTAATTGGGTAATTAATTAAACTAATTAATTCTCAATTAATTAACACTAATTATTAATTAACTTAATTAACTTAATTAACTAAGGTTAATTAATCGATTAGGTTAATTAAGCTAATAGTGAATGACATGCGGGACCCACACGTCGTGGTTGACTTAGTCAACCCTGTTGGTGATGACGTCGGCATGACATCATCTTGATGTCATAAATGCAATTTCGAAATTAATTAAATAATTAATTAAAATTCCGAAATTAATAAAACCTTTTATAAATCATAACTTTTAATCCGTAATCCGGATTAAAATAATTTCAACATGAAAGTTGCTCGAGCGACGAGGCGAATTGGCACGCAGCGATCCGCTCGTCCACCACACGTCTCTAACCTATCGAACCTGCAAATTTTCCTCTCCGGTTCATCTGTCCGACAGACGTCCGGAACCGGGATAACTTCCCGGATGCTTTCCCCCCTAACCAGTACCCTTCTTACCACGTTAGGGCACGCCTAGCTTCGCTTCTTGTCATGTCATGCATCGATATGCTTCTGTATACCTGGTATTTACTGTTTCTTCCCCCTCTTCTCTCCGGTAGACCCCGAGACCGATGCTGATGTGCCTGTGATCAACTACGTCACCGACGACCCCTCTCTCTTGCCAGAGCAACCAGGCAAGCCCCCTTTGATCATCCCGATATCGCCCATTCCATTCTCTCATGCTTGCATTAGATTTTGTTACTGTTATTGTTTGCTCCTATTACATTGCATAGCCTGCTTATTGTAACCTGCTATTGATACCTACCGCTTATCCTAAACTGCTTAGTATAGGTTGGTTAGAGACCCATCGCTGACCCCCACCTTGTCCTTGTTGCCCTGCTTCATCATTGAAGACCCGATCAACGGATCGAAGACCAGCCCCGACACCGCACATCACTTCCCTTAGTTGCTCGACACTACTAGGTTACTATCGAGTACCGAGGGTGAAACCTCTATAGCACTTCCGATATTAACCACAGTAGTATAGCTATCCGGTTGTGGTCATCGAGGGTGATTTCCTCCTTAACCACTTCCGATCACGACTGTCGTGCAACCCTCAAGTGTGGACCTCGAGGGTGAATCCTCTTATGTTCACCTTGATGACTACATTGAGTGGAATTCACGGGGTGATTCCTCGGGTTTTCCCTTGATGTTTGGACTCACGGTTACTTGGACTTTTACCATCGTTATTTGGAAATACGGGTCGACCACGGGGTACCAGCGCGCTTAATTGCGAGTGATGTGGAGACGGGTTGACCTGGAGGGTGCCCGCGAGATAATTACGAGGCGTGGCGGGCATTCCTAGCCCTTGCCGCAAGTCCTCGAGGCGGGCAACGGGTCACATCTTCGTGAGTCTCTGCTTGTTACCGCGTTCCTAATCCACTACGATTTGGATATTTGATCCGAGGGCCTCGCCCGATAGCACTAACCATCACGTGGGCTAAGTATGGGCGTTCTGCGTCGTATACATCAGCCGAAGCTTAATAGGCGTCGAGAGGCGGGCGCGCCACGGATTGGACTGGAACGCCTGATGGGCTAGGTCTGCTTCCGGCCGCGTACGCAACGTGCAGGAGTTCCCGGGGAGATGGCCCATGACCCCTGGGGGCTTAGGTTTAGTCCGGCGTGCTGGCCTCTCTATTAAGCCTAGGTCGGGTTGCGGCGTATTGTTTGGCGAGGCGGGCATGACCACGAAAGTGTGTCCGGCGGAGTTAAGCGAGTGTGGTGGGTAAGTTGGTGCACCCTGCAGGAAGAAAACAACTATCGATAGCCTGTCCTACGGTAACGGACACTTGGAGTTGTATCCCGATCGATACAACTAGAACTGGATACTTGAGATGAGACATGGATATGAGCAATGGATTGCGATGAGAATTGGATTGTGATGATAACTGGATAGTATGGCTCTGGGTTTTCTTTCTCGCAGGGAGTCGAGAAAGGATCTCTGGCCGAGGTTGATAACACTACTGCTACTTAAGTTATGTTACTCTACTCCCTCTTGTTTGCTGCAAGATGGTGGTTTCCGGAAGGTGCTAGTCTTCGATAGGACTAGGCCTTCTCTCTATTCAGCATTTCGCAGCCCAGTTCACATATACGGCCTTACCTTGATAATGTTGCATATGTAGTGTAGCTCCTTGCTTGCGAGTACTTTGGATGAGTACTCACGGTTGCCTTGTTCCCCCTTTTTCCCCTATCTCTACTCGATTGCTGCTATCAGACGATGGAGCCCAGGATCCAGACGCCACCGCCTACGACGACTACTACTCCGGAGGCGCCTACTACTACGTGCAGCCCGCTGACGACGACCAGGAGTGACCTAGGAGGATCCCAGGCAGGAGGCCTGTCCTCTTCGATCAGATCCCAGTTTGTGCTAGCCATCTTATGGCACCTTGTTTAACTTATGTTTGTACTCAGATATTGTTGCTTCCGGCGACTCGTCTATGATCGAGCACTTGTATTCGAGCCCTCGAGGCCCCTGGCTTGTATTATGATGCTTGTATGACTTATTTTATTTGTAGAGTTGTGTTGTGATATCTTCCCGTGAGTCCTTGATCTTGATCGTACACATTTGCGTGCATGATTAGTGTACGATTGAATCGAGGGCGTCACATTTCCCCTCTGGTACTTGGATCCCATGGCTTGGGAGGGGCGAGAGCCCCTCCGAGATTGGATCTATCTCTCTGTTTCTGCCTTCTCAGATTCTACCCCTTCACCGTTTCTTAAATATCCAGAGATCCGTAACTCCGATTGGGGTGAATCTTTCGCCCAGATCTTTCTCATAAAATTAGCTTTCTTGCGCCAAAAGAAGAGCGTCAACCGCCTTACTCCCTGGGGTGCGGCCCCCTGTCTCATGGACACCCCGGACACTGTTTCGCGTTGATTTTACTTCCCAAAAATCACAAATATTCCAAAAAAAAATCTCCATCCGTTTTTATCCCGTTTGGACTCAGTTTAATATTGGGTTTCTACGAAACAAAAAACATACAACAGACAGGAACTGGCACTGGGCACTGGATCAATATGTTAGTCCCAAAAAATAGTATAAAAAGTTGCCAAAAGTATATAAAAGTTGAATAATATTGGCATGGAACAATCAAAAATTATAGATACGGCGGAGACGTATCAGCATCCCCAAGCTTAATTCATGCTCGTCCTCGAGTAGGTAAATGATAAAAAAGATAATTTATGATGTGGAATGCTACCTAGCATAATCTTGATCATATGTCTAATCATGGCATGAATATTAAGACACGAGTGATTCAAAGCAATAGTCTATCGTTTGACATAAAAACAATAATACTTCGAGCGTACCAATAAAGCAATCATGTCTTTTCAAAACAACAAGGCCAAAGCAAGCTTATCCCTACAAAATCATATAGTTTGGCCATGCTAAATTTTCGTCACACAAAATGCCCCCATCATGCACAACCCCGATGACAAGCCGAGCAATTGGTTCATACTTTTTAACGTGCTTCAGCTTTTTCAACCCTCACGCAATACATGAGCGCAAGCCATGGATATAGCACTATAGGTGGAATAGAATATAATGATGGAGGTTATGTGGAGAAGACAAAAAGGAGAAAGTCTCACATTGACGCGGCTAATCAACGGGCTATGGAGATGCCCATCAATTGATGTCAATGCGAGGAGTAGGGATTGCCATGCAACAGATGCACTAAGAGCTATAAGTGTATGAAAGCTCAACAAAAGAAACTAAGTGGGTGTGCATCCAACTTGCTTGCTCATGAAGACCTAGGGCATTTGAGGAAGCCCATCGTTGGAATATACAAGCCAAGTTCTATAATGAAAATTCCCACTAGTATATGAAAGTGACAACATAGGAGACAATCTATATGAAGAACATGGTGCTACTTTGAAGCACAAGTGTGGAAAAAGAGATAGTAACATTGCCCATTTTTATTTATTTTCCTTTTTTTTCTTTTTTTTCTTTTTTTCTTCTTTTTTTTCTTTGGCCTTTCTTTTTTTCTTTTTGGCCTTTCTTTTTTATTTTTCTTTTTCTTTTTGGGGACAATGCTCTAATAATGATGATCATCACACTTTTATTTACTTACAACTTGATATTACAACTCGATACTGGAACAAAGATATGACTCTATATGAATGCTTCCGGCGGTGTACCGGGATTTGCAGTAATCTAGCATAGCAATGACATCAAAAAACGGACAAGCCATGAAAACATCATGCTAGCTATCTTACGATCATGCAAAGAAATATGACAATGAATGCCCAAGTCATGAATATGATGATGATGGAAGTTGCATGGCAATATATCTCGGAATGGCTATGGAAATGCCATGATAGGTAGGTATGGTGGCTGTTTTGAGGAAGATATAATGAGGCTTATGTGTGATAGAGCGTATCGTATCACGGGGTTTGGATGCACCGGCGAAGTTTGCACCAACTCTCGAGGTGAGAAAGGGAAATGCGCGGTATCGAAGAGACTAGCAATGATGGAAAGGTAAAAGTGCGTATAATCCATGGACTCACATTAGTCATAAAGAACTCATATACTTATTGCAAAAGTTTATTAGCCCTCGAAGCAAAGTATTACTACGCATGCCCCTAGGGGGATAGATTGGTAGGAAAAGACCATCGCTCGTCCCCGATCGCCACTCATAAGGAAGATAATCAAAGAACCACCCCATGCTTCAAATTTGTCACACAACGGTTACCATACGTGCATGCTACGGGACTTGCAAACCTCAACACAAGTGTCTCTACAATCCACAACCACCCACTAGCATGACTCTAATATCACCATCTTTATATCGCAAAACTATTGCAAGGAATCAAGCATATCATATTCAGCGATCTACAAGTTTATGTAGGATTTTATGACTAACCATGTGAATGACCAATTCCTGTCATTTCTCTAAGAATATATAAGTGAAGCAAGAGAGTTTAATTCTTCCTACAAAAGATATGCCCACGCTCTAACAAATATAAGTGAAGCAAAAGAGCATTCTACAAATGGCGGTTTTCTATGTAAAGAGAAACAGGCAATCCAACTTCAAATGATATAAGTGAAGCACATGAAGCATTCTATAAAGTCACACTCAAAAGATATAAGTGAAGTGCAATGAGAATTCTATAAATCAACCAAGAACTATCTCATACCAGCATGGTGCATAAAATAAAAATGAAAACTAAATGCAAAAGACGCTCCAAGACTTGCACATAATGCATGAACGAAACGAATTCGAAAACATACCGATACTTGTTGAAGAAAGAGGGGATGCCTTCCGGGGCATCCCCAAGCTTAGACGCTTGAGTCTCCTTGAATATTTACTTGGGGTGCCTCGGGCATCCCCAAGCTTGAGCTCTTGCCTCTCTTCCTTTTCCTCATATCGAGACATCCTCGATTAGTCACTACATCCACACAAAACTTCAACAAAAAACTCGGTAAGATCCGTTAGTATAATAAAGCAAATCACCACTCTAAGTACTGTTGCAAACCAATTCATATCTTGTGTTTGCATTGTGTCTACTGTAACATAACTTTCTCATGGCTTAATCCACTGATATAAATTGATATATTCATCAAAACAAGCAAACTATGCATCAAAAACAGAATCTGTCAAAAACAGAACAGTCTGTAGCAATCTGAACATCCACCATACTTCTGCTACCCCAAAAATTCTACCAAAATTAGAAACAATAAAAAATTTGTACAGAAGGACACTGCAAAAAGAATCAGAACTATTTGACGTTCCAGTAAAAAATTAAAAATCATGCACTACAGCCAAAGTTTCTGTCCTGCACCGTACAAACCAACAAGTATTGTAAACATCCTAAAGGCAAACCTTGGCACATTATTTTTATAATACAATGGAATTGTACAAGGGGATAATTATTTTTGTTGAAAAGTTTCTGTAATCAAGATTCACAAAGTTGCCGTGAGCATGAACAAAGTTCAAGGAGCTCTCCCACTTCAACAATGCTTGTCTTTCTCACTTTCACTTTCCTTTTTGAAAAGTTTTAGGTTCCCCTCTTTTTTTTTGTTTTTTAAACTATATGAAAGCACTCAACAGAAATAAATGACACTCTAAAACTTCCGGGTTGTCTCCCTGGCAGCGCTTTCTTTAAAGCCATTAAGCTAGGCATTTAGTGCTCAAGTAATGAATCCACCCGGATCCCAAGGTATATCAAAGCCAATTTTAATTAACAATGATTTGTAATTTAATAGTGAGAACAAAGTAACATATATCAAGCAATGACGAAGTCTAACTCTCTTCCTATGCATCGGCATGTCATAAAAGAACAATTCATGCACACATAGTAAAGGCCAATGCATCGTATAAGCAGTTTCTTGCAACTTCATCGTATTGGAAACATAAAGAGGCGGAGACATAGTTCCTCTCTCACAATAATTGCAAGTAGGAGCAGCAAGCACATTAATATTATATCTATTAAAATCATCATGTGCAACGGTAAAAGGCAACCCATCAATATAATCCTTAATAAGCACAAACTTCTCCGATATAGTGTAATCGGGAGAATTCAAAAAGATAATAGGACTATCATGCGTGGGTGCAATAGCAACAATTTCATGTTTAACATAAGGAACTATAGCAAGTTCATCTCCATAGGCATAATTCATATTGGCATCTTGGCCACAAGCATAGCAAGCATCATCAAAAAGGGATATTTCTATAGAATCAACGGGATCATAGCAATCATCCTTCGGTAAGCACGAAGGGGAATTAAAAAATGTATGAGTTGAAGAGTTACTCTCATTAGAAGGTGGACACGGGTAGCAAATCCGCTCTTCCTCCTTTTGTTCTTCGCTCTCCTCATCATCTTTTTCATCCAATGAGCTCACAGTTTCATCAATTTCTTCTTCCATAGCTTCCTGCAAAATATTAATCTCTTCTTGGACAGCGGAGAATTTCTCAATATATGGTTTAACATAGGCATTAGAAGCATAATTATCATAACAATATTGAAATATGGAAAAAATTTCAGATTTGTAAAGAGTAGCATCATACTTTTCAATCAAAGAGGCAATCTCATAAGCACCTTTAAAAGCAACAAATTCTTCAATTTGTTGAACATCATAGTAATTGTAAACACCCTTAGCATATGAAGATACGATTCCATTATCACTAAACAAGCATTGATAGGGTAGGTGTTTCTTAGGGTCTTGAGAACAACAAGTAAACTCATATATTTCACATAAATTCCAAGCATAGCATTGCAAATGTTGAATTTGATCCCATAATAGTTTCCCTTTTTCAGATATAGGATGTCGCACAAAACAAGCATGCTCATCTAAAGATTTGCCCTCAACTAAACTAGTGGGGGTTTCAAGACGAGCACAAAGGGATCAAGATGATCCAAGTAAAAAGCTTGAGTGTGATAGATTTTGAGTGGTTCTTCAACCACTGGTTCAGTAGGTACAACTAATTTTTTGGTATTTTATGCTTCCTACCCATAACTAAAGATAGAAAACAACTAAGAACAGCAAATAAAAATTACTTAGTGATAAAGCAAACAAGCACACACGAGAATATTCACCCCACGCTATGACTCCCCGGCAACGGCGCCAGAAAAAAGTCTTGATGACCCGCAAGTATACGGGATAGTTGTAGCCTCTTTCGATAAGTAAGAGTGTCGAACCCAACGAGGAGCTAAAGGTAGAACAAATACTATCTCAAGTCCTATCGGCCACTGATACGACTCTATGCACGCTTGGCGTTCGCTTTACCTAGAACAAGTATGAAACTAGAAGTACTTTGTAGGTGTGATAGGATAGGTTTGCAAGAAAGTAAAGAGCACGAAAATATAAACTAGGGGCTGTTTAGATAAAGATGCAAAAAAGTAAATATAGCGAGTGTGGAAAAGTGGTGGTAGGAGTTGTGGAATTGTCCCTAAGCAACTGACTACGTGTAGCGACCCGACCTCAGACGGTCAAGCCTCTGTATATCTGTGCCATCCTCGGATCAAGATCTTTGCACACACAGACATCAATGTATATATCAAAGTGCAATCACATGTATAAATAACGTAAAATGATATATACCTCATAATACTCAGCGGAAACAATCAAACGGGTGTGGAGTCCCATCAACGCCATCGGCGGGTTGAGTGTAGACCGTAACCCTGTATCGTAACTCTTACTCGTCGAGGAAATATCTGCAACATGATACGTTGCAGCCGTGTAGGTCAGTACATTGAATGTACCGGCAAGATCACAATATGAGAAAACAGATGATAAAACTATGCTATATGCAATATGGCTTTATGGCTCTGTATCTGAGTTTTGTTTGTGTAAAAGCTGATTTTATTTTACCTACATCAAAGGAATAAATGAAGTCTGTACTATGGAGTTTTCTCTGTCATGACATGGTTCCGCCAACCGATGTCTCATAGCCCAAAATCACCATGAGTTGCCCACAATTAAGTTATCAATCCGGTGTTGAGAGTTCCGAGATAGATCCAAGTCCAGATGCTCAAATTGTCCGTAACCGGGGACACGGCTAATCGATTAGGTTTAAACCCTCTGCAGAGGTTTGTACACTTTACCCGCAAGATTCGATCCCTCTCTTTACGTTCTCGCACTTCAGAGTGTTTGAGAACAAGATGACCAAACATGGTCTTCCAAAGAGTTCCTCGACCACCGTCCGTACTCAACCCATCCTACCGTAGTTCTACATCTGCTAGTACCGTCCCAGCCAGAGTCACAACTAAGGTCAACCAAGCGAGCCCATAATGACTTGCGGTTGCAGGTAAGCTTCCGGCGTGAAGTATTCTTCCGTCTCTTTGAGTCAGGTGAAGCTTTCCGCAAGATGTCATGGCGCTTCTCCATGCATCCCGACCAACCACCGGTTTCTCCAGGTGCCCGTCAACCGTCCTTCACCCAAGAGTGTGTATTGAATTCTTGTCTCGAGTCTTGAAGTCTTGAGGTCTTGAAGATGCAGTCCTTGCAGATTCCATCATGGAGTTGTCGTCATTGACGAGAATCCTCCATTCTCACACCACTCCCAGTACTCATACCAAACCCCGCTACTATAGCGTAGCATTAAAATAAAATATCATCCCGGTTTGGTAACAGGGGGATGGGTTCCTACCTCATGCATACTACTCAACTACAAGGTTTCAATAACACTACTGAGGGGTTGTTGCAAAGGTGCCACTAAATGCAATAAAACATAGGTAAGAAAGCAATGGTCAAAGTGAACTTGCCTGGTGATGTTGACGAAGAAGAATTATCGTTCTCAAGAAATAACTTGATAGACTACTCGTCACTCTCTGATGAAATCTACATAACAAACATATCATTCACATAAGCATTCACACTAACAATCAAAACAAAAGAGAGAGCGAATAAGAATCAAGGAACTTCAAATAAAACTAGGAGTCTTCTTCTACAACATTCACAGAAATAGTTTTGTCTAACGGAAAATAAAACACTAAAATAACAGAGAATAAAATATAAATTTAGTTAAGACAAAGAAAAAATAAAGTATTTTTTCATAAAGCTATTTTGAAAGTATTTTCAATTGGGAGTTAAAACAGAGAAATCCATTGCAAGTTATTAGCGAACTTGAATTGATTTCACGATAACCAAATAAAAATAAATATAAAAACTTGTTGAACACCTACTGTTTAACTAATAGAAACTAAACATAAACTTTCTGAAATATAAAATAAAATAATTTAAAACAACTATAGAAAAGAAGTAGCTATAATTCAATAGAACTAAAACAGAATTTGTTTTACATGAAACAATAAGCTAAAATACTCAAACAATTTTGAAGTTTTTACCACTGGTAAATATGATCACTAGTGATCAGTAGAAAAAGAATCAAATAAAATCTATTTTTAAACTCCCGAATAAGCAAAACAAGCTTTAATTCAAATCTGATCTAACTCAATTTTATAAATCCAAACATAGATAAATTATATTTTTGGAAACTACAAGAAAATTGTGATCTAACATAAAAAGAATCAGCATCATTGGACTTCTAGATCAAAAGTTATAAGCTAAACAAGAACGGAACTAAATCTGTTACGGAAATAAATCTGAAAACGAAAACGGAGTTACATGACGTGAGGCAGAGATGGCAGGAAGGAGACAGCGAAGTGGAGGCTGCTCGCGAGGGGGCGAGGTCGCCAAGCAGGTGGGGTGGCGGAGGAGGGGTCGGCGCTTGGGGAGGTGGCGCTGGGCGATGGGGAGGTTCCAAGAGCTCCCGGTGGCGTTCTAGGCAGGAAAAGGAGGACGGTGGCGAGAAGGCTACGGGCAGGAGGCGTGGTGATGGGAAAAATGGAGCGAGGGAGGAGGGGTTTTATAGGCGGTCTCGGGAGGCGCTGGGATGGAAAGACGAGGAGATCGGGAAGGTGGAGATTTCTGTCTCCATGGACATGGAAAGCTTCAGAACGTGAGAGGAAACAGAGGAAGGAGATGATCTCTTGTTGTGCTAGAATAGGAAAGTGCTTAATGGGCCAGCAGGTTTTCCTAATAAAACGATTCCATTCCTATTTTTAAAATTAGGAAACTAAAACAATAAAAAGGAAATCAAATCAATTCGAATAAAGAGTTTTATATACTAAAATTATCGAAAAATAAAATGTAGATGATGAGCATTATTCCACGGCCAAAATAAAACTTAAAAAATGTTTTTCAGAAAATCCCTAAAGGCTTTATTTCTTTTTGCAAATAATTTTAAATAAAACTTTGGTTTTTTTTCTTGGCTCAAATATTTTCAAAATGCCCCTGATTTTGGAGGTCATTTTCCTCCGCTCTTTCTTGCTTGCAAGAATTTATTTTCGGGTATTTCTCGGGAAGAAAAATAGAGAAGCAAGTGCAAATATTTGAAAGAATTAAATTGCAAAACTCCGTTCAAATTCTTTATAGTTGAAGAAGTCATGTCATCTTCTCTCATTGATTTTAATAGGATGAATTTGAATTTACGGAGAAGGGAAAGTCATTTTATTCCTCTCTTTCAAAAGTTTTTGAAAAGGTTCAAATTTCACTCAAGTTTAATTCACTCAAGCAAACAAACAAACAATTCAATTAATTATATTAACATTCCAAAATTTGGGATGTTACAAACCTACCACACTTAAAATGAATCTCGTCCTCGAGATTCAAGAAACTAACAAGAAAAGGTTAGGGTTGGGGTCTTCTAGCAAATGTCTTGGTCGAAAGGTCGGGTGCTACCACACTTAAAAGCAAGGTTACAGTTCCAATAAACTCAGATACTTCCTCCGGAGGGTTGACAATGTATGTCTCTTCACATATCTTACAATAGCTCCTCTGTCGAAAGCATAGAGTTTTCCTCGAAATCTTGGGTCGGTTCGTCAAAGTTGAAATTTGTCCGGATCGGATCTTCTTAGTCGATAGCCTCGTGTCCATTCTAGACAACTTTCAAATACTCATGGTGGTCTACAATTTATGGTTTCTCCTGCAGAAAACGGTGCAGGTTGAACTTCACCGTATAACCTACGATTGGCAGCGGTTGCGTGTAAAGGGTTCCATCGTACTACCATTCTATGGTTTTATGGCTTATCGTGTCGACACTCTTCTAAGGTTTTCAAGTCTCTCGATTTCCCATCAACATATGATAGTTCATGATAGAAGTCTCGGTATGGGGCCAATCCATCCCGTGCTTGAATCATTACCACATACGTAAATATCGAATCACGATTCTAACACTTGGGCATACTCACAAGCATTGCAGAATTTCACTTGTCGATTTAACCGAGTTCGTATAAATCCATGGTTTCTGCAAGCTGAACAAGACATCTATCGTTCTTCACAATCCTCGGGTTTTCGCGTAACCTCCTATGAAACGTATGCTGATTGGATCACTGATTCTTCCAAATTTATTCCTTTATCAAGGTTACATCTGTTCCTTATCAAAATCCTGGGCCTGTGGGTTATGGCCCACTTCAACACTAGTGCAGCTTTAACTCATCCTTGGAGTAACTCTCATGTTACACCTCCTTTAAGTCCAATAGTACTCTGTTTCTTCATACCATCATATCAAAAGCAAAACTCCAACTTATTTTGTCCAGCTTCCTTCTATGGACCGTCATGAATAACACATTTCTTTCTTCATTGATCCTGTGGCTTTATAGAGTACTATGACCAAAAGAATGCACAAGTTTATCCATATAATCTCATTATTCTCATACCAATCTTTCATTACATCCTTAACCTTTTCAGAATCCAAATTTCAAAAGGTACTTTGTTACAAATGCTGCCACCCACATGGTTTGGTATGGTCAGACATTACTTCCAACTTTATTTATTTATCCTCCTCGAGGATTCTTCAGTCCCACTGGAATTGTGCGACATGTGCCTTGAAATCTTCAATCTTCTGTTTCATCGTGGTGGCCTTGAGCTTCACCTCCATCATCTCAGTATGCACTTCGCTTAGGTATTCCTGAGTATAACAGAGTCTTGCTTCAAGTATTTCTCCGATCTGGCGTATGGCTTCCATGGCTGCTTCACGAACAGCATCAAAGAAAGTTGCTTGTGGCACACGTGAAATGAAAAAGTACTGCCCCATCATCTTTGGGCAAACTCCTTTCAAATGGTGGAGGTGTACCTCCACATACCAAAGTTCCACTCCCTTATGCATGAAGGGGTAGCCTTTGTAGACTGCATCTCCTTCAAGGTGAATATGCTTCATCATGTCCTTCAGGATCTTCGGGTAATCATGATCACTTGTCAGGGTCATGATTGTTTCCGGACCTTTAAGGAAAGACTCATAAAGGGTCGTCATCTGCAGTTGTGAATCAGAAATGATGCTCAGAATAAGGTACATATCTCCTGGGGCACACATTCATATCATCCAAACAAAACTTCAAACTCAATTTCCAATTTCCCGTTTATGCATCACAACTCACTTTCTTCCATGTTCATCCAGATTATTAATTCCCAAGATTAAATATAACAACTCCTTAAAGCCTTTCAAAGATGTGACATTACAACTTTATTGAGTCATGAACTATTACAATCTCTCGAGTAATCTATTACATAACTCAACTCATCGAGCTCATGAAAATGAAATTGCTTTCTACTACTCTTATTATCCATATCAAAATTCCAACTACTCAACTCCAGCTTTCATCTTGCCGGGACATTTAATAGCATAATGTCCTGCCTCCTTGCAGCGAAAACAAATGACTTCGACATGTCTCGGGCTTCTTTACGATTATGCGGCTTCTTGGATTCTTGGCTTCTTTTACGGCATTTACTAGCGTAATGACCTAAATCCTTGCACTGTAACAGGTGATATGACTCAAGTCCTTCTCTGCAAAAATTGTGTTGCTCTCGGGTTGCCTTCCTTTTCTCTTCCTGGATTTCTCTGTAATGATCAGAGTTTCTATCTTCCGGGGGTCAAACTTCACTTCTGCTGTCGGGAAATATCCTGGATACTCCTTTCTTTCCTTGGTGCAATCTTGTGAAAATGTCCTTCTTCTCCACATGAATAGCGTGCATTGGAGTAAAATCTGTTGAGACCTTCTCCATCCAGGTCTTCAACACTTTCATCATTCTTGGTTCTTCTAGATCTTCCTTGAGGGCTTCTTTCATTCCATCTTCCTGCTTCGGAATAGTTTGTTGCACCGTGGAGTAAATGTGACACTGCACCGGGTAGTGGGTGGTTCCTTCACACAGGAAACAATTCACCTGACTAGTTGGGCATTCCTCAGCTGGGTGTTCTTCCTCACAATGAGGGCATCCATCCTTGTGTTCCTCCTGGGTGTGTCCTATTTCTCCGCAAATCTTGCAGGCACAAGGTTTACTTCTTGGTGCATCATTGTGTTTCCGGATAAGACGTGATTTCAACAGGGTCTTCTTGAATTCCTCCCAAGTTCTTGCTCCATTAAATCCTGTATGGCTTGATGCATGTTCCACCAGGTTGCAGCACTTTCGTAAAAAGTCTTCAAGAGCGATTGGACCTCATACTTCCTTGAAACCAAATTGCTCCCGAAGTGTTCTTCCATGTTCTGCATCCATAGCTCTGCCTCCGGCTGAGTCTTCGGTCCAGAGAATATCAGTCCAACTTCATTCATCATCTATGGGGTTCAAGGGTTTTAGGGTGAGATGAGAGAGAGATGGGGAGGGATATACACACAATACAAACAATAGTTTTTGAAGAAACAAGTTTTACTTTGTGGCTGTCAGAAAAACATCAAACAAATGACAGCTCACAAATCATCGTATCTAACGTAAGTGTATAACAGGGGTTTGGTCTTCTAAAGGTCTAATAATTCTTTAGATCTTTCCAAGTCTTCGGAGTCTTCAACTGTTCTAGCTTCTAATACATGGTGAAATCCTCTTTACTCTGAAGGGGCCATCAGGTTCTCCGATATCAAATCCTTCTTGGGCGTCTTGATTGATCCTCCGGTGATCAAAGGATAAGGGTATATTCTAACTATTTGAGGTGAGATGGTCTATCGATAAAATCAGAAAAGATGAGAAGTAAGAGTCTTTTTGAAAATAAAGTTTTTGATATATCCTGTCCAAGGGGCTTTTCCGTTTTCTAGGGTCACGTCCTACAGTCAACATGTGCTCTGATACCATTTCAGAGCGACCCGACCTCGAACGGTCAAGCCTCGTGTATCTGTGCCATCCTCGGATCAAGATATCGCACACACAAGACATCAATGTATATATCAAAGTGCAATCACATGTATAAATAACGTAAATGATATATACCTCATAATACTCAGCGGAAACAATCAAACGGGTGTGGAGTCCCATCAACGCCATCGGCAGGTTGAGTGTAGACCGTAACCTCAGATCGTAACTCTTACTGTCGAGAAATATCTGCAACATGATACGTTGCAGCCGTGTAGGTCAGTACATTGAATGTACCGCAAGATCACAATATGAGAAAACAGATGATAAAACTATGCTATATGCAATATGGCTTTATGGCTCAGATTCTGAGTTTTGTTTGCGTAAAAGCTGATTTTATTTTACCTACATCAAAGGAATAAATGAAGTCTGTACTATGGAGTTTTCTCTGTCATGACATGGTTCCGCCAACCGATGTCTCATAGCCCAAAATCACCATAAGTTGCCCACAATTAAGTTATCAATCCGTGTTGAGAGTTCGAGATAGATCCAAGTCCAGATGCTCAAATTGTCCGTAATCGGGACACGGCTAATCGATTAGGTTTAAACCCTCTGCAGAGGTTTGTACACTTTACCCGCAAGATTCGATCCTCTCTTTACGCTCTCGCACTTCAGAGTGTTTGAGAACAAGATGACCAAACATGGTCTTCCAAAGAGTTCCTCCGAGCACCGTCCGGTACTCAACCCATCCTACCGTAGTTCTACATCTGCTAGTACCGTCCCAGCCAGAGTCACAACTAAGGTCAACCAAGCGAGCCCATAATGACTTGCGGTTGCATGTAAGCTTCGGGCGTGAAGTATTCTTCCGTCTCTTTGAGTCTGGGTGAAGCTTTCCGCAAGATGTCATGGCGCTTCTCCATGCATCCCGCCAACCACTGGTTTCTCCAGGTGCCCACAACCGCCCTTCACCCAGTAGTGTGTATTGAATTCTTGTCTTGAGTCTTGAAGTCTTGAGGTCTTGAAGATGCAGTCCTTGCAGATTCCATCATGGAGTTGTCGTCATTGACGTAGAATCCTCCATTCTCACACCACTCCCGAGTACTCATACCAAACCCCGTCTACTATAGCGTAGCATTAAAATAAAATATCATCCCGGGTTTGGTAACAGGGGGATGGGTTCCTACCTCATGCATACTACTCAACTACAAGGTTTCAATAACACTACTGAGGGGTTGTTGCAAAGGTGCCACTAAATGCAATAAAACATAGGTAAGAAAGCAATGGTCAAAGTGAACTTGCCTGGTGATGTTGACGAAGAAGAATTATCGTTCTCAAGAAATAACTTGATAGACTACTCGTCACTCTCTGATGAAATCTATATAACAAACATATCATTCACATAAGCATTCACACTAACAATCAAAACAAAAGAGAGAGCGAATAAGAATCCGAAGGAACTTCAAATAAAACTAGGGAGTCTTCTTCTACAACATTCACAGAAATAGTTTTGTCTAACGGAAAATAAAACACTAAAATAACAGAGAATAAAATATAAATTTAGTTAAGACAAAGAAAAAATAAAGTATTTTTTCATAAAGCTATTTTGAAAGTATTTTCAATTGGGAGTTAAAACAGTAGAGAAATCCATTGCAAGTTATTAGCGAACTTGAATTGATTTCACGATAACCAAATAAAATAAATATAAAAACTTGTTGAATACCTACTGTTTAACTAATAGAAACTAAACATAAACTTTCTGAAATATAAAATAAAATAATTTAAAACAACTATAGAAAAGAAGTAGCTATAATTGAATAGAACTAAAACAGAATTTGTTTTACATGAAACAATAAGTTAAAATACTCAAACAATTTTGAAGTTTTTACCACTGGTAAATATGATCACTAGTGATCAGTAGAAAAAGAATCAAATAAAATCTATTTTAAACTCCCGGAATAAGCAAAACAAGCTTTAATTCAAATCTGATCTAACTCAATTTTATAAATCCAAACATAGATAAATTATATATTTTGGAAACTACAAGAAAATTGTGATCTAACGCAAAAAGAATCAGCATCATTGGACTTCTAGATCAAAAGTTATAAGCTAAACAAGAACGGAACTAAATCTGTTACGGAAATAAATCTGAAAACGAGCGGAGTTACCTGACGTGAGGCAGAGATGGCAGGAAGGAGACAGCGAAGTGGAGGCTGCTCGGCGAGGGGCGAGGTCGCCAAGCGGGGTGGGGTGGCGGAGGAGGGGGCGGCGCTTGGGGAGGTGGCGCTGGGCGATGGGAGGTTCGAGAAGAGCTCTGGTGGCGTTCTAGGCAGGAAAAGGAGGACGGTGGCGAGAAGGCTACGGGCAGGGAGGCGTGGTGATGGGAAAAATGGAGCGAGGGAGGAGGGGTTTTATAGGCGGTCTCGGGAGGCGCTGGGATGGAAAGACGAGGGAGATCGGGAAGGTGGAGATTTTCTGTCTCTATGGACATGGAAAGCTTCAGAACGTGAGAGGAAACAGAGGAAGGAGATGATCTCTTGTTGGGCTAGAATAGGAAAGTGCTTAATGGGCCAGCAGGTTTTTCCTAATAAAAACGATTGCATTCCTATTTTTAAAATTAGGAAACTAAAACAATAAAAAGGAAATCAAATCAATTCTGAATAAAGAGTTTTATATACTAAAATTATCACAAAAATAAAATGTAGATGATGAGCATTATTCCACGGCCAAAATAAAAACTTAAAAAATGTTTTTCAGAAAATCCCTAAAGGCTTTATTTCTTTTTGCAAATAATTTTAAATAAAAACTTTGGTTTTTTTTGGCTCAAATATTTTCAAAATGCCCCTGATTTTGGAGGTCATTTTCCTCCGCTCTTTCTTGCTTGCAAGAATTTATTTTCGGGGTATTTCTCGGGAAAGAAAAATAGAAAGCAAGTGCTAATATTTGAAAGAATTAAATTGCAAAACTCCGTTCAAATTCTTTATAGTTGAAGAAGTCATGTCATCTTCTCTCATTGATTTTAATAGGATGAATTTGAATTTATCGGAGAAGGGAAAGTCATTTTATTCCTCTCTTTCAAAAGTTTTTGAAAAGGTTCAAATTTCACTCAAGTTTAATTCACTCAAGCAAACAAACAAACAATTCAATTAATTATATTAACATTCCAAAATTTGGGATGTTACACTACGTTACTAGACCGGTAATCACTATTGCAATTCTATTTGAGGGAGAGGCATAAGCTAACATATCATCCCTTACTTGGAATTCTATGCACTTATGATTGGAACTCTAGCAAGCATCCGCAACTACTAAAGATTCATTAAGGTAAAACCAACCATAGCATTAAAGCATCAAGTCCCCTTTTATCCCATACGCAAACAACCTACTTACTCGGATTTGTGTTTCAGTCACTCACGCAACCCACCATAAGCAAATCATAAACATATTGCAAACCCTACAACGGGAATCCCTCACGCTTGCGCGACACGGTGGGCACAATAGGACAGCACCAATAATAAAACATGCAACTCAAACCAATCATAGCAATTCATCAATCACTGATAGGACAACAAAAATCTACTCAGACATCATAGGATGGCAACACATCATTGGATAATAATATGAAGCATAAAGCACCATGTTCAAGTAGAGGGTACAGCGGGTTGCGGGAGAGTGGACCGCTGAATATAGATGGGGGAAGGTGATGGAGATGTTGGTGAAGATGACGGCGGTGTTGGTGAAGATCGTGGTGATGATGATGGCCCCCGGCGGCGTTCCGGCACCACCGGAAGCAAGGGGGAGAGAGCCCCCCTTCTTCTTCTTCTTCCTTGACCTTCTCCCTAGATGGGAGAAGGGTTTCCCCTCCGTACTTGGCTCCCATGGCTTGGGAGGGCGAGAGCCCTCCGAGATTGAATCTATCTCTCTTTTCGCCTTCTCGATTCTACCCCTTCACCGTTTCTTAAATATCCAGAGATCCGTAACTCCGATTGGGGTGAATCTTTCGCCCGGATCTTTCTCATAAAATTAGCTTTCTTGCGCAAAAAGAAGAGCATCAACCGCCTTACGGGTGGCCCACGAGAGCCCAGGGCGCGCCTGCCTCCCTGGGGCGCGGGCCCTGTCTTGTGGCAACCCCGGACACTGTTTCGCGTTGATTTTACTTCCCAAAAATCACATATATTCCAAAAAAAATCTTCGTCCGTTTTTATCCTGTTTGGACTCCGTTTGATATTGGGTTTCTGCCAAACAAAAAACATGCAACATACACGAACTGGCACTGGGCACTGGATCAATATGTTAGTCCCAAAAAATAGTATAAAAAGTTGCCAAAAGTATATAAAAGTTAATATTGGCATGGAACAATCAAAAATTATAGATACGACAGAGACGTATCAAGGCGCGGCCCCCTTTCCCTCTCCCTCTCTCTCTCCTTCCTTTTCCGCTCCGACGAGAAAGGAAAAAGGGGGGCCCGAATCCTACTAGGAGTGGAATCCTAGTAGGACTCCCCCCATGGAGCGCCCCTCTAGTCCTCCCGCCTCCTTGATATACGGGGCAGGGGGGCACCCCAAAGCACATCAGTTGTTCTCTTAGCCGTGTGCGGTGCCCCCCTCCACAATTTACTCCTCCAGTCATAGCGTTGTAGTGCTTACACTACTAGGAAAAGGCCTACTAATGGCGCATCGATTTTGCCTACTAATGGCGCACTACCGGTGCGCCATTAGTACCACGCCATTAGAATTTTTTACTAATGGCGCACCTGTGGTGCGCCATTAGTATCTGGTATACTAATGGCGCACTCGCTATGGCTTAATCTCGGGTCAATATGCTTAATCTCAAGTCAAATCGCACTCCGTGGTCAAACTTCCCGAAAGGTCACCCATCCTCACACTACTCCAGCCTAAGCACGCTTAACTTCAAAGTTCTATCCAACCCTAGCAACAGCTCACTTCACAGGCACTTGTTGATATATCTAGCATATCAATCCTATTATACCTTGTTGATGCCTAGGACTTTGTTCATTTTCATGACTATGATGAAATTTTGAAAAATATTTCAAACTTCCCGGTCATATTACGTATCATTTTTTGAAAAAAAATTTCAAAACCAATTTTTTTTCTGTTACTAGTGGCGCACCACATCCACGGTGCGCCACTAGTAAGTTTGAATTTTTTTGAATTTTTTTGCCTCTAGATCTTGAAAGCCCCGTAACTTTTTTTCTGTTAGGTTTTTGGGGATTTTGAAAATGTTTAACGGGGTTCCCTTTTCGAGTAGATGATTTTTTTGCCTCTAGATCTTGAAAGCCCCGTAACTTTTCGAGTAGATGATTTTTCATATAAAAAACTTTTTCATTCGAGTTCGTATGCAAAAGTTATGCCCATTTTACAAATTTCCAGAGAGATTTTGCAAATAAAGTCGAAATTCATATTTGTAAATTTTCCCAACAACTAGACCACATATCACATGGGAAACTTATTTTCTTTTACTTTTTTGACATTTCCATCATTTTCTTTTATTTTTTTAAGCTGAAAAGCGCGATCCACGGGGGTTGGGTTGGGGCAAGTTAGTAATGGCGCACCACACCCACGGTGCGCCATTACTAGTTTTGAAAAAATGAAAAAAATTGATTTTTTTAATTTTTTGAAAAAACTTAGTAATGGCGCACCGGTGGGCGATCGCCATTACTAGTTTTAACTAGTAATGGCGCACTGAGACATGGTGCGCCATTAGTAACAAATATTTTTATTTTTTTACTTTTTTTCAAAACTACTAATGGCTCACGGTGGGTGTGGTGTGCCATTACTATGTCAACATAGTAATGGCGCACCACTCCCACCGTGCGTCATTAGTAGTTTTCAAAAAATTAAAAAAAAAATTACTAATGGCGCACCGTGGGATGTGGTGCGCCATTAGTATTTGCACACTAATGGCGCACCAACACATGGTGCGCCATTAGTATTTAGTAATGGCGCACCACATGTACAGTGCGCCATTAGTGTCCATCCCATCTATAGCCCTTTTCCTAGTAGTGTTAGGCGAAGCCCTGCGCGGATCACATCACCATCACCATCACCACGCCGTCGTGCCAAAGAAACTCTCCCTTGACCCTCTGTTGGATCAAGAGTTCGAGGCACGTCATCGAGCTGAACGTGTGCTGAACTCAGAGGTGCCGTACGTTCGGTACTAGATCGGTTGGATTGCGAAGACGTTCGACTACATCAACCGTGTTATACTAACGCTTCCGCTTTTGGTCTACGAGGGTACGTGGACACACACTCCCCCTCTCGTTGCTATGCATCTCCTAGATAGATCTTGCATGATCGTAGGAATTTTTTTGAAATTGCATGCTACGTTCCCCAACAGTGGCATCAGAGCCAGGTCTATTCGTAGATGATATGCACGAGTAGAACACAAAGAGTTGTGGGCGATAATACTCATATTGTTTACTACCAACGTCTTATTTTGATTCGATGGTATTGTTGGATGAAGCGGCCCGGACAAACCTTACATGACCATGTTCATGAGACCGGTTCCACCGATAGACATGCAACTTGTTTTGCATAAATGTGGCTGGCGGGTGTCTGTTTCTCCAACTTTAGTTGAATTGAATTTGACTACGGTCGGTCCTTGTTGAAGGTTAAAACAACACACTTGACGAAAAATCGTTGTGGTTTTGATGTGTAGGTAAGAACGGTTCTTGCTAGAAGCCCGTAGCAGCCACGTAAAACTTGCAACAACAAAGTAGAGGATGTCTAACTTGTTTTTGCAGGGCATGTTGTGATGTGATATGGTCAAGACATGATGTGATATAAGTTATTGTATGAGATGATCATGTTTTGTAAAATTTATCGGCAACTGGCAGGAGCCTTATGGTTGTCGCTTTCTTGTATGAAATGCAATCGCCATGTAATTGCTTTACTTTATCACTATGCGGTAGAGATTGTTGTAGAAGCAATAGTTCGCGAGACGACAACGGCACTACGATGGAGATCAAGGTGTCTAGACGGTGACGATGGAGATCATGACGGTGCTTTGGAGATGGAGATCAAAGGCACAAGATGATGATGGCCATATCATGTCACATATTTTGATTGCATGTGATGTTTATCTTTTATGCATCTTATTTTGCTTAGTACGGTGGTAGCATTATAAGATGATCCCTCACTAAATTCCAAGTTATAAGTGTTCTCCATGAGTATGCACCGTTGCTACAGTTCGTCGTGCCGAGACACCAGGTGATGATCAGGTGTGATAAGCTCTACATTCACATACAACGGGTGTAAGACAGTTTTGCACGTGCAGAATACTCGGGTTAAACTTGACGAGCCTAGCATATGCAGATATGGCCTCGGAACACTAAGACCGAAAGGTCGAACGTGAATATAGTAGATATGATCAACATAGAGATGTTCACCATTGAAAACTACTCCATCTCACATGATGATCAGACATGGTTTAGTTGATATGGATCACATGATCATTTAGATGACTAGACGGATGTCTATCTAAGTGGGAGTCCTTAACTAATATGATTAACTGAACTTAAATTTGTCATGAACTTAGTCCTGATATTTTTGCATATCTATGTTGTTGTAGATCAATGGCCCATGCTACCGTTCCCATGAATTTTAATGCGTTCCTAGAGAAAGCTAAGTTGAAAGATGATGGCAGCAACGGACTAGGTACGTAACTTGAGGATTATCCTCATTGCTGCATAGAAGAATTACGTCCTGGAAGCACCGCTAGGTGCAAGGCCCGCTGTAGGAGCAACTCCGGACGTTATGAACGTCTGGCAAACTAAAGCTGATGACTACTCCATAGTTCAGTGTGCAATACTTTACGGCTTAGAATCGGGACTTCAAAGGCGTTTTGAACGTCATGGAGCATATGATATGTTCCAAGAGTAGAAGTTAATATTTCAAGAAAATGCCCGAGTTGAGAGATATGAAGTCTCCAACAAGTTCTATAGCTGCAAGATGGAGAAGAACAGTTCTGTCAGTGAACACATACTCAGAATGTCTTGGTACCATAATCACTTGACTCAGCTGGGAGTTAATCTTCCTGATGATAGTGTCATTGACAGAGTTCTTCAATCACTGCCACCAAGCTATAAAGGCTTCGTGATGCACTATAATATGCAAGGGATGGAAAAGACAATTCCCGAGCTCTTCGCGATGCTTAAGGCTGCGGAGGTAGAAATCAAGACCACTAGTTTCAAGAAAAAAGGGCAAAGGGAAGAGCGGAACTTCAACAAGAATAGCAAGAAAGTTGCTACTCCCGTGAAGAAGCCCAAGTCTGGACCGAAGCCTGAAACTGAGTGCTTCTACTGCAAAGGGACTAGTCACTGGAAGCAGAACTGCCCCAAGTATTTGGCGGATAAGAAGGATGGCAAAGTGAAAGGTATATTTGGTGTACATGTTATTGATGTGTACCTTACTAATGCTCGTAGGAGCACCTGGGTATTTGATACTGGTTCTGTTGCTCATATTTGCAACTCGAAACAGGGGCTACGGATTAAACGAAGGTTGGCTAAGGACGAGGTGACGATGCGCGTCGGAAATGGTTCAAACGTCGATGTGATCGCCGTCGGCACGCTACCTCTACATCTACCTTCGTGATCAGTTTTAGACCTGAATAATTGTTATTTGGTGTCAGCGTTGAGCATGAACATTATATCTAGATCTTGTTTGATGCGAGACGGTTATTCATTTAAATCAGAGAATAATGGTCGTTCTATTTATATGAGTAATATCTTTTATGGTCATGCACCCTTGATGAGTGGTCTATTTTTGTTGAATCTCGATCGTAGTGATACACATATTCATAATATTGATGCCAAAAGATGCAAAGTTAATAATGATAGTGCAACTTAATTATTTGTGGCACTGTCATTTAGGTCATATTGGTATAAAGCGCATAAAGAAACTCCATGCTGATGGGCTTTTGGAATCACTTGATACTTGCGAACAATGCCTCATGGGCAAGATGACTAAGACTGCGTTCTCCAGAAAATGGAGCGAGCAACTGACTTATTGGAAATAATACATACTAATGTATGTGGTCCGATGAGTGTTGAGGCTCGTGGTGGGTATCGTTATTTTCTGACCTTTACAGATGGTTTGAGCATATATGGGTATATCTACTTGATGAAACATAAGTCTGAAACATTTGAAAAGTTCAAAGATTTTCAGAGTGAAGTGGAAAATCATCATAACAAGAAAAGAAAGTTTCTATGATCTGATCGCGGAGGCGAATATTCGATTTACGAGTTTGGCCTTCATTTGAAACAATGTGGAATAGTTTCGCAGCTCACACCACCTGGAACACCACAGCATAATGGTGTGTCCGAACGTCGTAACCGTACTTTATTAGATATGCTACGATCTATGATGTCTCTTACTGATTTACCACTATCATTTTGGGGTTATGCTTTAGAGACGGCTGCATTCACGTTAAATAGGGCACCATCTAAATCCGTTGAGACGACACCTGTAACATCCCAAATTTCCTATTTCGAATGTTTTACAATTATAGCTAAGCATCTATGCATTCTGTTTGAATTTGAGTGCCATTTGGAGTTTCAGAGTTTTGAGTTTTCAAATTTGAATTCAAACTATGGCAAGTGGGAATCATTTCAAAAACTATGCCTGATAAATACTTGAGTAAAAGTATGAGAGGAGCAAACATGACACTCAAAAATATCGGAGGAAACAATGCCAAAAGTTTTGAATTCAAACTTGAGTTTTATTTGAATTTGAAAAAATGAATTTTTATAAAGTTTGGATTTTGCCTTTGGAAAATGTTCAAATGATAGGAATATTCCCGATCATTTTGGTATATATATTGCCTATATAAAATATTTATATTTTATAAGTTATCTCTGTTTTGTTTTCATTAAAAAATAAATTCAAAAAAAGGAACCCCCAGGCGCCACCAAAGCATCGCCCAGCCCAGCCGAAGCGACCATGAGCGCCAGCGCAGCCAGTGCCACTGCGCCCAAATGAGCTGCCCAAAGACCGACCGACCCCTCCTCGCTCGAAACCTCTCCGGCTCGGTCGACCGACCGAGACCGCGCCTCTCCCCACCGCCAGCGGACCCCACCCTCCTTCAACCCCACCCACGCACGCCACCGCCGATCGCGGGATCCGTGAGATCCGGATCCGATCCCCCTCGGTCGCCTCCTTGCCACGCCGAGCCCCCCTATTTATACCCTCCCCGCACCCCATTCCCCCTCGCCCCTCATGAACCCTCCTCCTCTCTCACGCCATCGCGGAGCCCGAGCTCACCGCCGCCATTTCCCTCGCCGCCGTCGCCCTAGACCGCCCGACCATCGCCGACTCCACCAAGACCCTCCCTCGTCGCCCCAAGACCACGCCGACGACTCACCGACCTCCCGACGACCGGAGAGGCCAACACACTCGCCACCGCCCGCCGCCGCCGTCGAGCTCCGTGAAATCGCGGAGATCACCCCACCGTCCGATCTCGCGTGAGCGGTTAGGATTAGAACCCCAAGAAGAAATAAGTTCTTTAATAAAACCGGTTCGCTCCGGTTTAGTTCGATTTAGTTTTTAGTTAAGTTTTTTTTTTATTTAGCCCGGCCCGACTCGTTTAACCCTAGGCCCGTTTAGTTTATATTACGCACAGTGCGTAGATTAGGCCCATTAGGCCATTTTTCTTTTATTTTCGTTTTCTGTTTTAACAGAATAGTTTCTGTTTTGAAAAATTCATATCTTTTATTCTGTTTAATATTTTTAGGTGATTTTTTTTGTTGGTTTGCAAATTTTCTATAGTTTCTATAGAAAATATTATTAGCTATGTTAAAATTATTTTAATTTGCCTTAATTTAGTTTTAGTCAGAATAGTGAATCTGTCATAAAATGAGCTAGGAAAATTATTTTTAAATGATTCTTTTTGTCCCAACTTTATTTTGACATTACCTAACCCTAGGAATTAATTTGGGTATTTTAGGATTAATAAAAATTAGTTTTAAGCAGAATCTTGTTAATCCTAATTAATTAACTAGCTCTGCTTTTCCTATTATTTTAATTAGTAAATAAATTTATTTTTTCACATGTGATTGATTATTCTAGGATAGTTTCTGTCACTTTATAGGATGAACTTTTATTTATAATAAATAAAAGTTTTATTTTATTTTCTTAATAGAAATTGAATTAGGCCTAATAGGAGTTTCATAATAGATTTTAAGTTAATTCTTTTTGCTCCTAATTGCTTAATGCATTCTTTTCTCATTAAGTTAACATAAAACCATGATTAGGTTATGTTGAGAAAATTTTTTGTTATATAAAACTATTTTAGTTGTTGTTTGAAGTAGGAAAACTTTGAATGGGTTTTTTCTTTGAGTTTTTCCTTTGGGTTTTGCTTTGTTGGTTTTAGTGTGTTATGATGCTATTGCTATTGTATTATGTGATCCTATGCTATATGCTTATTGTGGTTATTGTTTGTCTCGGTAGAGTTTCCGGAGTGCGAAGCTTGCTACTACGAGTCCTTAGCTTACGAGGATCATCAGCAAGGCAAGTTTTGATCATGTTATTTTCAATACCTATGATTTTTGTGCATTAGAAATTATCACCACCCCACCATGCATGCAGTAGTTGAAATTTTGAAGTTATAATCTTGAGTAGTATCATGTGGTAGGATGAACCAATCCCCTTGTTACCATGACCCCGGGACGAAGTAGTTTATTTTGCTATGCTCGTAGACGGGTTTTGGTTGAGTGAAATTCATAAGAAAGATATGAGAGTCAATGATGATGACAACCCCATGAAATACAAGATCAAGACGGACTTCGGAATTCACTCTTGGGTGGAGGATTTTGACGGGCACCTGGAGAACCCAAAGGTTGGCGGGATGCATGGAGAAGTGCCATGACATCTTGCGGAAAGCTTCACCCAGCCACGAAGAGACGGATGGATGCCCCATTGACCGGAAGCTTACATGCAGCCGCAAGCCATTATGGGCTCTGGCTGGGTTAACCTTAGTAGTGACGCTGGCTGGACGGTACTACGAGATGTAGAAGAACGGTAGGATTGGATGGGTACCGACGAGCTGTAAGAACTCTTGGAAGACCTGTTTCATTGGTCCGTCTTCAAACACCATGAAGTGCGAAGACTTAAAAGGAGGGAATGATTCTTGCGGGTAAAGTCATAAACCTCTGCAGAGTTAAAGATCTAATCGATTAGCCGTGTCCCGATTCTGGACAATTTGAGCCTCTGGAACTTGGTAGTATTCAAAATCTCAACACTAAAACTAATGAATTAATTTGAGGGGTTTATGACTTAATAATTTGGGAATGAGACTTTGGTTGGCGGAACCATCGTAATAACTACCAACTATTTGTAGTAATTTGCAAGCAAGTCCACTGTAGTAGGAGAAAAATTGGCTTTTCGCAAAATGATGAAACTTAGAGCCCCACACCAAAATGCATATAGTGTTAGTAACTTTATTATTGTTATTCTCTTTATGACTTGCCACTTATTCAAAAAGCTGACCTACGGCTGCAACGCCTTATGTTGCGTAGATTTATTCCGATCAGAGTGAGGCTACGCTCCGCCGCTTGGCGATTGCCCTTTGGAGTCGGATGGACTCGCTTTATCTTCTACGCTTCCGCAGCTATAGTAGTTTATTTCTCATGAGTTGGCCTTTGGCCGAATTTATTCTATTGTAATAAAGACTCTATATGAGAAACGTGTAATAAATTCAGGTGTGATTGAACTTTGATTATTTCATCGATGTCTTGTGAGTACCAAAGATGATCTTGGGATGGTATGCATACGTAGATTTGACCGATTTTGGGTCAGGTCGCTACAACACCATACGAACTGTGGTTTGGCAAGAAACCTAAGCTGTCGTTTCTTAAAGTTTGGGGCTGTGATGCTTATGTGAAAAAGCTTCAACCTGATAAGCTCGAACCCAAATCGGAGAAATGCATCTTCATAGGATACCCAAAGGAAACTTTTGGGTACACCTTCTATCACAGATCCGAATTTAAGACATTCGTTGCTAAGAATGGATCCTTTCTAGAGAAGGAGTTTCTCCGGAAAGAAGTGAGTGGGAGGAAAGTAGAACTTGATGAGGTAGTTGTACCTTCTCTCCAATTGGAAAATGGTCCATCACAGAAATCAGTTCCAGTGATGCCTACACCAATTAGTGAGGAAGTTAATGATGATGATCATGAAACTTTAGATCAAGTTACTACCGAACCTCATAGGTCAACCAGAGTACGGCCTGCACCAGAGTGGTAAGGTAATCCTGTTCTGGAAGTCGTGTTACTAGACCATGACGAACCTACGAACTATGAGGAAGCGATGATGAGCCCAGATTCCTCGAAATGGCTTGAGGCCATGAAATCTGAGATGGGATCCATGTATGAGAACAATGTGTGGACTTTGGTTGACTTGCCCGATGATCGGCAAACCATAGAAAATAAATGGATCTTCAAGAAGAAGACTGACGTTGACGTTAATGTTACTGCCTACAAAGCTCGACTTGTTGCGAAAGGTTTTTGACAATTTCAAGAAGTTGACTACGATGAGACTTTCTCACCCGTAGCGATGCTTAAGTCTATCCAAATCATGTTAGCAATTGCCGCATTTTATGATTATGAAATTTGGCAAATGGATTTCAAAACTGCATTCCTTAATGGATTTCTTAAAGAAGAGTTGTATATGATGCAACTAGAAGGTTTTGTCGACCCTAAAGGTGCTAACAAAGTGTGCAAGCTCTAGCGATCCATTTATGGACTGGTGCAAGCCTCTCGGAGTTGGGATATACGCTTTGATAGTGTGATCAAAGCATATGATTTTATACAGACTTTTGGAGAAGCCTGTATTTACAAGAAAGTGAGTGGGAGCTCTGTAGCATTTCTAATATTATATGTGGATGACATATTGTTGATTGGAAATAATACCGAATTTCTGGATAGCATAAAAGGATACTTGAATAAGAATTTTTCAATGAAAGACCTCGGTGAAGCTGCTTATATATTGGGCATCAAGATCTATAGAGATATATCAAGACGCTTAATTGGACTTTCACAGAGCACATACCTTGATAAAGTTTTGAAGAAGTTCAAAATGGACCAGTCAAAGAAAGGGTTCTTGCATGTGTTACAAGGTGTGAAGTTGAGTGAGACTCAATGCCCGACCACTGCAGAAGATAGAGAGAAAATGAAAGTCATTCCCTATGCCTCAGCCATAGGTCCTATCATGTATGCAATGTTGTGTACTAGACCTGATGTGTGCCTTGCTATAAGTTTAGCAGGGAGGTACCAAAGTAATCCAGGAGTGGATCACTGGACAATGGTCAAGAACATCCTGAAATACCTGAAAAGGACTAAGGATATGTTTCTCGTTTATGGAGGTGACAAAGAGCTTGTCGTAAATGGTTACGTCGATGCAAGCTTTGACACTAATCTGGATGACTCTAAGTCGCAAACCGGATACGTATTTATATTGCATGGTGGAGCTGTCAGTTGGTGCAGTTCCAAGCAGAGCATCGTGGCAGGATCTACGTGTGAAGCGGAGTACATAGCTGCTTCGGAAGCAGCAAATGAAGGAGTCTGGATGAAGGAGTTCATATCCGATCTAGGTGTAATACCTAATGCATCGGGTCCAATGAAAATCTTTTGTGACAATACTGGAGCAATTGCCTTGGCGAAGGAATCCAGATTTCACAAGAGAACCAAACACATCAAGAGACGCTTCAACTCCATCCGCGATCAAGTCAAGGAGGGAGACATAGAGATTTGCAAAATACATACGGGTATTAATGTTGCAGACCCGCTGACTATGCCTCTTCCACGAGCAAAACATGATCAGCACCAAGACTCCATGGGTGTTAGAATCATTACAATGTAATCTAGATTATTGACTCTGGTGCAAGTGGGAGACTGAAGGAAATATGCCCTAGAGGCAATAATAAAGTTGTTATTTATATTTCCTTATATCATGATAAATGTTTATTGTTCATGCTAGAATCGTATTAACCGGAAACTTAGTACATGTGTGAATACATAGACAAAACAGAGTGTCCCTAGTATGCCTCTACTTAACTAGCTCGTTAATCAAAGATGGTTAAGTTTCCTAACCATAGACATGTGTTGCCATTTGATGAACAGGATCACATCATTAGAGAATGATGTGATGGACAAGACCAATCCGTTAGCTTAGCATAATGATCATTAAGTTTTATTGCTATTGCTTTCTTCATGACTTATACATATTCCTCTGACTATGAGATTATGCAACTCCCGAATACCGGAGGAACACCTTGTGTGCTATCAAACTTCACAACATAATTGGGTGATTATAAAGATGCTCTACAGGTGTCTCCAAAAGTGTTTGTTGGGTTGGCATAGATCGAGATTAGGATTTGTCACTCCGAGTATCAGAGAGGTATCTCTGGGCCCTTCGGTAATGCACATCACTATAAGCCTTGCAAGCAATGTGACTAATGAGTTGGTTACAGGATGACGCATTAAGGAACGAGTAAAGAGACTTGCCGGTAATGAGATTGAACTAGGTATGATGATACTCATGATCGAATCTCGGGCAAGTAACATACCTATGACAAAGGGAATAACGTATGTTGTTATTGCGGTTTGACTGATGAAGATCTTCGTACAATATGTAGGAACCAATATGAGCATCTAGGTTCCGATGTTGGTTATTGATCGGAGAAGTGTCTCGGTCATGTCTACATAGTTCTCGAACTCGTAGGGTCCGCACGCTTAACGTTCGATGATGATTTGTATTATGAGTTATGTGTTTTGGTGACCGAAGTTTGTTCGGAGTCCCGGATGAGATCACGAACATGACGAGGAGTCTCGAAATGGTCGAGAGGTAAAGATTGATATATTGTATGATGATATTCAAACACCGGAATAGGTTTCGGAATGGTTCGGGTATATTTCGGAGTACCGAGGGGTTACCGGAACCCCCCGGGGAAGTATTGGGCCTACATGGGCCTTAAGGGAGAGAGAGGGTAGCCCACAAGGGGTGGCGCGCGCCCCCCTCCAAGGGAGTCCGAATAGGACAAGGAGGAGGGGGCGTGGCCCCCTTTCCCTCTCCCTCTCCCTCTCCCTCTCCTTCCTTTTCCCCTCTGATGAGAAAGGAAAAGGGGGGGGGGGCGAATCCTACTAGGAGTGGAGTCCTAGTAGGACTCCCCCCATGGAGCGCCCCTCTCGGCCGGCCACCTCCTCCCCTCCTTTATATACGGGGGCAGGGGGCACCCCAAAGCACATCAGTTGTGCTCTTAGCCTTGTGCGGTGCCCCCCTCCACAGTTTACTCCTCTGGTCATAGCGTCATAGTCCTTAGGCGAAGCCTTGCGCGGATCACATCACCATCACCACGCCATCATGCTGAAAAAACTCTCCCTCGACCCTCTGCTGGATCAAGAGTTTGAGGGACGTCATCGAGCTGAACGTGTGCGGAACTCGGAGGTGTCGTACGTTGGGTACTAGATTGGCTGGATCGCGAAGACATTCGACTACATCAACCGCGTTATACTAACGCTTCCGCTTTCGGTCTACGAGGGTATGTGGACACACTCTCCCCCCTCTCGTTGCTATGCATCTCCTAGATAGATCTTGCGTGGTCGTAGGGAATTTTTTGAAATTGCATGCTACGTTCCCCAACACAATCATCACTTGCGAAAACCCTCACTACTTTCACCACCGCTCAAGCTGAGCAGAATAAAACCTTTGTCGATATTCTGAAGTCACAAATAATTTGCTCGGTCAAATGACCAGAAAAAATTGTTGGATTGACCATCGATGTGCATGCTCTTCAGGAAAGGATACGAAGTATGGAAACACATGTTACAAGGATAACTGAAAGTTAGATTCTTATCCTCGCCAAATTTGTAGCCAAATCGGAACCAAATCTGGTAGAAAGTGTCAAGATGATGAGAAGTGATGATGATGCATTGGGTGGGGGGGGCTTGACAATAGTCATGTTCCGGAAAACACATGATCAATCGAAGACTTCTACAAAGATGGTGAATTTAAAGCAGCCGTTACCCGAGGTAAAAGATGAAGCCTATAAAGTTTCAGTTATCAGGTTGCTTGTGGCATACTCGACTGATGGATATATTAGTTTTTTCCATGGACACATGGTGGATTGGGTGATGGCTATTGTAACACCCCTATGTAATGATGATACTGTAATCCCTAGGGTTAAGTTAATCCTTTTGCTAAACAAGTGTTTGTTCATCATTGTCTCTTGTTTCATTCAAATTCCCCTTTGAATGCAAATTCAAATGCTAAGTGAATTTCTAAATTGCGCAAACATGAAAACTAAAATATTCATCATGTGCCAAATAATCCATAACTAATATTGGTGGTGAACCAACATTTTTTGCAAAATGTTTAATTGGCCTTTTTAATTTATAAAAATTGCAAACTATTTCAAAAGTCTCACAATCTTTTTGTGGCAGTGCACAATAATTCTTTGAAATTGTTTTGGCCAGTGGCATATTTTTGCAGAGTCATTTGTGGCTAAAAGAAAAAGCTGGAAAAATAAAAAGAAAAAAACAGAAAAGGAAAACACAAGGGAGAGAAAGCCCCTGCCCCACTTGGGCTTCGGCCCACCCTAGCCAGCTGGCCCAGCTAGGCCGGCCCACGCCCCTCCCCGGTCGCTCTCCCCTCCCTCCTGTTCCCCGGTCTTGGCCACATCTGCTGTCACCGCCCTTGACCACCCACTGCAACGCCATGGTGGATAAGAGCAAACCCCCTCCGGCTCCTCGAGTCCTCCCCCACCTACCTCCACCCACTCCCCGTCCATTCCCCCATTCCTCCTCGCCTCTCCCCCTCGTTCCCCATCCACCTCCAAGCGCCAGCGCCGCCGCGTCTTCATCATCTCCGCGGCCACCGTGCCTTCGACGCGGCCTGGCCGTGCTCGTCGGCATCACCGTGGACCGCTGCGTCCTCTGGAGCCGCTGGAGGGAGCCGAGGAGCTCTGCATTGCCCGAACACGTCGTCATCTTCCTTGGGTCGCCGGCGATCCCCTATTCCCCGACGACATTCTGCTGCTCCTAATCTCCCAAGGGCCATCTTGCGTGTCGCACGGTGAGCTCCTCCGCCTCCTACTCCTCCTCGTTAATCCCCTCGCATGACGTAGCTAGCTAGATGTCTCGCCCGTGAGCTCACGCTGCAGTTCACCTCGCCCCCGTGGCCATGGTCCCTATCGTGCTCGCCTGAGCACGGCATCGAGTACCTGGTGCTCCCAGGAGCCCAACGGACCAAGCACGTGCCTCCCCGTGCCCCTAGCTCTGTCTCCGCCGACCTCCCGAAGCCGCCCGCCATGGTCGCCGCCTGTGCACCATGCTAATTCCGGGGCGCCCGCGACTGCTTTGGGCGCGCTCCAGAGCACCGCGCCGCCGCCCCGTGCCCGCGTATAGCCACCCCGCCTCATTCTCGATCGAGGCCCGTGCGCAGCCGCGCCTCTGCTAGATGCCGCCATCGTTGCCGCCCGAGCTGAGGCCACCGCTGGACAAGTCGCTCCTCCCGCTTCTGAACGAGCACGGCCGCGCTCGAAATGGCCGTCTGAGGCCGTTTTCTGGTGAGATCCGAGCCGCGCCGCCGCGTTTGGCGTCACCGGCGACGTCTTGCCGCACGCTGCGATGTGGCATACAGGGCCACCACGGTCACTACCAAAGAGGCCCGCTTGATTGGGTTGACCGACCAACATGCTGACTGGGCATCTCTGTGATGCTAACATGCGGGCCCCACCGCTTAATCCTCTAATTAAACATTTTAATAATTAAAACTAATTAGTTTAGTTAACTAATTGGACTATGACAGGTGGGGCCTTCCTGCTAAATAACTCTATTTAGTTAGTTTTAAAACTTTGTTAGCTCTCTGTCTATGACATGTGGGTCCCACTAGACCCACATGTTAGTTTTGACCTGGTCAGCGAGTCTGTTGACTGCTGACATCATCCCCACGCAGTGCTGACGTCATATTCCTTTTCTGTCAATTTTGTTGATTTAAATAATTTCAGAAAATGTTTAAAACTTTGAAAAATCATAGAAAATAAACCGTAACTCGGATGGAAATGTTTTCTACATGAAAGTTGCTCAGAAAAATCCAACGAATCCGAATATGTGGTCCGTTCATCTGTCACATGCACCTAGCATGCTGAACATGGAACCATCCCCTCTCTTCCACCTGTCCGGCATCCGTCTAACGCCGGGAATTCGTCCTCGGATGTTTTTCTCCTCCGTCTGCAACGTGTAGTACTACGTTAGGTCGACCCTAGTTCTGCATATCGTCATGTCATGCTTAGTGATGCATCTGCTTGCTTACATTTACTGTTTCTTCCCCCTCTTCTCTCCGATAGACCCCGAGACCGATGCTCCCCTGTGATCGACTACGTCACCGACGACTCTTCTTCCTTTGCAGTAGAGCTTCCAGGCAAGCCCCCCTTTTGATCATTCCGGTATCGCCCATTCTATTCTCTTATGCTTGCATTAGATTTTTCTACTATAATTGATTGCTCCTATTCTAATGCATAGCCTGTTTTTGCTACCTGCTTTCATACCTTACTTGCTTATTCTAAATTTCTTAGTATAGGCTGCTTAGAGATCCATCAGTGACCCCCATCTTGTCCCAGTTGCCTCACTTTATGTTTGATGACTCGATCAACGTGATCGACGTCTAGGCCCCGACACCGCACATCACCCCCTTAGTTGTACGACTCTGCAGAGTTACTATCGAGTGCCGAGGGTGATACCTCATTAGCACTTCTTATGTTAACCCTGTCGTGTAGCTATTCAGTCGTGGTCATCGAGGGTGATTCCTCCTTGACCACTCCCGATAATGACTATGCCGTGCAACCCCTCGAGTGTGGACCAATGAGGGTGATTCCTCCAAGTCCACCTTGATGGTTACATCGAGTGGGAATCCGTTGAGGGTGATTACTCAGGTTTCCCCCTTGGTGTTAGACACAATGTTACTATGGTTACTATGACTTTACACTGAACCATGTTACTAAAGACAGGTTGGCCCTGAGGGGTACCCACGTGAGCATATTTGCGAGTGATGAGGAGTCGGGTTGACCTGGAGGGTGCCCATGAGATAATTACGAGGCGTGGCCGGGCATTCTTAGCCCTTGCTGCAAGTCCTCGAGATGGGGCGACGGGGTCACATCTTTCGTGAGTCTGCTGGTTACCGCGCGTTCCTAATCCACTATGATTTGGATATTTGATCCAAGGAGCCTCTGGCCTGATAGCACTAACCATCACGTGGGCATAGTATGGGCGTTCAAGGTCAGATGCATCAATGAAGCTTAATAGACGCCATCTTGACTGAAGCGGCGACGCCGGGTTGGACTGCGTAAGCACCTGCCTTTTTAAGGAGGTAGCTAGGTCTGCTCCCGGCCGCGTACGCAACATGCAGGAGAGTCCGGGGCGATGGCCCAAGACCCCTGGGTCATAGGTTTAGTCCGGCGTGCGACCTCTCTATTAAGCCTAGGTCGGGTTGCGGCGTATCGTTTGGCCGAGGCCGGGCATGACCCAGTAAAGTGTGTCCGGCCAGAGTTAAGCGAGTGTGGTGGGTAAGTTGGTGCACCCCTGCAGGGAAGAAAAAATCTATCGATAGCCTGTCCTACGGTAATGGACGCTCGGAGTTGTATTCCGATCGATACAACTAGAACTGGATACTTGTGATGAGAAATGGATAGTATGGCTCTGGGATTGCTTTCTCGCAGGGAGTCGAGGAAGAACCTCTGGGCGAGGTTGATAACACTACTACTACAATACATTATGTTGATCTGTACTCTTCTAAATGCTGCAAGATGCTTGAAGATGCTGAAGATGCTAGTCTTCGATAGGACTAGGCCTTCTCTCTATTCTGGCATTATTGGAGTCCACTCCACATATACAGCCTCCCTTTGATAATGTTGCATATGTAGTGTAGATCCTTGCTTGCAGAGTTCGGATGAGTTCTCACGGTTGCTTTTATTTCTTTTTCTCCCCATATCCATTTGATGCAACGAGATGACGGAGCCCCGGAGCCAGTTGTCCTCGCCGACGACTACCACTACTACCCCGAGGGCGGATACTGCTATGAGTTGGCCGATGACCATGAGTAGTTAGGAGGCTCCCAGGCAGGAGGCCTTGCCTTTTCGATCGTAGATGCTTTTGTGATGGACATCTTAAGGCAAGCTTGTTCAACTTATGTCTATACTCGGATATTGTTGCTTCCGCTAACTCTTGTGTATTCGAGCTTATGTATTCAAGCCCTCGAGGCCCCTGGCTTGTAATATAAAGCTTGTATTATTTTAACTTGTGTCTAGAGTTGTGTTGTGATATCTTCCCGTGAGTCCTTGATCTTGATCGTACACATTTGCGTGTATGAATGTACGATTGAATCGAGGGCGTCACAAGTTGGTACCGGAGCCGACTGCCTGTAGGTAGGCCCCCTTCCAACTCCTTGGCCGAAGTCGAGTCTAGTCACTACAATAAACTTTTAATAACATGGTTGTGTGTCTTACGGGCCCACGTCGCCATTGTGTGGTATTAGGATCTTTTACTCCTTGTCTATACTCTGGGACTCTGATCTTTTGTTCCATTCGGGTTAAACGAATTTACTAACTCTAACATTAGGATCCCGTGACCACATTCACCCCAAAGTTGGATAAGCCATAGTTATTCCTTAGAATAGTATTCTAAATAGTACAGACACTGTCGTGTTGACTACTATGTGGTATCCATCGTACCTCTTTCACTATGCATGTTTCATCATGAATGATCCTTTGTCTTTACAAATGCTCGATGCCGAACTACCCCTGTTACATGTTAGCAGGATGGTTAGACCCGCTGGTCGTGGCCGTGGTGCCAACGATCCACCACCACCCGAATTCTTTGCTGGAATGATGCAACAGTTTGAGTTGAACCGCCAGTTCATGGAAGGAATGATGGATCTATTTCCTTGTCTGAATATGAATCAACAACCAGCCCCAGTAACTCTGCAGGACTTCTTGCGCCTCAACCCGACCATCTACCGCGGCTCAACTCAGCCCCTTGATGCTGATGACTGGCTCCGCGACATCACGTATGAAATGGAGTCTGCTAGAGTGGCCCCTGCTAGCTACATCACCTTTGCATCATTCTTTCTGAAGGGTCCCGCTGCTCAATGGTGGGACAGCCACAGGCGGACCCTACCTGCTGGAATGGTCATCACTTGGCCGGATATCCAAGCCGCCTTCCGTGCTCCATTTATTCCTCAGGGAATCATGGACACAAAGAAGCGCGATTTCCGCAACCTCACCCAAGGCAACAAGTCTGTAGATGCTTATCAACGGGAATTTTTGGACTTGTCCCGCTACACTGAAGAAGACATTGCTACTGAGGCTCGCAGATAGGATAAGTTTCTTGATGGACTTCACCCTGATATCAAGCTAGCACTGCTCGTTCATGACTTTTTTGATTTCGCCACCTTGGTGAACAAGGCTATTCAGGTTGAGACTGTTCTTCAGGAACACCAGGGATCCCTCAGGCGCAGCCGTGATGCTGGCTCATCTTCGGGCTTGTCAGCGTAGAAGCGTTGGATATGGATCCCCCACAGCATGTACCGCCCAACTGCACCTGCACCAAGACAGTCCTATGTTGCACCTCGTCTGCCTCCTCCACCATAGAGGCAGCCTCTTCGAGCTGTACGACCCCAAGCTCCTGCTCCCAACCCCAATGATGGTCTATGCTTCAAGTGTGGCCTTCCAGGTCACCGCTCCAGGAACTGTCCTCAGAATCAGAACCAACTGGCTCTTCCTGTTGCCGGTCGTGGTAACAATCAACCCCGCAACAACAATACCCGACCTTATGGTCGTGGGCAGGCTAACAACATTGATCTGAATGAAGCTCAAGCCAGCCTGCTACTATGATGAGTACTCTCCTTGTTAATTCAGTACCAGCTTCAGTTTTATTCGATTTAGGAGCATCGCATTAATTCATGTCAGAAATTTTTGCATACGCACACGACATTCGATGCGAGCCCATGAACACTCCAATAGTGGTATGCACCCCTGCGGGCCGATGTCAAACTACCATGATTGGTCGCGACGTTCCCGTTGAGATGGAAGGGTTGGAATTCCTTGTTTCTCCCATTATTCTAGAGTCTTCCAATATTGACCTCATTCTGGGAATGGAATGGTTGAATTCACATACTACCTCTATCGTTTGCACCACCAAAGTCGTTCATCTCCTACATCCTTCCGATGAGATAGTAAGCTACCATGCTCAGATTGTTCAAAACGCTGAAGCACGACTTCATGTCTTGAATGCGTTGAATGCAGCACCTCTTGAGGGAATTGAAAAGATTCCAGTCGTTCATGACTTCCAAGACGTCTTTCCAGAAGAACTTCCAGGAATACCCCCTGCTCAGGCTATCGAGTTCATCATCGACTTGAAACCAGGCACCGTTCCTATCGCCAAACGACCCTACAAGATGCCACCTCATGAGCTCCTTGAATTTAAGGAGGAAATTAACAAATCTCGTCGCAAGGGTTTCATTCATCCAAGTTCCTCTGCTTGGGGAGCACCTTCTCTCTTTGTGAAGAAGAAGGATGGAATGAATCGTTTGGTCCAAGACTATCGTCCTATCAACCAAGATACAATTTAGAACAAATATCCCCTTCCTCGGATCAATGATCTATATGATCAACTGGCTGGTTCATCGATATTCTCTAAACTCTACTTGAGGTTGGGTTACCACCAGATCGGTGTTCGTAAAGAGGATATTCCAAAGACCGCATTCCTCACTCGTTATGGTTCTTACGAGTACATCGTCATGTCTTTTGGCTTGACCAATGCTCCAGCAACATTCTCACGTCTGATGAACTACATATTCATGGATTACCTCGACAAGTTCGTCGTAGTCTATCTGGATGATATCCTGGTTTATTCGAAGAACAAAGAAGAACATGTTGAACATCTTCGACTTGTTCTAGAGAAGCTTTGAGAACATCAACTTTATGCCAAGTATTCGAAGTGCAAATTATGGTTACCCGAAGTCACCTACCTTGGTCATGTCATTTCCAAGGATGGTATTGCCGTCAACCCAGAGCGAGTTCAGGCTATTCTTGACTGAACCCCTCCGAAGACTGTCAAGCAAGTCAGAAGCTTTCTCGGACTAGCCAGCTATTGTCGCCGCTTTGTCGAGAACTTCTCCAAGATCACCAAGCCACTGACCAATCTGCTACACGAAGGCGTTAAGTTTGATTGGACTGAAAAGTGTTAGGAAAGTTTCCAGGCACTCAAGGACAAGCTGACATCTGCCCCAGTGCTTGCTCCCCCTGATTCTCGCAAGGACTTCGTCATCTACTGCGACGCTTCACGTCGAGGATTAGGTTGTGTCCTAATGCAAGAGCGCGGCTTATGCCTCCCGTCAAATGCGTCCTCATGAAGAGAACTACCCAGTTCATGACCTCGAGCTTCCTGCGGTTATCTATGCACTAAAGCTATGGCGATAGTACCTTCTCGGTAATCATTGCGGGATCTTCACCAATCATCAGAGTCTGAAGTACCTGTTTACTCAGCCAGATCTGAACCTCCGTCAACAGTGATGGATGGAAGCTATTGCTGACTACAACTGCGGTGTATCCTATACCCCTGGCAAGGCTAATGTAATGGTCGATGCCTTGAGCCGTAAGTCTTATTGCAACAATCACATGGTCTTCAAAGCTCAACCCTGCCTTTATGAAGAGCTATGCAAGCTGAACCTTCAACTAGTTCCACAGGGTTCTCTGAATAACCTTGTCCTAGAACCAACTCTTCTGAAAGCAATTAAGTCTGCTCAAGACAAAGATGCTCATATTGATCTGATGAAAAAGGATCTTGCCTTAGAGAAATCCAGAGATTTCTCACTTGGTGAAGATGGAACCTTATACTTCAGAATCGCATTATAGTACCCTAGTTCGAGCTTATGACAGAGAAGGTGATGAAAGAAGCGCATGACACCCCTCTCTCTGTTCATCCGGGGAGTACCAAGATGTACTTAGACATTCGTCAGAAGTATTGGTGGTCCAAGATGAAGCAAGACATTGCTCGATATATCGAAGAGTGTGACGTTTGCTGTCGCGTCAAAGCAGAACATCAGAAACCGGCTGGACTTCTACAACCGCTTCCGACTCCTGAGTGGAAGTGGGATAAGATCCAAATGGACTTCTTCACTGGCCTTCCCAAGTCTCAGAAAGGTAACGATGCTATCTTTGTCGTCATCGACCAATTCTCGAAGGTTGCTCACTTTTTGCCAGTCAAGGAGACAATCACTGCTAGTCAATTAGCAAACTTGTATATCTCCAGAATTGTGTCACTCCACGGCATTCCGAAGGAGATCAGTTTAGACTGCAGCAGTATATTCACTTCAAAGTTCTGGGATAGTTTCCAAGAGGCAATGGGAACTCATATTACCTGGAGCACTACTTATCATCCCCAATCCCAAGGCCAATCGAGTGAGTCAATCAAATTCTTGAAGACATGCTTCGGGCTTGTGTTATTTCTTTCGGCAAGAAGTGGGAAGAATCTTTAATGCGGAGTTCTCTTATAACAACAGTTATCAAGCCAGCTTGAAGATGGCACCCTTCGAAGTTCTTTATGGACGTAAGTGTTGAACCCCTCTGAATTGGTCAGAAACTGGGGAACGGACGCTCATTGGTCCAGACATTATTCAACAAGCTGAAGTGCAGGTTCGCATTGTCTGGGATAATCTCAAGGCGGCACAGTCCCGCCATAAGAGCAACTATGATCGGAAACACTGGGGTTCAAATTATCAACCTGGTGAACAAGCTTATCTATGTGTCACTCCTTTGAGAGGCACTCATCGGTTCGGAGTCAAGGGCAAGCTAGCTTTGTGCTACATTGGTCCCTTCCGCATCCTCGCCCATCGTGGACTGGTGGCTTATCAATTGGAGTTGCCACTTCAGTTCTCTCACGTCCATGATGTCTTCCACGTGTCGCAACTTTGTCGATGCTTCAAGGATCCGGAACGTGAAGTGGATCCGGAACTAATAGAAGTTCAAGATGATCTCACATACAAAGAGCATCCGATCTGCATTCCCGAAGAAGCTAAACGTCGAAACCACCAGAATGTTACCAAGTTCCTCAAGGTGCAATGGTCGAATCATACTAAAGATGAAGACACTTGGGAACGCGAGGATAACCTCCGTGCTGAATACCCCGGTCTTTTCCCTTCTACCTCTTAATTCTAGGGATGAGAATTTCTTTTAGAGGAGGAGAGTTGTAACACCCCTGTGTAATAATGCTACATTAATCCTTGGGGTTAAGTTAATCCTTTTGCTAAACAAGTGTTTGTTCATCATTGTCTCTTGTTTCTTTCAAATTCCCCTTTGAATGCAAATTCAAATGCTAAGTGAATTTCTAAATTGCTCAAACATGAAAACTAAAATGTTCATCATGTGCCAAATAATCCATAACTAATATTGGTGGTGAACCAACATTTTTTTTGCGAAATGTTTAATTGGCCTAATCTACTTAAATTAGTGGCCTAAACAATAGATTAAATGCATTTTTAATTTATAAAAATTGCAAACAATTTCAAAAGTCTCACAATCTTTTTGTGGCAGTGCACAATAATTATTTGAATTTTTTTTTGCCAGTGGCATATTTTTGCAAAGTCATTTATGGCTAAAAGAAAAAGCAAAAGCTGCTGGAAAAAGGAAAACAAAAAAAGAGAAAAGGAAAACAGAGGGGAGAGAAAGCTCCTGCCCCACTTGGGCTTCGGCCCACGCCCCCTCCCCAGTCGCTCTCCCCTCCCTCCTGTTCCCCCGATGCGCGCCGCTACAGGCGCTCGTCGCCGCCCGACCACCCCGCCGGCAACACCGCGGGTGGATAAGAGCAACCCCCCTCCGGCTCCTCGAGTCCTCCCCCACCTACCTCCGCCCACTCCCCGTCCATTCCCCCATTTCTCCACGCCTCTCCCCCTCGTTCCCCATCCACCTTCGAGCACCATCGCCGCCGCGTCTTCTTCATCTCCGCGGCCACCGTGCCTTCGACGCGGCCTGGCCGTGCTCATCGGCATCGTCGTGGACTGCCGCGTCCTCTGGAGCCACTGGAGGGAGCCGAGGAGCTCTGCATCGCCCGAACACGTCATCGTCTTCCTCGGGTCGCCGGTGATCCCCTTCTTCCCTGGCAACATTCTGCTGCTCCTAATCTCCCAAGGGCCATCTTGTGTGCCGCACGGTGAGCTCCTCCTCATTAATCCCCTCGCGCGACATAGTTAGCTCGACGTCTCGCCCGTGAGCTCACTGCCCTAGTTCACCTCGCCCCGTGCCATGGTCCCTGTCGTGCTCGCCTGAGCATGGCATCGAGTTCTTGGTACTCCCATGCCCCTAGCTCCGTCTCCGCCAACTTCCCGAAGTCGCCCGCCATGGCCGCCGCCTGTGCGCCATGCTAACTCCGGGGTGCCCACGACTGCTTTGAGGCGCGCTCCAGAGCACCCGCGGTGCCGCCCCGTGCCCGCGTATAGCCGCCGCCTCTGCTCGACGCCGCCATCATTGCAGCCCGCCTCGACCCGAGCTGAGGCCACCGCTGGACGCGCCGCTCCTCCCACTTCCGAACGAGCACGACCGCACTTGAAATGGCCGCCTGAGGCCGTTTTCCGGTGAGATCCGAGCCGCACCGCCGCGTTTGGCGTCACCGGCGACGTGTCGCCGACCGCCACTGACGTGGCACACCTGGGGCCACCCTAGGTCACTGACAGCGGGCCCCGCAGGCCCCGTTGACTGGGTTGACCCAGTCAACGTGCTGACTGGGCGTCATTGTGACGCTAACATGCGGGCCCCACCGCTTAATCCTCTAATTAAACGTTTTATTAATTAAAACTAATTAGTTTAGTTAACTAATTAGACTATGACAGGTGGGGCCTTCCTGCTAAATAACTCTGTTTAGTTAGTTTTAAAACTTTGTTAGCTCTCTGTCTATAACATGTGGGTCCCATCGACCCACAGTCGATTTTGACATGGTCACGAGTCTCATTGATCACGACATCATCCCCACGCAATGCTGACGTCATATTCCTTTTCTGTTAATTCTGTTAATCTAAATAATTTCAAAAAATGTTTAAAACTTTGAAAATTCATAGAAAATAAACCGCAACTCGGATGAAAATGTTTTCTACATGAAAGTTGCTCACAAAAACCCATCGAATCCGAATACGTGGTCCGTTCATCTGTCACATACCCCTAGCATGCTGAACATGGAACCGTCCCCTCTCTTCCACCTGTCCGGAATCCGTCTAACGCCGGGAATTCATCCTCGGATGTTTTTCCCCTCCATCTGCAACGTGTAGTACTACGTTAGGTCGACCCTAGTTCTGCATATCGTCATGTCATGCTTAGTGATGCATCTGCTTGCTTACATTTACTGTTTCTTCCCCCTCTTCTCTCCAGTAGACCCCGAGACCGATGCTCCCCTGTGATCGACTACGTCACCGGCAACTCTTCTTCCTTTGCAGCAGAGCTTCTAGGCAAGCACCCCCCCCCCCCTTGATCATTCCGGCATCGCCCATTCTATTCTCTTATGCTTGCATTAGATTTTTCTACTATAATTGATTGCTCCTATTCTGATGCATAGCCTGTTTTTGCTACATGCTTTCATACCTTACCTGCTTATTCTAAACTGCTTAGTATAGGCTGGTTAGAGATCCATCAGTGACCCCCATCTTGTCCCAGTTGCCCTGCTTTATGTTTGATGACTCGATCAACGTGATCGACGTCCAGGCCCCGACACCGCACATCACCCCCTAGTTGTACGACTCTATAGAGTTACTATCGAGTGCTAAGGGTGATACCTCGTCAGCACTTCTAATGTTAACCCTGTAGTGTAGCTATTCGGTCGTGGTCATCGAGGGTGATTCCTCCTTGACCACTCCCAATAATGACTCTGTCGTGCAGCCCCTTAAGTGTGGACCAACGAGGGTGATTCCTCCAAGTCCACCTTGATGGTTACATCGAGTGGGAATCCGTCGAGGGTGATTCCTCAGGTTCCCCCATTGGTGTTAGACACATGGTTACTATGGTTACTATGACTTTACACTGAACCATGTTACTAAAGACGGGTCCGCCCTGAGGGGTACCCGCGCGAGCATATTTGCGAGTGATGAGGAGTCGGGTTGACCTGGAGGGTGCCCGCGAGATAATTACGAGGCGTGGTCGGGCATTCTCAGCCCTTGCTGCAAGTCCTCGAGACGGAGCGACGGGGTCACATCTTTCGTGAGTCTCTGCTTGTTACCGCGCGTTCCTATTCCACTACGATTTGGATATTTGATCCGAGGGGCTCTCGCCCGATAGCACTAACCATCACGTGGGCATAGTATGGGCGTTCGCGTCAGATGCATCACCGAAGCTTAATAGACGCTATCTGATGAGCGGCGCTGGCGGGTTGGACTCATGTAAGCACCGCTTTTTAAGGAGGTAGCTAGGTTTGCTCACCAGCCGCATATGCAACGTGCAGGAGCGTCCGGGGCGATGGCCCAAGACCCCTGGGGGCATAGGTTTAGTCTGGCGTGCTGACCTCTCTATTAAGCCCAGGTCGGGTTGCGGCGTATCGTTTGGCCGAGGCCGGGCATGACCCAGTAAAGTGTGTCCGGCCAGAGTTAAGCAAGCATTGTGGGTAAGTTGGTGCACCCCTGCAGGGAAGAAAGCATCTATCGATAGCATGTCCTACAGTAACGGACACTCGGAGTTGTATCCCGGTTGATACAACTAGAACTGGATACTTGTGATGAGAAATGGATAGTTTGGCTCTGGGATTGCTTTCTCGCAGGGAGTCAAGGAAGAATCTCTGGGCGAGGTTGATAGCACTACTACTACTTTACATTATGTTGATCTGTACTCTTATAAATGTTGCAAGATGCTTGAAGATGTTGAACATGCTAGTCTTTGATAGGACTGGGCCTTCTCTCTATTCTGGATAGAGTACAATCCACATATACAGCCTCCCTTTGATAATGTTGCATATGTAGTGTAGATCCTTGCTTGCTGAGTACTTCAGATGAGTACTCACGGTTGCTTTGCTTTCTTTTTCTCCCCATATCCTTTTGATGCAACGAGATGACAGAGCCCCGGAGCCAGTTGTCCTCGCCGACGACTACCACTACTACCCCGAGGGCGGATACTGCTACGAGTTGGCCGACGACCATGATTAGTTAGGAGGCTCCCAGGCAGGAGGCCTTGCCTTTTCAATCGTAGATGCTTTTGTGCTGGCCTTCTTAAGGCAAACTTGTTCAAGTTATGTCTGTACTTAGATATTGTTGCTTCCGCTGACTCTTGTGTATTCGAGCTTATGTATTCGAGCCCTCGACGCCCCTGGCTTGTAATATAAAGCTTGTATTATTTTAACTTGTGTCTAGAGTTGTGTTGTGATATCTTCCCGTGAGTCCTTGATCTTGATCGTACACATTTGCGTGTATGATTAGTGTACGATTGAATCGAGGGCGTCTGAAACGCCCTCGATGCGGCTATATCTCCCACGTGTCGAAGCACGACTTAGAGGCATAACCGCATTGAAAGCAATGTCGCAAGTGAGGTAATCTTCACACAACCCATGTAATACATAAGGGAAAGAGATACATAGTTGGCTTACAATCGCCACTTCACACAATACATGAGTAAAACATTACATCATACAGATACAATCAAGGTCCGACTACGGAACCAAAATAAAAGAAGACTACCCCAAATGCTACACAGATCCCGATCGTCCCAACTGGCTCCACTCTTGATCAACTGAAACGAAACAACACAATGAACAAGATCTTCATTGAGCTCCTCCTTGAGCTCGGGCGCCACCGCGGTTTCATCGGCACCGCAAACTGGTTTTGAAGTATCTGTGAGTCACGGGACTCAGCAATCTCACACCCGCGAGATCAAGACTATTTAAGCTTAAAGGTAGGACAGGGTAGAGAGGTGGAGCTGCAGCAAACGACTAGCATATATGGTGGCTACATACGCAAATGAGAGCGAGAAGAGGAGCAAAGCACGGTCGAACAACTATGATCAAGAAGTGATCCTAGAACAACCTACGTCAAACATAACTCCAACACCGTGTTCACTTCCCGGACTCCGCCGAGAAGAGACCATCACGGTTACACACGCGGTTGGTGTATTTTAATTAAGATCAACTTCGGGTTTTCTACAACCGGACATTAACAAAGTCCCATCTGCCACATAACCGCGGGCACGGCTTTGAAAGTTCAAACCTGCAGGGTGTCCCAACTTAGCCCATGATAAGCTCTCGCGATCAACGAAGGATATTCCTTCTCCCGGAAGACCCGATCAGTCTCGGAATCCGGCTACAAGACATTTCACAGCAATAAAACAAGACCAGCAAAGCCGCCCGGATGTGCCGACAAATCTGATAGGAGCTGCACATATCTCGGTCTCGGGGCACACCGGATGAGCAGACGTCGGGTTGGCATAAACCCTGATTGCCAGGGGCGCCGGACATCGCTTCGGTTTGGACCAGCACTCAAAGGAGAACCGCCCGGGGCTAAAATAAAGATGACCCTCGGCTCCGAAACCCAAGGGAAAAGGGCATAGGTGAGGCAAATGGTAAAACCAATGTTGGGCCTTCTTTGAAAAGTCTTATTCAAAGCGAACTGTCAAGGGGGTCCCATAAATCACCCGACCGCGTTAGGGACGCAAAAAATCCGGGAACATAATACCGATATGACGGAAACTAGGGCGGCAGGAGTGGAACAAAACACCAGGCATAAGGCCGAGCCTTCCACCCTTTACCAAGTGTATAGATGCATTAATAATAAGATATATTGTGATATCCCAACAAGTAAACATGTTCCAACGAGGAACAACATCTCCATGTTCCAACAAGGAACAAACTTCATCTTCACCTGCAACTAACAACGCTATAAGAGGGGCTGAGCAAAGCGGTAACATAGCCAAACAACGGTTTGCTAGGAAAGGATGGTTAGGGGCTTGACACGGCAATATGGGAAGGCATGATAAGCAAGTGATAGGCATCGTAGCATAGGCATAGCAAAAGAGCGAGCAACTAGCAAGCAAAGATAGTAGTGATTTCGAGGGTATGGTCATCTTGCACGAAATCCCGCAAGGAAGAAGAACGAATCCATGAAGAAGACAAATGGACGAAGTCGAACGAATCCTCACAACTCCGAACGAAACCGGCTAACGAGAGAAACAAACCGGAAACAAACAAACAACATAGTAAACAACCATCACATAAACATGGCATGATGCACAATCAAGTATGATGCATGTCCGGTTTAATGAGGCATGGCAATATGCACAAACAATCCTACAAATTAAGTGGAGCTCAATATGCAACGAATTGCATATTAACAAAACACCACAACACTTATTTAGTTCTCTCCCGATTAGGTACTCAACAATATTAAATGTTATTAAGCATGGCAAGGGGGGTGAAGCATATGAAACTAACTATTTAGGCAAGATTAAATGAGGCTGGAAACAACAACAACAATTCCGGAAAATCCCCATATGCAAAATTATGGATTCGGTACTGATCTGCCCTAAACACAATTTTAGAGTTGTTAAACATGCAAAGTAATGCTACCATGTTAAACTAGGCATTTTTCTACCCCATTTACATATATAATTTATTTAAAATGGAGCTACGGTTATTTAGTTATGAAATAAATCATTTTAGCATGGCATTTAAGCAAATTAATGCAAACAACAATTTTAAACATTTTAATTGTTGTTATCATGATGCGGATGACATATACAAGTTTTATGCAATATTTTATGAAAACGTTGACAAGAGCATTATGAAGCATTGTGTCACCGTGGTGGAAGAAAGGGGTGCCACGGCAACGAATCCGAAAATGATGCCACGGCAACATATCGGTTCCGGTAGCTCACGGAGATACCGGAGCAAAAGAAGTGGGCGGAAGCGAGTCATGCGAGGATGGTGGGGTGCTCCCGGATACCGGGTTCCCACGAAACGGTGGCATGGCAAAAGAGGGGCATCGCAAGGATGATTCGATCACGGTCGGTCATCTCGGGTTATACCTTCGGATCGTTCAAACGGGAGGGTTCGCGTTTCGTAGAGGGAAGTAGACGTTCACGGGTCGTCGAGGGAAGTAGAGGAAGTAGTCGTTCTCGCGATGATCGCTGAGGGAAGTAGTGGTACACGGCGACGGTAGAGGAAGTAGTGTTTCACGTTCGTTTTCGAAGAGGTACTTGACGGTCCGAATCCTTCGGGTTGTCGTGGTACTTGCGGTCTCGCGATGGTAGTCGTACGGCGTAGGGGAAGTAGACGTTCATGTTCGATGGTAGTGGTACATCTCGTCATCGGAAGTAGTTGTTCATGTCCCGTGGATGTTAAAGGTCCACGGGTCTTCGAGGGTCGGCGTAGTGGTACACACGCCATCGGGTACTTGTCGGATCCGGTCTTGGCGATTCAGGTTTCCGTAGGGGTACTTGTCGTTATCCGAGACGGTCTTGCGTATCCGAAGGGGTACTGGCAGTTTGTGAAGTCGATCTTGACGGAACCGAACGTCCTCGAGGGTAGTCGTGGTACTTGTCGCATCCACGTGTAGTCGAACTTGACGTATCCGTGTACTTGGCGAAAGCATGTCGACGGTATTTGTTCTAGGCAGGTAACAGTAGTTGTACACAGGGCCCAACACAGGGTCTTGTCTAAACCAGGGTGCATCTTGGCGGTCTCGTCTTAGTCTTCAAACCAAAACGAAGCAAGGCAACAGGCTCGATGCGGTGGTACTTGGCAATCCACAGCAAAGAGGAACCATGAAGGTGGCTCGAGGAAGAACACCACAGCGAGGCGGCGAGGCCAAGGGGCGCGGCGAAGCGAGGACTCACGAAAGAGAGGAGGAAGTCGCAGCGTTGGTGCAAGGTGGCGACAAGACGAGGTGGTCGCCGGTGGCTCTGACTGAAGAGCGACGGGGCGAGGTGGCACGAGGAGAGATGGCGGATCCGGCCAGAAGAGGCGGAGGCGGCAAGCCGGCGAGGAGACCGGCGCAGGGACGGATGGCGTCGGTGGAGGAAGGAGCACGGTGGCGCCATGGCTCGAGGGCCGCGGAGTTGGCGGGCGCGCCGCAGCGGCGACGAGAGGTCAGCGAGGCGGGCGCGGCGAGCTCGAGCGATGGGGCGAGGAGAAGGGCGAGGAGGTACTGCACGGGACGGGCGAGAGGTGCACGACGGCGAGGAGACCAGACGGGCTCCGCCTGGCCGTTAACGAGGGCGACGGGAGCGGGTCAAGGCGTCGGCGAGGTAGGTCGAGGGCGGCGGCGCGGTGGTCGAGCAACCGAGGGCGACGGGCATGGGGACGCTGGGAGGAGAAGAGAGGCGAGGAGAGAGCGAGGGAGATGGGGATCGAGGGGAAGGAGGCGGCGGCCAGAGGAGAGAGATGCGGTCGGGCGATGAGGGAGAGAACGAGAGGAGGCGTGTGGCGCTGGAGGGAGTCGGGCTAGGTTAGGATAGGGTTGGCTGGGCCTTGGGCCTCGGGAGGCTAGGCCGGCCTGGAGGGAGTCGCTAGGCCAGGGGCCGGCTGCGGGAGGCCGCGGTGGCCTGGGCCGACTGCTGGGAGAAGGCCCAGCTGTGGCTGCTCTCCTCTCTCCTCTCTCTCTATATTTAGCAGAAAAGAAAATAGAGAGACAAAAAGAAAGAGAGGGTTAGGGAAAGAATTTGGACACACGGATAATTTTCCCGGGCTCACAAAAATATGAGAAATTTAACAAAAATGGCCCGAGGATTTTTGGTGGAACTCCGGAAAATGATAGAATAAAATTGGCAAGGTTTTGAGGTCAACTCGGAGCAGAAAAGGCATGGGATTTATTATGCAAGTGTGTTATGATGATTCCAAAACAATGGAATATTTATTATAGCTCCCTAATATTGGGAGGATATGTTATAAAGAGAAGTCAACCTTCCCTCGATTTAAATGGACCGAGGATCCATACAATTTATTTAGTTGAGTTTTAAAAATTAAAGATATGATGGCATGATGACATGATGCAATGCAAAAACAAAACAAACCACACGACAAAACTCGGAAACCCTGGAAGGCAACTGAAGCTCCGGTCTTGGGGCGTTACAACACTCCACCACTACGAGAGGATCTCGTCCCGAGATCTAGGATGGCACCGGAGAAAAGCGGAAGAGGAAGAGGTAAAACAAAGTTGCTTCTCCGACAAACGAGTGAAACCAAAGAAACTTGAGAGGTTGAACAAAATGAAAGAAAGAAAACAGCGAAGATGAAGGAAGTTGAAACACTCTGTTAGAAAAGAGGAACAAGGGATACGACGAGAACCAAGAGGTTAAGTGATAACATAGATATTGACACCACTCCGGTTAAATCGGTAAGCAAGAAAAAGAACATGATCTTCACAAAACGAGGTGATTGGTGAAGAGAGCAACATCACAATGCCTCCGGAAACAATGCATTATAGATAGAAAGTTGGAATGAATAGAACGAAGAATGAAACCAACATCTCCCACCATACATGAATTTGAAAGAGCAATTATGAAGTAGGATTGAACGGAGTTGTTTGAAAAACAACAACGATAAGGATAAGCTTGTAGTGGGCTTATGAAAACATCTCAAAATTATGAGGTGAGCTTCTGCCACCAACGGATACACATGATTGGATTGATATCAACAAGGAGACGAGAAACTAATATCACCGGGAGGACAAATGAAGAACTTGGGTCATTTATAAGCACCATAAATAGCAACAATCCTTTAGGGAAAGCTTTAGGTGAAAATATACCCCAAGATAACACCAATGAAGAGATTGATGGATTTAAAATACCTCATTCTTGACAACATGTGAAACATGAAACACGAACTCAAATTGTCGAGAATGACATAACACCATCTCAAGAGATAAGGTAGAAAGGATTGCACTTCGGAATGCAAGATGAAGAATGCTTGAACTTCTCAAAACAAAACATGTGTTGAACACCATGCTTATTTTAGAGTATAGCTTGACGGATCATAACTCCGAGAGAAAAACTTGAAGAACAATTGAAGAATGAAAGGAATCCTTGACGAACCACCATGTAGAACCTCCATGATAAACTCCGGTAACCAAAAGGGTGATAGAAAGAAAGAGAAGATGAAAACACAAGGTGAAGCCTTGCAGTGATAAGATGAAGCTTTGAAATGATATAACCGAGAAAACTTGGAACTCCGGAAAGAAAAGATGAACAAATGAAATCAAGAATTTTGATGAACCTCCGGAATAAGGAATTGAATCACTTGGAAGAAACAAGAACAAGAATTACATTATGCTCATCCTTCACCAATTGAATTGATGACAAGCAATGGATTTGTCATACTACTTATTCTCGTAGAAAGGATTAAGATAGATATGGCGCAAACTTGGGAAGGTCTTCAACGAACCACCGGTAGGATTTGAAAGAACGAATGAGTCTATATGATAATGAAGGAAGAGAACTCTTGAACGACCCACCATAAGAATTAAAAATGAACGTAGCAAAGGCACAATTCACCGGGAAGAATTGGAAAACGAATGAAGATATTTGAGGGGATTTAGATACATTAGAACGAAGAGATCATGAACTGATTAGAGGATATTTCGACGATGCACCGGTGAGATTTGGAAAACAAGAGCTGAAAGCTGGAATGAATAATTCTGAGATGATGGGCTCCGGAGAATCAAACTGAAAAGACTCCTGAATTGCTCCAGATGGGTGAAAAGAATTCTCACAATCAAAACAATTATGAGGATGGCACGAAGCTAGAACCATGAATCTTGAAGAGAAAGAAGCGAGATTTAAGAGAAATTCTTCTTCGGTCTTCAAAATTCGAGAATGACGACGAGAACATCACCATGAATTATTGAAGCACTCCGGAATGAAAATTAGGAAGGTTGAACCAACAATGAAAATAATTTGGAAGATCTTGGAGAAAGACATTTGACTGATGATAATTCATCCTTACATCAAACTTTGCAATGAATTTGGGAATAGCTCCTGAAAATTAGAAGAGTCAGGTAAGATCCTGGGAAAAGACCTGTGGGTTAGGGCCCACTCAAAAGAACCACCGTTGAACAATTGTTTGAAATAGATATTGCACCGGTAGAATTAAATGGCTTGAATGAGATAGCATCCTCAAAAGAACTTGAGTGAAATGAGAATGGAAACTAGAATCTTCTGAGATATCTTCAACACCCCGGAACAATTGAATAGCGAGAAATGGATGATTAAGAGATATACCGACATGAGAAAGCATTTGAAACGATGAAAAGAATACGATCAACACTGAAAACTTGACTTAAATCCACCGGAGAAGAAAATTAGAATGGAACAATGATAAGGTTAAAGCTTCCTTAGCGTCTTCATGAGAAATCACCGGATAAAACATTTAAGGAAAAGAATGAAGAAACTTCACTCAATAAAAATGGATACTTGATTAAGAAATCTGAGTCCTTGAAGAAAAAGGGTGGGAGGGCGGGAAAACAAAGGCAACTTAGGTCGGATGAAACGAACACCGTTGAGAAAAAGCTTAGAATTGATCTTGCGAATGTTGCAATGATCGGATCCACTTGAAGAGAAGCACGCCGGTTGAGAAAAGAATTGACATGACAAGCTCAGTGATCAAGAAGGATTAGTATTCACATAGCAATATGAGAACACCATTTAGAATAAGGTATGGAATCCACACTTGACTTCGAAGCAACTCGAATACCACAAAAACAAAACAAAACAAAGGATTGGCTTCAAGAATGAGCGGAACAAACACATGATAGAATTTACGCCCAAAGTGTTCGTGGTGGGGCCCACATGGACACGACGATAGCGGACGTCACGAATGACAAACAAGACGTCCCCGAATCAGCATAGCCAAGGATTCTTTAAGACGTCTCGCGACCACTGTAAATCGACCGTGAATGGGCGGACCACTAAACTTTGAACCCCAATCTCCAATCATACATCTGTCGGAAAGATATCCCGTAAGCTACTAGAATTCCCACCTATAAACTCCGAAACTTTCTGGTTATGCAATCTGGTGTTGGGGATCAGGGACACAAAATATATCACCCAAACTAACAATACCTAGATCCAAATTGTATCCATCCGTCAACACATAACCAAGAAATCCTCGAAATCGTGTACCTCGACCTTGAAAAACATCCGTTATACAAGTCATGGCAATACTCCCTTTCGCCACAAGATCTTTGGCTATCGTGGTTATCTCACCAACAACGCACAAAAGAGATTTGAAGTCGGTAAAACTCGGTATTCCAGAATCGCAACGATAAAATTGTGACGACAACACCTCGGAGCTCAACTCCCGGGACACCGCCACAACCCCTAAATGTCGAGGCACCAAGAACAATGTTCTCGTCACAAAACCATCGGAACGATTCCAAGATACCCGCGTGATCCTAAAAAAAATTTTAGTGAAATTTGAGGAGAGAAAAGTCAAAACTCTACGTCAGGATGCCTCACCAGAGCGACGAAGGGTCTGAGGAGTAAAAAGAATCCTACTCTCCGATATATATAATCCTAAGACTCAAAACATTTTCCGATCTAGACTCAACAACGCCAGCAAACAATCAAGTAGGGGGCTCCTAAGTCGGGGAAGCCTCTGATTACCAACTTGAACGCCTCGATGCGGCTATATCTCCCACGTGTCGAGCACGACTTAGAGGCATAACCGCATTGAAAGCAATGTCGCAAGTGAGGTAATCTTCACACAACCCATGTAATACATAAGGAAAGAGATACATAGTTGGCTTACAATCGCCACTTCACACAATACATGAGTAAAACATTACATCATACAGATACAATCAAGGTCCGACTACGGAACCAAAATAAAAGAAGACTACCCCAAATGCTACACGGATCCCCGATCGTCCCAACTGGCTCCACTATTGATCAATCAAACGAAACAACACAATGAACAAGATCTTCATCGAGCTCCTCCTTGAGCTCGGGCGCCACCGCACGGTTTCATCGGCACCTGCAAACTGGTTTTGAAGTATCTGTGAGTCACGGGACTCAGCAATCTCACACCATGAGATCAAGACTATTTAAGCTTAAAGGTAGGACAGGGTAGAGAGGTGGAGCTGCAGCAAGCGACTAGCATATATGGTGGCTACATACGCAAATGAGAGCGAGAAGAGGAGCAAAGCACGGTCGAACAACTATGATCAAGAAGTGATCCTAGAACAACCTCGTCAAACATAACTCCAACACCGTGTTCACTTCCGGACTCCATGAGAAGAGACCATCACGGTTACACACGCGATTGGTGTATTTTAATTAAGATCAACTTCGGGTTTTCTACAACCGACATTAACAAATTCCCATCTGCTACATAACCGCGGGCACGGCTTTCGAAAGTTCAAACCCTGCAGGGTGTCCCAACTTAGCCCATGATAAGCTCTCGCGATCAACGAAGGATATTCCTTCTCCCGGAAGACCCGATCAGTCTCGGAATCCGGCTACAAGACATTTCACAAGAATAAAACAAGACCAGCAAGCCGCCGGATGTGCCGACAAATCTGATAGGAGCTGCACATATCTCGGTCTCGAGGCACACCGGATGAGCAGACGTCGGGTTGGCATAAACCCTGATTGCCCGGGGGCGCGGACATCGCCGGTTTGGACCAGCACTCAAGGAGAACGGCCCGGGGCTAAAATAAAGATGACCCTCGGGCTCCGAAACCCAAGGGAAAAGGGCATAGGTGAGGCAAATGGTAAAACCAATGTTGGGCCTTCTTGAAAAGTCTTATTCAAAGCGAACTGTCAAGGGGTCCCATAAATCACCCGACCGCGTTAGGGACGCAAAAATCCGGGAACATAATACCGATATGACGGAAACTAGGGCGGCAGGAGTGGAACAAAACACTGCATAAGGCCGAGCCTTCCACCCTTTACCAAGTGTATAGATGCATTAATAATAAGATATATTGTGATATCCCAACAAGTAAACATGTTCCAACGAGGAACAACATCTCCATGTTCCAACAAGGAACAAACTTCATCTTCACCTGCAACTAACAACGCTATAAGAGGGGCTGAGCAAAGCGGTAACATAGCCAAACAACGGTTTGCTAGGAAAGGATGGTTAGGGGCTTGACACGGCAATATGGGAAGGCATGATAAGCAAGTGATAGGCATCGTAGCATAGGCATAGCAAAAGAGCGAGCAACTAGCAAGCAAAGATAGTAGTGATTTCGAGGGTATGGTCATCTTGCCTGAAATCCCGCAAGGAAGAAGAACGAATCCATGAAGAAGACAAATGGACGAAGTCGAACGAATCCTCACAACTCCGGAACGAAACCGAAGCTAACGAGAGAAACAAACCGGAAACAAACAAACAACATAGTAAACAACCATCACATAAACATGGCATGATGCACAATCAAGTATGATGCATGTCCGGTTTAATGAGGCATGGCAATATGCACAAACAATCCTACAAATTAAGTGGAGCTCAATATGCAACGAATTGCATATTAACAAAACACCACAACACTTATTTAGTTCTCTCCCGATTAGGTACTCAACAATATTAAATGTTATTAAGCATGGCAAGGGGGGTGAAGCATATGAAACTAACTATTTAGGGAAGATTAAATGAGGCTGGAAACAACAACAACAATTCCGGAAAATCCCCATATGCAAAATTATGGATTCGGTACTGATCTGTCCTAAACACAATTTTAGAGTTGTTAAACATGCAAAGTAATGCTACCATGTTAAACTAGGCATTTTTCTACCCCATTTACATATATAATTTATTTAAAATGGAGCTACGGTTATTTAGTTATGAAATAAATCATTTTAGCATGGCATTTAAGCAAATTAATGCAAACAACAATTTTAAACATTTTAATTGTTGTTATCATGATGCGGATGACATATACAAGTTTTATGCAATATTTTATGAAAACGTTGACAAGAGCATTATGAAGCATTGTGTCACCGTGGTGGAAGAAAGGGTGCCACGGCAACGAATCCGAAAATGATGCCACGGCAACATATCGGTTCCGTAGCTCACGGAGATACCGAGCAAAAGAAGTGGGCGAAGCGAGTCATGCGAGGATGGTGGGGTGCTCCGGATACCGGGTTCCCACGGAACGGTGGCATGGCAAAGAGGGCATCGCAAGGATGATTCGATCACGGTCGGTCATCTCGGGTTATACCTTCGGATCGTTCAAACGGGAGGGTTCGCGTTTCGTAGAGGGAAGTAGACGTTCACGGGTCGTCGAGGAAGTAGAGGAAGTAGTCGTTCTCGCGATGATCGCCGAGGGAAGTAGTGGTACACGCGACGGTAGAGGAAGTAGTGTTTCACGTTCGTTTTGAAGAGGTACTTGACGGGTCCGAATCCTTCGGGGTTGTCGTGGTACTTGCGGTCTCGCGATGGTAGTCGATTACGGCGTAGGGAAGTAGACGTTCATGTTCGATGGTAGTGGTACATCTCGTCATCGGAAGTAGTTGTTCATGTCCCGTGGATGTTCGGGGTCCACGGGTCTTCGAGGGTCGGCGTGAGTGGTACACACGCCATCGGGTACTTGTCGGATCCGGTCTTGGCGATTCAGGTTTCCGTAGGGTACTTGTCGTTATCCGAGACGGTCTTGCGTATCCGAAGGGTACCGCAGTTTGTGAAGTCGATCTTGACGGAACCGAACGTCCTCGAGGGTAGTCGTGGTACTTGTCGCATCCACGTAGTCGAACTTGACGTATCCGTGTACTTGGCGAAAGCATGTCGACGGTATTTGTTCTAGGCGGTAATGATGTTGTACACAGGGCCCAACATGTGGTCTTGGCGAAACCAGGTGCATCTTGGCGGTCTCGTCTTAGTCTTCAAACCAAAACGAAGCAAGGCAACAGCTCGATGCGGTGGTACTTGGCAATCCACAAAGAAAGAGGAACCATGAAGGGTGGCTCGAGGAAGAACACCACAGCGAGGCGGCGAGGCCAAGGGAGGCGCAGCGGCGAAGCGGGGACTCACGAGCAGAGGAGGAAGTCGCAGCGTTGGTGCAAGGTGGCGACAAGACGAGGTGGTCGCCGGTGGCTCTGAAATGAAGAGCGACGGGACGAGTGGCACGAGGAGAGATGGCGGCGGATCCGGCCAGAAGAGGCGGAGGCGGCAAGCGGGCGAGAGACCGGCGCGCAGGACGGATGGCGCCGGTGGAGGAAGGAGCACGGTGGCGCCATGGCACGAGGGCCGCCGGAGTTGGCGGGCGCGGGCCGCAGGCGACGGAGGGCCGCGAGAGGCGGGCGGGAGCTCGAGCGATGGGGCGAGGAGAAGGGCGAGGAGGTACTGCACGGGACGGCGAGAGGGTGCACGACGGCGGCGAGGAGACCGACGGGCTCCGGCTGGCCGTTACGAGGGCGACGGGAGCGGGTCTGGCGGCGCGAGGTAGGTCGAGGGCGGCGGCGGCGGTGGTCGAGCGACCGGAGGGCGACGGGGCATGGGGACGCGGGAGGAGAAGAGAGGCGGCGAGGAGAGAGCGAGGGAGATGGGGATCGAGGGAAGGAGGCGGCGGAGGAGAGAGATGCGGTCGAGGCGATGAGGGAGAGAACGAGAGGAGGCGTGTGGCGCTGGAGGAGTCGGGCTAGGTTAGGATAGGGTTGGCTGGGCCTTGGGCCTCGGGAGGCTAGGCCGGCCTGGAGAAGTCGCTAGGCCGGGGCCCGGCCAGGGAGGTCAGCAGGCTGGGCCGATCACTGGGAGAAGGCCCAGCTGTGGCTGCTCTCCTCTCTCCTCTCTCTCTATATTTAGCAGAAAAGAAAATAGAGAGACAAAAAGAAAGAGAGGGTTAGGGAAAGAATTTGGACACACGGATAATTTTCCCGGGCTCACAAAAATATGAGAAATTTAACAAAAATGGCCCGAGGATTTTTGGTGGAACTCCGGAAAATGATAGAATAAAATTGGCAAGGTTTTGAGGTCAACTCGGAGCAGAAAAGGCATGGGATTTATTATGCAAGTGTGTTATGATGATTCCAAAACAATGGAATATTTATTATAGCTCCCTAATATTGGGAGGATATGTTATAAAGAGAAGTCAACCTTCCCTCGATTTAAATGGACCGAGGATCCATACAATTTATTTAGTTGAGTTTTAAAAATTAAAGATATGATGGCATGATGACATGATGCAATGCAAAAACAAAACAAACCACACGACAAAACTCGGAAACCCTGGAAGGCAACTGAAGCTCCGGTCTTGGGGCGTTACAGCGTCACAGCTCTGAAAGGATTGTCATCAATGATTGCATCCAAGCATGTTACAAAATGCTATACGATTTGGTGAACGGTCGATTTTCCTTTGCCAGCAATGGTTTATTAATTAGCATGAGAAGAAGAGGTGTCTGTTCTAAAGCATTCCTTCAGAATAGATGCAATGGCAGACAATCGACTTTTCCTTTACTAATGATGGTTTGTTAACATGGAAAGAAGAGGTGCCTCTTCCATAGCATCCGTATAGAACAGGTGCCTTTTGACAATAGAGAGAAGGGACATGACTATCCTTACCAAGCACCTTTTTAGCGAGAATGAACATGATTGTTTTGTTGCCCAACCACTGATTGGGAAGGATATTCTATATGCATAAGAGAGTCATCCGCATTAACTTATTTATATCTCAACATGCAAGAATGCCACTTCACTAGACAATTACGCATGGGCAAAGCCCACCTCAACATGCAAGAATGCCACTTCATCGTACAATTATGCATGGGACAAAGTCCAACTCAACATACAATCATGCATGGAAAAAGACCTACCAAAACATTCAACCATGCACCGGAAAATGGTTTCCATTCAATTATTCTATTTATATTGAATCAATGTTCAGGATGTCGGTAACTTGTAACTGCTTAGTTGGGTGAGGAGTAGGGATTAATCGGCGAATCGGCCTATTAACTGAATTTATTGGTAACCCATTTATCGGTAGGTTAATTAGGGTCATATCTGTATATCTTAGCTACATATAACAATAATGCAGCAACAACAATAAATGAGAGGCAATAAGAAGCAGCAACAACATATAGCACAGTGCAGGACCAGTATATAGCATAGCACAAAGCATATCAACATATAGCACAAACTGCTTGGGGAGGGGGCGGCGACCTGAAGCAGGAAGAAGGGATGCAAGCTCGAGGAGGGGAAGGCGAGCTCATTTGCCGTGTCGGTGGTGCTGGTCTTGAGAGGGGGCGGCGAGCTCGAGCAGGAGGAAGAGGCTTGGTGCCTGTATCCTTAAGGGTGCAGGCGGCTCTAGCGGATGGCGCCGACACCTGCTCCTAGCCTCCTCCAAAGAGGGTTACTATGGGAGGGGAGGGTGAGAAGTGAGGGAACGGGCTGACCTATAACACCCAATTTTGGGGTAAAGGAGGGAATGGCCAAAATTTTGAAGCCCAAATTTCCCTTTCCCTTTATTCAGTTAACGCGATGAGTTAACACGATGGATAAAGTGTAATCGCATCTTATTCAGGATTAACTAGCCGATTAACTTAAATATCAGCCAATATTTATAACAGTGTATTCAATAAACTGTTATAACAATATATATCAAGTATAGTAAGTCATATGTATTTTAAATTTTAGTTGTCATGTTATGAATCCAAATTTTCATCAACCAATTTCCCCAGCAATACACAAGGTATCCTCTGGTTAATCATAGTGCTCGGGAAGGGATAGAAACGCCAAATCAACTGCTGTAACCACTGAGAATATACCATTAAGGATAAAATTGATGAATTACAATCACCACGGCAACATCCCCAATACGACAGCAGCCAATATACTACCTACATCACCGACTGCGGCCCCCCTAATCTATGTTCACATTCAGCTATATGTATGACTTTCTTCAATTTTGCTCTTATACTCACTAACCTCTCAGTACAGCACAGCAGAGTGGTGCAGCTTCCTGCAAGCCAGCTCCCATCTTCTGACAAAAATGCTCACCATTAGGCTACCTAAGTGGGAAGCACATCAACAGCATCATCGTCGCAGGAGACTCACGAACCCTAGATACCAAGCTTTCACCGGGCGAGCATCAAGTAGCCTACCCCAGGATTTTAGTCAGCCTGTGTTCAGTGTTGTTGAGCCAGCAAGAGAAACATTTTGGTCCATCATCTTTTGCCTTTTCATGAAGACGGCGTACAGAAGCTCATTCCAGGTATCAGGAACTCCAGGCAAGCACCAATGGCTGCAATCCTGCCTGTGCAGAGGTACAGGTCCTGAAGGGCTGAGGTATACTGAGAGGTGACCATCTTTTCGCTGCGCTGTCATCTGTGTCACGTTCAATATAGCTAACCCAGGCAGCTTGGGTCTGATGCTACTCCCAAGAAAATTATGCACAGGTTGAAGCATGTCAGCCCATTCCTCCAGTGATTTAACTGGTGTCGCATCAGGAAGAGTTTCCAAGTGGCAACTCCCTCCACTCCTCCAGTCACCACCTCTGAGGAAAACATGGATTACTCTAGTTAAAGATCAGTCAATTTACTCATGTATTTAAATAGTTAAATAGATTAAAAAATATCACGAACAAGAGAAATTAATGCAATGTTTGATAGTATAGAAATCAGGAAGCCAACATTGATTTGCCTTTGAAGTGCTTATATAACCCACACTGTCATGTATTTGGTAAAATTGCAAAATGACTGGTGAAAGATGGATCATATATTGAACAATATGTTTTGGTGAAGTGAAATTCATAAAGCTTCAAATAAAAAATATAATGAGTAAATTCCGACTCCAAAATTTATTGTGTCAAGCCAAGCAGCCTGTGGTGATTGTTTGGGGCCTTGAAACATAAGCATTCTCAACGAAAATGCTTTAGCAAAGAAACATAAAAAAGGAAGACGTAGGGTTGATAAGCCGTTCATTATACAGACCTGAAGTGCACAGGAGCATAAGTACGGAAGATGACGTGGGTCTTGCTTGTGTTAACTTCTTTGTGAAGCCAATTGAATAGTGTTCGTATTGATTTTTGGTACGCATCAGTAACAGTCATCTCCATCTTGACCTCACTTCCTTCTTGGAAATAGGCACCCCTGGTACAGACAATGTAGCCCTAGTTTTAAGTCGATTATGGCAGATGCAATTGTGGTGGTTCCACAAGAAATGAACTACAGGTAAAGATATATCTCACATAGATCAGGTTGGGGACCAGAAATCGCATACTATTAAGTTCTATGTATGTTTTATTAAAGAACAAAAGAGTTCATAGGCCTATTTTTTAATGTATTTAGCTGTAACCACATCTTAACATTCCATACCCTCAGTAGTTTCATGAATCATGCTATCACAATTCTGTTAAACAACTATCAGAAAAGTATACACGTGAACAAATTACAAGAGTGTGTATACTAATCAAATGCTACTCTGCTGGTGCGTATACTAATCACCAGTAGATGTTAATTTCGAATATGAAAGGTGAATTCGTGAACACGAAGAAGGTGATGGTAAAAAAAAAGGACGGCGTCTACAAGAAACATTTAACACTGAGACAGGACAAGTTATTGAGTCAATATAATGTATATTCCTAGTTGCTTACCCTCTGATAGTTTTCTCATAGTTCCACCAATGCCCAGTGTTAAAGATCAAAATATCAGCACTGCTCCACTTACCACGGTCCGACATCCAATCCATGGCATCCACCCTAACTGTGTACTTAACAACCTTAGGGGCTCCAGCTGGTGCACGGCCTTGAAGGACTATAAAAGGAGATCTGTAATACTCCACAGTGCAATTGTAGTCGCTAAACTTGAAAATCAAGAAACCCATGTGCTTTGTGATGGGACTCCATTAATTTCATAGATGGACTTCTTGTTAGGAACAGCACTAGAGAGCATACAAAGCAGAGACTCCCATTGGTTCCTTCCAATTGAATCACCAACAAATACCACCCTTCTATTCCGTAGCTTCTCGAGCATAAATTTGGCATCAAATCTAGGAAATGGGAGGAAAAAAGATTTAAGTTAGAAGCTGAGAAAAATTATGCTTAGAGGAGAAAAGCATATTGTTCAGGTTGTTCCGCTCACATAGACATGATTAGCAGTAAGCAAAATCATGAACTTACATAATACAGAGGAATTGATGATCAGCTGTTATTTCTAGGATTTCAATTTGCAAAGAGTTTCAAGTTGCTCAATAGCGCTGGCACTCAGTAAGATCATTACTGTGATTATTCTAAGTAAACGTGGATTATATCACAATTCACACGTACCACATGTCTGAGTTCAAAGTTCATTACAATGCACTGCTCTTCAGTTTCACCATAAAGGCTCACGATTTGTCTGTCCATTAGTGATGTGCTAAGCACAGTAAACTATTTGCTGCAGTCACAGACATACACATTATAAGATCCAACACATGCACCTGTCCTCTTACATGTTGCAAACATGCGGATTTCCTAAATTACACCATCATCGACATAAATTAAATGGCAACAAATAGTGGCACGATGTGTTGTTATTTAGCTACTCATGCAATGATGATGACCCATGGTAAAGCATTGCTACAGTCAGCACTGGCCCCATGTAACTAACATCATCCCTAATTGTTTGGTAGTAAAACTATACGACATAATGCTGCTGATGGTATTAGATGGCGATTTGTTTCACAAAATTAATTTTGGGTGAGACTTGTATTGCCTACTGAGAAATCATTTTCTAGAAAAATAAATTTAAGTATTAACTTCACCTAAATTGGGTTGGGTTACCCAAAGAAAAAGAAATCTGCAAACATTCAACATTCTACAATTGCATGAGGATTCCCATCAAATTAACTACCCTAACATCGCAATATTCCAGCATAGCTATGTAAGATGTGTTCGAGAAAGAATAGCTCTGTGAGATAGACTATAATTGTAGTTAGGAAGGACAACGAAATAACTTCAATTAAAGGCTATTCCCATGCATGAAAACAAGAAATTTAACTAAGAAAGCTAACCAACAATATATCCCACATTTCACAGTGCAGCTGAACATAACGCTAACAATAGAAATACCAGAGGACTTGGCAAATTACAGGAAGAGACCACTTCCAATCACATGTGGTAAGAAAGATGGCAACATCATGTCAGACCCAAATAATTGAGCAATATCATTATTTTCCCGAAGGCTAACTCAGCGCATAACATTATTTCCCCGAAATAACTAATTATTTACCCGAAGACTAACTCGGCGCATAACATTATTTTCTAAGTCAATAAGAGCAAAGAGTTAAAGGGTATTCACAATCGTACTGTGCAGTGCTGACTCCTAAGGTGAGACGGTCACCTGCGGCACCGTGTCCGGATAATCTAATACTCCCTCCATCCCAAAATAAATAAGTGTTGCTGAGCGACACTTATTTTGGGATGGAGGGAGTATTAAGTAGGGTTAAGATTATAAAATGCACACCCATGGATCCACATCTCACAAGTCAGAACTACTGCTGCAATTTTAATTCCCATTATATAGAAAATGCACCATGCTGATTGCTAACTCTGGGCATTTTAATTCAATCAGAGCAACAAAGTGTGAAAAGGTGAGTTCCCAATCGAACTGTGTAGTACCAATTCCTAAGGTGAATCGGTCATCCGCAGCACCATGTTCGAATAATCTAATTAATAGGGTTCAGATTATAAAATGCGCACCCATCTCACAAGTCAGAACTACTGCTGCAATTTTAATCCCCGTTATGTACAAAATGCAACATGTCGATCGCTAGATTGCATCACGTTTATTTAATAAAGCCCATCCTAACCTCTTCTTTTGAAAGTGCTGGAAAATCCCAACTGGAAACGATAAACTGCAAAGCCAACCTATCCACGTGACCAAGGACCCGTGATGGATTGGAACTTGGGAATACAAATGCGATTTGTGCATTCATCTCACCAGAGAGCGCCACGTAATGACAGATAATGAATTTAAGGTTCTAGTGACTATGAGATTTTTCTTACACAACAAGCTTGGCAAAACTACAGATTCAAGCCGATTCTTAAAGGGAAATGTCACTAGTAGCAACGGCACAAGCAAGAAGTAGTGAAGTTCAACCAACCTGGGTAGATCGCAGCGCGACGGCTGCCACCGCCATTTGACATAGGAAGCGTCCGGCCGGCCGTTTTCCGAGCACCGGAACCCGACGTCTAAGAAGGGGCAGTCCTTGGACTCGTAGAGCGGGTAGGTGTCGTCCCACACCCAACTCCCGTCGAACAGGTCGCACTCCTCCCCTACCACCATCGCCGCCGCCGCCGCCGCCGCCTTCTTAACGGCGCCGCTCCCCCTCTCCGCCGACGGCGACGGCGACGCCTCGGCCGCGATGGAGACCCCGCCGCTCCAGAGCCTCCTGGGCGCCGCGAGCGCGTAGTCGACGGCGGCGGAGCAGCGGAGCGAGGCGGCACAGACGAGCAGCAGCAGCGCGGCAGTGGCCGTGGCCACTACAGCGAGCCCCACCATCCCGGCCTTCTCCAGCGGCCTCCTCATCACCCGCCGCGCCAGCCGCTTCGTCGGCGACCCCACCATCGCCCCTCCCCTCCCCTCCCTCGCGAAGCAAGGAGAGAAGAGACCAACAGCACGGGCAAGAGATCTCCTCCTCCTCCTCCTCCTCCTCCTCCTCCTTGGCCGGCCGAGCGCGAGCAGCAGGCTAGCTAATCACGACTCACGAGCCCCCGCGGCTTGAATTAAAGGAGTGGGAAGTTGGAGGAAGTGGGGGAGGAAGAGGAGGGGAGTTGCAGAGAGGCCGAAGTTTATGAGACGAGACGGGGATGTGGACGAGCGGGGGAAGGAAGCAGCAAGCGAATCATCTGCGTTTTGATTTGGGGGAAAGCGATGCGTGTGGGGAGTATTTGGCAGGAATACGTACTACGACGGCTAGTTCCAAGTACCCCGTTCGTTCGCCATGATGAGGCATTACGGCATTACGGGTTAAAGTGGTGAGGGGCCGTGGAAAGAGGGGCAAGGTAGAAGTGGAGGCGGGGGAGAACGCTGGATGGGAAGCCTGCAGATCCGGACGTGCCGGCTAGGATTGGTAGGAGTAATGAGTTGGTAATCCACAATCAAATTTTATGCTAGTAACTAGTACTAGTATGATTGGAAATACCAGTACTCCAATTGTCATCAAGTTACAGCATGCAACTTCTAATCCTTGTCATTTGCTCACCATATTTTTTTTTCGATTTTTTTTAAATTGATTTGCTCACCATATCTAGTTTATACTTTATAGGGCATGTGTGGTTTTTTTACTCCTTAATTTGATTAACGAAGCATGTGTTATATGTCACCAACGATAGATTTACGTTCGAATGTAGGAAAGAAGATTGTGTCCTTGTTTCTCGAAAATACAAAGGTTAACATGGGTGCGCATGCACCCATGTGAATAGTAAATTCATAAAAATACTAGAAAAAATAAAAAAAATTCTGAAATTTCACGGTATGAATCTTAGTCGATCACTCTACTTACATCTGAAGTTTCATGATGTATTAACACCCATGGTATTGTTAGTGAAGAAAATACAAATGCGATCATACTATTCATTAAACAGTGTTTTTTAATATAGTTTCGATTAGCTTTGATTTTGTCATTTTTGCCCAGATTACCACGGATGTGATTTCTTCGTGAAACTTCATATGCGAGTATACTTGTTGACTATGTATATTTAAAAAATAAATTCAGATTTTTTTTATTTTTTCTAGCATTTTTTTGAATTTACTATTCATAAAGGGTGGGTGCGCACCCATGTTCACCAAATCCTCGTCCGTTGTTTCTTGTGAAGAAAACATGTTAGTCTAAATGGCTCCTTGGCATTATTGAAATATATATTGCCCATTTCTCATCATGAGTTCGCACTTTTTGATCAATTGACTGAAACATAAATTCAATAGTGTATCAGTGCAAGAAGGTCTCGAGTTCAAGATCAATAGTAATAGTTACGGCCTACATCGACTCCACGTCTAGGGTCTAAAGGAGTCTGCACGTGAGAGGAATTGTTGAAAGTATATTGTCAGCGTCCCTCCACCAGCTCAGACTTTTAGATGAAATAGTTGGAGCATGCATTCAATAGGCGACACACGCAAAAGCACAGCCAGTCCTAGGGGAGTCTATGTCAGGGCACAAGTTGGATTGACATCATGCACATGCAGGTAGATAGTGGTCGTGTGCTCACCGGCGAGGGCTTTCCGTGACCTCGTCGGATACAGGGATAACGTGGCTGGCTACGACATCGCTGACGAAGACAAGGAAGCAAATTGACCAGTGTGCATGGGGAAGGCTTTTAGTTTTGATCGCCACCCATATTAGGCACCTAGTCAAACTCGAGACACGGAGCTGTGTAGGAGGCAGGGACGTCGATGCTGCCTGAGGAGATAGGATTTGAAGGAGAGGGAAGCCGACAACATATATATTTTCCAAAATATCCACACATGAATTTTCAGAATTTGCCAAAGAAAAAGATATTTGCCAAGAGGGGAGCCATCAAAATAGGGAGTTACATAAAAAAAGAAAAGAATTGAGCGTGACGGAAAATAAGGCGCTTTAATAATTATGGCACTAAGGGGGTCCGGGGATTGCATAATTCTTCAAACTTGGTGAGCTAGCAAAGCAAGATTGAAAAGCTCAAAATCATGAAAAATTGAGGCTACCCATGAACTGAAGTTGTGTCATAGAATCCCAAGATACTCATGCGGGCTTGTGGTTGCCATCTTTACTGCCCCGCCATAACTTTCAGGTAAGTGAAGCCAAATGTTTACATAGGCCTCTTGGAAGTTTGAACCATGACATTAAATATACTAGAACAACTTTAGCCACAACCTTTATCAAAACTTCTTTACCTGTAGCCGACATGGTCTTCTCGATCAAACCAATAACCCTTTTCAGAGTCTTATCTTTGTGGTAGTTAAAAGAGACATTCCTTGAAGAGCCAACATCTTAAGGCAACCCTAGGTACCTTTCACTCAAGGATTCACTAGGCACATGAAGGATATTCTTAATCAACGGACGGGTATCATTGGGGCAACCCTTACTAAAAACATGATGATTTATCACAATTGATACGTTGTCCATAAGCCCGTCAATAATTATCCAACAAAAGAGACACCTCATCCCATCTCCTAGTGCCTTGACGAGCAACAGGTTGTTGTCTACAAACAAAATGTGATTAACTGACGACTTTAATGCTTGCAAGGTTTGATGACTGAACACTAGATTTCAAAAGACATGAAAGGCCCTCTGCTGCCAACAAGAAGAGATATGGTGATATTGGATCACCTTGATGATACCTCTCCTAGGTTTAAAAGATTCCATTTTTACCATTGAACACCACTAAAAAGGATACTGAAATGAGCATACCCATTATAATGTCAACCATCGTGAACAAAACCCTAGCTTTGCCATGACTGCTCGAAGAAAATCCCAATCCAGTCAGTCATAGGCTTTCGTCATATCAAGCTTTAGAGCACAAAGTCTTCTTTTAAGCTTTGTTCCATTTCATGAAGTGTAAGCACTCGTACCCAGAAATGATATTGTCGATGATGAGCCTTTCAGGCACGAATGTAGGATTGCTCTTCCGATATAATGTATGGATGATCTAATTTTTTGAGGGGCAACAAAACTTTATCTAACTAGAAAAACTTTAGGAATACAAATAATGTCTGGTAAAAACAAAAGCCATATGTGACGACCAAAAGGTAAAGTAGTTGTTGTCTTGAGAGGCTATGAACCCCAACATTCAAATCTCTCTTTTCATGGATGAACTCCACTAATAAGAAATCATGCATCCTTCCTTTTATGTCTTGTATAGTAGTTGCAAAAACCCCGATGTATTCCCCCTTAAGAGGTGCAATCATTGCCATATAGTCTGTTGCAACTTGAACTCTCTAGTAACCCATATCTGCAACTAAGGAGAGCGCCTCATAGCCCGCCATTGCTTCTAGGATTGCCGAGTCTTTCATATCTAAAACCGATATTGTTGACGCTCCATCGTAGACACTTGCACCATCTCGACAAATGACTGTAAAAACACCATGATCTCCGTTTTCCCCCACAACGGCATCCACATGTACTTTCCCTGACCCCTCCGCAGGTGTAATCCAACATGGTGACTGACGTGAGGTAGGTGGTCTCTAAACAAGTTCTTCCACTCTCAACATCTCTAAATCTGCAAGGTACCTCTTGGAGGGTCGCGTAGTAGAGAACAAAAAAAATTTGTACTACGCACCAGCCCAGGAACACTACGAAGATGCATACAAGGTTTGATATGATCATTACCAATCCGTAGTGCAGTGGAAGTAGAGTAGGCGAAGATCATTGGTGCAGATCCTCGCAGCTAGGATTTTACAACCTCCCAACCCCGAGGATGTTCTTCCTCGGACAGCCCTTCGGGAGGTTCTCGGACAAAACCTCGATGTGTTCCTTGAACTAAGATTGAAACTACGACTTCTCAACCAGGTTGCACACATCCGGTGTCAACTATTCAGCACGGCTTTGTCGTCCAGGACTAGGCCCTACCGGAGACTAGACAACCCACTACAAGAAATATCTCAACTTGTGACATTCTCTTTGTGACCCCAGATGAATTGGTCGTAAATTCACGGCCATTTCGCTTGGAAGGGCTCAAACCCTGAAATTGCCTTACACCAAATGGTCATAAAGCATACAAAAGTGGTCGACGACCTTATTTCTACCTGATTACGACCAATGTGAATGGTCATGGGGTTGTGAACGTGGATGCATTGGTACTTAAGGTGTCGCTCTAGGTGGGCTTGGGCCTCGGTGGAACAAGGCCACCTCCTTTTTTATTTTAATTTTTTTGTGTGCCATGTAGGCCTCGGCCCATCCAGGAAGAAATGTGGTATGCCCTCATATTTCTCAAAAAAAAAAAACATATATTCTGCCAAGCGAAAAAATGGGAAAATAACCAGTTTTCATTATTGTCTAAAAAACAGGTGTTTCATTGTATAACTCTAAAATGGTTTTTACTTATAGAAAAATCTCCAAACCAATTAAACAATATAAAATCATAAGAATAGAAAATAATGAACTCCTTCGTGAATCTTGCTATATGGTTTAGCAATTAGAAAAACTAAGCGTGTAATTCAAAAAATGTTAATGTTAATATGTATTTAAAAAGATGTAATCATGTGTTTAAAAACTAAATGTGTGTATTTGAAAGTTTCATGCATATAAAAATGATAATCATAAATAATATTAGATAAGTATAAAAAGTATATATATATATATATATATATATATATATATATATATATATATATATATATATATATATATATATATAGGACAAATGTTTCCTACAAGCAGTGGTAGTTACCACCACTTGCGTTTTGTATGTTGTATGTAGTATCTGTCAAACCGAGAGTATATACGTGTAATATGTAGTATATAACAATGATTAGGTAGTATATATACAAAATTTTAGGTAGTATGTTCCATTTTTGAGTATGCTCTTTTTACGTATAAATATGTACGTATTTCACAAATATAACAAAACTATGGGCTCATATGCAATTTTTTCATGTAACTTGTTTTGAAATATCTTAGATATAGTATATGAACATATTTAAAATAATAAAGTAGTATATATAGTACCACATGATAGTATATGAGACATGTGGGTAACTACTACCGGGTGGTAGGATGGATTTTCCTATATATATATATATATATATATATATATATATATATATATATATATATATATATATATATATATATATATATATATATATATATATGAAAAAGTAGATAACAAAACAAGATTTTCTAAAAATGTTAATCATGTATTTAAATTTTCTTAACATATATAAACAAGGTTTTATATGTATATAAAATGTACAATGTTTAGAACAAATATAGACATCAAAATGTATGTATAAAAAGATGGTTTTTGTTGGGAATATATGAAAAGAAGTTAATCATGTATTTGAAAAATGTTAAACATATATAAACAATATGTAAAATTTGTGGTAAAAATGTAGACATGTGTTCAAACTATTAGACATCACAATATTTATTAAAAATGTTAACGATATTCTAGTGTACACAAAATTGTTCATAAAATGTAGTCTAATATTCTTGAAAATGTAGAAAAAAATTTACAACAAATATTTGTTAGGTCCTTCACAAAAAAACTCATTTTGGGAACTCGAAAATTGGAAAATGAATCTGCAAAATTTGTCTTTTTCACGAGAGGTAGATCAGAAACTTTTTATACCCAACCATTTAGTCAATTGTACAATAAACATGGTCTAATATTTTAGAAAATTGATGTGGTCAAATTTTGCAACAAATATTTGTTAGGTCCTTCAAAAAAGAACTAATTTTGGTCACCCAAAAAAATGAAAAATAGATTTTTGGTGCAAAGAAAATGAAAACTCCCTTTGGCCACATTATTTGCAACTCCAATATTCAACTTTTGCAAAATATGATATCATTTGAACAAACTAAGCCCATTTTGAATTTTTCATGCCCATTTCAAAATGCGGTCAAAACAACGGGCATGACCGTTCCTAGCTAGTGGTTGAACAAACTATGCCCATTTTAAATATATACTTATGTACCTAGAAATGATTTTTAGAAAAAATGAGCAAACTATAAGACAACTGCAATTCAAATTTGACCCGCTTCCTGTTGAATTGGCGGTAATTTGTTTCTTTTCAGGAGAGGTGGATGTGACGCCCGGATAATCATGTTACAGTGATCTCCCTTTTAATGATGCCATGTCATCATGTTTTTCAGACTAATTTGCCACTTGATGAAAATCAAAACCAAATTCCATTTGAAATCCAAGTCGAATATTTACTTCTTCTGTCATGCAAACAAAAATGTTCGTGATGTTGCAAATAATCCCCAGGTATTTGTCATGATGAAAACAACCTCTTTTGGTTTTCCAAAATCCCCCTCGGATTTAATGTAGTGGTCCAACAACATCTTAACAAACCTATTAAATTCAAACACAATTATAAACTTTTCAAAATGACCTCAAATCTTTTGTGACAGAGTCAAAAATTGCAATACTAATTATGAGCCAAGTTTCATATTTTGAAAAATCTTTTGATAGCTTAAATAAATAGAAACGGAGCCGTAAAAAACAGAAAGCAGAGAAAGAGAAAAAGAAGAAGAAAGCCCCTAATGCACTTTGGCCCATTTAACAATAGAAGAAGACCCAGCCCAACTGGGGTCATCCCCAACCCTGCTACAGGGGGCACGGGGATCGTAGCCACCATCCACCGGCCATGGGTGCGCCATGTCTTGCGTGGCGGACATCGGGCACACCCTCGGCGCCCTACAAAACACCACCGCACCCGTTGACCGAACCCTAGCCCCATTCATCCCTCTCCCTCGCGCCGCTCTCTTCTTCCCCACGCACACCCGTGCTCCCCTTGCCATGGCTGCCTTCGTCGGCGCGGCCGCCGCGCTCCCCACTGGCTAGGACTATCCAGCAGCCCCGTCGTGGTCGCCTACGTCTTCTACATCAACACATCGAGGCCGTGAAGCAACACCACTGCCGCCCGCGTCATCTTTCATCTCTAACGGCCGCCACTGCCGCCCCATCGTCGTGCTGCTCCAGCCATCCCCGACCCGCATCTTGCTCGCCAACGGACTCCCCGGTGAGCCCTCTAGCGATTCTCCTCTCCTTCCTTTCGAATCCAGTGTCGTAGGCCGTCGACTGTGCCCCGCATCCATCCGCTACCCGGCCGTTCCCTTGCGCTCGCCGTCCGCACATGGTCGTGCTTGTCGCTGTCCCCCTCCCGCTGCGGTGGCCGCCCGCGCCTGCTCCGGCCTGCCGCCGACCGCGTCGTAGCTGCCCGCGTCCTACCCGCTTCGCCCGCCGCGTGCTTCTTGCCTTGGCGGCTGCACTCGCCGCCCCCTCCCACCCCAGTGGCGCCCAAGGTCATGGCGCTTCCCGCGCCCCGGGAGGCCGCCGCCGCTGCTAGTTGTGGCCGAGGCCGCCGGCACACTCCGGCGCCCGTTCATGCCCGGCCGACCCATGTTTAGCTTAGGGACAACCACCCCTTTGATTAGGCTACCCCCTGCTAATTACATACTCCCTCCGTTTTTATTTAGTTCGCATATTAGCTTTGGTCAAAGTCAAGCTTTACAAACTTTGACCAAGTTTATAAACAAAAATATTAAGATATACAATAAGAAATCAACAACATTATATTTATTATTGAATGTACTTTCAGATGGTATAGATTTATTATGATAAATGTCTATATTGTTTTCTATAAACTTGGTCAAACTTTACGAAGTTTGACTTCAGTCAACTCTAATATGCAGAGTAAATAAAAACGGAGGGAGTACTAACTAGTGGGCCCCTTAGATAAAACAGCTCACCAAATCCCTCTATTAAAGTGTACAACCAATGACATGTGGGTCCCTCTTATTTTAGATTAAAGGAAAATCATTTCATAAGTCATTAAGACACTTACATGTGGGACCCCCCTGTAATATTCATCTGTTGAACGGTCAATGTTGACTGGGTCAACTGGGCCCTCTGGACCCATCTGTCATCCACTGTGGCTAGCCAACAGTGTGTGCACATAGAATTTCCTACTTAATTTCGAATTTAAATTTATTTCAGAAAATACAATAACCTCTGAAAATTCATAGAAATAAAACCATAGCTCGGATGAAAATGTTTTCTACATGAAAGTTGCTCAGAAAAATCCAACGAATCCGAATATGCGGTTCGTTCATCTGTCACATGCCTCTAGCATGCTGAACATGGAACATTTCCCCTCCGGTCATCACATCTGACATTAAACCGGGCCGGGAATACATTCCCGGTTGAATTCCACCTTCACCTATATCGTGTAGCCATGCGTTAGGTCACACCCGGCACAACATATTGCCACGTTATGCTTTGTGATGCTATGTTTGCTTTATATTTACTGTTTCTTCCCCCTCTTCTCTCCGGTAACCCCGAGACCGGTGTTGCCCCTGTGATCGACTACGTCGACGACGACCCCTCCTTGCCAGAGCAACTAGGCAAGCCCCCCCCTTTGATCATCCCGATATCGCACATTCCATTCTCTCATGCTTGCATTAGATTTTGCTACTGTTATTGTTTGCACCTATTACGATGCATAGCCTGCTTTTGTATCTCTTTTGTTGTACCTTGCACGCTTATCCTAAACTGCTTAGTATAGGTTGGATAGAGATCCATCAGTGACCCCCACCTTGTCCTTGTTGACCCTGCTTCATCATCGAAGACCCGTTCAACGGGATCGAAGACCAGGCCCCGACAGTGCACATCACTTCCCCTTAGTTGCTCGACACTACTGGGTTACTATCGAGTACCGAGGGTGAGACCTCATCAGCACTTCTGATGTTAACCCTGTAGTGTAGCTATTCGGTCGTGGTCATCGAGGGTGATTTCCTCTTTAACCACTTCCGATATGACTCTGTCGTGCAACCCCTCAAGTGTGGACCTCGAGGGTGAATCCTCTTACGTTCACCTTGATGATTACATCGAGTGGAATTCATCGGGGGTGATTCCTCAGGCTTTCCCCTTGATGTTTAGACACACAACTATGATTACTAGGACTTTACACTGAGCCATGTTACTAAAGATGGGTCGACCCTGAGGGGTGCCCGCGCGAGCTTAATTGCGAGTGATGTGGAGTCGGGTTGACCTGGAGGGTGCCCGCGAGATAATTACGAGGCATGGCCGGGCATTCCTAGCCCTTGTCGCAAGTCCTCGAGACGGGGCAACTGGGTCACATCTTTCGTGAGTCTCTGCTTGTTACCGCGCCCTAATCCACTACGATTTGGATATTTGATCGAGGGCCTCTCGCCCGATAGCACTAACCATCACGTGGGCATAGTATGGGCGTTCTGCGTCGTATGCATCACCGAAGCTTAATAGGCGTCGGCCGATCGAGGCGTAGCGCCGGGTTGGACTGCGTAAGCACCTGCCTTGTTGAAGGAGGTAGCTAGGTCTGCTCACCGCCGCGTTAGCAATCTTGCAGGAGTTCCCGGAGATGGCCCATGACCCACAGGGGCATAGGTTTAGTCCGTCGTCTGGCCTCTATTAAGCCTAGGTCGGGTTGCAGCGTATTGTTTGGCCGAGGCCGGGCATGAGCCAGGAAAGTATGTCCGGCCGGAGTTAATCGATCATGGTGGGTAAGTTGGTGCACCCCTGCAGGGAAGAAAACATCTATCGATAGCCTGTCCTACGGTAACGGATGATACGTCTCCAACGTATCTATAATTTTTGATTGCTCCATGCTATATTATCTACTGTTTTGGGCAATATTGGGCTTTATTATCCACTTTTATATTACTTTTGGGACGAACCTATTAACCGGAGGCCCAGCCCAGATTAGCTGTTTTATGCCTATTTCAATGTTTCGAAGAAAAGGAATATCAAACGGAGTCAAAACGGAACGAAATCAACTGCAGAAGTTATTTTTGGAAGGAAAGCCACTGGATAGACTTGGACTCTCACGTCAAGATACGGAGATGGCCACGAGGGTGGGGCGCCCCACCCCCTAGGGCGCCCCTGCCTCGTGGGCCCCCCGCTCCACCGACGCACCTTGCACCCATATATACCTCACCGTAAGTGCATCTAGTGCCACCCCTAGTTGGTTTTGGAGTATTGACGACAAATGTGGTTGAGGACTAATGCGTTTGTGAGAATTGCAGGATAACGCAGTAGTGTCCCCATTGATCCGGTTTACCTATCGGAGATGACCCTAAAATGTATGAAGACATTGGCGACAATGGTGGCATGTGAAGATATTCACATTGAAGACTATGACATGAGAAGACATTGAGTGAAGACTATGGAGCCTTGAAAACTGTGTCGTTTCGTTGTTTCCTTTTCTTCTTTGTTGAGTCATAGGAACCACCGTCTTCGTTAAGTGGGGTCCAAGTAATCATAGTCGAATGGTCAAGTGATGCTCAACCCAAATCCTATGTCTTGAGCGAAGACAATGAGAGCAAAACTTATCCAGAGCTGAGTGAGTCAGCTTTGCTTGTAGCCCAAGTAAAGTTGTCGTGTGTGTTTGAAATCTGACCGTTGGAACACGTGTCAGTTCCTTGGTGACCAGGGTCATTTCGGACATATCAGGTCGGGTTGCCTAGTGGCTATAAATAGCCCACCCCTACACCATAAATTGGTGGCTGCTCGAGTTAGTGCATGTCTTTTGTCGTTTGAGAGCAACCCACCTCGAAGCCTTTGAGAGAGAAAATCCTTGCAGGACAAAGCCCAAACACCCGAGCCAAAGAGTGTTAGGCATCATTTGAAGTCTTTACATGCATGTGACTCAAGACTTATTACACTTGAGGATTGTGAATCCTCCACCGGTTAGGCGTCGCGTTCTGAGCATCCAAGAGTCATTGTGGATTGTCGGTGAACGCAATCAGTGAAGGTTCGAAGTCTACCTTGAAGACTTACCAGAGTGATTGGGCAAGGACTGTGTCCTTAGCTCAAGGGAATAAGGTTAAGACGCGGTCTTGAGAAAGAATCTCAGCCTCCCTAACCAGATGTACAGTTGTCACAAAGAATCGAACTGGTCCAACAAATCTGTGTCTTCAACAAGTGACGGTTCTATCTTCTCCCTCACCTTACTTAAAGTTTGTCTTCGTGAAGTCATTGCCTATTTGTCATACCTGTTTGACTTCATTGCTTGACTACTTTTGTTGATTGGCTTCTCACTATCTTCCATCTTGATCCTACTACTAAGCTGCTATTAGTCTTGTACTTTCACGTTGTTGCATACTAGACTATGGTTTGCTTGTTGTAGTTTATCTTCCGCTGCATATCAATTAGGTCATTTCTATTGTTTGTCTTTGAAACATCCGTGTTTTGAAGACTTTCCTAAAATCGCCTATTCACCCCCTCTAGTCGATAACTAGCACTTTCAATTGGTATCGAGCAAGGTACTCCCTTGTTCGTGTGATTCGTTTAACCACCGGAGTTTTAGCTATATCGATTGCAGGATAATCAAAGTCTCCGCTGCTTGCCTCGTGTTCGATGGAACCGACTATCCCTCTTCGGAAGAATAAGATGCGCATGCATCTTGAAGCCATTGATGTCGACCTCGGTATGTCGTCAAGAACGGCGTTCCCAAAACTAGTGAAGGTGTCACCCTGCCGATGTCAAGAAGTTCATCCAATCGACTCTCACCGCAAAGAACATCATTTGTGGTCATTTGACCAAAGGACAAGATGGCCGTGTGAGTGCTCTGAAACGTCGAAGCTAGTCCGGGACTGGCTATCCAAGGTCAACGAAGCGTCTCAACCCGAGAGATCAAAGGATCAGTGTTCTTCGCAACCTCTTCAACCGCTTCAAGAGAAACGACAATGAAAATGTCCAGCTCACGTTTGATTGCCTCACTGACATCATAAATGAGCTTCATGCTCTCGGCGCCACTGAGATCACCAAGCATGAAATCGTCAAGATACTACTAAGATCACTTGACAGCTCTTTTGACACCCTTGCCCTCATGATACAAGAACGTCCTGACTTCAAGACACTTGATCCGTCTGATATACTTGAGAGGCTCAACACACATGAGTTCCAGCTTTCTGAGAAAAGAGATATCTATGGTCCCAACTATGGCCGAACTCGCGCTTTGAAGGCAAAAGTTGTTTCCTCATCTCAAGAAGAATCTGACTGCGGTTCTAATGATCCTGAAGACATTGGAAAGGAACTTGCTATGCTTGTGAAGAAGTTCTAGAAGTTCACTAGGAAGAAAGGCTTCAGAAAGTCTTCACGATCCAGCTCAAGAAATGATGAAGCTTCCACTCATGACTACAAGAAGAGAACCTGTCACAAGTGCAAGAAAACTGGACACTATATCTCCGAGTGTCCACAAGTGGGACAATGAGAAGAAGAAGAAGAAGAGCAAGGAATATGATTCGATGACAAGAAGAAGAAGAAATCTTCAAAGTCTTCTTCCAAGTCCTCATCAAAGTCTTCATCTCATAAGAAGAGCTCATCCGCAAGGCTCGTGCTTTTGTTGGCAAGGAAATGGATTCAGAGGAGGAGTCTGCTTACGAGGAGGTGGAGGTGGAGTCCAAGAGGAGTCCGACCTGGCGTTGCAAGTCCGCTTTAGCCATAGCCTATGTTGCCAAGTCCATCTTCAACATCAAGACAATGACTTCTACACCAACGTCAAGCCGATGACAAGGACGACCCTGCTCCCACCTATCGCTTCATGGCACGCGGTGCCAAGGTAAAATCACGTGATGCTTACTTTCAAACATCAAGTGAAGATGACTCGATTGTGAATCCAAACCCAGCTACAAAACACTTGCTAAAATTGCAACCGAACAACAAAGAGCTATGGAACATACTCAAAACTGTTAGACAAAAGCGATGACCTGTTGGGCGCGAAATGACACGTTCACAGTCCTTAGTTGAAGACATTAAAATCTTCATGCTAAGTACCAAGAACTTGAAAGTCGTCATGAAACGCTCTCAACCACTCATGAAAAGCTCTCCTATGATTATCTTCAAAGGAAGCAAGAGCTTGAGAAATTGAGAGCGGCTCATGAAGATCTTCAAAAAGAGAATGAGTCACTTCGCACTCAACAGATCAGTTCCGCCAGATGGATTTGAACCACCATGTCTAAAATGTCTTGAGCGTGATATCGCTACCTCTGTTGTTGAATGTTCAATCTGCTGCTATCTGTTGCATTGTCTTCAACTACTAATGTGGTAACTAACCCTCTCGGGAGGATACCACTCCTATTGTCGATGAAAATGCTAGGTTGAAGACATTGCTTGAAACAGGATGTATAAAAGTCCGAAAGGGCATCGACACTTTATGATGTCCTCAAAAGCGATTCTCGAACCGAAACCCTAGGAAAGAGGGTGTTGGGTTCGAGAGGAAAATGAATGTTGATGGTTCCTCTCGGAAGCTTGAGCGGATCCCAAAACCACATGGGTTGTCGCAAAGGGACCTTCAAGGATCCATCCACCTTATCTGGCTTTACCTGTGCTAACCCTATTATCATTGATGAATCCTTTGATGCAAACTATAAGTTGTTCAAGAATCGAGAATGGTGAAGTGTTTGCGGTATATTGGTACTAATCTGCTGAATGGACCGCCTATGAAGAAGATCTGGGTTCCCAAAAGCTGTCTTGAGAATCTTCCAATGAATGTCATCATGACACCACCGGGAAGAAGACAAACCCAGCACCTAAGGCGTCATATGGTCCAAAGGCTTCATACAGATGTAGAGGACTCACCGAGTCACCCTAACGCCAATGTTTTGCAGGAAACCATACTCAAATTTATGAATATGAGCATGTGTCTTCAAACCACTATGTTCATAGAACTAAGAACTTTTCCGCTTATTCATATGAGTATCATTCATCTCCTGCAAGGCTATTTGCTAGGGCACCAAAGCGAAATTCTCGATGCTGCACTTAGACTCATTGCTTCTAAGCCACCCTCAAGATGTGGGTGGTTAAGAAGAATTAACTCTCTTTGCGGAAAGGGTCTCTAGCCAAAATCAAAGGCGTATGATGCTATAGTGGGACCTAAAATATCTTGTAGGGCACAAGATCAAATGCCCAAATGGTCTCACTATGTATTTTGTTCCTGAATCGTTTGCCATTCATCCTATCAGTCCTAATCTTGATTTAAGCTTCAATAATCCACTTGCCCGTCAAATGTTTATGCTTCACAATGCTCTTGGTGAAGCCTATCCCCTAACTGCATCAGAGGGTATGACACCTCATGCTTCGAATGGATTATGGACAGTGGATGCACTAATCATATGATTTGGTGATCGAAGTCTTCTCATGGACTCAACCTTATGTCCATCAGACAAGAGTCACATCACATTTGCTGACACTGGTAAAAGCAAGGTATTGGGTCTAGGTAGAGTTGCAATCTCAAAGGATCAACACATGGATAAAGTGATGCTTGTTGAATCCTTTGGTTTCAACTTGATGTCCGCCTCAATGCTTTGTGACTTGAACATGATTGTGATATTCGAAAATATCGCTGCCTTGTACTAATGGAATCTAACAAGTCTCTAGTCTTTGAAGGGTATAGGAAAGATGATCTATACATGGTAGATTTCTCAAAGAGGTCCACACTTGTCGTATGTCTTCTTGCAAAAGCTTGAATCGTTGGCTCGCATCGGAGGTGGGGCATGTTGGCATGAGGAACTTACACACACTCGCCAAGAAGAAGCATGTCATAGGCATCGAAGGTGTCAAGTTCAAGAAGGATCATTTGTGTGGTGCTGCAAAAAGTGGAAAGATGACTAGGGCAAAGCACCCCAAGACAATCATGACGACATCTCAACCCTTCGAGCTGTTACACATGGATTTGTTTGGCCCTACTCATTACTCTACCCTCACAACAACTGCTTGTCTCTATGGCTTCGCCATTGTTGATGACTACTCAAGATACACATGGGTGCACATAATTCTCTACAAGACCAAGTGCAAGATGTCTTGAGACGCTTCGCCAATCGAGCAATGAACAATTATGGCGCCAAGATCAAGCATATCGAAGTGATAATGGCAATCAATTCAAGAACACGGACTTGATCTTTATCTCGATACCATGGAATCACTCATGAGTTCTCTCGCCCATACACACCTCAAAGAAATGGCATCGTGGAGCGCAAGAACAGAACCCTCATTGAGATGGCTCGAACAATGCTCGACGAGTACAAGACACCAAGAAAGTCCGCCCGAAGCTATTGATACAGCTTGTCACGCCATCAACCGTGTTTATATCCATAAGCTTCAACAAAACATCCTATGAGCTCCTTCTTCGGCAAGAAGCCAAATGTCGCCTACTTGAGTATTTGGGGCTAAGTGCTGGATCAAGGATCCCCATCACAAGTCAAAATTTGAACCTAAAGCTCACGAAGGCTTCATGCTCGATTACGGAAAGGACTCGCACTCCTCAGTAGTCTTCAACCTTTATCTCTACAAAATCGTCAAATCTGTAGACGTGCGATTTGATGAAACCAATGGTTCACAAAGAGAGTTCCTGCCAAGTACACTAGACGAAGCTCCGCCCAGCGAATCTATCAAGCTGATGGGAACTGGTGAAATCATGCCTTCTGAAGCACAGCTTGAAGAAGAACTTATCATTTCGCACCTAACCAACTCAAGACAATGCTCACTGAAGACAATCCTCCCAATGATGACAATGATCGGCAAGAGCAAAGTCTTCGTCCAGTTCATCCTCGAGTTGCAAATGAAGTACAGATTGAGAAGATAATCGATAGCATCAATGCACTGGTCCGCTTACTCGCCAAGAGCAACACAACTAGCAAATTTCTGTGGGCACTTTTCTTTTGTGTCAATATCAGAACCCAAGAAAGTTGCTGAAGGCTTTATGGAACCAAAATGGATACAAGCTATGCAGGAAGAACTTCAACAGTTCAAGCTAAACAATGTTTGGGAACTTGTCAAGTGCCCTGACCCTCGCAAGCATAACATTATTGGCACCAAATGGATATATCGAAACAAGCAAGATGAGCATGATCAAGTGTCAGAAACAAAGCACGTCTTGTGGCTCAAGGATATACTCAAGTTGAAGGAATTGACTTCGATGAAACATTTGCTCATGTAGCTAGGCTTGAAGCTATTCGCATACTACTAGCCTATGCTAACCACCACAACATCTTGCTCTATCAAATGGATGTGAAGAGTGCATTTCTCAACGGCAAGATTGAAGAAGAAGTATATGTCGCTCAACCCCCTGGCTTTGAAGATCCAAAACATCCTGGTATGGTGTACAAGCTAAATAAAGCACTCAGATGGCCTCAAACAAGCTCCTCGCTACCGGTATGATACGATCAAAGACTTCAAGAGCAAAGGCTTCAAACCTGGATCCCTTGATCCCACACTCTTCACGAAGACATATGATGGTGAATTGTTTGTATGCCAAATATATGTGGATGACATTATCTTCGGCTGCACCAACTAGAAGTATAGTGATGAATTTGGATACATGATGCAAGAACAATATCAGATGTCCATGATGGGAGAGCTCAAGTTCTTCCTTGGTCTTCAAATAGAAAAGTACCTCCAAGATTGTCTGAAGAAGTTTGGAATGCAAGAGTGCAAAGGATACACGACGCCAATGCCAGCCAAACACCATCTGGGTCCCGACGACAATGGTAAAGAGTTCGATCAAAAGGTATACCGCTCCATGATTGGTTCCTTACTTTACCTATGTGCATCTAGGCCAGATATTATGCTTAGTGTTTGCATGTGTGCTCGATTCCAAGCGGCACTAAAGGAATCGCATCACTTAGCCGTGAAGCGAATTCTTCGATATTTGGCTTACACCCCAACACTCGGATTATGGTATCCAAAGGGCTCAAAATTTGATTTGGTTGGATTTTCGATGCTGATTATGCTGGTGACAAGGTGGATCGCAAGTCTACATCGTGCACATGTCACTTTATGGGACGATCACTTGTCTGTTGGTCTTCAAAGAAGCGTAACTGTATCACTCTCAACTGTTAAATCTGAATACATTGCTGCTGGATCTTGTTGTGCTCACTTCTATGGATGAAGCAAACTCTCAAGGACTATGGCATCAATCTGAAACAAGTACCTCTCTTCTGCGACAACGAAAGCGCCATCAAGATTGCCAACAATCCAGTCCAGCACTCAAGACAAAGCACATTGAAATTCATCATCATTTTCTCAGGATCATGTCATGAAGAAAGATATTGACATCATTCACGCCAACACCAAGAGCAATCGCGATATCTTCACAAAGCCCTTGGATGAGAAAAGGTTTTGCAAGTTACGATGTGAGCTAAATATCTTGGAATCCTCAAATGTCTTGTGATCAAGCACACATCCTAACACTTATGCATGTTGATGACTTAGATGTGCAACACACGGTAACGATATCTTCAATCAATGAAGACTTACATTCTGAGTGTGAATACATTAACATGTAATTTGACTTTGGAGCGCCACGATAATTGTGCGCCGTGGTCCGGGTCTAATACTTCCTATACGATGGGTAACGCCACCACCAAATTTCTTTGTTTGAAGTGTTTCACTCATGGCGTTATTTCTGCAATATCTTCGCATTTGATTTGTCTTCAACTTCAACCTATCTTCATGATTTTCTTCACTATGTTGATTTGGTTGTTGTCATATATATATATATATATATATATATATATATATATATATATATATATATATATATATATATATATATAGTTCTCATCCTCTACAACATTCACTTATAGCTATGTCTTCCAAGTTGAATCTTTTGAACTAAGTGAATGTGATCGGACCCCAATATCTCTATGCTTTCTATCTCAAACTCTATCTGTCCAAATCATATGCATTCTATTGAAACTGTCGAATGTCTTCTCTGCGTCCTTGTCAGCAAAAGACACAGAGACAAACTTTAAGTCTGTTTTAAATGATTCATCCTTACTGTTGAAATCTGGAGAAGCCGGAACGACCATCCGACAAACTCCGCGGGCGTGGGAACGTGGGACAACTCGAGTATGTTGCATGCTTGCCACGTGCCCCTCGGATGTGAACCGCCAGGCACTGCACAGAATTGCGCTTGTGCCGCACACCTCCTTATAAATACATGTCCCTGCGGTAAAGAAGACCTTCTTCCACCTCTCCACCTCGTCAAAACCCTAGCGCCACCGCTAGCTCTCGACGACGCCGCGACGAAGCGCTTAGCTACCGCGACTTCTCCGACGCCGCCCTCACGCCGCCGCGAACATCGCTATCTCCGCCGCCAGAGGTGTCCTCCGTCGCCAAGTTAGGGCACGGTGGATTGAACTGCTCGGCTTCCTTTTCTTTCCGTCTAGCGCTTCTTCGAGTGGTAAATATAACTCTATTTTTACCATCTTTTGATCTTCAAGATTCATCCTACTTACCAAAATTGGTTTCTGCCCATACAATGTTAGATCTATTCTGCTCGCATCTCATATGCCTAGTATATTCACTTAAGCTTCACAACTAGTTAGATTCCTCACTTGTACTTATTAACGGATTCGCACAAATCGAACCAACTCTCAACAGATAAGTGAATGTATTCGCATCATGAGGTCAATGTCTTCAAACTGATTTATCTTCAAAATCTTCCGAGAATGCATATGACCTCTTCCCTTCCTCGCATCTCTAATGCTGTCACAGTACATGTCCATGGGAGAATCCTTTGGTTCTCATAGTCCGCATTCGCTTGCGAATTCTTACAAAGATCAAATTAACTCTCCGAAGCCGCCTCGTTTGTCCAGCAAACACAAGCCTTTGAAGCCTTTGAAAGTATTGAAGCCATTCAGTTTGAAGTTCATGGCTGCAGAGAAATCAGTTAGGAAGGGCGGCAGACAGCATCGTGAGGGAACCTCAAAAGATCTGCCTGATGACCTCGCAGAGCTTTACAAGACAGATCCCGAAGAGAATTACAATCAGCGCAAGACACGAATCCAATGGATTCGACGATATTGGGCTGAACAATGGTTCAAGTACAATTTCGTGACCCAGGAATATGCCGAGAAGAATGCTATCGAAGCCCTTGGGGTGATATTCTTTTCGAGGCCTTCCACCCAAGAACATGGTGAAGCTATTGCACAAGGTTTCTATCCTTGTATGGTCCGTGGACCTCACCGAGAATGCCGACCCAACGCCTTTGCTCCGTGTCGGACGATAATCTCTTCAAGCGCAACTTCCAAAGACACAAAGGCTTCGCCAAGGAAAACAAGAAGTCATTGGGATTAGACTTCAACCTGGTCCCTCTCGCTCCCCGTCTTTGACGGCTCACATGATGTTGAACCCAATGTCATCGGTCCTTTTCAAACCTTGATGGCCTCATCACTTACATCTTGGTCCAAGGTGCCAAAGTGGATCACTCGATGACGATGCTGAGTCCGATGAAGCCCAGCTCCAGCTCCTGCTCCTGCTCCAAAGCCGCAGGCAAAAAAAGAAAGTCAAGGCTTCAAAGTCACCGCTCCTCCAAAAGCTTCACGTGTGAAGCCACTGCCATCGCACCTCCACGAAGCCGCAGCAGTCTAAAGATCAATCCCGATTCCAAGAAGACGGAGAAGAGAAAGAAAATTGTCAAGAATACTGAATCGACATCGACTCGCTGCCATTCTCGCGTGAAGAGCACATTGATCTGTCCAAAGGATGAAGATCTTGCAGATGATGCTCTTGAGCAACTTATCAAGAGCAAAGAAGCAGTAGAAATCTTCAACAATTTGCCTCTCTTTGATGTGGCAATCATCCATCACTTCATTGGTGAGTGGTTTGACACCCCAAACATTAGCTTTGAAGATCTGCAACTTCCTATTGGCCTCAGCGTCTCCTTCAATGGAGCCATTGCTTCGAGCTAGCTCTTGCTCAACGCATTGTTGAACCAAGAACAAAATCGACTATGAAAAGCTCTAGTTCAAGAAGCATATGGCTGCACTCAGCGTGCAAGATGTCAAAAACTTCAAGGTCATGCTGCACGACCTCAAAGAAGCCTTTCTCAAGAAGCGCGAAGAAGCCGGAGGCTCTCGTGAGCGCATGAAGAGTCTGGCTGACAAGTGTGTGCTTGCCTACAATGAGGCTGAGAAGCGCAAGGCTCTTGGCCGTCCTGGCATTGACCCCAGAATGGCTGCAAAGAGGAAGAAGTCTTCAACTGACCAAGCTGCACCTTCAAGGCAGGAAGAACCCCGCATAGTCTTCCCAAGCAGCATGGCTGGCTCGAAGGCAAAAGTCAGGTCAACCGCTTCTAAACAGAAGAAGACGAGGGCTGCTAAGGCTGAAGCCAGAAAAAGGAAACTTCCTGAAGCCTCTGATGCTGCTCCCTCCAAGAATAAGCTCAAGACCAAGAAGAATCGGGCTGCTCCCACAGAGCCCTTGGTTGTTGAACCCATTTCGTGGGTTCGCCCCTGCCTCGCAACCCAAGAACTTCAGATGATCGTTCATGAGCCTCGCTTCCACAGAGGCTCCTCAAGTCGAAGAGATTCCAGCAGCTTGATCCCATCATCGCCAAGACATTGGTCACCATGACAATGTTGAAGATGATGAAGTTCTTCCTCAAATTGAATACAATGTGGTATCATCGCCTGTTCGCATTTAACAACGAACTCATCAAGATTGGTCGCCCTCGACGCCAATTGCTCAGATGCTTCATGGGCTGATCGCCGCAACAAGAAGACTCCCTAGTACTCCCCAACAACAAGTCACTCCCCAACAACAACAACAAGAAGAAGAGGAAGACTTTAAGGCCCGCATAACCCCATCTCCAAATGCGCCGCCAAGATTTCGCAGCTTCGCAAAGGTCAAAGGCCTCAAGTACCTCTCTCGAAGCGCTCCAGAAGGAGAAGTGCACCACCAACCTGTTGCACGCCAAGTGTTTTCGGCCACTCCAACTGTGAATGTCTCCGAGTCCAAGCCAAAGCCGCTGAAGACAATCCGCTGCATCAAAGTAAGACACCCAAGAAGAAGAAGAATGTGTCCCTACACCCCTCAGAATTGAAGAAGTTATTCTGATATCAACGCATAGTGCCCGACCCTCCAGCTCCTCAAGTGGAGGTTGAAAACATTGAGGCTGCCACCTCCAACACCAATGAAGCCAATGACGTGGTCATGGCTGAAGCAAATGTGGAGCCTGCACCAACAGCTCCTGAAGCCAATGAAGGAAATGTGCCTGAAGCCAATGAGGCAACTGCCCCAAGCATCTGCCGAGGTGCTCAAGCCAATGAGGCAATCTGCCCCAAGCATCTCGCCGAGCAGCTGAAGCCTCGCTTGTTGCCACTGCTCCAGTTCCGCCACCAAGGCCCTACACAATTGAGCAAGCATACAACTATGGTCAGCTAATCACAGTAAGATGGCCTATTCTGGTGTCACGCCCAAGATGCGACCCTATCCAAAAGGAACTCGAAGGTCCCACCAAGGATAGAAGCGCATCTTGAAGATGCTTTTGCAAGGTGGATATCATTACATCAACATTACATAATAGATGGGGATACATACATAAGGCACAAATGCCACAAGAATACATCAACATCATATACAAGAGATCAACATCCGACTACGGATGGAACATAGACAGAAACTCAAACAATATCCACCACCTCGCTAGCCCAGCTGCCGACCGAACCTATCCCCGATCAAGAAGAAGCGTAAGAACTCAAAACAAGCAACATCGCTCTCGGCCATGATCATCGCAAACCTGTACCGCAATCGGTGGTGTAGTAATATGTGAGCCACGAGGACTCAAAGAATCCCATTACCATGGGTATCAAGACTAGCAAAGCTTAAAGGGAAAGGAAGGGTAGAGTGGTGAGGTTGCAAAGCAGCGCTAAGCATATATGGTGGCTAACGACGCAAATGAGAGCGAGAAGAGAAACAAAGGAACGGTCGTCAACTAGTAATGATCAAGAAGTGATCCTGAACTCCTACTTACGCCGACATAACCCGTAAACCGTGTTCTCCTCTCGATCAACCCCAAAAGAGACACTAACGGTTACGCATTACGGTTGGTGTATTTTAGAAGAGTTTGCTTCAAGTTTACTACAACCGGATATTAACAAATTCCCATCTGCCACATAACCGCTGCACGGCTCTCGAAAGTTTATACCTGCAGGGTGTCCCAACTTAGCCCATGATAAACTCTCGCGATCAATGGAGGATATTCCTTCTCCCGGAAGACCCGATCAGCCTCGGAATCCGGCTACAAGACATTTCGACAAAGAATAAAACAAGACCAGCAAAGCCGCCCGATGCGCCGACAATCCCGATAGGAGCTGCACATATCTCGCTCTCGTGGCAACACCGGATGAGACTAGCTACGAGTAAAACCAGACCTCGAGTTGCTCAGGGGCCCCTGCAGTAGCTCGGTTCAGGCCAACACTTAGAGAAGCACCGCCCGGGGCTAAAACAAAGATGACCCTTGGGCTCCTAAACCCAAGGGAAAAGGGCATAGGTGAGGCAAATGGTAAAACCAATGTTGGGCCTTGCCGGAGGAGTCTTATTCAAAGCAAACTGTCAAGGGGTCCCATAAATCACCCGACCGCGTTAGGGACGCAAAATCCGGGAACATAATACCGATATGACGGAAACTAGGGCGGCAAGAGGAACAAAACACTGCATAAGGCCGAGCCTTCCACCCTTTACCAAGTATATAGATGCATTAATAATATAAGGTATATTGTGATATCCCAACAAGTAAACATGTTCCAACAAGGAACAACATCTCCATGTTCCACAAGGAACAAACTTCATCTTCACCTGCAACTAACAACGCTATAAGAGGGGCTGAGCAAAGCGGTAACATAGCCAAACAACGGTTTGCTAGGAAGGGTGACAAAGGTTAGAGGTTCATGGCAATTTGGGAGGCTTGAGTAGCAAGTGGTAGGTAACGCAGCATAGCGATAGAACGAAGCAACTAGCATAGCAATGATAGTAGTGAGATCCAGGGTAGCGGTCATCTTGCCTGAAATCCCGCAAGGAAGAAGAACGAGTCCATGAAGAAGACGAACGGATGAAGCCGAACCAAGCGTAGACGAATGAATCCTCACGATCGCAGCGAAACGGGAACTATCGAGAAGAAGCACACAACATAGTAAACACACCACACATGAACAAGGCATGATGCACAACAAGCATGATGCAAGACAAGACTACATGAAGCTACTCATGGCAAGAGATGATGCATACAAGAGCAACACAACAAAACAAGTTTAAATGAGGCCGGAAACAACATATAACAATCCCGGTAGGTCCTCATATACAAATTTCGAAATTGGTCCAGATCTGAATAAACCTTATGTTCAAGTTTTTAAACAGCAAATTAAGATGCACCACGATGATCTACACGAAATTCTAGTCAAGTTACATATAAAGATCATTAGATTCGGAGCTACGGCCTAGAAGATATGAGCAAAACAAGTTAAACATGGCATTGATGCAAAATGCATACAAACATCAAGCACACACCTCAAAACAAGGATGCAACATGATACTATGAACCTACATGCAAAATCAAGCAAGTTCCATATAGAGCACACTCAAAACGGAGCAACGGTTCAACACATACACTCTATACAAGTCATGACAACAACCTGTCCAAAACAGCAACTAGGCATATTGCAAGCATCAAAACAACAAGCTACAGCATCTCAACGCAATAACAAAAGGCATGGTCCTGATGTACAGGTAAAGCATTACAAAACATGAACAATGAACTATCTCCAGAAATGACTAAAACATGCTCAAAAAGACATGGCAAGATTGCAAATAATAACAGTTTCAGACTTATCAGGAAATAACATCAGGTTGCAATGTTTAGAGCTAACAAACAACATGCTACAAGAACTTATCATGGCAAAGAAAGGCATGGCATGAATCTACTAATTGCATAGAACAAAAGTCCCTTACTGACCATAAGCCAAAAAGGATCAGAAGATATGATGGCACCCATGTAAACATGGCAAGTTATATGACAGATTCATACATGGCAGGAACAACAATAAGTAGGCATGTTGGTGAGCTTGAACCACTCACCACAGAGCAATACATGGCATGGCAAGGCAACTCACAGTAATAAGACATGGCATAGAAGATATACATGGCAAGAACAACATCATAGCATATACGGATCAACTACAACAACCTTGGCAAAATGGAATAACATGTAAACAACCTGCCAGGAAACATTTTATAGCAAAAGTAGAGCTCGATTGACTCAATCTATGGCACTCCATAAATGCAAAAAAGGGCATGGATGGATAGAGCATAACCATATGTTCAAAACATCCTTACTGAAGTATCTCAAAATAAGCATGGATCTCTCGGTAGCATCAAGTTAACATGGCATAAAAATATCAGCAGAACAGGGACTGAAATCAGCAACATCATGAAGCCTAGTTTGCATGCTTGTGGTAGTCACCACTGAGATCACAAAAATACATGGCATACACCCCTGTAAATATGGCATGGCATATTACAAAACACATGTAGGACTCAAGTTCATAGGGTGCACACATCAATCATGGCAAAAATGACAAAAGTGCATGTTCTGATAAGAATCTGAAACTAACATCACATAGCCCTCTTCTAACAGCATTTCGGGCAACAAGATGAGCTCAAATGAAAATGATGCAATGAGATGAAATGATGTACTCGTCGAGGCGAACAATTTGACATATTACACGCACGAAGCGGATCAATATGCAGAGAGTTATGGCATAATGAATATGGCATGAAAATTACAGAATCTGGGGACTTAGCAGATTTCAGGAAAAAACAGGTGAGCGTCGATTAACTAAACGGTGCACAGGGCGGGGAAAAAGGTCATCTCACCATGGGCCTGGCCCAGGTTGCAGAGGAGGCGCTGGCGGCCGGAGGGGATGCGGCTGGGCGGTCGGCGAGGCCGCCCACTCAGTGCGGACGGGTCAACGCGACGGCGGCAGATCGGGCTACTTCCCGATCCGCCGGACGGCGAGCGGCGCGCTGCCTCCGGAGGGCGGGCGGCAGAGGCCGGAGGTGGCGAAGTTTCCGCGCGGCGCCGTGGCGGAGGATAGGCGGGCGCCGGGCGGAGGCGTGCGGTAGACGGGCGACGGCGGCGACACGGATCCGGCCGGCCGGGCGCGGCGGCGGCTCGGCCGGGCCGCGCGGGCGGGCGGCGCTGAGCGAGAGCGCGGCTCAGCGACTGGTAGGGGCCGGACGACGACGGCGCAGCCGGGCGGCGGAGGGAGGCACGCCGGCGGCGGCGCCAGCGATGGCGGCGAGGACCGAGGCGGCGGCGGCTACGGGTTCGGCGAGCCGCTTCGCCCGGGCGGGCGGATCTGCCCCGTCTTGACGCGCGATGTGGGCGCTGGTGGCGGCGACGCGGCACAACGCGAGTGGTGGGGAGCGGCGGCGGATGACGTGGCAGCTCGCGATTGGCCCGGGCGACGTGGCTGCGGGCGGTGGACGTGTCCGGTGGCGCGAGTAAGAGGAGGCTAGGGTTTGATCTGCGATTTTCGGGGGAGGGGCTAGTTTTATAGGTAGAGGGAGCTAGGAGAGTCCAAATGAGGAGCGGTTTTCGGCCACGCGATCGTGATCGAACGACCGAGAGCATGGAGGGGAGTTTGATGGGTTTTGGGCCACTTTGGAAGGGTGTTGGGCTGCAAAGAGAGAGGGGGCTTTACGGTTACCCGGTTAACCGTCGGAGTACCAAACGACCTCCAAATGGCACGAAACTTGACAGCGGTTCACCCGTGGTATACCAAGGCCGCTTGCCAAACCTCGTCCATTCCGAGACCGCTTAACACCCGCATACCTAAAAGAGGCAAAAGGGGCGCCGGGGACATAGGAGTGCCGGATTGCAAAAGCGGACAACGGGAAAATGCTCGGATGCATGAGACGGACACGTATGCAAAATGAAATGCACATGATGACATGATATGAAATGCGATGATGACATGGCAAAGTGCAACACGCAAGCAAATGACATGGCAACAGCGATTTAATAATCGGCAGCACCGGCGATCGAATCCGGGCGTTATAATGGATATGTCCGGCGACGACGCGACGCTCGCCCGGGCGAGGGAGGAGCGGGGCTAGGGTTTGGACTGCGGGAATTTCGGGAGAGGCCACATATTTATAGGTAGAAGGAGCTAGGAGTGTCGAAATGAGGAGCGGTTTTCGCCCACACGATCGTGATCGAACGACCGAGAGCATGGAGGGGAGTTTGCTGGGTTTTGGGCCACTTTGAAAGGGGTGTTGGGTTGCAAAGAGAAGGGGCTTTACGGTTATCTTGTTAACTGTTGAGTACCAAACGACCTCCAAATGGCACGAAACTTGACAGGCGGTCTACCGGTGCTATACCAAGGCCACTTGACAAACCTCGGTCCATTCCGAGAACGTTTAATACCCGCACAAGAAAAGAGGTAAAAGGGGGCGCCGAGAGACATAGGAGTGCCGGATTGCAAAACGGACAACGAGGAAAATGCTCGGATGCATGAGACGAACACGTATGCAAAATGAAATGCACATGATGACATGATATGAAATGCAGATGATGACATGACAAAGTGCAACACGCAAGCACATGACATGGCAACGACGGCGAATAATCGCGTACACTGGGCGAACGAATCCGGGCGCTACAACACTCCTCCACTAACAAGAGATCTCGTCCCGAGATCTTAGGACCGAGACGGAAGGGAAAAGGGATGAGGTGAAACAAGAAATGCAAGAGAGAAGAGGCAAAGAATCGAGAGCACTCGAGAAGAAGAGAGGAACGACGAGAATGTCGAGAATCGAAAGCTCACGGAATCAGATAGACTATGAAACCACTCGTTCTAACCGGAGTGGTTAGAATGAGAAAAGAAACGAATAAGACTGAAAGGATTTAGGTAGCACTCCTGTTGAAACATGGAAATAAAAGAGTATGAGCTTCACCCAAGGGGATGGCACTTGCCGAGATGAACAATGCAATGCCTCCGGAAGAATTGAATGAAAAGAACTTAGAAGGAAGTATTGAATGGATTTGAATATCTGAGAAGAACGAAGAAATGCAAAACTCCAATTCAAAAGAATACGGAGGATTTAATTGCACTTCGAGGCGCGAGAAGAAAAGATACTTGAACTTCCACCAACAAGAATCTTGATGAACACTTGAAGAAAGAAATAAATCATGAAGAACCACCATGAAGAACTCCGGTAACGAAAGGATGATGAGATAGAATGAAGGACGAAAGAATAAGATGAGCATTGCGACGATTCCGATGGAGGTTCCGACGAAATGGCCGAGGAAACTGAACTCCGGATAAGAAAAGATGAAAACACTTGGAACTAGAATTTATTCCTCACGAACAAACTCCGAAGAAAAAAGATTAATCACTTTGATGAAATAAGAATAAGATTTATTGTATACTTATCCTTCATCAAATTAAATTGATGACAAGCAATGGATTTTGCAAACTACTTATTCTTCTTGAAAAAGAATTGAGAAGTGACATATCGCAAACTTGAGAAGGTCTTCATGAACCACCGGTAGGATTGGAAAGAACGAATGAATTAAAATGATAATCAAAGAAAAAGAATCTTGAACGAACTGCCGTTAGAAATGAAAATGAACGAAGAGAAGAGAACGAATCGCCGGAAAGAATTAGAAACCACGAAGATACTTGAGGGAAAATTAGAGACAAGAGAACGAAGAGATCGCGAACTGATTGACGAATGCTTGAACGAAGCACCGGAAGAATATTGAGATGAACGAAGCTGAAAACTTGGAACGAAGAAATATTCCGAAAAGATGACCTCCGGATGATCGAGACGGAAAACAACTCCTGAAATACTCCGGATGGATGGAAAGAGTTTGCATGACTTGAAACAATTTGATAGGATAACATCGAGCTAGCACCGCGAATCTCCGGGAGAATGGACAAGATTTAGAAGGAACTCTTCTTCGGTCTTCAAATGATGACGAGAAACACCACCAAAATAACTGAGGTACTCCGGAAGAATGAAAAACCGAAAAGGTTGAGCCAACAATGAAATGATTTGAAATTGATCTTGAAAAGGCATGTGATCGATGGAATCCATTCTTACGTCACACTTGAAAAGAATTGAGAATAGCTCCGGGGAAATAGAAGAGTCAGGTAAGATCCTGGGAAAAGACCTGTGGGTTAGGGCCCACTAAAAGAAAACACCGTTGGAAAGGATTGTTGAAGAGATAGATGATGCACCGGAACAATTGAAATATTTGAATGAGGTGACAACCTCGAATTAATTGGAACACAGACGAATCTCCTGAGATGTCTTCCGAACTCCGGAATGATAAACTGGCGAGAGGCGAACGAGCAGGGGAAACACTTGAGCCGAGGGAAAAGAATATAATCACTACCGAGAATTGGAATTGAATCCACCGGAGAAGATAAAGAGATGAAGAATGTCAAACGGGACGAGAATTCACCGGTTCAAATAATTGGCGAAGGACTGAAGAGGTATCACACGAATGACACCGATGCTCGAAACAGAGACTCGGGCTCCGGGAAGAATAGGGTGGGAGGGCGGGAAAACAAAGACAACTTGGAAGGGGAAACCGACGAATAACTTGAAAAGACAACACCGGTTGAAATCATTGAGGAGAGAGAGCAGAACTTCGCACGAGTAGGATGGATACTCGATTACGGACTCCGACTCTGAGATGAAAAGGGTGGGCGGGTGGGAAAATAAAACAACTGAGGATTGCACTTGGCAAAGATGAAGAGGCTCGAGTCGACTTGACGAGAAATGCACCGGATCAAAAGAGCTGAGAAAAAAAACGATCGAAAAACCAACTGCGTGATCCTAAAGAAAATTTTGAAGGGGAAGAGGAGTAATTCAAAACACCTACGTCAAGATTCCTCACCAGAGCGATTTAAGGACCGAGAAGTAAAAGAATTCCTACTCCGATATAACTAGACTCAAAATAGTTTTCTTCTAGACTCAACAACGGCCAAACTACACGATCAATCAAGGGGCTCTAGGGTCGGTCGAGGCTCGATACCAACTTAATCACGCCCAAGATGCGACCCTATCCAAAAGGAACTCAAGGTCCCACTAGGATAGAAGCGCATCTTGAAGACGCTTTTGCAAGGTGGATATCATTACATCAACATTACATAATAGATGTTGATACATACATAAGGCACAAATGCCACAAAAATACATCAACATCATATACAAGAGATCATAATCCGACTACGGATGGAACATAAACAGAAACTCAAACAATATCCACCCTGCTAGCCTAGGCTACCGACCTGGAACCTATCCCCTGATCGAAGAAGAAGCAGAAGAACTCTAAAACAAGCAACATCGCTCTCGCGTCATGATCACCGCAAACCTGTACCTGCAACTGGTGGTGTAGTAATCTGTGAGCCACGAGGACTCAGCAATCCCATTACCATGGGTATCAAGACTAGCAAAGCTTAAAGGGAAAGGAAGGGGTAGAGTGGTGAGGTTGCAGCAGCGGCTAAGCATATATGGTGGCTAACATACGCAAATGAGAGCGAGAAGAGAAACAAAGGAACGATCGTCAACTAGTAATGATCAAGAAGTGATCCTAAACTCCTACTTACGTCAGACATAACCCAGAAACCGTGTTCTCCTCTCGATCAACCCCAAAAGAGACACTAACGGTTACGCATTACGGTTGGTGTATTTTAGAAGAGTTTGCTTCAAGTTTACTACAACCGGATATTAACAAATTCCCATCCGCCACATAACCGCTGCACGGCTCTCGAAAGTTTATACCTGCAGGGTGTCCCAACTTAGCCCATGATAAGCTCTCGCGATCAACGAAGGATATTCTTCTCCTCGGAAGACCCGATCAGTCTCGGAATCCCGCTACAAGACATTTCGACAAAGAATAAAACAAGACCAGCAAAGCCGCCCGATGCGCCGACAATCCCGATAGGAGCTGCACATATCTCATTCTCGTGGCAACACCGGATGAGACTAGCTACGAGTAAAACTGCACTCGAGTTGCTCCGAGGGGCCCCCGCAGACAGCTGGTTCGGGCCAAGACTTAGAGAAGCACCGCCCGGGGGCTAAAATAAAGATGACCCTTGGGCTCCGGAAACCCAAGGGAAAAAGGGCATAGGTGAGGCAAATGGTAAAACCAATGTTGGGCCTTGCTGGAGGAGTCTTATTCAAAGCGAACTATCAAGGGGGTCCCATAAATCACCCGACCGCGTTAGGGACGCAAAATCCGGGAACATAATACCGATATGACGGAAACTAGGGCGGCAAGAGTGGAACAAAACACCAGGCATAAGGCCGAGCCTTCCACCCTTTACCAAGTATATAGATGCATTAATAATATAAGGTATATTGTGATATCCCAACAAGTAAACATGTTCCAACAAGGAACAACATCTCCATGTTCCACAAGGAACAAACTTCATCTTCACGTGCAACTAACAACGCTATAAGAGGGGCTGAGCAAAGCGGTAACATAGCCAAACAACAGTTTGCTAGGAAGGGTGACAAAGGTTAGAGGTTCATGGCAATTTGGGAGGCTTGAGCAGCAAGTGGTAGGTAACGCAGCATAGCGATAGAACGAAGCAACTAGCATAGCAATGATAGTAGTGAGATCCAGGGTAGCGGTCATCTTGCCTGAAATCCCGCAAGGAAGAAGAACAAGTCCATGAAGAAGACGAACGGATGAAGCCGAACCAAGCGTAGACGAACGAATCCTCACAATCGCAACGAAACGGGAACTATCGAGAAGAAGCACACAACATAGTAAACACACCACACATGAACAAGGCATGATGCACAACAAGCATGATGCAAGACAAGACTACATGAAGCTACTCATGGCAAGAGATGATGCATACAAGAGCAACACAACAAAACAAGTTTAAATGAGGCCGGAAACAACATATAACAATTCCGGTAGGTCCTCATATACAAATTTCGAAATTGGTCCAGATCTGAATAACTTTATGTTCAAGTTGTTAAACAGCAAGTTAAGATGCACCACGATGATCTACACAAAATTCTAGTCAAGTTACATATAAAGTTCATTAGATTCGGAGCTACGGCCTAGAAGATATGAGCAAAACAAGTTAAACATGGCATTGATGCAAAATGCACCCAAACATCAAGCAAACACCTCAAAACATGGATGCAACATGATAATATGAAGCTACATGCAAAATCAAGCAAGTTTCATATAGAGCACACTCAAAACGGAGCAACGGTTCAACACATACACTCTATACAAGTCATGACAACAATCTGTCCACAACAGCAACTAGGCATAATGCAAGCATCAAAACACTATGCTACAGCACCTCAACATAATAACAAAAGGCATGGGCATGATTTACAGGTAAAGCATGACAAAACATGAACACTGAGCTATCTCCAGAAATCACTAGAACATGCTCAAACACACATGGCAAGATTGCAAATAATAACAGTTTCAGACTTATCAGGAAATAACATCAGGTTGCAATGTTTAGAGCTATCAAACAACATGTTACATGAACTTATCATGGCAAACAAAGGCATGGCATGAATCTACTAAATGCATAGATCAAATGTCCTTTAGTGACCATGAGCCAAAAAGGAACAGAAGATATGATGGCACCCATGTAAACATAGCAAGTTATATTACAGATTCATACAAGGCAGGAACAACAATAAGTAGGCATGTTGGTGAGCTTGAACCACTCACCACAGAGCAATACATGGCATGGAAAGGCAACTCACAGTAAGAAGACATGGCATAGAAGCTATACATGGCAAGAACAACATCATATCATACACGGATCAACTACAAAAACCTTGGCAAAATTGAATGACATGTAAACAACCTGCCAGGAAACATTTTATAGCAAAAGTAGAGCTCGATTGACTCAAGCTATGGCACTCCATAATTGCAAAAAAGGGCATGTATGGATAGAGCATAACCATATGTTCAAAACATCCTTACCGAAGTATCTCAAAATAAGCATGGATCTCTCGGTAGCATCAAGTTTACATGGCATAAAAATATCAGCAGAGCAGGGGCTGAAATCAGCAACATCATGGAGCCTAGTTTGCATGCTTGTGCAAGTCACCACAGAGATCAAAAAAATACATGGCATACACCCCTGTAAATATGGCATGGCATATTACAAAACACATGTAGGACTCAAGTTCATAGGGTGCACACATCAATCATGGCAAAAATGACAAAAGTGCATGTTCTGATAAGAATCTGAAACTAACATCACATAGCCCTCTTCTAACAGCATTTCGGGCATCAAGATGAGCTCAAATGTAAATGATGCAATGAGATGAAATGATGTACTCGTCGAGACGAACAATTTGACATATTACACGCACGAAACCGAGCTACGGATGCAGAGATACGACATGATGAATATGGCATGAAAATAACAAAAATCTGGGACTTAGTGGATTTTTACCCTCCAAAACGGGACGAGGAGGATCCGGACGAGGAGAACCGGGCGGGCGAGGCGCGCTTGGTTGACTCCCGGTGGATCTGGTCCACTCAGGATCGGGCAAGCGGAGTTCGGCGAGGGCGGCGAGCGGCGGCGGTCGCCGCTGAGGAGGGCGGCGGCGATTTAGCGCCGGCGGGCCGAGAGGTCCGGCGGCGGATCCGTGCCCTTGCCCGGATCCGCCGGGCGGAGGCCGGCTGAGGCGGAGGAGGCCGGAGGGAGCACGGCGGCGAGTGCGTGCGGCAGGAGGCGGCGGCGGCCTTCGGCGCGCAGCGCGGGCGCTGGCCGGCCGGGGCGCGGCCGGGCGCGGCCGGCCGAGGGGAAGACAGCGGCGGGATAGGAGGAGCGGAGCTCGGGCGCGGCGGCGAGGGTCCGCACGGCGGCGCAGCCGGGCCGGTGCGGAGGTAGCGGGCGCGGCCGGGCGGCGCGGGGCGGCTTCGGCATGGCGCGGGCGGCGGCGACGAGCCGAGCGGGCCCGTGATGGGCTCGCGGCCGGGCGGCGGGCGCGGAGGAGAGAGAAGGAGGGCGCGGTGAGGTGGCGGCGCTGGAGTGGCTGGCGGCGGCGGCGGGTGACGTGGCGCGTGTGGTTGGCCGAGCGACGTGGCTGCGGGATGGATATGTCCGGCGCGACGCGACGCTGTTTCGCAGCGCGTGAGGAGCGGGCTAGGGTTTGACCGCGAATTTCGGGGAGGCCACATATTTATAGGTAGAAGTAGCTAGGACTGTCCAAATGAGGAGCGGTTTTCGCCCACACGATCGTGATCGAACGACCGAGAGCATGGAGGGGATTTTGCTGGGTTTTGAGCCACTTTGAAAAGGGTGTTGGGCTGCAAAGAGAAGGGGGCTTTACGGTTACCTGGTTAACCGTTGGAGTACCAAACGACCTCCAAATGGCACGAAACTTGACAGGCGGTCTACCGGTGCTATACCAAGGCCGCTTGACAAACCTCGGTCCATTCCGAGAACGTTTAATACCCGCACAAGAAAAGAGGTAAAAGGGGCGCCGGAGACATAGGAGTGCCGGATTGCAAAACGGACAACGGGAAAATGCTCGGATGCATGAGACGAACACGTATGCAAAATGAAATGCACATGATGACATGATATGAAATGCAGATGATGACATGACAAAGTGCAACACGCAAGCACATGACATGGCAACGACGGCGAATAACTGGCAGACACCTGGCGCAACGAATCCGGGGCGTTACATGGTCCCTCCGCCATGCCTCGGGTCCTCGCTTGAATATCATATTGCGATAGGCCTCGTGTCCGAAGCCGGGCCAAGACTGCCAAGGTTTCCGTGCACCGCCACCTCTACAGTGTTCTTTCTATGCAAATGGCTTCAAAGCCCACAACACTTTCTTTGACAGAGCAAAGAACCCCTACACAAGGCCAAGGATATCATCCGACAAGCTTCGAGTTATCAAGAACGGTTATTACTCCTGCGTCAGATGATCAAGGCGCGCTTTCCTCATATGCGCCGACATCGGGCCATTGCCGGACTGCCGTGCTTAGAAGAAGCACTTGATTGCTTTCATGATGCAGTCTGCTCGGCCGTTCTGGCATAAAAACACCGGAATGAAGAACTTGTGCTTCAATTCATGCTACCCTCCACATCCGCTACTACAGAGATACGAAGACATGGGTTCTCGAGTGGATGACAGAAATGTTCATCATGAAGCCAAAGCTCTTGACGCCATTGAGCTCACAGCCTACCCACTCGCGAGAGCTGTTTGAACCTGGTTGTCAACTCCACCGCGATGCATCGGAGAGCATATTTCATAAGCCGTAACCCGACATGAGTCGATGTTGAGCATGATGAAGCCATCGCCACATGACGCTGAATACCCTCAGACTTCTTTGTTGATGACCTTGAGTATCCGCCTCGCATAATATATCACATCATCAGCTAACTCTATGGCCTATCAAAGGGCATTCATCATCTGCAAAACTTGAAGGAGCAATGAAGACATTGGTCTTTACATCCTCAATGGCATCAGCTTCAATACGCAAGAATTCTTCATCCGACAATTGGCTGCGCTCGATCTGATCTGTTTGGTATGAAATTTTATGCTCCATGGGTCATGCGCCTCATCAAGATGCACTCGCTATCAACTATCAGCCCTCCGCTCGCAATCATCCGATCTTTCTACCGAGGTTGATATGTCGCCAAGCCATTTACCCCGAGCCCGCCAAAACGCCACTTTGTCTTCGTAATGCAGATCACCATAGCTTCTCTCAACCCATGGAAGGCGCCCAAGCGGTATCTCGTGTCTATCCTCCGCTGGGAACACACGCCCGCTTTCACCGCGCGCGGATCGAAGCCACCGAGAGCACAATTGGCCAAAGGCCCTAAGCTCTCTCGAGTCCTCAATGATCGAGAACTTCTTGTCGCACTACATCGTAAACAAGATAAGCATCACTCCTGCCTCAAGCGACAAATGCAAAGCCTCTTGGTGGACGCCAATTGCATTCAAACCTTGCCACCAAGAATGCTTTTGTCACTCATGAGACCTGTCGGCGATCATGGAAGAGTTTGACCTGCTCGGTCAAGCAGATCTTCAAGACGATGGCCTCACCGAACGCTTCAAGTTTGACTCCACCTCCACGGAATGCAGTCCTACGATTTAACTCCATCTCTTGAAGACTCTAACTATTCTTCCTCCGCGGCAACTGTCAATGCCAGAGTGATCGATGATGAAGCCGATGCTACTTCACCGCCTCTACTTCGCACGCATCGCATCTTGCACTAAGTTTGTCTCGCACCGCCAACCAACAACGCTAACCCTATCGCATCATCTACTTCAAGAGGACGAGTAGATGCTCTACGCCTTCAAACCTTTTGGTCCTTACTGACAAAAGGGGGAGAAGCATATGAGTTTGATAGTCTTCAAGCGGGTTCATAAGGGCGGTTGCACAATATTTTGCCTAGTGCTTACAACTCTCGCTTTTGATACATTTGGTTCTTTGAGTTGTAACACTTAAACTCGATGGTCGTCTGCTACTTATTTGCTTTACTCGTGCGATGATAAATTCCGCATGTGCATTTATAACTTCCGCACTTAGATCATTCTGCAGACGCTCATTTTCCATTATGCATGTCATTCTCTTAGTTATATCATTTCATGCATGATGAATTATCTTCATAAGTTGAAGAGGATCTCCACAAGTACAACCTGCCATGTGCATTTGCATTCCAAAAGCAAACTACTTATATGCACATCTTCAGGGGGAGCCTTTGCCACTTATGAAGACAATTCCCTATCCTTTACAATTTAACATATTTTATCCCCGTTGAAAACTTCAACCAGTTTGTCATCAATCACCAAAAAGGGGGAGATTGTAAGTGCATCTAGTGCCACCCCTAGTTGGTTTTGGAGTATTGACGACAAATGTGGTTGAGGGACTAATGCGGTTGTGAGAATTGCAGGATAGCGCAGGTAGTGTCTCCCATTGATTCGGTTTACCTACCGGAGATGACCCCTAAAAATGTATGAAGACATTGACGACAATGGTGGCATGTGAAGATATTCGCATTGAAGACTATGACATGAGAAGACATTGAGTGAAGACTATGGAGCATGAAGACTGTGTCGTTTCATTGTTTCCTTTTCTTCTTTGTTGAGTCATAGGAACCACCGTACTATTAAGTGGGGTCCAAGTAATCATAGTCAGAATGATTGAAGTGATGCTCAACCCAAATCCTATGTCTTCGAGCGAAGACAATGAGAGCAAAACTTATCCAGAGCTGGATGAGTCAGCTTTGCTTGTAGCCCAAGTAAAGTTGCCGTGTGTGTTTGAAATCTGACCGTTGGAACACGTGTCGGTTCCTTAGTGACCTGTGGTCATTTCGACATATCAGTCGGGTTGCCTAGTGGCTATAAATAGCCCACCCCTACACCATAAATTGGTGGCTGCTCGTAGTTAGTGCACGCCTTTTGTCGCTTGAGAGCAACCCACCTCAAGCCTTTGAGAGAGAGAAACCTTGCGAGGACAAAGCCCAAACACCCAGAGCCAAAGAGTGTTAGGCATCATCAAGTCTTTCAATGTGTGACTGAAGACTTATTACACTTGAGGACTGTGAATCCTCCAAATGGTTAGGCGTCGCGTTCTAAGCATCCAAGAGTCATTGTGGATTGCCGGTGAACGCAGTCTGTGAAGGTTCGGAAGTCTACCTTGAAGACTCACCAGAGTGATTGGGCGAGGACTGTGTGTCCTTAGCTCAAGGGGAATAAGGTGAAGACGCGGTGTTCGAGTTGAATCTCAGCCTCCCTAACCAGATGTACAGCTTGTCACAAAGAATCGAACTGGTCCAACAAATCTGTGTCTTCAACAAGTGACCGGTTCTATCTTCTCCTCACCTTACTTAAAGTTTGTCTTCGTGAAGTCATTGCCTATTTGTCATACCTGTTTGACTTCATTGCTTGACTACTTTTGTTGATTGGCTTCTCACTATCTTCCATCTTGATCCTACTACCAAGCTGCTATTAGTCTTGTACTTTCACGTTGTTGCATACTAGACTATGGTTTGCTTGTTGTAGTTTATCTTCCGATGCATATCAATTAGGTCATTTCTATTGTTTGTCTTCGAAACATCCGTGTTTTGAAGACTTTCCTAAAAATCGCCTATTCACCCCCCCTCTAGTCGATAACTATCACTTTCACCTACGTATCGTAAAACTTCGAAAACAGAAGATAGATCGGGAGTTCCGCCGCCGCAAAGCCTCTGTAGCCACCAAAAACCAATTGGGACCTGTTCCGCACTCGCCGAGGGGAGATCCTCACCGTGGCCATCTTCATCATCCCGGCGCCTCCATGACGAGGAGGGAGTAGTTCACCGGGCTGAGGGTATGTACCAAAGAGCTATGTGTTTGATCTCTCTCTCTCTCTCTCTCTCTCTCGTGTCTCTCTCTCTCTCTCTCTGGCACGATCTTGATGTATCCCGAGCTTTGCTATTGTAGTTGATCTTATGATGTTTCTCCCCGTCGGTGTCAAAACCGTGGATCTCGGTAGGGGTCCCAACTGTGCGCCTAGGCGGATGGTAACAGAGACAAGGGACACGATGTTTTACCTGTGTCCGGCCCTCTTGATGGAGGTAAAACCCTACGCCCTGGTTGATTAATATTGATGATGTGTGTTACAAGAGTGGATCTACCATGAGATCAAAGAGGCTAAACCCTAGAAGCTAGCCTATGGTATGATTGTTGTTCGTCCTATGGACTAAAGCCATCCGGTTTATATAGACACCGGAGAGGGCTAGCGTTACACAAAGTCGGTTACAAAGGTAGGAGATCTACATATCCAGATCGCCAAGCTTGCCTTCCACGCCAAGGAAAGTCCCATCCGGACACGGGACGAAGTCTTCAATCTTGTATCTTCATAGTCTTGGAGTCCGCCGATAATGATAGTTCAGCTATCCGAACACCCCTAGTCCGAACTCCTCAAGAGCTCCCGAACCGGGCTTCAGCCGACGACGAGTCCGGCCAGATATTGTCTTCGCATTGCAAGGCGGGTTCTCCTTCAAACTTCATGTTCCCGCCGAATAGTGTCCGCTTCCTTATAAATGTTGCACTCCTTGGCTTCTACGCCCAAGAATGGTCTTCTTCCACGGTCGCATTTAATGCGAAAGGCTGGGATATTTTACATTTTACCCCTAGCCGTGCGAACGAGCCGCCTATAAGAGAGGCGAGGATCTAGATCCAGCTCACACCATCCTCCATCCGCAAGTTCTCATTGAAGCGCCTCGACAAAAATCCATTCTATCATGGATAGCCGACGCTGCTCCTCCTCTCGCGCCCCAGCCCTAAGCCGAGATTGGGGAGATGCTCGGCCCACACATGAGCTAGTGGTACTTCAAACCGAGGGATATCTTCCCCAGCTTTCATGGTTCCGCTCGAGCCGGACTAGCCACCTACAAGGGTGGAAAGCAGCGGAGAGCGCCCCCAACCCTTCCAAAGGGGAGCGGGTATGCTTTGTCCCCTATCTAATAAGGGGACTCGGATTTCCCATACATCCGCTTTCTCCTGGGCTCCTAGAGTTCTACTTGACTCCAACTTCACCACCTCACGCCCGCCCCATTTTGCACATCGCGGGCTTCAGTAGCTTTTTGCGAGCTGTTCTTGGGCATCGAGCCCCATTTTGCCCTGTGGAAGAGATTGTTTTGTCTCGTACCCCGTTCTCATGAGGGGTCGATATATCAAGTGGGCGGAGCCGAAATTTGGCGCATCGCCGGGACCGGATATCTATCCGGCACCTTGAAGAAGGCGTCCGAAGACTGGCCTTCGGAATGGTTCTACACGGAGGACGCCCCTCTGCCGGATCCAGTCCGAATCAGCCTTCCAGAGTTCAACAATGCTCCCTTGAAGAAACGCCTGAGTTGGCGCCCGCGGAGCCCTCAACGGGAAGATGATAGGAGCGTCCATTATCTGATGGGCCGGATTAGGTTACTGGCCCACTCCGGATTGACCATGATTGGAGTCATGGCCACGTGCATTATGCGAGGGGTGCAACCACTCCAATGTAGGGGCCACCCTATGTGGGATTTCAACGGGGAAGATGACGCCACCCGTCATGGCCGCAAAGGGCCAGGCTCGGCAGCCGATCTGGCAAAGATCCTGTCCGGCTTGTACAAGGGAGAGGAGGAGGACTTCCTCCGCAAGAACCCGTTGAATGGATTTTCTATGAATAACCCTCGGAGCTAGGTAAGCGGATGTTCAGCTACCCGATCCATACTTTTTTAAAGTCAAGTATCTTACTCTGTGATTTCGACGCAGGAGTTGCGCCGGGACGTGGAGGGCATACGAAGCCTAACTCCACAGCCCGAGGATCCGGAAAGATCCCTTGATTCGACCTCCGAAGAGGATCCGGACATAAAGGTGGAGCTGATTGACGGGGTGTTCCACCAACGTAGCATGGACAATGCCCTAGTCGCCATTACGGCTGACTACCCCGGTTTGTTTCCGGCCTACCAGGTGACTACGACCGAGGTCTTGACACCATCATTTGATCCGCGCTCAATTCTGACCATCCCATACTGATGGTGTATCGCAGGAGGTGCCTTTAAGGCAGAGTCGAACTCAGCGGCGGCCGCACCAACAAGGGTCATCCGCCCAATGGCGGAAGAGGAGTACGACGCGAATCAAACGACGACGAACGGGACGGAGCGCCGCTATTTTTAAGGGAAGGATCCCTAGGAGGTATATTAATGCTCATAACTTTTCCAGAAGAGCGCCGCGGACAGGTCCGGAGAGGTTGCTAATCAAGCCTCCGCCACCATGCTCCAACGCATGGTCCGGAGGGGAGGCGAATATAAGGCGTGAGCCGACGCTCCTCCGACGGAAGATGCCGATAGGCTGTCCGCCACCCGGCCCGAGGTGGAGAGTGCCATGAATCACAAAGGCCGACGGACGCTTCTTCGTGACGCGTGTTTCTCCCGAGGCGTTAAATGCCTTTGTTGAGGGAAACGCGCCTCCGTGCCGCCAAGATGGGTTAACCAGAGCCATGGAGCAGTATGTGAAAGACATACGGTAAATAATTTTAAGAGTTTATATATGCCAAGAGTCTCCCGAGACTTAAAATAGTTGAAATAACTGATTTAAGGATCAATTATTATGCAGGATCTTACGGAGAAGAATACCCATCTGTCCCAGGAGCTCCAAGAGTGCAAGGCCCAACTTGAGGCCGCACTGGCCGCCGCAGGGGGAGCTACAGAGACCCCCACTGGTAAGACGTACTTTGAAAAGATAATTATTTAACAAAGTACAACGTGAATCTGACAATAATATTGCAGAGGGCGCCGGACTAGATCCGGACAAGCAACAGCTACTGCGTTAGCTAAAGGCCGGCGAGAGGGTGCTTATGAAGGTGCAGCAGGAGAGAAACAAGCTCCAAGATGCCCACACCCAACGAGTAGAAGAGCTGAAAGGTGTTCGGGCCCAGCTGTTTGGCTCCGTGAAGGAGAATTAGCGGCTTCGTCGTGGCATTTACAGTAAGTGCTTGAACAAATTCCTTTGAAAAGAAGAATTCGGCGAAGAAGTCGATTGACAGAAATATGTCTTTAGGTGTGCTCACAGTCGCCTCATGGAGGAAATGCCTGAGTCAACGGGTGACCAACTTCCCGAGCTGGTGCAATTGCTCGAACGTGTTCGGCAGCGGCGAGTGGCGCTGCTCATGCTTTATGGCCATCCGCCTCCCTACCCGAGGGCCTTGGTGAGCTTGCCGAGAAGCTTCAGGAGCACGCGCGACGCCGCTTGTGGAAGATATCGGCCGCCGTTAGGGCGCCAGGAAGCTCGGGCCATGGTGAAGACACGCTACCCGGGCTGACCCAAACCACATGGCCGAGGTCGGACTGGGGGGCGATGGGAAGGAGATCCTCGTGAGTTGATGTACGCCAAGTAGAACTGGCGCGAAATATTCCCAACATGATCAGAATTAGACAGCCTGTTAGATGGGATTGAGGAGCAAGACAATCACCGGTTTGACGATGTAATTTGAAATGACATGAAAATGCCTTCTAACCGGATTGTAGATCGCTTGTCTTTATGGACTGTTTCGCTTCAACCTCGGGACCCAACAGTCCAGAGTGTGTCCGAATACCCTTACGGTTATAAAAGAACCGGGCATGCATGGAGACAAGGCGTCGGGGTCATAATTGCTTTATCGCATAAGTGCCCAACTAGTTATGTTATATTACATGGTTAGTAAGAAACATCTTCCGTGGAGAATTGTTCATATGGGTTCCTTTCCTCGGGAGGCATGCCCTAAAGTGCAATGTCGGATCGCGAAAATAGCGTAAAAAGCATCTGGGGCAGATAAATAAGTAAGTAATAAATCATCTTTCAATTCACCGACCGAATATTCTCTTAAGAACGCTAGCTTTCGGCTTCACCCACCGAGGTACACATCCGTGACCCGGCAAGAGTAATCGCAGAGGTGCTCCTTTACCTCCTAGCCGAACAAACGGGAACGTAGGGGTAAGCACAGAGCCAGCAACCCAGCTTGGCCAAAACTTAAGTCATATCAATGCATATAATGGTGAATAAAAGGTACATGCGAAGTATGACACATGTATTGGGCATGAAGCCCAGATGAATAAGCTTCAAAAGAAGCCCCGTGTATAATGAGTGCCGGAGCACATCAAGTGTAAAAGTAACAAAGCACAAATCAGCCTATAAAAGGTACTGAAAAAGAAAGTAGGAAGAAGGAGGGGACAAGAGATAGTAAAAATATAAAAGGGTGGACGGGGGAGTGAGACGAACCCGGAGTCCGGCGTTAGTGTCACATCCCTAGTTCTGGTATGACCTAGACTAGCTAGTCATTTGTGCATCATGTTTAAATTCCATTTAAATTGAAATGAGGATTTGTGAAACCCTCAGAATCACTTTTGGAATTTGACCCAAGTAAAAAAATTGCTCAAAAAAGGTCCAAGAAAATGCTCATGTTGCTCTCTGAAAATATTGGACAGAGATAAAAATCAAACCAATATTTTTAATGAGCTCATAAGTATTTATGTTGGGAATTTGGATTAATCCAGTAGTTATTTTTCTTTGGATATATATATGTTATATATATAATATATGTCCAATAATTATGCTAGTGGCCGAGGAGCTCTGGAATTATATAACTAGCTCCTACAAAAATTGGCATAAGAAGATAAAATGATTTAGCATTTTTGTTAAATCAAAACAAATGTCGAAATAGAAAAGAAAAGAATGGGAAAACCTTACTGGCTTCTTACTTGGCGCCTCTGGCGCCCGCCTCTGTTCTCGCCCAGCCCACTGTGGGCATAGCTGCCTTCCTCCTCTTGCCAAGAGGCGAGGGGAAGCGGTGCCGACGCCACAAGGCCGGGCACGCAGCTGCTTGCCTGGCCGCTCCAGGCCCTTCTCCTCACGCCAGACGATGCCACGCGCCCCCCGAACTCACTCACTCTCCCCAGTCCTCTCCCTCCTCCCCTTGCTCCCTCTCTCATGGCCGAAATCACCGCCGCCGCCGTCACAGCCACTGTGGCCTCGCCATCGCCGCACCTCCTCGAACCGCCCTTAAGCACCGAAGTTCTATGTATGTTGTCCAATGAATCGATACTACCACACATTGTTCCGAACTCAACCCTCTCGACTTATTAACCAACTTGTTCTCTGTCCGTGAGTCGCAACTAGTTTCGTGTTTGTAGGTAGTGTTAGTAGTCTACCAAGTGGCACCCGCCGTGGGCTTGGGACAGATTAGGCACAAGTGGCACGGTGTACCAAGTGTAGATCCATCCGCGAGGTGGGCTTGGGAACCCTGCACACATCATTTGGGGCCGTGAGCGACACCCCGCCGGATCTCCTTGCGGATGGAACCCTAATAGGCGATGAACCCGGCTAGAGTCTTGTGTGGTTAGTCGTCGTCGTGGCCGACACCCTCGCCAAAGCTTTCGCTTGAAGGTTGCCGAGATACATGACGGTACATGGCGGTAAGTGGCGAGAGCGTGTGAAGAAGTACACCCTGCGCAGGTTATCATGATCTATTCAATAGCCGTGTCCTCGGTTATGGACTTCTTGGATGCTTACGTGGTACATAGACAACTTGAAGTGGATACTATAAAATGCTCAAGACAGTGTGAGTGCTATGGATGGCCTTCTCGTATGGAGACGGAATGAATCCATAGTAGTGTATTGTGTGGTGACTAGTGGACTCTGTAGCGCCATATCACCTCAAAGAAGTTCTCGTAGTCGAGAATAGGATAGCCACAGAGTCAAAGCTGGCTTGTCGCAACTAAACTCCACATTACCTTCTTGATACTAATGCATGTATAATAGGATCTGATGTAAGTCTTGTTGAGTACCTTTGTACTCACATTGCTTTATTTATGTTTTTGCAATGAGACTACAGTCTTACTAGTGGTTCCGCTTGGACTTGACGAGTAGCTTGTTACCTCAGCCACGATCTTGTACCCTTGGGAGGGTCTTGTAGATAGTCGCTTCTCAGCCTTTTTCTTTTGTAGTTGTCTCCAGACTCATACATGTAATGCTTCCGCTTGTTGCTTGTATGTTTCAATGATGGGTCATGTGACCCTGCTTTGTATTTAATGCTATGTGGCTCTTCCGAGCCATTATCTATATGAGTTTGCGTTATGTTGTGATGCCATGTTGTACAACACATACTTGCATGTTATGCGTACGTGTAACGTGCATTGCTATGTGTGGGATCCGACAACCTAGTTGTCTATCCTTGGTAGCCTCTCTTATGGGGAAATGTAGTCTAGCGCCCACCGAGCCATAGTAGTCCGCTACAGCCCGGTTTATCGGAGTCCTGCTAGCCAAAGACTACCGCTCGGAACACTTGATCGCCGGCATGTGATTCACTTCGCTCGTGTTCTGTCCCTTCGGGAAATGTCACGCGGTGACATCCGAGTCCTGCTTAGCTCACTACAGCCCGGTTTATCGGAGTCCTCATAGCCAGTGCTACAGCCCGGATTCACACGCTGCTGACCGACATGCTCGATGTTGATTCATGTATGCCTGTCCCGATAGGTTAGTGCCACTTTGGGTTCACGACTAGTCATGTCGGCCCGGTTCTTCGTCATATGGATGCTAGCGACACTATCATATACGTGAGCCAAAAGGCGCAAACGCTCCTGCCATGGTAAGGCAACACCTGTGGAATACCGTGCGTGAGGCCGCAAAGTGATATGATGTGTTACATGCTAGATCGGTGTGACTTAGGATCGGGTCCCGACAACTTTGGTATCGAGCTCGATCGCTCAGAGGATTTCCAAGCCAACCTGGTCAAGTTGAGTCTAGAAATTCTTTAGTTATGTAAGGGAATTGATTGTGGGAAGGAACCTAAGGCTCTTTTTACTCCTTTACCTCATGGCCTTCTGATCTGAGTCATCCTATCTTTCCTACGGGGTTAAGGAACTAGGCTTTCTCTCCGTATATCAGGATCACGTGTTACTACTCCGTAGTTCCATAGGATTGGATGATCAGAGTCTTACCCCAGTTTTCGAGTACTTCCGGTGTAGTCTGTTTAGTATTAACCCAGAACCTTGAGTGAAGATGTTGAGTATGTTACTACCCCATTCTAGCAGGATGTCTCATTCTGAGCATTTTACTGCCGTTATGCTGCCGGAATTGCCCCAGGAGTTCGAGAGTTACTAATTTCTTGTCCTACATTCTACAGACTATAGATGACGCTGATTTCGTCCTTGGTTTTGTTTCTCAGGATGTCATCAGTTAAGCAAAGTTATGTTGTTCGTAGTCAGAACCACGGAGATGGTAGGGATGAGGATCCTCCCGACCAGCCTTCGTTGACAGAGTTCATGTTAGAGATGGAGAGGAACAAGCGTGAGTCTAACCGTTTGTTGGCACGTATCGAGGAGAACACCGCACATCAGTTCAAAGGGTATGTAACCATTCATGACATTATTCGCTTGCACCCACCTACCTTTCATCATTCCATCGAGCCACTCGATGCAGATGACTGGCTCCGTAGTATCACACGCAAGCTCCGTTCTGCGAACGTAGATGAAAGTGACAAGGTCACCTATGCTGCATACCACCGGAAGGTCATGCTAGTCTTTGGTGGCGTAACTATGAGGCTATGCTTCCACTGGCCGATTCCTACCGGAGAGATTTCACCGAGGCTTTTCGCGAGCATCACATTCTCAAGCCCTCATCGATCGCAAGAGAGAAGAGTTCTGTAGTTTCACCCAGGGTAAGATGGCTGTTGATGCTTACAGCAGAGAGTTTGAGAACCTTGCCCGCTATGCTTCAGAAGAGGTGTCCACGGATGCCAAGAAGCAGGCTAGGTTCCGGAAGGGTCTCAACCCCAAGTTGCGTCGTGATCTCCACCTACATCATTGTGATACATTCCAGGCTCTTGTGAACAAGGCCATTAATGTAGAGACAACTCAGCTCACTTACGAGGAGTCTCGTAAGCACACCCGTGATTTGGTTTCTTCCTCCAGTTCTAGTTCGCAGAAGCGCCGGATTTGGGTTCCAAACTCCGCTCTTCCACCCGGCTACACACCAAGGCCATCTTATGTGGCACCTCATCCAGTTCAGCAGTATGCACCACCCAGGCCTATTGGTGGACCACCTGCCAATGCGGGTCCATGTCCTACCTCCAAGATTTGTTACAAGTGTGGAGAGCCAGCCACATTGCCCAGATTTGCACTCGCATCAGAGTTGCTCCACCCCATCCCGAGAAGTCTGCTGGCAGCGGTAGTAAGCCATCACGCAAGATGATCAGCCAAGTTAGCTCCCACCGAACATGGACGTGTGCATCACGCCTCGCCTAAAGACGCCATGATGATCCGGATGTCGCTCTTGGTACACTCCTTGTCAACTCGTCATCCAGCTTTGGTTCTATTCGACATCGAGCATCTCATTCCTTCATTTCAAAGCTATGCCCGCTTGCACGACATGTCATTTTGTGATATGCCCTCCCGCTACTCATTCAAACTCCTCGATCCAAATGGCAAACTTCCGTGTAAGCCATAGTAACGAAATCCTTGTTGATGCACTTGTATTCCTTGCCTCACTTATAGCCCTCAAGTCTTCGATATTAACATCATCTTGGTATGGATCGATGACAGCTCATCATGCCAAGATTGATTGTTACACCAGGTCTGCTCAGCTTACACACCCATCCGCAAGATAGTCACTGCGTCTCCACCGGAGTTGCAAAGCGCCAACTCTATTCTCTTAATGCCAACCCTCTTCCAGACCTTGAAGATATCCCGATAGTCCGTGATTTTCCGGATGTCTTTCCAGAGGAACTGCCAGGTATTCCACCTGACAGAGATGTAGAGTTCGTCATATATCTTATTCCAGGAACCGCTCCAATCTCTAGGAGACCTTATAAGATGGCACCCTTAGAACTAGCCGAGCTTAAGAAACAACTTGATGAGTCCTTGCAAAAGGGTTTCATCCGTCCTAGTTCTTCTCCTTGGGCTTGCCCCATCCTCTTTGTCAAGAAGAAGGATGGTACGGACCGGATGGTTGTAGATTATCGTCTCGTTAATTTGGTCACGATAAAGAACAAGTATCCGCTCCCGTGATCAACGATCTGTATGATCAGCTCATTGGATCCTCGCCTTTTTCCAAGATGGATTTGAGGTTAGGCTACCACCAAATCAAGATCGAAATGGGGACATTCCTAAGACGGCTTTTGTCACTCGTTATGGTCAAGACGAGTACACCGTCATGTCCTTTGGTCTAACTAACGCCCAGCCACTTTCTCCGCTTGATGAACTCGATCTTCATGGAGTACTTAGATAAGTTCATCGTGGTTTACCTCGATGATATTCTTATTTACTCAAGAACGAGGAAGAGCATGCCAACATCTTAGACTTGTGTTAGAAAACTCGAGAGCACCGCCTTTATGCCAAGTTCTCCAAGTGTGAATTTTGGTTGCCGGTGACCTACCTAGGCCACGTAATCTCCGGTAAGGGCATTGCTGTCAATCCCGAGAGAGTTCAGCCGTTCTTGATTGGACTCCACCAAACCGTTAAACAAGTTAGAGTTTCCTTGGTCTAGCCAGCTATTGTCGCCGCTTTGTTGAAAACTTCTCCAAAGTAGCTAAACCCCTCACGGAACTTCTCAAGAAAGATAAAAGTTTGAGTGGTCCCCACAAGGTGAGTACAGCCAGGAACCTAAAAGACGCTCGACTTCTGCTCCCATACTTGTGCCACCGGATTTCACTAAAGACTTTGTTATTCATCGCGATGCCTCACGGCAGGACTAGGTTGCATTCTTATGCAGGATCGTCATGTGATTGCCTATGCATCTCGCCGCTTGCATCCACATGAGGAGAATTATCCTACACATGATCTAGAGCTTGCACCGTAGTCTATGCACTCAAGACCTGCGACATTACCTTCTTGGTAAACGCTATAGATCTACACCGATCACCGAGTCTCAAGTATATCTTCACCCAACCAGATTTGAACCTTAGGCAAAGACGATGGTTGGAGTTGATCTCAGATTATGATCTAGGGATTACCTACACCCCAGGCAAAGCTAATGTCATGGCTGATGCGCTAAGTCAGAAATCCTATTGCAACAATCTCATGTTGCAAAGCAGGTCAACCACTTCTCCATGAGGAATTTCGTAAGCTTAACCTTCACATTGCTCCTCACGGATTCCTTTCTACCTTGGTAGCGAAACCTACTCTTGTGGATCATATCATAGAAGCCAAGAAGCATGATACGGGGATTACGCGGATCAAGAGAAACATTGCCAATGGTATTGCTGGTAGTTTCTCTATAGATAATCGAGGTGTCGCTTTTCTTTGGGAACCGTCTGGTGGTCCCCAAGAAGCAACATCTTCGACAATTGATTCTTAAGGAGGCGATGAATCTCCTCTCACGATTCATCCCGTAGTACTAAGATGTATCAGACCTCGCCGAGGTTCCGTGGACTAGGATGAAGAGAGAAATTGCTCGGTTTATTGCTAATCGTGACGTTTGTCGTCGCGTTAAGCAGAGCATCGTAGACCTGCCGCACCCTTCAGCCTTTAGCTATTCCCGAGTGGAAATGGGATAAAGTTGGTATAGATTTCATCACCGGCTTCCTGTGACCAAGAAAGGGAATAACGCTATCTTCGTAGTCGCTGATCGCCTTTCCAAAGTGGATCACTTCCTACCTGCTCGAGAGAGTATCACCGCTAGCCAGCTCACCGACTTATACATTTCTAATAGTGTCACTTCATGGTGTTCCACTAGAGATCAATTCAGACCGTGGCGCCTTTTCACCTCTCATTTCGGGAGAGTTTGCAAACCGCCATGGGCACCCATCTTTCCTTCAAGATCGCTTTCCACCCTCAATCAAGTGGTCGTGGAAAGGGTCAACCAAATTCTCAAGACATGCTTAGAGCTTGCATTATCTCATTCGGTATGGATTGGGAGAAATGTCTTCCTTTCGCCGAGTTTGCTTATAACAATAGCTACCAATCCAGTCTCAAGAAAGCTCCTTTTGAGATTCTCTATGGACGAAGATGTCGAACACCTTTGAACTGGTCAGAAACCGGTGAAAGACAATTCTTTGGACCGGATATGATCCAGGAGGCAAAAGAGCAAGTTCGCATCATTCGTGAGAATTTGAAAACAGCCCAATCTCGTCAAAAGAGCCAGTATGACCGTCGTCATAAGGAAGTGGCTTATGAAATTGGCGACAAGGCTTACCTTCGGCTTACTCCTCTAAAGGGTACCCATTGTTTCGGTATCAAGGGCAAGTTGGCTCCTCGTTACATTGGTCCCTTTCGCATTCTCGCTAAACGAGGAGAGGTTGCCTACCGATTGGAACTACCCCCACATCTTTCTCGAGTGCATGATGTCTTCCACGTCTCTCAACTCAGGCGTTGCTTCTCGGATCCCATCTGTGGAGTGGACCACGAAACGCTTGATCTCCAAGACAACCTCACATACCGAGAGTACCCGGTTCGCATTCTTGATCAAGCAGAGCGTGTTACCCGACGCCGTAACATCAAGTTTCTCAAGGTTCAAGTGGTCTCATCATTCCGAGAGAGAAGCTACTTGGGAGCGAGAAGATCGTCTTCGACTGGAGTACCCCACCTTCTTTCCGTCGACCCCTGAATCTCGGGACGAGATTCCTTCAAGTGGGGGCGAGTTGTCACATCCCTAGTTCTGGTATGACCTAGACTAGCTAGTCATTTGTGCATCATGTTTAAATTCCATTTAAATTGAAATGAGGATTTGTGAAACCCTCAGAATCATTTTTGGAATTTGACCCAAGTAAAAAAATTGCTCCAAAAAGGTCCAAGAAAATGCTCATGTTGCTCTCTGAAAATATTGGATAGAGATAAAAATCAAACCAATATTTTTAATGAGCTCATAAGTATTTATTTTGGGAATTTGGATTAATCCAGTAGTTATTTTGCTTTGGATATATATATGTTATATATATAATATATGTCCAATAATTATGCTAGTGGCTGAGGAGCTCTGGAATTATATAACTAGCTCCTACAAAAATTGGCATAAGAAGATAAAATGATTTAGCATTTTTGTTAAATCAAAACAAATGTCAGAAATAGAAAAGAAAAAGAATGGGAAAACCTTACTTGGGCTTCTTACTTGGCGCCTCTGACGGCCCGCTCTGTTCGCCCAGCCCACTGTGGGCATAGCCGTCTTCCTCCTCTTGCCAAGAGGGCGAGGGGAAGCGGTGCCTGACGCCACCAAGGCAAGCACACACCGCTTGCCCGGCCGCTCCAGCCCTTCTCCTCACGCCAGACGACGCCACGCCCAACTCACTTACTCTCCCGGTCCTCTCCTCCTCCCCTCGCTCCCTCTCTCATGGCCGAAATCGCTGCCGCCGCCGTCCACAGCCACCGTGGCCTCGCCATCGCCGCACCTCCTCGACACGCTCCCAGCTCGCCAGGACCCCTCTACCTCCTCGTCGAGCCACGCACCTCCGGACGGCCTCCATCGTCGCCACCGTCGCCTCTTCATCGTCGGCGCCGTGGATCCCCATCCCGCCTCGCCGACCACAGCGCATCCCGAAGCTCGCCGTCAAGCCCATCGGGATCGCTGTGAGCTGCTGCTCCTCCTCCCCTCTCCGCTTCGCCAGACACTGCAGCCGCATCCCGCCACGCCTCGACTCCGGCCGCCCAAGCTCTGCCCGGCGAGCTCCGCTGCTCCCACGGTTTTCCTCGAAGGCTGGCTGGATGCGCCTGCATCATCGCTACCACGGTGGCCTCCGTGTGCCAAATCAGGCCTCCAGCTCGCCCGCGAACTTCCGCGTGGCTCGAGGTCGCCGCCGGCGAAACTCCGGCGATCGACGTGGCGCGTGATTAGCTGCTAACCTCACCGCTTATTTAACCCTCGACATCGATCCGTGGGCCCCAATACCACTAATCCTATAATTAGGATAATCTAACCCCTGCTTAACCCGTGTCACCGACGTAGGCCCCACACGCCGTTTGACCTCAGATCGATCGTAGATTGACTTGCTGACGTCATGCTCACTCAATTCTGACGTAGTAATGTAATTTTCTGGATTTATTCTTTTCAGGAAATTCCAGAAAATAGCCAAAACTTCAAAAATTCATATAAATTCAACCGTAGCTCAGATTGAAATAATTTATATATGAAAAATTATCAGAAAAATGCAATATTTCCATTTGTACTAGTTTCATGCATGACAAACCAATTTATACATGCTGTATAAGTGAAACACTATAATGGCATATATAAGAGCTTAATTTGGAGTTGCATTTTAACCCTTGGTTCAAATGGACTTCATTCAAATTGAATACTAGTTGCATTAGCTCAAACAGCATCACATCTTCATGCCATGTTCATGCATCATATTGTTGCATATGCTTTTGTATTGATTGTTGGCACCGTTCCTTCTCGATAGGTCCTGCTCCGGAGATCGTTCCAGAGTACCTGTCCGTGAAGCAGTGCCTCCCTTGTTGATTTACCAGGCAAGCAAACCCCCTTGTTCATTCCGATACAATCCTACTCTCTCGCTCCTGCTCTCATTTATTGCATTAGGACAACAATGATTCATCTGCTACTTTGTGCTGCGGTAGTTGAACCCATTCCTCTGCATGACCTGTCATTGCCACAGTAAATAGTTGAAACCCACTAGCATGTGTAGTAGTTGATTGAGCCATGTTGTGTTCCTACCATGTTATGCCTGCTATTGCTTAGAGCTGTGTCAGGTCTGATTCATTGGGAATGAATTGGAGTACAGCTCTATGTTCTGATGCTGAGAGTGGAATGTGTGAACACGATTTGATAAAGGTAGCGGTGAGAGGCCATGTAGGAGTACATGGTGGGTTGTCTCACTGGAACCGTCCTTAAGCACTGAGTTCTATGTATGTTGTCCAATGAATCGATACTACCACACATTGGGTTCCGTAACTCGACCCTCTCGACTTATTAACCAACTTGTTCTCTCGTCCGTGAGTCGCAACTAGTTTACGTGTTTGTAGGTAGTGTTAGTAGTCTACCAAGTGACACCCGGTCGTGGGCTTGGGACAGACTAGGCACAAGTGGCACGGTGTACCAAGCGTAGATCCATCCGTGAGGTGGGCTTGGGAACCCTGCACACATCATTTGGGGTCGTGAGCAACACCCGGCCGGATCTCCTTGCGGATGGAACCCGAATAGGCGATGAACCCGGCTAGAGTCTTGTGTGGTTAGTCGGTCGTGGCCGACACCTCGCCAGCCTTCCGCTTGAAGGTTGCCGAGATACATGACGGTACATGGCGGTAAGTGGCGAGAGCGTGTGAAGAAGTACACCCCCGCAGGTTATCATGATCTATTCAATAGCCGTGTCCTCGGTTATGGACTTCTTGGATGCTTACGTGGTACATAGACAACTTGAAGTGGATACTATAAAATGCTCAAGACAAGTGTGAGTGCTATGGATGGCCTTCTCGTATGGAGACGGGAATGAATCCATAGTAGTGTATTGTGTGGTGACTAGTGGACTCGTGTGCGCCATATCACCTCAAAGAAGTTCTAGTAGTCGTAGAATAGGATAGCCACAGAGTCAAAGCTGGCTTGCTGCAACTAAACTCCACATTACCTTCTTGATACTAATGCATGTATAATAGGATCTGATGTAAGTCTTGCTGAGTACCTTTGTACTCACGTTGCTTTATTTATGTTTTTGCAAATGAGACTACAGTCTTACTAGTGGTTCCGCTTGGACTTCACAGTAGCTTGTTACCTCAGCTACGATCTTGTACCCTTGGGAGGGTCTTGTAGATAGTCGCTTCTCAGCCTTTTTCTTTTGTAGTTGTCTCCTTTCGGACATGTAATGCTTCCGCTTGTTGCTTGTATGTTTCAATGATGGGTCATGTGACCCCTGCTTGTATTTAATGCTATGTGGCTCTTCCGAGCCATTATCTATATGAGTTTGCGTTATGTTGTGATGCCATGTTGTACAGCACATACTTGCATGTTATGCGTATGTGTAACGGTATTGCTATGTGGGATCCGACAACCTAGTTGTCTATCCTTGGTAGCCTCTCTTATGGGGAAATGTAGTCTAGTGCTTCCACCGAGCCATAGTAGTCCGCTACAGCCCGGTTTACCGAGTCCTGCTAGCCCAAAGACTACCGCTCTGAACACTTGATCGGGCCGGCATGTGATTCACTTGCTCGTGTTCTGTCCTTCGGGAAATGTCACGCGGTGACATCCGAGTCCCGCTTAGCCTGCTACAGCCCGGTTTACGGAGTCCTGTTAGCCCAAGGCTACAGCCCGGATTCACACGCTGTCAATCGACATGCTCGATGTTGATTCATGTATGCCTTTCCCATAGGTTAGTGCCACTTTGGGTTCACGACTAGTCATGTCGGCCCGGTTCTCTCATCATATGGATGCTAGCAACACTATCATATACGTGAGCCAAAAGGCATAAACGGTCCCGGCCATGGTAAGGCAACACCTGGGGGAGTACCGTGCGTGAGGCCGCAAAGTGATATGATGTGTTACATGCTAGATCGGTGTGACTTAGGATCGGGTCCCGGCAGCTAGGCGAGAATCTTCGGAGACGGGCTGCGCTCCATGGGTTCGGCTCGAGTCGGTTGTCGGATCGTTATGAGACGGTATGCTCCGCCGGTCGACTTGGTCGATGATGAAGGACCTTCCCACTTGGGCTTAAGTTTGTCCTTTTTCTTGTCCGCAAAGCGAGAACAAGTTCGCCAACATTGTACGCTTTTGGCCCGTGCTTCTCTTTTGATATCTTCGAGCCTGCTGCCGATAAAATGCGGAACGAGCCTTTGCCACGCCCCGCTCCTCCTCTAAGGCGCCCAAACTGTCCCGCCGATCCAACTCAGCTTCTCTTTCTTCGTACATGCGCATTACGAGGTGAGTCATGAATTATATCGCAGGCGTAACTGCCTCTGCGCAGATACCATAAAAATGGTGTGAATCCAGTAGTTCGGTTTACGTCCGCAGCCCAGAGTACGGAGTCGAGCTCCTCAACCCAAAGGCGTGTTAGATTCCTTGAGGGACCGCACTAGTCGGGCTTGATGCCGCCATGATTAGACCATTTGCTCGCCGACTTGACCGTTGGTTTGGGGGTGATAGACTGAAGCGTAATCAAGCTTGATGCCCATGTTTTTGCACCAGAGTTTAACCTCGTCGGCCGTGAAGTTCGTGGTCGTTATCGCGATGATGCTGTGGGGGCGCCAAACGGTGTACTACCCCGGATATGAAGTCTATCACCGTCCGGATTCTGCTGCTTTAATCGGCTTGGCCTCAATCCATTTGGTGAATTTGTCCACCATGACCAATAAGTATTTGTGCTTGTGGGTTCCCCTTTAAGGGTCCAACCATGTCAAGCCCCTGCATCATGAACGCCGGTAATGGGTATAGTTTTGAGGGCGTGTGGCATGTGGCTCGATTAGCAAAGAGCTGGCAACCGCGCGCATCGTTGCACTAAGTCCCGAGCATCCGCCGGGCTGTCGGCCAATAAAATCCTGTCGGAAGGCCTTGCCTACAAGGGCCCGGGCTGCAGCGTGGTACCCGCCGAGTCCGGCGTGAATTTCAGCCAGAGATTTCGCCTTCCTCTTGGAGATACACCTTTGAAGGACTCGGTTGTGCTTTTCTTATAAAGTTCTCCTCATGGACCTTGTAGGCTTTAGATCGCGAACTATGCAGCGGGCCTCATTTTGGTCTTCGGAAGTTCCCGCCGCATTAAGTAGGCTAGGAATGGTTCTGCCCACGGGCAATTACTGCCATTATTTCATGAGTCAAGGTGTTATTTCATTGGCTGAGCCGCCGATTGTGTCGTAATGGTCTGAGTTAGGTGATGCAGTTGGCTCGGATTGTTATTTCCGGACTCCTCTTCCCATAATACGGATGGCTTAAAGAGCCGCTCTGTGAAGATGTTTGAGGAGGCGTCTCGTTTAGCGCCGATGCGTGCTAACACGCCTGCTGCTGGGTTATTATCCGGGCTACATGGTGGAATTCTAGTCCTTGAACCGAGCTGACATTTTAGGACGGCGCTGCGTAAGCTACCATTTTGGATCTTTGGCATCAAAGTCTCCATTTACTTGGGATATTGCGAGGTTTGAATCCTCAAGCACCTCTAGGCGTTGAATGCCCATGGAGATTGCCATCCGGAGGCCATGTAGAAGGGCCTCAGATTCGGCTGTGTTGTTGGAGTCCGTGTACATTATTTGAAGTACGATTGGATTGTGTCTCCGCTAGACGCCAGACGACGCCAGCCCCCAAGCCAGCCAACATTTTGGATCCGCAAAATGCATGATCCAGTTGAGTACGCGCACTGCATTTTTAGGGAGTTCGGCCGGTCCATTCGCGACATTTAAGTCAGCCGAGCATGCGACTTTATAGCTCGCCGTGGTTTGTAGGTTATGTCAAATGGTAAGAGCTCGATAGCCCATTTTGCAATCCTGTCCGCTATGTCGCGATTGTTTATAATATCGTTGAGAGGTACTTGAGGCCACCGTTATTGAACACTCTTGAAAGTAGTGTCGCAGCTTCCGGATGCTATGAACACCGTGACACGCTATCTTTTGATAATGTGGGTACTGGATTTGCATGGAGTTAGAACAAAGGATACGTAGTACAATCGGTTTTGAAGAGGGAATTTGTGCCCTTCGCTTTCGCTCAACGATGAGTACCGCAACGACAACTTGATGTGTTGCTGCGATATATAAAATCATAGGTTCACCCAGGTTGGGCGCGCGAACTGGATTTGTTGCCGTGATGGCTTTTATTTCTTCGAGTCCGGCTGTGGCAGCATCCGTCCATTCAAATGTTCGTGCGCCGAGGAGGCGGTAGAGGGCAGAGCCTTTTCTCCCAAACGGAGATGAAACGACTTAAGGCCGCTCGCATCCGGTTAGTTTTGTATCTGCTGAGGTCTTTTGGAATATCCAATTGTGACAGAGCTCGGATTTTGGCCGGTTTGCTTCAATTCCTCTACGGATACGATGAAGCCCAAGAGCTTTCCGGCTGGTACGCCAAGACGCATTTTCCGGATTGAGCTTAATGTCATATGCTCGGAGGTTGTCAAATGTCACCCTCAAGTCTTCTACTAGAGTTCCGACGTGTTTGGTCTTGACGACCACATCGCTCACGTATGCCTCTACTGTTTTGCCTATCCGGGTGGCGGACATGTTTGAATCATGCGCTGATATGTTGCGCCGGCGTTTTTGAGTCCGAAGGGCATTGTGTTGAAGCAATGGCCCATATGGAGTAATGAATGCCGCTATGCGGCCTGATCTTTCTCCGCCATCTTGATTTGATGGTATCCGGAGTATGCGCCGAGGAAGCACAATGAATCGTGCCCTGCGGTAGCATCGATGATTTGGTCAATGCGAGGGAGGGGGAAAGGGTCCTTTGGACAGGCCTTGTTAAGGTCTTTAAAATTGACGCAGAGGCGCTAGGATTTGTCCTTTTTTGGTACCATTACTAGATTGGCTAGCCAGTCCGGATATTTTATATCTCTGATGAATCCGGCTTCTAAGAGTTTGGCTAGCTCCTCTCCCATTGACTGTCTTTTGGGTTCCGAAAATCGCCGAAGAGCTTGTTTGACTGGCTTGAATCCTTTTAGGATATTTAGGCTGTGCTCTGCCAGCCTGCGTGGGATTCCTGGCATGTCTGAAGGGTGCCAGGCAAAAATGTCCCAATTTTCCCGAAGGAATTCTCATAGTGCGGCTTCGACATCAGGACTTAATTGTGCCCCAATGGAAGCCGTCTTTGTGGGTTCCATTGGATGGACCTGAAATTTGACTATTTCATCTGCTGGTTTAAAAGAGGTGGATTTGGACCTCTTATCGAGTATCACATCGTCCCTATCCACTGTGGAGCGCAGCGTAGTTAGTTCCTCTGCCGCTAGGGCTTTGGATAATGCCTCTAGGGCCGCTTGGGCTGTCTTATTTTCAGCGCTGAGTGTCAGATCCGGATCATCGGCAGAGTGATTATCCCATTGGGTCCGGTATTTTGAGCTTCATGTACCCGTAGTGGGGTATAGCTTGAAGATTGTGAATGCCTCTCGCCCTAACAAAGCGTGATATCCGCTGCGAATGGGGCCACTTGGAACGTGACCTCCTCGGACCAGTAATTGTCCGGTGAGCCAACACTACATCTAGTGTGATTTTTCCCGCAGCGCATTTCTCGACTAGGGATTATCCTCTAAAGGTTGTCTTGCGCCAATGCGGCTCCAAATAATTTCCATTTTTGAAGGGTTTCATAGATGAGGTTTAATCCGCTGCCGCCATCCATGAGTACCTTAGTAAGACGAAACCGCCCACTATCGGATTGAGGACCAATGCGATTGGTGCTCTAGCTGTTCGAATTTAGGTTCGTCGCTGGCGTTGAAGGTGATAGCCGTGTCGCCCATGGATTTGTTGTTGCTACTTGGTAGACTTCGGCGAGGCTGCGGATTGTTTGTTTCCGCATGTTATTTGATGCGAAAGTCTCAAGACTGTTAATACCGTGCATCGGTATCTGCTGGGTTGGTCGCCGGGCTAAAAGCCTCGCCACTTTTGGCCACCGCCGTAGTATCCAACACGCCAAGGCTGTGTGTTTGAGTGGCGCCCTGCATCTCGTGGATTTTGCAGGTCCGTTGAGCCAACCCTCCAAGACGGTTCCGCACTTTTAGGGGTTTTGGTTTTTGGTATTCAACCCGGTGCTTGATAATGATGCACCCTTTTGTTTCGGACTAGGGATGTATTCGGGCCGGATTATCCCAAAATTTACTTTCGGTTTTCCAGCGCTCTCCATCGCACAAGATTTTTGTACTATGGTCACCAAGTCAAGAAAGCGTGTAATTTCGCGACGACTTATGGCGTTTAGGATTCCCTTGTCCGTGCAATTATTGCAGAAAATTGGGATTGCGCCCTCCTCTCGGCAGTCCTTTATCCTGTTCATAACCGGGAGGAATCGCCCAAGAATGATGTAATTGCTTTCAGCGGGCTCTTGCCGAATTCGAGAGAGATCGCTAATGTTTGGGTGGGCGGTGGAACTAGATCCGAACCCCGCCCAATTTAGGACTCAAGGGCCGAAAGTTTCGAACTTGGAAGTTTGGATTTTTGAGTGTTATCCCATGAGTCCAACCCACCGCCTGACTTTAAGTTCAGGGCTTGATTGACATCCGTCCCTCTGCAGGGATCCGGCATGGAGGGATCGGGAATTCGGACGTAACTAGTCCTTAAGACACAAGAAGGATCGCCGCATTGCTGCTCTATCACAGCAACATGATGGGTAGCCTGGGGAGAGTGGATCTCTCTCAGATCGGTTTTAGGCCCGATCTGATCGTAGTCTGTGGCGACTCCCAGGGTGGCGATGCGATCCAAGAGCTCGTTTATGGAGGAGAGCTCGATCGGATCTAACTGTTCGGCAAGTTCCGAACTAACCTGGAGATTGGTTTCGATGACTCGAGAGGTCATCGTTGGTGTGGTGGCCGGACTGGCGGTCATAAGAAAACCACCTAGCCGAAGAGTCTGGCCAGCGGCCAAGGCTCCTTTGGCGATAGTATCGTGTTTAAAGACGAGATGAGGCATCCTACCTGACGGCGACGACACAGAGGAACTCTCAATGAAAGCACCAATGTCGGTGTCAAAACCGGTGGATCTTGGGTAGGGGGTCCCGAACTGTGCGTCTAGGCGGAAGGTAACAGGAGACAAGGGACACGATGTTTTACCCAGGTTCGGGCCCTCTTGATGGAGGTAAAACCCTACGTCCTGCTTGATTAATATTGATGATGTGTGTTACAAGAGTGGATCTACCACGAGATCAAAGAGGCTAAACCCTAGAAGCTAGCCTATGGTATGATTGTTGTTCGTCCTATGGACTATAGCCATCCGGTTTATATAGACACCGGAGAGGGCTAGGGTTACACAAAGTCGGTTACAAAGGTAGGAGATCTACATATCCGTATCGCCAAGCTTGCCTTCCATGCCAAGGAAAGTCCCATCCGGACACGGGACGAAGTCTTCAATCTTGTATCTTCATAGTCTTGGAGTCCGGCCGATAATGATAGTTCGGCTATCCGGACACCCCCTAGTCCGGAACTCCCTCACTCCCCCTCTACTCTCTTGTGATGAATTGAGTTTCCCCTTTGAAGTTATCTTATCGGACTGAGTCTTTTATGAGAACACTTGATGTATGTCTTGCCGTGCTTATCTGTGGTGACAATGGGATATCATGTGCCACTTGATGTATGTTTTGGTGACCAACTTATGGTTCTGCCCATGAACCTATGCATAGGGGTTGGCACATGTTCTTGACTCTCCGGTAGAAATTTTGGGGCACTCTTTGAAGTACTTTTATGTTGGTTGGATGAATCTGAGATTGTGTGATGCATATCGTATAATCATGCCCACGGATACTTGAGGTGACAATGGAGTATCTAGGTGACATTAGGGTTTTGATTGATTTGTGTCTTAAGGTGTTATTCTAGTACTGAAATCTTTTATAGATTGATCCGAAAGAATAGCTTTGAGGTGGTTTCGTACCCTACCATAATCTCTACGTTTGTTCTCCACTATTAGTGACTTTGGAGTGACTCTTTGTTGCATGTTGAGGGATAGTTATATGATCTATCTATGTTATTATTGTTGAGAGAATTTGCACTAGTGAAAGTATGAACCCCAGGCCTTGTTTCCTATCATTGCAATACCGTTTACGCTCACTTTTTCCGCTTGCTACCTTTCTATTTTTATATTTTCAGATTACAAATACCTTTATCTACCATCCATATTGCACTTATATCACCATCTCTTCGCCGAACTAGTGCACCTATACAATTTACCATTGTATTGGGTGTGTTGGTGACACAAGAGACTCTTTGTTATTTGGTTGCAGGGTTGTTTGAGAGAGACCATCTTCATCCTACGCATCCTACGGATTGATAAACCTTAGGTCATCCACTTAAGGGAAATTTGCTACTGTCCTACAAACTTGTGCACTTGCAGGCCCAACAACGTCTACAAGAAGATGGTTGCGTAGTAGACATCAAGCTCTTTTCTGGCGCCGTTGCCGGGGAGGCTAGGTAAGTGAAGGTATATCTTTAGATCTTGCAATCGGATCTTTTTGTTTCTTGTTTTAGCACTAGTCTAGTTTATAAAAGAAAATTACAAAAAAATGGAATTAAGTTTGTCTCATATGCTTCACCTTTTTAATATCTTTCGTGAGTATGATGGAAAAGAAAATTGTGCCAAAGTGTTAGAAGAAGAATGCATTAAATTGTTTGGCACTAAATCTTTGAATGATGAGCATGATTGCAATGTTGTTAGTATGAACTCCTTGAATATCCATGATGCTAATGATGATTGCACTAGTTATGATGAAAATGTCTCCTATAAACATGTCAATTTTTGTGGAGTGCATTGGGTTTGTAAGTACACACCAAATAGGGAAGAAAGATATTGCAAGAGGCATAAGTACTTAGAAACCAAATTGTTGCAAGAAGAGCTAGATGAATGTGCTGAAAATTTATTTTTTCTTAGCCATACTTGTGAACTTTGCAATGAACATGATCATTCTAGTACCAAATGCAAATTGTTTCATGATCGTATCGTGTCCAAAAATTGTGATGACTTGATTTCCCTTGCACATCATAATGAACTTAGTTTGCTCCTGGGTTATGAAGAAATTAAACGTATAACTAAGGATATTCCAAAATTTGCCTTTGATAAAGTTCTTCATTTTGATCTAGAGAAAATTTATATGTATTGTGCGTTGAATTGTATTGAAAATCCTTATATTGCCAATTAAATAAAGAAAAGAAAACAAATAGAGGACAAAGAGAATACTAATGAAAGGGAAGAGACTTCCCAATATCCTCCTACTATTTCTTATGATGAATCAGGTAATGAGGAGGAGCTTTCTATTCAACCTATCTCATCAATAAGGAGCTCCAAAAAGAGGATTGAACCCACTCATGAGGTGAAGAAGAAGAAAATAAAAAGGAAGAGAGGTAAAAAGGTATCTCTCCCAAATAAAGTTGCTCCTATTATTGATGTGCCTCATGAAAATGAAGATGATACACTTGACGATTATCTCGTTATGCCTATTGCTTGTTGTGATGATTATGATTGGGAAGATAATGATACTTCTTATGATCTTGAAAATCTTTTTGGGACTTGCTTGGAAGAATATAATAATTGCTATACTATTGGTGCTATCCATACTATTAATGATGAGAGTGATTATGCTTATGATATGAAAAGGCCCAAGCTTGGGGAAGCTATGTTTGATGAGGATGACATATTTGAGAATATATTTGCTGCAATTAATGTTTGTCCCAAGCTTGGGGATGCTATGTTTAATAATGATGATATTTTTAGCCTCTCAAGTTTTGATATGCAAAGTAGTTATGATGATAGCATGCCTTCTACCTATGATGATTATATTTATGAAAGTGGGTTTGGAAGAGTGTCAACTTTAGAAAGTAGTGATCCCACAATATTGGAGGATGTTGAATCTTATAATATTTATGAAAGTGGATATTGAGAGGTCATAACTTTATTTAGTGATGTATCCACTATTTCGGAAGAGGTTTCAATTGATTATGATGAGGACAAAGTTACTACTTATGATGATTATTGTGATAAAACTTATGCTATAAAGAGTAGTGATGATTATATTTATAAAACTTTTCATGATTATGAGTACCCTTTCTCTGAACATTACTCTTTTAATATGGAAACAATTTATAGTATTCAAGTCTCTTATGATACTCCCGCTATTCCGAATGAGACGAATTTTGCTTATGTGGAGAGTAATAAAATTTCTATGCTAGTAGATCATGAAAAGAATGCTTTAGGTGCTGGTTATATTGTTGAATTCATTCATGAAGCTACTGAAAATTATTATGAGGGAGGAATATATGCTTGTAGGAATTGCAATAATATCAAGTTTCCTCTCTATGTGCTTAAAGTTTTGAAGTTATGCTTGTTTTACCTTCCTATCCAAGTTGATTCTTGTTCCCATAAGTTGTTTGCTCACAAAATCCCTATGCATAGGAAGTGGGTTAGAATTAAATGTGCTAGTCATATTCTTCATGATGCTCTCTTTATGTTTCAATTCTTATCTTTTATGTGAGCATCATTGAAATCATCATGCCTAGCTAGGGGCGTTAAACGATAGCGCTTGTTGGGAGGCAACCCAATTTTATTTTAGTTTCTCGCTTTTTGGTTCTGTTTAGGAATAAATAATCCATCCAGTTTCTGTTTAGATGTGGTTTTATGTTTTAATTAGTGTTTGTGCCAAGTAGAACCTTTGGGAATACTTGGGTGAAGTCTTTATGATCATGCTGTAAAAAAACAGAAACTTTAGCGCTCACGAGATTAGCTAGAACTTTTTACTGGAAAGTGATATTTAGTTGATTGTTTTTGCAGATGATTAGTAGACAAATTCGTCAGGTCCACCAATTTAGTTTAGAATTTTTGGAGTTCCAGAAGTATACGTTTGATACAGATTACTACAGACTGTTCTGTTTTTGACAGATTCTGTTTTCATTGTGTTGCTTGCTTATTTTGATGAATCTATGGCTAGTAAAATAGTTTATAAATCATAGAGAAGTTGGAATACAGTAAGTTTAACACCAATATGAATAAAGAATGAGTTCATTACAGTACCTTGAAGTGGTGTTTTGTTTTCATTCGCTAAGGGAGCTCACGAGTTTTCTGTTAAGTTTTGTGTTGTGAAGTTTTCAAGTTTTGGGTAAAGATTCGATGGACTATGGAATAAGGAGTGGCAAGAGCCTAAGCTTGGGGATGCCCAAGGCACCCCAAGGTAATATTCAAGGATAACCAAGAGTCTAAGCTTGGGGTTGCCCCGGAAGGCATCCCCTCTTTCTTCTTCATTCATCGGTAACTTTACTTGGAGCTATATTTTTATTCACCACATGATATGTGTTTTGCTTGGAGTGTCATTTTATTTTCTTTTGTTTTGCTTGCTGTTTGAATAAAGTATCAAGATCTGAAATTATTAAATATTAGAGAGTCTTCACATAGTTGCGTTAATTATCCGACTACTCATTGATCTTCACTTATATCTTTCGGAGTAGTTTGTCATTTGCTCTAGTGCTTCACTTATATCTTTTAGAGCATGGTGGTAGTTTTATTTTGAAGAAATAGATGAACTCTCATACTTCACTTATATTATTTTGAGAGTCTTAAATAGCATGGTAATTTGCTTAAATAATCCTAATATGCTAAGCATACAAGATTTGTAAGAATTCTTATGAGTGTGTTGAATACTAAGAGAAGTTTGATGCTTGATGATTGTTTTGAGATATGAAGATGGTGATATTAGAGTCATGCTATTTGAGTAGTTGTGAATTTGAGAGATACTTGTGTTAAAGTTTGTGATTCCCGTAGCATGCACATATGGTGAACCGTTATGTGATGAAGTCGGAGCATGATTTATTTATTGATTGTCTTCCTTATGAGTGGCGGTCGGGGACGAGCGATGGTCTTTTCCTACCAATCTATCCCCCTAGGAGCATGCGCGTAATACTTTGCTTTGATAACTTGTAGATTTTTGCAATAAGTATATGAGTTCTTCATGACTAATGTTGAGTCCATGGATTATACGCACTTTCCCCATCCTTCCACCATTGCTAGCCTCTCTAATACCTTGCACCTTTCGCCGGTATCATACAACCACCATATACCTTCCTCAAAACAGCCACCATACCTACCTATGATGGCATTTCCATAGCCATTCCGAGATATATTGCCATGCAACTTTCCACCGTTCCATTTATTATGACACGCTCCATCATTGTCATATTGCTTAGCATGATCATTTAGTTGACATCGTATTTGTGGCAAAGCCACCGTTCATAAATTCTTTCATACATGTCACTTATGAATCATTGCATATCCCGGTACACCGCCGGAGGCATTCACATAGAGTCATATCTTGTTCTAAGTATTGAGTTGTAATTGTTGAGTTGTAAGTAAATAAAAGTGTGATGATCATCATTATTAGAGCATTGTCCCAGTGAGGAAAGGATGACGGAGACTATGATTTCCCCACAAGTCGGGATGAGACTCCGGACGAAAAATGAAAAAAAAAGAAAAAAAAGAAAAGAGGCCATAAAAAAAGAGAAAAGGCCCAAATAAAAAAATAAAAATAATAAAATAAAAAAATGAGAGAAAAAGAGAGAAGGGACAATGTTACTATCCTTTTACCACACTTGTGCTTCAAAGTAGCACCATGATCTTCATGATAGAGAGTCTCTCATTTTGTCACTTTCATATACTAGTGGGAATCTTTCATTATACAACTTGGCTTGTATATTCCAATGATGGGCTTCCTCAAAATGCCCTAGGTCTTCATGAGCAAGCGAGTTGGATGCACACCCACTTAGTTTCTTTTGTTGAGCTTTCATATACTTATAGCTCTAGTGCATCCGTTGCATGGCAATCCCTACTCACTCACATTGATATCTATTGATGGGCGTCTCCATAACCCGTTGATACGCCTAGTTGATGTGAGACTATCTTCCCCTCTTTTTGTCTTCTCCACAACCACCCTTCTATTCCACATATAGTGCTATATCCATGGCTCACGCTCATGTATTGCGTGAAGATTGAAAAAGTTTTGAGAATGTCAAAAGTATGAAACAATTGCTTGGCTTGTCATCGGGGTTGTGCATGATTTAAATACTTTGTGTGGTGAAGATAGAGCATAGCCAGACTATACGATTTTGTAGGGATAACTTTCTTTGGCCATGTTATTTTGAGAAGACGTGATTGCTTTGTTAGTATGCTTGAAGTATTATTATTTTTATGTCAATATGAACTTTTGTGTTGAATCTTTCGAATCTGAATATCCATATCACAAGTAAGAAGAATTACAATGAAATTATGCCTAGTAGCACTCCGCATCAAAAATTAATTTTTTTATCATTTACCTACTCGAGGACGAGCAGGAATTAAGCTTGGGGATGCTTGATACGTCTCCAACATATCTATAATTTTTGATTGCTCCATGCTATATTATCTACTGTTTTGGGCAATATTGGGCTTTATTATCCACTTTTATATTACTTTTGGTACTAACCTATTAACCGGAGGCCTAGCCCAGATTTGCTGTTTTATGCCTATTTCAGTGTTTCGAAGAAAAAGGAATATCAAACGGAGTCGAAACGGAACGAAATCAACTGGAGAAGTTATTTTTGGAAGGAAAGCCACTGGATAGACTTGGACTCTATGTCAGAAGATACGGGAGCAGGCCACGAGGGTGGGGGGGCGCCCACCCCCCTAGGGCGCGCCCCCTGCCTCATGGGGCCCCCGAAGCTCCACCGACGTACCCCTTGCACCCATATATACCTACGTATCGCAAAACTTCCAAAACAGAAGATAGATCGGGAGTTCCGCCGCCGCAAAGCCTCTGTAGCCACCAAAACCCAATCGGGGCCATGTTCCGGCACCCTGCCGGAGGGGGGATCCCTCACCGGTGGCCATGTTCATCATCCCGGCGCTCTCCATGACGAGGAGGGAGTAGTTCACCCTCGGGGCTGAGGGTATGTACCAGTAGCTATGTGTTTGGTCTCTCTCTCTCTCTCTCTCTCTCTCTCTCTCTCGTGTTCTCTCTCGTGTTCCCTCTATGGCACGATCTTGATGTATCCCGAGCTTTGCTATTGTAGTTGGATCTTATGATGTTTCTCCCCCTCTACTCTCTTGTGATGAATTGAGTTTCCCCTTTGAAGTTATCTTATCGGATTGAGTCTTTTATGAGAACACTTGATGTATGTCTTGCCGTGCTTATTTGTGGTGACAATGGGATATCATGTGCCACTTGATGTATGTTTTGGTGACCAACTTGCGGGTTCTGCCCATGAACCTATGCATAGGGGTTGGCACACGTTCTTGACTCTCCGGTAGAAACTTTGGGGCACTCTTTGAAGTACTTTTATGTTGGTTGGATGAATCTGAGATTGTGTGATGCATATCATATAATCATGCCCACGGATACTTGAGGTGACAATGGAGTATCTAGGTGACATTAGGGTTTTGATTGATTTGTGTCTTAAGGTGTTATTCTAGTACGAAATCTTTTATAGATTGATCCGAAAGAATAGCTTTGAGGTGGTTTCGTACCCTACCATAATCTCTACGTTTGTTCTCCACTATTAGTGACTTTGGAGTGACTCTTTGTTGCATGTTGAGGGATAGTTATATGATCTATCTATGTTATTATTGTTGAGAGAATTTGCACTAGTGAAAGTATGAACCCTAGGCCTTGTTTCCTATCATTGCAATACCGTTTACGCTCACTTTTTCCGCTTGCTACCTTTCTATTTTTATATTTTCAGATTACAAATACCTTTATCTACCATCCATATTGCACTTGTATCACCATCTCTTCGCCGAACTAGTGCACCTATACAATTTACCATTGTATTGGGTGTGTTGGGGACACAAGAGACTCTTTGTTATTTGGTTGCAGGGTTGTTTGAGAGAGACCAACTTCTCCTACGGATTGATAAACCTTAGGTCATCCACTTGAGGGAAATTTGCTACTGTCCTACAAACCTGTGCACTTGCAGGCCCAACAACGTCTACAAGAAGAAGGTTGCATAGTAGACATCAACGGACACTGGGAGTTGTATCCCGATCGATATAACTAGAACTGGATACTTATGATGAGATTGGATGGTGATGTGAAATGGTTTGTGATGATAACTGGATAGTATGGCTCTGGGATTTCTTTCTCGCAGGGAGTCGAGAAAGGATCTCCGGCCGAGGTTGATAACACTACTACTACTTTACTTTATGCTACTCTACTCCCTCCTGTTTGCTGCAAGATGGTGGTTTCGGAAGATGCTAGTCTTCGATAGGACTAGGCCTTCTCTCTATTCGGCATTTCAGCAGCCACCACATATACAACCTTCCTTTGATAATGTTGCATATGTAGTGTAGATCCTTGCTTGCAGTACTTTGGATGAGTACTCACGGTTGCTTTGCTTCCCTTTTCCCCTTTCTTCTTATTTCCGGTTGATGCAACCAGATGTCGGAGCCAGGAGCGATGCCACCGTCGATGCCTACTACTACGTGAAGACCGCCGACGACCGGGAGTAGTTTGAGGCTCCCAGCAGGAGGCTTTGCCTTTTCGATCGTTGCTACTTTTGTGCTAGCCTTCTTAAGGAAAACTTGTCTAACTTATGTCGTACTCAGATTTTATTGCTTCACGACTCATGTAAAATCGAGCTTATGTATTCGAGCCCTCGAGGCCCCTGGCTTGTAATATAAAGCTTGTATTATTTTAATTTGTGTCTAGAGTTGTGTTGTGATATCTTCCCGTGAGTCCTTGATCTTGATCGTACATAATTGCGTGTATGATTAGTGTACGATTGAATCGAGGGCGTCACAAGTTGGTATCAGAGCCGACTGCCTGTAGGTAGCCCCCTTTCCAACTCCTTGGCCGAAGTTGAGTCTAGAAACCGAAAACTGTTTTACTAACTTGGTTGTGTGGCTTACGGGCCCACGTCGCCAATTGGGTGGTATTAGGATCTTTTATTCCTCGACTATACTCTGGGACTCTGATCTCTCTTCTATTCGGGTTAACCATTTTACTAAACTCTGACATTAGGTTCTCGTACCCACTTCCTCCCGGAGAGCCCCGACATTATCGATGATCGCTTGCTTTGCTAGAAGATTCTGCGGATACTCCTCGATGTTTCTCGAGGCCCTGTACGAACTGCCTTGCAGATCCTGTCCACCGATAATCCCCCTGAATAATATCCTTGCCGCTTGTACCTTCATCCCTAGTTGCTCCTGTTATTACAAGATGCCACTAGTACTCTCCGTTGTTCTGAGAATCCTTTGTGCCTTCTCCTTTGCAGCTTCTTTTCGAACTGCGGATAATTCACTTAACCGGGGTTCGTTCATCCCCAGTTGTTCATTTGCTTTCCAAAATACCTGAAAAGGCTATCTGATCTTTCAAATTCCTCTGCAGCCTATTGCTCTTGATTCTCCTTGCGTGCTTGCATTAGGATTAATCCCATATGTCTAGCAATATTCTTTAGAATTCTTTGTGATTGTCATTCTGTTCCTATGGAAACAATGTGTGTGCGATTACTCACAATCATCAATTAATCTTTCAAAATTTTCTTTCCGGCTCAGACATCCTTCCAGATATGAGCTGGTTCTTGCCCAATCCAGATTTGATCGGGTACACCTCTAAGTCTATTCAACTTACTCATCTTTTGATCAGAGCCTCTGCTTCTGATCCTTCGTCTTGAAATCATAATTTCCTTTGTACCCAAGCATCGAATCATTCAGACATTTCTATAAGCCGATGCCTTTGCATCCCCTTCTTCATCTGATTGATTACCGATACTCACATCAACTCTGTCGTGAATCGCCAGATCCATTGCTGGGTTGTTATCCAACAATGTCCTTCACATCCAAAGTCTTGTGAGTTTTCCCCTGATACATAATACCTTCGGTAAATTGTATCATCTTCTTTGACTCCGATGCCCTGCTTTTGAACTCGTATCTTTTGCTTGGTTGATGGTTGTATAGATTCGTAAAAATGCCCCGATGGGTTGAACTTATGCCTTCCGTAATCCGAGTGAACCCGAGAGTTCTCACGAGTCATACTCTTCTGGTACTTCGCCAGATAAATCCTCTGCACTACAATTTCTTCAAAAAACAAGAAGTAAATGAGAGGTTATGCATTGAAGAAGTGGGAGTCGACCTTGAACTTTGTGTTCATGCCCATAGAAACGATGTTGATCTTATCATGGAAGCTTCTCTTATAATCAAATGTTCCCTTGGTATAAGCTCATCTTGCATCTTTAAATTGATTCTTTGCAATCGTGGTTCCGACCATATTTTTCTCCTTGATTCCATTTCCCGGACAAGTTAAAATACTTGCCTGCTACAGATCATTTCATCTGTCCAACCTCTATTTTGATCTACCTCGAGTATTGCCCCCTGTTATCTCGAGGATATTGTGTCATTGCACTACCTCTTGTGAATTCTCATTGGAATGATACTCCATCACATCATTCCTTTCCTGATCGTCAATATCATTATCGTGCTAAATTTTAACCGTGCTGCCTAGCCCTTCTTTTCGAAGCACAGTTTTTGACGATGAGCTAAGATTACGTCGACCATCCTCATCATATCATTTTGCCTTGAACAACAAGCTTGATTTCGAGTTTGTGTCGTACCCTTGGTTCCAATAACCTTTTGCTTCATAATTCCTTTGACTTGATGTCATCACCGAACGATTACATCTTCATGAAATCTCTCGACAAATGTGTCTTGATCATCATCAACATTCTTAGTTGTTCCAGGATACCAATCAAACTCATGATGAGGTATACCATCCTTGCCCCTCGATGATTTGTGTTATCATTGACAACATTCTTGTCTTCCCCCTCCCAACACAGTACTTGTTGATATAAATTTTGGAAATACATACTTTTTGACATGTTGATGGGTTGCTGATGAACCCATCGGCCACCTCCTCATCTTTTCCCTGATAAAATTGCATGAGATGTTCTAAAAATACCCGATGGATCCTTTGTGTTCCCACGACCCGACCTTTACCTTATGACCATGTCAATGCTATCCAAAAGCATGACTTTGTTACGTCAAACATCATTAAGAACATGGAAATGCAATACTAAATGTTTCTTGATCAACTATCCAAACACCATTGTATGGGTAACGTCATGAATTTCGTCCCCCTTTATCTAAAAGGTAATCTACTACCTTGTCATGGATTTCATCCTCTGCTCATCCTTGGGATTAATGTACTCCTGATATTTGTGTTTAAACACATTTTCCTTTCCATTGTTTTGTTTTACCTTTCTTGTAATCAAACTTGTCTGAGCAGAGATAAATCCCTGCTTAAGTAAGCACCTCGGTGTACAACTCTATCAGTAAGACTCTGTTACTATTGCTGATGACATTCAGGTAACCACCCATGGACGAGAACTTTGCCTATTGGTCTACCTCATCTTACGAGCAGGAAAATGGTTCTCTTCGTCCCACACCCTTGGTACCAAACTTTGTTGCCAACATAGCTGACAGGCTATCCTCTGACCTGCCTTGCTATCATGACCGTTCAAGATGTTAGCGCCTTCCTGCTTTAACCCACATGGTGGTCCCATAACCCACAGTTCCACAGGATCGAAACCTTACTCCTGTACATCCTTGATTCCGAAGTATCTTTTTTCACTTGCCTTCGTATGTAATTCATGAGCCACCTTCCTAGTGATCTATTCTAGTATCAGACGCAATAATTTTTGTTGTTGTTGCTCTGAACCCCTTTCACCCTCTGTTTCAGGCAACAAACGATTGCCTACCCTGTTGAAGCTTCTTATTGCACCTCCATACCTTGCTCTCGATGACTTTCTTGAAATTCTACTCAAGAGATGCCTCTATGCCACGTTCACTGAGATAGCCCCGAGGTACCTATCTTGTGTTGAACTTCGTCCTTCCCGAGTCTTTCCCTTTACTCCCCTCTTAAATCTCGGGACGAGATTTCTTGTAGTGGAGGAGAATTGTGACGCCCGGATAATCATGTTACAGTGATCTCCCTTTTAATGATGCCATGTCATCATGTTTTTCAGACTAATTTGCCACTTGATGAAAATCAAAACCAAATTCCATTTGAAATCCAAGTCGAATATTTACTTCTTCTGTCATGCAAACGAAAATGTTCGTGATGTTGCAAATAATTCCCACGTATTTGTCATGATGAAAACAACCTCTTTTGGTTTTCCAAAATCCCCCTGGGATTTAATGTAGTGGTCCAACAACATCTTAACAAACCTTTTAAATTCAAACACAATTATAAACTTTTCAAAATGACCTCAAATCTTTTGTGACAGAGTCAAAAATTGCAATACTAATTATGAGCCAAGTTTCATATTTTGAAAAATCTTTTGATAGCTTAACTAAATAGAAACGGCGCCATAAAAAACAGAAAGCAGAGAAGGAGAAAAAGAAGGAGAAAGCTCCTAATGCACTTTGGCCCATTTAACAATAGAAGAAGACCCAGCCCAACTGGGGTCATCCCCAACCCTGCTACAGGGGGCAGGGGGACCGTGGCCACCATCAACCGGCCATGGGTGCGCCATGCCGTGCGTGCCGGACATCGGGCACACCCTCGGCGCCCTACAAAACACCGCCGCACCCATTGACCGAACCCTAGCCCCCATTCATCCCTCTCCCTCGCGCCGCTCTCTTCTTCCCCACGCACACCCGTGCTCCCCCTGCCATGGCTGCCTTCGTCGGCGCGGCCGCTGCGCTCCCCACTGGCTAGGACTATCCAGCAGCCCCGTCGCGGTCGCCTACGTCTCCTACATCAACACATCGAGGCCGGGAAACAACACCACCGCCGCCCGCGTCATCTTTCATCTCTGACGGCCGCCACTGCCGCTCCATCGTCGTGCTGCTCCAGCCATCCCCGACCCGCATCATGCTCGCCAACGGACTCCCCGGTGAGCCCTCTAGCGATTCTCCTCTCCTTCCTTTCGAATCCAGTGCCGTAGGCCGCCGACTGTGCCCCGCATCCATCCGGCGCCCGGCCGTTCCCTTGCGCTCGCCGTCCGCACATGGTCGTGCTTGCCGCTGTCCCCCTCCCGCTGCGGTGGCCGCCGGGCCGCGCCTGCTATGCCCTGCCGCCGACCGCGTCGTAGCTGCCCCGCGTCTTACCCCCACTCGCCCCTGCTCGCGTGCTGCTTGCCGCCATGGCTGCCCTCGCCGCTGCTTCCCCCCCCTTGCTCCCACCGAGCTGGCGCCAGGTCATGGGCGCTTCCAGCGCCCTGCCGAAACCGCCGCCTTCTTGGTTGTGGCCGAGGCCGCCGGCACACTCCGGCGCCCGTGTGTGCCCGACCGGCCCATGTTTAGCTTAGGGACAACCACCCCTCTGATTAGGCTACCCCCTGCTAATTACATACAAACTAGTGGGCCCCTTAGATAAAATAGCTCACCAAATCCCTGTGTTAAAGTGTACAACCAATGACGTGTGGGTCCCTCTTATTTTAGATTAAAGGAAAATGATTTCATAAGTCATTAAGACACTTACATGTGGGACCCCCCTGTACTATTCATCTGTTGAACGGTCAATGTTGACTGGGTCAACTGGGCCCTCTGGACCCATCTGTCATCCACTGTGGCTAGCCAACAGTGTGTGCACATAGAATTTCCTACTTAGTTTCGAATTTAAATTTATTTTAGAAAATACAATAACCTCTGAAAATTCATAGAAATTAAACCGTAGCTCGGATGAAAATGTTTTCTACATGAAAGTTGCTCAGAAAAATCCAACAAATCCGAATATGCGGTCCGTTCATCTGTCACATGCCTCTAGCATGCTGAACATGGAACATTTCCCCTCCGGTCATCTGTCTGACATAGGTCCGGAACCGGGAATATATTCCCGGTTGAATTCCACCTTCACCTATATCGTGTAGCCATGCGTTAGGTCACACCCGGCACAACATATTGCCACGTTATGCTTTGTGATGCTATGTTTGCTTTATATTATTGTTTCTTCCCCCTCTTCTCTTCGGTAGACCCCGAGACCGATGCTGCCCCTGCGATCGACTACGTCGACGACGACCCCTCCTTGCCAGAGCAACTAGGCAAGCCCCCCTTTGATCATCCCGATATCTCCCATTCCATTCTCTCATGCTTGCATTAGATTTTGCTACTGTTATTGTTTGCACCTATTCTGATGCATAGCCTGCTTTTGTATCTGCTGTTGTACCTGCCTGCTTATCCTAAACTGCTTAGTATAGGTTGGATAGAGATCCATCAGTGACCCCCACCTTGTCCTTGTTGCCCCTGCTTCATCATCGAAGACCCGTCAACGGGATCGAAGACCAGGCCCCGACACTGCACATCACTTCCCCTTAGTTGCTCGACACTACTGGGTTACTATCAAGTACTGAGGGTGAGACCTCATCAGCACTTCTGATGTTAACCCTGTAGTGTATTCGGTCGTGGTCATCGAGGGTGATTTCCTCTTTAAGCACTTCCGATACGATTCTGTCGTGCAACCCCTCAAGTGTGGACCTCGAGGGTGAATCCTCTTACGTTCACCTTGATGATTACATCGAGTGGAATTCATCCCGGGTGATTCCTCGGGCTTTCCCCTTGATGTTTAGACACACAGTTACTATGATTACTAGGACTTTACACTCAGCCATGTTACTAAAGACGGGTCGACCCTGAGGGGTGCCCGCGCGAGCTTAATTGCGAGTGATGTGGAGTCGGGTTGACCTAGAGGGTGCCCGCGAGATAATTACGAGGCGTGGCCGGGCATTCCTAGCCCTTGCCGCAAGTCCTCGAGACGGGGCAATGGGGTCACGTCTTTTGTGAGTCTCTGCTTGTTACCGCGCGTTCCTAATCCACTACGATTTGGATATTTGATCCAAGGGCCTCTGGCCTGATAGCACTAACCATCATGTCGGCATAGTATGGGCATTCTGCGTCGTATACATCAGCCGAAGCTTAATAGACGTCAGCGACTGAGCGGCGCGCGCCGGGTTGGACTGCGTAAGCACCTGTCTTGTTGAAGGAGGTAGCTAGGTCTGCTCACCGGCCGCGTTCGCAATGTGCAGGAGTTCCCGGGGAGATGGCCCATGACCCCTGGGGGCATAGGTTTAGTCCGGCGTGCTGGCCTCTCTATTAAGCCTAGGTCGGGTTGCAGCGTATTGTTTGGCCGAGGCCGGGCATGACCCAGGAAAGTATGTCTGGACGGAGTTAATCGAGCGTGGTGGTTAAGTTGGTGCACCCCTGCAGGGAAGAAAACATCTATCGATAGCTTGTCCTACGGTAACGGACACTTGGAGTTGTATCCCGATCGATACAACTAGAACTGGATACTTATGATGAGATTGGATGGTGATGTGAAATGGTTTGTGATGATAACTGGATAGTATGGCTCGGGGATTTCTTTCTCGCAGGGAGTCGAGAAAGGATCTCCGGCCGAGGTTTATAACACTACTACTACTTTACTTTATGCTACTCTACTCCCTCCTGTTTGCTGCAAGATGGTGGTTTCCAGAAGATGCTAGTCTTCTATAGGACTAGGCGTTCTCTCTATTCTGGCGTTTCTGTAGCCTAGTCCACATATACAACCTTCCTTTGATAATGTTGCATATGTAGTGTAGATCCTTGCTTGCGAGTACTTTGGATGAGTAGTCACGGTTGCTTTGCTTCCCCTTTCCCCCTTTCTTCTTCTTTCCAGTTGATGCAACCAGATGTCGGAGCCCAGGAGCCAGATGCCACCGTCGATGCCTACTACTACGTGAAGACCACCGACGACCAGGAGTAGTTAGGAGGCTCCCAGGCAGGAGGCTTTGCCTTTTCGATCGTTGCTACTTTTGTGCTAGCCTTCTTAAGGAAAACTTGTCTAACTTATGTCTGTACTCAGATTTTATTGCTTCCGCTGACTCATGTAAAATCGAGCTTATGTATTCGAGCCCTCGAGGGCCCTGGCTTGTAATATAAAGCTTGTATTATTTTAATTTGTGTCTAGAGTTGTGTTGTGATATCTTCCCATGAGTCCTTGATATTGATCGTACATAATTGCGTGTATGATTAGTGTACGATTGAATCGAGGGTGTCACAGTGGATCAAAACTTTTGACACCCAAACATTTGATCAATTGTGCATTAAATATGGCCTATTGTTTTAAAAAATTGATTTGGTTCAATTTTGCAACAAATATATGGTAGGTCCTTCACAAAAAAACTCATTTTGGGAACTCGAAAAATGGAAAATGAATTTTTCGTGAAGAAAATTAAAACTTCCTTAGGAAACATTGTTTGTTATTCCAAGATGCACCCTTGTGCACAATATTTGATCATTTGAACAAACTATGCCATGAATGTGGCCATCGGATTGATCATTTGGATTGAAAGCCATGAATCTTCACACGCGTTAGCTCATTTTTGATAACTTTGTTAAAAGAATTGCCGTATTAAAAGTTTATTATTTTTCCTGATAACTTGGTTACATATAATGACACAATGCGAAGGTTTTCCAATTTGTTTATTTTTCATGCCCATTTCAAACTACCGTCAAAACGGCGGGCATGACCGTTCCTAGCTAGTGGTTGAATATTGGAAAAATTATTGTGTTTCTATGATTAAATAAATACTTATGTACCTGGAAATGATTTTTAGAAAAAATAAAGATCAAACTATAAGGCAGTTGCAGTTCAAATTTGACCTGCTTCTTGCTGATTCGGCGGTAATTTGTTTTTTCAGGAGAGGTGGATCAAAACTTTTGACACCCGACCATTTGGTCAATTATGCATTAAATATGGCCTATTATTTTTTAAAATTGATTTGGTCCAATTTTGCAACAAATATATGGTAGGTCCTACACAAAAAAACTCATTTTGGGAACTCGAAAAATGGAAAATGAATTTTTTGTCCAAAGAATAAAGAAAACTTCCTTAGGCAACATTGTTTGCCATTCCAAGATACACCCTTGTGCACAATATTAGATCATTTGAACTAACTATGCAATGAATGTGGCCATAAGATTGATCATTTGGTTTGAAAGCCATGAATCTTCACACGTTAGCTCGTTTCTGAGAACACCTTTTAAAAGAATTGTCGTAATACAAAATTATTATTTTTCCTGATAACTTGGTTACATATAATGACACAATGCGAAGGTTTTCCAATTTTTTTATTTTTTTTGAGTTTTTCATGCCCATTTCAAACTACGGTCAAAACGCGGGCATGACCGTTCCTAGCTAGTTGTTAAATCTTGGAAAACATTTGGTGTTTCTATGATTAAATAGATACTTATGTACCTGTAAATGATTTTTGGAAAAAAATAAAGAGCAAACTATAAGGCAGCTGAAGTTCAAATTTGACCCGCTTCCAACTAAATTGACGGAAATTTATCTATTGCACGAGAGGTCGATCAAATCTTTTGACACCCAACCATTCGGTCAATTGTGCATAAAATATGGTCTGGTATATTAGAAAATTGATTTGGTCCAATTTTGCAACAATTATTTGGTAGGCCCTTCACAAAAAAACTCATTTTGGTCACTCGAAAAATGGAAAATGAAATTTCCGTGCAAAGAAGAAGAAAACTTCCTTAGTCAACATTGTTTTCCATTCCAACATGCACCCTTGTGCATGATATTATATCATTTAAACAAACTATGTCATGAATGTGGCCATAAGATTGATCATTTGTCTTGAAAGCCATGAATCTTCACACATGATAGCTCATTTCTGAGAACACCTTTTTAAAGTAATTGTCGTATTACAAGTTTATTATTTCTGAGAACACCTTTTTAAAGACACAACGTGAGGGTTTGCCAATCTTTTGATTTTTTTTGAATTTTTCATGCCCATTTCAAAATGCGGTCAAAACGGCGGGCATGACCGTTCCTAGCTAGTGGTTGAATCTTGGAAAAAATTGGTATTTCTATGATTAAATAGATACTTATGTACTTAGAAAATATTTTGGAAAACATAAATAGCAAACTATAAGGTAGCTGCAGTTCAAATTTGACCTGCTTCCAGCTGAATCGGCGAAAATTTGTCTTTTTCACGAGAGGTGTGAAATTTTTTGACACCTAACCATTTGGTCAATTGTACATTAAATATGGCCTCGTATTTTAGAAAATTGATTTGGTACAATTTTGCAACAATTATTTGGTAGGCCCGAGCAAACTATCATTTTTTGTTTAAATGGTTAAAAAATGCTAGAAAGATCGGAAATGCATACAAGTTGGTTATCATCCATAAAATGTTGTATAACTTGAGTGAAATTTTTTAGTTGTGCCATTTTTGGAAAATATTATTGGTAATTGCTTGACAAATCCCCCCTATTTTTACCACTTAGAAACTATTTTAAATGACACATTTTTTGGACCAATCACAAGGCAGAACCTCTCTTCCCACGGATCACCCCCAAGCCGATCTAAGTTGTACACCATACAGGTCCAACGTCTCCTAAACGCACGCTGGCCAACCCAAACCCTAGCATCATGCAGCACACTCCTCTCCCTCTCCCCGACCCAGATCTCCCTCTCCCCGACCCATGGAGTGCCGCCTCCCTATCCCGGACCCAGACCTCCCTCTTTGCCGTCCCAACCCATACCCCGCCGCCGGCCTCCCCCCAAGTGCCGCTGCTCTTTGACCTGCAACGACCTGAGCAGGAGCAGGAGCAGCAGCAGCTTCCTCCTCCGCTTCCCCTTGCTCTTGCCGCCCGCCTCCGAGCTCTTGCCTCCGCGGCTCTTCTGAAGCCACGACCATTAGAGCCACGATAGGCTAGGCCTGAGCCTGATCCTTCGCTGGTGACGCCTCCGCCACTCCGGCAAGTATGCACTGGTGGTCTAGCCGCGCCCTGCTGCTCAAATCGAGCGAGAGGTGAGGCAGCACCGGATCCAGATCGAGCCGCCGGAACGAGGTGCAGCACCGAATCCCTCATTCTTCCATGGATGGACTTGTCATCTTACCTTTTGCCTTGCTGCCGCAATTTGATTTGCTTCCTCTCCCTCTGCCTCTTCCTCACGCACGCCAAGGCCATGGCGCTGGAAGGAAACCCGGCCACGGAACCGACAACAGGCACGCCATGGAGGGGATGACGCCATGGACATGAGGATGCCATGGAGGACACTGCTCCACCACCACCCCGACGCCATCTCCGAGCCCCCTCCCGATACATCTCCTGTGAGGTATGACCTCATCACGAGCCCATGGAAGTGAAACTTGACTGTGAAGTCATCGGTTGCTATCGTTGATTATGTGATTGCCTAATTCTATAATAAGCCTTCTTGTCTTAGTCTTGCGGTTGATGTTGATAATTCAAAGGCCCACTTTCTACTTACGCTGCCACTTGCTTATGTTGTAGGCCTGATCTGTCACTTAGTCATATGGTCATTTTTCTATTAGGATTATTTTTACCTTGCAACACAAGTAGATAGCCGTGTTCACATGTTTCCACTGAGTTGTTGTAGAAGTGAGAACTTTATGCGGAGTATACTACCTATTCAAGGAGCTTGAATTAAAGCTATAAACATGTTTTGTGCTCTGTTTTTTTAGTTTGATGGAGGGTCAAGGACCGCACGCACAGTGGAGTATCCAGAACGCCCAGGCCTGCCACCGCGTGAGGTAATGAAACTAGTCCTCATGTTGCCAATAGTCGAAAACTCGCTCGCGCTATATGAATTGGTATGGAATAGAAGATCTTTTCTTTAGAAGCTGGTACTTGATGAGCTCCAAACTCTCTTTCTAGCCCTTGAAAATCTGGTTTGAAGTGGACGTCAACCGAAATTGTCATGGACACAACATAACAACAAGTATTGGTTCAATGTTTGTGCGAAATTTCTTTGTCATTCTGCCTTTTGATGCTTGCTTCAGAAAAATAAAATCATGGATAGATAGAAGATGGATACAGTGGGCGTCCTTTCAAGTTAATAATACTAAAAATCATTTGACTCATCAATCTTTCATGTGTAGTGTTAAATATGTTCCATTCCAATCTTGCCATGTATGGATGGTTTGGTACAGTTTGCCATGGATGAGTATACATACACATGTGCTCTGCAGTTTTAGTTCTTCTTGTGTTGCTGCACTTAGTCTAGAGATACAACACCATTAGTTAGGTCAATGGATGGATCGACACATACAGCTAGCAGTGCTAGCAACAACAAAAAAATAACCTTGTGATTGATTCTGTTGACACTAGCATGCTCTGTTTGTTTTGGAGCCCAACCATGGACTGTGCGTACTAAGCTAGCTCAAGCACACACACAACCAACTTGATCGATGTCTGTAGATACTAGCGGTAGCATGTGTGTGTGTCTCCTATACTCGCTTGCTTAATTTCTACTAGATCAAAAACCTAGCTCTTACTTCTTTGTTTGATTCGGAGCAGTAGGCATCCTCTATGGACGATGACGACAACCAGGGCATCCACTGCCGTGACGACGCTCCGCACATGGTCCAACTCGGCTACAACCTCCTCTACCACGAGGCGAAGACCGTGGCCGTGTGCGGCATCGTCTACAACCTCGTCTCATGTGAGTTGGTGTCCTACCTTCTAGCCCCCTCTCTTGTGCTGCTATAGTAGTACCTTGCTATGTTTCATGTGCATGGGTGATTTTGTTTGTACTTTCTATGCTTGTGTTATGGAAAAGATCATTCCTATTTAGTGATGATGATTTGGAGTAGCACACACTACAAAAAAATACACTTCCGTGATAATACGTGTTTGTCACAATAGGTCACGTTTTCTGTCATGCATGTATATCCATGACGATTTTATGACAGAATCAAGATAGTCATACTTGTGCCGTCGTAGAAGTGTTCCATGACATTACCAAAATTATCATCACGGAAGTTTCCACTTCCATGACGATAAATGCCGCGTCATAGAAATTCTTTCGTCAAGGGTGACCAACACGTGGCATCCATCGTAACGGGTCGCCGTTAAGATATCGGGTCCGGTTTTGGATCCGATAACCCGCTAACAACCACGACCAATAACGATTTTCCACGTGTAAAATTCTCATTGGCCGACAGAACAACGTGTCAGCACCACGAAAGGACAGATGTCAACCGCCCAATGGACAGGAGGCGCCTATGATACATTGACACGTGGCAAGGCCCAACAACAGCCCATTTAGGTTAAAAATGCCGGCCCAGTCAAAATTGGCGGGCCAACCCATTAACGGCCTGCTTGCAGACGACCCATTCGTAGTTAAGGCCTGTAAGGCTAATGTCAAATCGGCTCATCAACGGCCCGTCCTAAACTTGTCATCGTCGCGACCCATGGTCACTTCTGGCCCGTTAACAATCCGCTAAGTATTTGGGCCGAATTACGGCCCGGTGTGTTTCCGGCCTGTTAAAGGTCCTGCTTCATTTGGGCCCATTTATAGGCCATTGAAACTTTCGGCCCATAAACGACCGTGAAGGATTTGTGTCTGCTACCTCTTGAGCATGCGTTGGTTTTCCCTTGAAGAGGAAAGGGTGATGCAGCAAAGTAGCGTAAGTATTTCCCTCAGTTTTTGAGAACCAAGGTATCAATCCAGTAGGAGGCCACACGCAAGTCCCTCATACCTACACAAACAAATAAGAACCTTGCAACAAACACGATAAAGGGGTTGTCAATCCCTTCAAGGCCACTTGCAAAAGTGAGATCTGATAGAGATGATAAGATAATATTTTTGGTATTTTATGATAAAGATTGAAAGTAAATAAATCAAAATAAACGGCGCCAGAAATAGCTAGTTGTCGGGAGATTAATATGATGGAAAATAGACCCGGGGGCCATAGGTTTCACTAGTGGCTTCTCTCAAGATAGCATAAGTATTATGGTGGGTGAACAAATTATTGTCGAGCAATTGATAGAGAAGTGCATAATTATGAGAGTATCTAGGCATGATCATGTATATAGGCATCACGTCCGTGACAAGTAGACCGACTCCTGCCTGCATCTACTACTATTACTCCACACATCGACCGCTATCCAGCATGCATCTACAGTATTAAGTTCATAAGAACAGAGTAACACATTAGGTAAGATGACATGATGTGGAGGGATAAACTCAAGCAATATGATAAAAACCCCATCTTTTTATCCTCGATGGCAACAATGCAATACGTGTCGTTTCCTCTACTGTCACTGGGATCGAGCAACGCAAGATTGAACCCAAAGCTAAGCACTTCTGCCATTGCAAGAAAGATCAATCTAGTAGGCCAAACCAGACTGATAATTCGAAGAGACTTGCAAAGATAACCAATCATACATAAAAGAATTCAGAGAAGATTCAAATATTGTTCATAGATAATCTTTAACATAAACCCACAATTCATCGGATCTCGACAAACACACCATAAAAAGGAGTTGCATCGAATAGATCTCCAAGAAGATCGAGGAGAACTTTGTATTGAGATCCAAAGAGAGAGAAGAAGCCATCTAGCTAATAACTATGGACCCGAAGGTCTGTGGTAAACTACTCACACATCATCGGAGAGGCTATGGTGTTGATGTAGAAGCCCTCCATGATCAATTCCCCCTCCGGCGGACCGCCGGAAAAGGCCCCAAGATGGGATCTCACGAGTACAGAAGGTTGCGGCGGTGGAATTAGGTTTTCGTGGTGCCCCTCGATGGTTTTGGGGTACGTAGGTATATATAGGAGGAAGAAGTAGATTGGTGGAGCCACGAGGGGCCCACAAGGGTGGAGGGCGCGCCCCCTACCTCGTGGCCTCCTCGTTCGTTTCTTGATGTCCAGTACAAGTCCTTTGGATCACGTTTGTTCCAAAAATCACGCCCCCGAAGGTTTCATTCCGTTTGGACTCCGTTTGATATTCTTTTTCTGCGAAACACTGAAATAGGCAAAAAAACAGCAATTTGCACTGGGCCTTGGGTTAATAGGTTAGTCCCGAAAATAATATAAAAGTGTATAAATAAGCCCATTAAACATCCAAAACAGAATATATAATAACATGGAACAATAAAAAATTATAGATACGTTGGAGACGTATGAAGCATCCTCAAGCTTAATTCCTGCTCATCCTCGAGTAGGTAAATGATAAAAACAGAATTTTTGATGTGGAATGCTACCTAGCATATTTCTCAATGTAATTTTCTTTATTGTGGCATGAATGTTAAAATCCAAAAGATTCAAGATAAAAGTTTAATATTTACGTAAAATAATAATAATTCAAGCATACTAACAAGCAATTATGTCTTCTCAAAATAACATAGCCAAAGAAAGCTCATCCCTACAAAATCATATAGTTTGGCCATGCTTCATTTTCGTCACACAAGAATGCTCTCATCTTGCACAACCCCGATGACAAGCCAAGCAATTGTTTCATACTTTAGTAATCTCAAACTTTTTTCAACTTTCACGCAGTACATGAGCGTGAGGCATGGATATAGCACTATGGGTGGAATAGAATATAATTATGGGGGTTGTGTGGAGAAGACAAAAAAAGAGAAAATATCACATTGACGCAGCTAATCAACGGGCTAGGGAGATGCCCATCAATTGATGTCAATGCAAGGAGTAGGGATTGCCATGCAACAGATGCACTAGAGCTATAAATGTATGAAAGCTCAACAAAAGAAACTAAGTGGGTGTGCATCCAACTTGCTTGCTCATGAAGACCTAGGGCATTTGAGGAATCCCATCGTTGGAATATACAAGCCAAGTTCTATAATGAAAAATTCCCACTAGTATATGAAAGTGACAAAACAAGAGACTCTCTATCATAAAGATCATGGTGCTACTTTGAAGCACAAGTGTGGAAAAAGGATAGTAGCATTGTCCCTTTTTATTTCTTATTTTTTTCTCTTTTTTTGGGCCTTTTTTGTCCTTTTTTTTGGACAATGCTCTATTAATGATGATCATCACACATCTATTTATTTACAACTCAATGATTACAACTCGATACTTAGAACAAAATATGACTCTATATGAATGCCTCCGGTGGTATACCGGGATGGGCAATGAATCAAGAGTGACATGTATGAAATAATATGCATGGTGGCTTTGCCACAAATACGATGTCAACTACATGATCATGCAAGGCAATATGACAATGTTGAAGCGTGTCATAATAAACGGAACGGTGGAAAGTTGCATGGCAATATATCTCAGAATGGCTATGGAAATGCAATAATAGGTAGGTATGGTGGCTGTTTTGAGGAAGATATGAGGAGGTTTATGTGTGATAGAGCGTATCGTATCACGGGGTTTGGATGCACCGGCGAAGTTTGCACCAACTCTCAAGGTGATAAAGGGAAATGCACAGTACCGAAGAGGCTAGCAATAATGGAAGGTTGAGAGTGCATATAATCCATGGACTCAACATTAGTCATAAAGAGCTCACATACTTACTGCAAAAATCTACAAGTCATCAAAAACCAAGCACTACGCGCATGCTCCTAGGGGGATAGATTGGTAGGAAAAGACCATCGCTCGTCCCCAGCCGCCACTCATAAGGACGACAATCAAAGAACACCTCATGTTTCAAATTTGTCACACAACGTTTACCATACGTGCATGCTACAGGACTTGCAAACTTCAACACAAGTATTTCTCAAATTCACAACTACTCAAATAGAACAACTTTAATATCACTATCTCCATATCTCAAAACAATCATCAAGTATCAAACTTCTCCTAGTATTCAATGCACTTATATGGAAGTTTTTATTATATCCAACTTGGATGCCTATCATATTAGGACTAATTTTATAACCAAAGCAAATTACCATGCTGTTCTAAAGGACTCTCAAAATAATATAAGTGAAGCATGAGAGATCAATAATTTCTATAAAATAAAACGACCACCATGCTCTAAAAGATATAAGTGAAGCACTAGAGCAAAATTGTTTAGCTCAAAAGATATAAGTGAAGAACATAGAGTATTCTAATAAATTCCGTTTAATGTGTGTCTCTCCCAAAAGGTGTGTACATCAAGTATGATTGTGGTGAACTAACAAGCAAAGACTCAAATCATACAAGACGCTCCAAGCAAAACACATATCATGTGGTGAATAAAAATATAGCTCCAAGTAAAGTTACCGATGGATGAAGACAAAAGAGGGGATGCCTTCCGGGGCATCCCCAAGCTTAGGCTTTTGGTTGTCCTTGGATTTTACCTTGGGGTGCCTTGGAAATCCCCAAGCTTAGGCTCTTGCCATTCCTTGTTCCATAATCCATCAAATCTTTACCCTAAACTTGAAAACTTCACAACACAAAACTTAACAGAAAATCTCGTGAGCTCCGTTAGCGAAAGAAAACAAAACACCACTTCAAGGTACTGTAATTAACTCATTCTTTATTTATATTGGTGTTAAACCTACTGTATCCAACTTCTCCATGGTTCATAAACTCCATTACTAGCCATAGATTCATCAAAATAAGCAAACAACACACGAAAAACAGAATCACAAAAATGAATGATACAGAACGCAAACTTCTGGAACTCCAAAAATTCTAAAATAAATTTCTGGACGTGAGGAATTTATATATTAATCATATGCAAAAAAATTCAACTAAATAGCACTCTCCAGTAAAAAAGTTGTAGCTAATCTCGTGAGCGCTAAAGTTTCTGTTTTTACAGCAAGATCGCAAAGACTTTCCCCAAGTCTTCCCAAAGGTTCTACTTGGCACAAACACTAATTAAAACACAAAAGCACATCTAAACAGAAACTAGATGGATTATTTATTGAATAACAGCAAGGAAAAATATTGGGTTGTCTCCCAACAAGCGCTTTTCTTTAAAGCCTTTTAGCTAGGCATTGATAATTTTAATGATGCTCACATGAAAGACAAGAATTGAAGCGCAAAGAGAGCATCATAAAACATGTGAAAAACACACTTAAATCTAACATACTTCCTATGCATAGGCATTTTATAAGCAAACAAATTATCAAGGTAAGCAAAAACTTTCATATGCAAGGAAGTGGAAAGAAACGATAGCAATCTCAACATAACGAGAGGTAGTTTAGTAACATGAAAATTTCTACAACCATATTTTCCTCTCTCATAATAATTACATGTAGGATCATAAGCAAATTCAACAATATAGCTATCAAAAAAAATATTCTTAATATGATCCACATGTATGCAAAGTTGACACTCTTCCAAAATAGTGGGATTAACATTAACTAAAGTCATGACCTCTCCAAACCCACTTTTATCAGAAAAATCACAAGATTGAACATTCTCCAAATATATGGGATCTAAAGTCGACACTCTTCCAAACCCACTTTCAATATTATTACAAAAATTATTATCAATCTCATATTCATCAAGGGGCTTAAATAAAGTTTCAAGATCATTAGAAGAATCACCCCAATCATGATCATTGCAACAAGTAGTAAACATAGCAATACTAGCATCCCCAAGCTTAGGGTTTTGCATATTATAAGCACAATTGGCATTAATAGAATTTATACTATCATCATTGCAATCATGCTTTTTATTCAAATATCCATCGTGAGTCACTCCATAAAGTACTTCATCACAATTTTCAGATTCACGAATTTCAAGCAAAACTTCATAAAGATAATCTAGTGCACAAAACTCACTAGCAATTAGTTCATCATAATTGGATATCTTAAAAAGATTAGCAAGCGGATGAGGATCCATAGATCTTAGTTTCTCTGTTTAGCAACAAATAAACAACTATTCCAACCAAACGAGCAAATGAGCCAAGTAAGACATCAAAGCAAACGAAAATACGAACAGAAGAAGGGTGAATAAAACGGCAAGGGTGAAGTGGGGGAGAGGAAAAAGAGAGGCAAATGGAAAATAATGTAATACGAGGGATAAGAGATTGTGATGGGTACTTGGTATGTCTTGACTTGTGCGTAGACTCCCCGGCAACAGCGCCAGAAATCCTTCTTGCTACCTCTTGAGTAAGCGTTGGTTTTCCCTTGAAGAGGAAAGGGTGATGCAGCAAAGTAGCGCAAGTATTTCCCTCAGTTTTTGAGAACCAAGGTATCAATCCAGTAGGAGGCCACAGGCAAGTCCCTTGTACCTACACAAACAAATAAGAACCTTGTGTAGCGACCCGACCCAATATCGGTCAAGTCTCTGTGTCTGTACCATCCCAAGATCATGCTGGCACACACAGTACATTGATGAAATAATCAAAGTTCAATCACACCTGAATTTATTACACGATTCTCATATCGAGTCTTTATTACAATAGAATAAATTCGGCCGAAGGCCAACTCATGAGAAATAAACTAAACAAGCTGCGGAAGCGTAGAAGAATAGCGAGTCCATCCGACTCCAAAGGGCAATCGCCGAGCGCGGAGCGTAGCCTCACTCCTGATCGAATACTCCTCTGCAACATAAGACGTTGCAGCCGTGTAGGTCAGCATTTTGAATATGCTGGCAAGTCATGAAGAGAGAATAACAATAAAAATTACTAACACTATATGCAATTTGGCTGTGGGGCTCTAAGTTTCATCATTTTGCGAAAAGCCAATTTTTCCCTACAACAGTGGACTTGATTGCAAATACTACAAAATTGTTGGTAGTTATTGAGATGGTTCCGCCAACCAATGTCTCATTCCCAATTATTAAATAAAAACCCCTCAATTAATTTATTGATTTCAGTGTTGAGATTTCCGAAATACTTCCAAGTTCCAGAGGCTCAAATTGTCCGTAACCGGGGACACGGCTAACCGATTAGATCTTCACTCTGCAGAGGTTTGCGACTTTACCCGCAAGAATCGTTCCTCCTTTTAAGTCTTCGCACTTCATGGTGTTTGAAGACGGACGAACGCAAACAGGGTCTTCAAGAGTTCTTCGGCCACCGCCGTACCCATCCAATCCTACCGTTCTTCTACATCTCGTAGCACCGTCCGCCAGAGTCACAACTAGGGTTGACCAAGCCGAGCCCATAATGGCTTGCGGCTGCACAGTAAGCTTCCGGTCAATGGGTATCCATCCGTCTCTTCGTGGCTGGGTGAAGCTTTCCGCAAGATGTCATGGCGCTTCTCCATGCATCCCGCCAACCACTGGGTTCTCCAGGTGCCCGTCAACCGCCCTCCACCCAGAGTGAATTTTGAAGTCCATCTTGATCTTGAAGTCATGGGGTTGTCATCATCTTGACTCTCACATCTCCCTTATGATTCACTCAACCAACCCGCCTACGAGCATAGAAAAATAAACTACTTCGTCCCGCAATGGTAACAAGGGAATTGGGTTCATCCTACCTCATGATACTACTCAAGAACATAACTTCAAATTTCTCCTACTGCATGCATGGTGGGGAGGTATAATTCTAATGCAATAAAATCATAGGTATAGTAAAAGAAATATGATCAATGACTTGTCTTGCTGACGATCTTCGAAAGCTAGGGACTCGTGGTAGCAAGCTTCGCACTCCGGAAATTCTACCGAGGCAAACAACAACCGTAATAAGCATACAACACATGATCACTTAACATAGTAACATGCTAACATAATACACAAAGCAATGGAACCAAAACCCAAAGAAAGTTCGAAGAAATCCAAATCAATGCTTTTGCCACATCAAACAACAACCATGAAATAGTTTTACACAACAAATTTTTTCTTAACATAACCTAAGCATGGGTTTATGCTACCTAACAGAAAAGAATTCATCATGCAACTAGGAGCAAAAAGAATCACATTAAAATCTATTATAGAACTCCTATTATATCTAAAACAATTCCTAGCAAGAAAAATAAAATAAAAGTTTTATTTATTTGCAAATAAAAGTTCCTGATCTAAAGTTACAGAAACTAAACTAGAATAAACTATCACATAGGAAAAATAAAATTATTTGCTAAGTAAAACAATAGGAAAACAGTAGCTAGTTAAATAAATAGGAATAACATGATTCTGATTAAAACTATTTTTATTAATTCTAAAATACCTAAATAAATTCCTACGGTTAGGTAAGGTCAAAACAAAGTTGTGACAAAAGAATCACTAAAAATAATATTCCTAACTCATTTTATAGCAGAATTACTATTCTGTCTAAATCTAAAATAAAACAATTTTAAATAATTTTAACATGACTAATTATATTTTCTACATAAACTACAAGAAATTTGCAAACCAACAAAAAAAATCACTTAAAAATATTAATTAGATTAAAAGATATGGATTTTACAAAATCTGAAACTATTCATTAAAAACGAAACGAAAAATATTACTAAAAAGAAAAACTGGGCTAATGGGCCTATCTAACGCATCGGCGTTAAATAACTAAAATACGCCCGAGACTTTAAACCGCTTCGGGCCGGTCCATTAAAAACCTAACTAAACCGGAACTAAACCGGTTTATTTGAAATAAACCTACCCCTTCGGGGGAACTAATCTAACGCGTTCGTTCTAGATCGAACGGCGGAGGGGACTCCGGCGACTCACCGCGGGGAAAGACGACGGCGACGGTCGACGGCGGCTCGGGCGACGTTGGCGCGGCGGCTCCGGTGGTCGGGGACGATGGCGAAGGCCTCCGGCGGGTTCGGTGGAGCAAGGGGGGGCTCGGGGTGGAGTCGGGCGAGGTCGAGGTGGTCGGGGTGGCGGAGCAGGGCTAATGGCGGGCGGCGTCGTACTCGGCCATTTAATCATGGGCGAGGAGGAGGGTTAGGCGAGGGGCGAGGGGGAAACAGGCGAGGGGGTTTATATAGGGGGCACCGGCTTGGAGGAGGGGGCGATCGGGCGAGGATCGGGAAAGGGATCCCGGGGATCTCGGGGTTCCGGCGAGCGGCGGCGCGGGTGGTTGGCGGGTTGGCGTGGGGAGGAAGAAGGTGGGGTGGGGCCCGGGAGTCAGCGAGAGGGAGAGAGGGGGATCGGGTCGGTTGACCGATCCGGAGGGAATCGACGAGGGAGGCTCGGTGTGGGCTGGCTCGCTGGCGCGGCTGGCCGGGCCGCTGCCTGTGGGTGGGCCTCGGTCTTTGGTGGGCAGTTAGCTGGTGGCGCTGGGTCCTTTTTTATTTTTTGAATATTTAGAGGAGAGAAAATATATAAATATAAATATTTTATATAGGACATATATATATATCAAAATGATCAGGGAATATTCCCTATAATTTGAACATTTTTCCAGGGGCAAAATTCAAACTTTATAAAAAATCATTTTTCTAAAATTCCAAATAAAACTCAAATTTGAATTCAAACTTTTTGGCAATGTTTTCTTCTGACATTGTTGGAGTGTCATGTTTACTCCTCTCATACTTTGTCTCAAGTATTTGTCAGGCATTAATTTGAAATAAATTTCAACTGCCAAACTTTGAATTCAAATTCCAACAACTCCAAAACTTCTGAAACTTCAAATGCCACTCAAATTCAAACAATATGCATAGATGCTTAGCTAATATTGTAAAACATTCCAAATAAGAAATTTGGGATGTTACAAACCTACCCACCTTAAGATGAATCTCGCCCTCGAGATTCGGGTTGGCTAGCAAATAGGTGCGGGTGGTCTCGGCGGAGGTCTTCTTCTCGCTCCCGGTGGCTTCCTCCTCGGAGTGGTGACTCCACAAAGACCTTGCAAAACTTGATGATCTTGCTGCGGGTGACTCTGTTCGCAATCTCGAGAATTCGGACAGGTTTCTCCTTATAAGTCAGATCGCTGTCGAGCTGTATGGCCTCTAGGGGCACTGTGTCTCTCAATGGAATATCGGCCATGTCGGCGTGTCATTTCTTCAGCTGAGAAACATGGAAGACATCATGAACTCTGGACAATCCTTCCGGCAATTCCAACTTGTAAGCAACTTCTCCACGACGTTCGAGGATTTTGTAGGGGCCAATGAATCGGGTGCTAACTTTCCTTTAACACCGAACCTCTTGATTCCACGAAGTGGGGACACACGAAGATATGCCGGTCTCCCGCTTCGTAAGTTACTTCCTTGCGTTCTGTCGGCATAACTCTTCTGCCTCGACTGAGCTACCTTGAGTCTATCTCGAATCAGCTTGACTTTCTCTTGAATCTCGATAAGATCGGAACCGAAAAGTGTTCGATCTCCAACACCATCCCACAACAATGGTGTTCGCACCTCCTTCCGTATAGAGCTTGAAGGGGCCATCTTCAGACTGGTCTGATAACTGTTGTTGTAGGAGAACTCTGCGTATGGTAAATTATCATCCCAGCTAGACCCATAGTCTAGCACACAAGCTCTCAACATGTCCTCCAGGATCTGGTTGACTCTCTCGGTCTGTCCATCTGTCTGTGGATGAAAAGTTGTACTGGCCTCCAGCCTCGTACCCAAAGTTTCATGCAACTGATTCCAAAACTTTGAGGTAAATTGTGTTCCTCTATCTGACACGATACTCCTCCGAACTCCATGAAGACATACGATCCTGGTCATGTATATCTTGGCTAACTTAGCACTGGTATAGGTAGTCTTCACGGGAATGAAATGAGCTACCTTGGTCAATCGATCAACCACTACCCGAGATGGAATCATAACTGAACGGGTCTGGGTAATCTGTGATAAAATCCATTCCAAGTTTTCCCATTTCCACTCGGGAATCGGCAAAGGTTGAAGTAACCCTGCTGGCTTCGATGTTCCGCCTTTACTCGTTGGCAAACATCGCATACCGCTACGTACTCGGCAATATCTTTCTTCATACCGCCCACCGAAACTTTCCTTCAAATCCAGATACATCTTGGTGTTACGGGGTGAATCGAGTACGGTGAATCATGAGCCTCCTGAAGGATTAGCTTCCTGAGTTCGGGATCATTGGGCACATAAATATGATCCTCGAACCATATAGCTCCGTATTCATCCTTACGAAACCCTTTAGCTTTTCCTTCATTCATCTTTTTCTTTATGTCATCAATTTCCTTGTCCGACTTCTGGGCTTCACGAATCCTTTCGGCCAAAGTGGACTGAACTTCCAGAGTTGCAACATATCCTCTCGGAACTATCTCCAGTTGGAGATCTCTGAGATCATCGACTAACTCCTGGGGTAATCCTCCCGCTATAAGAGTATTCACATAACTCTTACGGCTCAAGGCATCTGCTACAACATTAGCCTTTTCTGGGTGGTAATGCAATCTCATGTCATAGTACTTGATCAACTCCACCCATCTCCTCTGCCTGAGGTTCAACTCTTTCTGCGTGAAAATATACTTCAAGCTCTTATGATCTGTGTAAACATCACAACGGTTTCCGATAAGGAAATGTCTCCAGGTCTTGAGTGCATGCACTACTGCTGCTAACTCCAAATCATGTGTGGCATAATTCATCTCGTGGGGTCGTAGCTGTCTGGAGGTATAAGCTACAACTTTTCCTTCCTGCATGAGTACTCCTCCGAGTCCCTGACGAGAAGCGTCACAATAGACCCGTAATCCTTGTGTATGTCCGCAAAATCAGATCTTTGGGCTGTAACCAAACGTTTCTTCAATTCCTGGAAACTGGTCTCACAATCCTCGGTCCAAATGTACTTAGCGTCCTTCTTCAACAGCTCAATCATGGGCTTGGCAATCTTCGAGAAATTCTCAATAAACCTCCGATAATATCCTGCGAGTCCGAGAAAACTGCGGATCTCCTTGACTGAGGTGGGCGACTGCCAATCGGTGACTGATTCAACCTTGGCGGGTCAATCGCTATTCCTTCTCTGAAATAACATGTCCGAGGAATCCGACTTCCTTCAGCCAAAATTCACATTTGCTGAACTTGGCATACAACTGATGTTCTCGGAGTTTCTCCAGAACTAGACGCAAATGTTCCTTATGCTCTTCCTCGCTCTTGGAGAAAATCAGTATGTCATCGATGAACACCACGACAAACTTGTCCAGATATTCCATAAATACCTTGTTCATCAAATTCATGAAGTATGCAGGGGCATTAGTCAATGCAAATGACATGAGGTATACTCATATAAACCATACCTGGTGGTGAATGCTGTTTTAGGTATATCCTTTTCACGGATCTTCAATTGATGATACCCTGATCGAAGATCGATCTTGGAGAATACCTTGGCGCCAACTAGCTGATCGAATAGATCATTAATCATCGGCAGAGGGTACTTGTTCTTGATGGTCACGTCGTTCAACGAACGATAATCCACAACCATTCTCAGGGTTCCATCCTTCTTCTCTACCAAAAGAACTGGGGCTCCCCAAGGTGATGAGCTTGGCCGAATATATCCCTTCTCCAATAGCTCATTAATTTGGTTCTTGATCTCTTTCAAATCGTTCGGGGGCATCCGATAGGGTCTCTTGGATATTGGGGCTGTGCCGGGCAATAACTCAATCAGAAATTCAATGTCCCTGTCCGGTGGCATTCCTGGTAATTCCTCCGGAAACACATCGGGAAAATCTTGCACCATCGGCACTTCCTCCCAACAACTCCGTGAGGGAATTCACCGATTCTTCATCCGCTACGTGCGGATACATACTTGATCCTCTTCGCTCCGGGGTGGTGAGCAGAATCGACTTGTGGGCACAATCTATGTTTCCTTCAAACTTTGTCAACCAATCCATGCCTAGGATCACATCCAAGGTCCGGGTTTCCAATACTATGAGGTCTGCGGAAATTTATGGTTTCCGATGTTGAGGGTTGCATGACAGCCTAAGCTGCCATCATTTCTCCTCCTACGGCCCGACGTGAAGAGGGCTTCTAAGGGTTCTAGTGGGTAACCCGTACTTTTCACAACTACCCTTGATATGAATGAATCGTTGCACCGAATCAAAGAGTACCAATATTGGATGTGAATTTAATAAAACTTACCAACCACGATGTATCGGCTGATCATAGACGTCCTCCACGTCAATGTGGTTCACCCGAGCACGAGGAAAAGGGTTGGGCTTTCTTTCTGAGCTTCCATTGCCGTTTCCATTCCTCTGCTTGGCCTCCGGGCAGTCGGTGGCATAGTGCCCTGTTTTACGGCACTTGAAGCAGTGATGTGACTCGAGATCTTTCGAGCCGGGGTAGGACGATGCTGGTTGCCATTGCCGTTTCCATTGCCGTTTCCATTGCCTGACTTGTTGTCCTGGTTGCGGTTGTTCCCATTTCCTCCATGGTTATGTCCTCCATGGTTATGATGGGTATGCCCTCCAGTATGGGGCATAACGGGCTTCGCTGAGCTCGAGTTGTACTTCCCTGGCCATACTTCCGCTATGCGGCTATCAATCTGCTGCTGCTTGCCTTCAAGTATGGTGGCCTTGTCTACCAGCTCCCGGTAGTTGTTGAAGGTAGCCACCATTAGCTGCATTCCCAGCTCATCATTGAGTCCTCGAGAAACTTTTCCTGCTTTATGCATCTGTGGCCACATCATCCGGGGCATAGCGAGCTAACTTGCTGAACTCATCCACGTCTTGCCCCACAAGACGGTTCCCCGGCATAAGTTGCGGAACTCACGCTTCTTGAGACTCATGGCTCCAAATGAAACATGAGCGGTGCGAAAGCTCTTTGGAACTGATCCCACGTGATGGTGGCGATGGGATAAGTGGCGGTGTAGTTCTCCCACCAAGAGGCAGCAGGTCCATCAAGTTGATGTGCGGCAAAGCGCACCTTCTCTCGCTCTGTGCATCCAGCGAAGGCTAACTCCTTCCGACCTTGCGGAGCCAATCATCGGCCACAATCGGCTCGGTCTGCTAGAGAACACCGGCGGATTCAGCCTTAGGAAGCGGGTCAAGATGTCAGCAGGGGTGGTGGCGGTGGATTGTTGTTGTTGTTGTTGTTGTTCTGGTTTTGAATGAGCATCTGCATGAGGGCATTCTGCTGCTTTGGATCAGCCGGGTGAGCTCCGCGGAAAGTTGAGACCGGGGTCACGTCTCGGAGGCATCTGGTGTTTTGGAGTGGATGAGAAAATTAGAATAGAACAAGGGTCTAATGAGAAAATATCACTACCCATATGAATGCACAAACATAATCACACCAATCATTTATTCAATCCACTCAAACATGGTTCAATCTCGATTACAAATATCTCACGACTAATCGAAAATAACGGCCTAACTGATCGACGGAAAAATAAAATAACATGGCGGTCGACTAAATGTCTTCATCAATTATCCTTGCGTCCTTTGGAGCGGCGTCCTCCGGTGTGGCGTCCTCTGATGCGGCGCCTCCTCTTGCGGCTTTCTTCAGTGGAGCTCCCTTCATAATCCTGGTCATTGCTCACGAGAGGTCCGTCATCTCCACTCGGAAAAAGGTCTTCTCCTAAGTCCTTCTTTTCCTCTAATGCGGCAACATTCATCTTCAGGTTGTCGACTCTCTCCATGAAATCCGCAATTTCTTCCTCATGGTCAAGGAAGTCTGCGTGTGCTTTCTCCTCCAGTTCCAGTTCACGTAACAACAGCCTCCTGTGTACCTTCGAGTTACTGGCGAGTCCGGATCTCCTGCTTTCGAGGAGACACTCCAAGTCTTGGAGATATGATAGAATGGAGTCGTCCTCACGGTGCGGATGATATCTCCATTCCTAGCTCTGCGAGAAATCATGGCGAGGTCTGATGGATCGAGCTCGCCCTGTACTCTTCTCGGAGATGTCCAAGTGCACGATAAATCGCCATGTCTCTTCCGAGGATCCAGCTTGAAATCGGTAAACTCAAAGTCAATAGGCTCAATGTCCTCCGAAGGTCCTCCACGGATATGCACCTCAATCCTGAAGCGGGTATGCGTCGGAAATGCATTGGTAGGCTTCCGGTGATCGAGGGCGAGCAATCTTCAGCTTCTTCACGATCTGGACCAGCTTTTTGCGAAAGGCATCGCCTCATCTGGTGGCAAAACTCCGTAGCAACACTGGGTGAACTCGCGCCATCTAGAATGTTGAAAATCGGAGAGAAGTCGAAATGAACAGGGGAGAATTACGGAATGATAAGGACATAAAATAAATAGTCTCTTCCTAGTTACGTCCTACGGTCAGCGTGTGCTCTGAATACCATCTCTGTAGCGACCCGACCCAATATCGGTCAAGTCTCTGTGTCTGTACCATCCCAAGATCATGCCGCACACACAGACATTGATGAAATAATCAAAGTTCAATCACACCTGAATTTATTACACGATTCTCATATCGAGTCTTTATTACAATAGAATAAATTCGGCCGAAGGCCAACTCATGAGAAATAAACTAAACAAGCTGCGGAGCGTAGAAGAATAGCGAGTCCATCCGACTCCAAAGGGCAATCGCCGAGCGGAGCGTAGCCTCACTCTGATCGAATACTCCTCGCAACATAAGACGTTGCAGCCATGTAGGTCAGCATTTTGAATATGCTGGCAAGTCATGAAGAGAGAATAACAATAAAAATTACTAACACTATATGCAATTTGGCTGTGGGGCTCTAAGTTTCATCATTTTGCGAAAAGCCAATTTTTCCCTACAACAGTGGACTTGATTGCAAATACTACAAAATTGTTGGTAGTTATTGAGATGGTTCCGCCAACTAATGTCTCATTCCAAATTATTAAATAAAAACCCCTCAATTAATTTATTGATTTCAGTGTTGAGATTTCCGAAATACTTCCAAGTTCCAGAGGCTCAAATTGTCCGTGAATCGGGACACGGCTAACCGATTAGATCTTCACTCTGCAGAGGTTTATGCACTTTACCCGCAAGAATCGCTCCTCCTTTTAAGTCTTCGCACTTCATGGTGTTTGAAGACGGACTAACGAAACAGGGTCTTCCAAGAGTTCTTCGCCACCGCCGTACCCATCCAATCCTACCGCTTCTTCTACATCTCGTAGCACCGTCCGCCAGAGTCACAACTAGGGTTGACCAAGCCGAGCCCATAATGGCTTGCGGCTGCATGTAAGCTTCCGGTCAATGGGTATCCATCCGTCTCTTCGTGGCTGGGTGAAGCTTTCCATAAGATGTCATGGCGCTTCTCCATGCATCCCGCCAACCACTGGGTTCTCCAGGTGCCCGTCAACCGCCCTCCACCCAGAGTGAATTTTGAAGTCCATCTTGATCTTGAAGTCATGGGGTTGTCATCATCTTGACTCTCACATCTCCCTTATGATTCACTCAACCAACCCCGCTCACGAGCATAGCAAAATAAACTACTTCGTCCCCGGCAATGGTAACAAGGGGAATTGGGTTCATCCTACCTCATGATACTACTCAAGAACATAACTTCAAATTTCTCCTACTGCATGCATGGTGGGGAGGTATAATTCTAATGCAATAAAATCATAGGTATAGTAAAAGAAATATGATCAATGACTTGTCTTGCTGACGATCTTCGAAAGCTAGGGACTCGTGGTAGCAAGCTTCGCACTCCGGAAATTCTACCGAGGCAAACAACAATCGTAATAAGCATACAACATATTATCACTTAACATAGTAACATGCTAACATAATACACAAAGCAATGGAACCAAAACCCAAAGAAAGTTCGAAGAAATCCAAATCAATGCTTTTGCCACATCAAACAACAACCATGAAATAGTTTTACACAACAAAATTTTTCTTAACATAACCTAAGCATGGGTTTATGCTACCTAACAGAAAAGAATTCATCATGCAACTAGGAGCAAAAAGAATCACATTAAAATCTATTATAGAACTCCTATTATGCCTAAAACAATTCCTAGCAAGAAAAATAAAATAAAAGTTTTATTTATTTGCAAATAAAAGTTCCTGATCTAAAGTTACAGAAACTAAACTAGAATAAACTATCACATAGGAAAAATAAAATTATTTGCTAAGTAAAACAATAGGAAAACAGTAGCTAGTTAAATAAATAGGAATAACATGATTCTGATTAAAACTATTTTTTATTAATTCTAAAATACCTAAATAAATTCCTACGGTTAGGTAAGGTCAAAAAAGTTGTGACAAAAAGAATCACTAAAAATAATATTCCTAACTCATTTTATAGCAGAATTACTATTCTGTCTAAATCTAAAATAAAACAATTTTAATAATTTTAACATGACTAATTATATTTTCTGCAGAAACTACAAGAAATTTGCAAACCAACAAAAAAAGAATCACTTAAAAATATTAAGTAGATTAAAAGATATGGATTTTACAAAACTGAAACTATTCTGTTAAAAACAGAAACGAAAAATATTACTAAAAAGAAAAACTGGGCTAATGGGCCTATCTAACGCATCGGCGTTAAATAAGTAAAATACGCCCGAGACTTTAAACCGCTTCGGGCCGGTCCATTAAAAACCTAACTAAACCGGAACTAAACTGGTTTATTTGAAATAAACCTACCCCTTCGGGGGATCTAATCTAACGTGTTCGTTCTAGATCGAACGGCGGAGGGGACTCCGGCGACTCACCGCGGGGAAAGACGACGGCGACGGTCGACGGCGGCTCGGGCGACGCGTTGCCTGGCGGCTCCGGTGGTCGGGGACGACGGCGAAGGCCTCCGGCGGGTTCGGCGGAGCAAGGGGGGGCTCGGGATGGAGTCGGGCGAGGTCGAGGTGGTCGGGGGTGGCCGGAACGGGGCTAATGGCGCGGCGGCGGCGTCGGACTCCGGCGACGAATCGCGGGCGAGGGGAGGGGTTAGGCGAGGGGGCGAGGGGGGAAACGGGGCGAGGGGGGGTTTATATAGGGGGGGCACCCGGCTTGGAGGAGGGGCGATCGGGCGAGGATCGGGAAAGGGATCCCGGGGATCTCGGGGTTCCGGCGAGCGGCGGCGCGGGTGGTTGGCGGGTTGGCGTGGGGAGGAAGAAGGTGGGGTGGGGCCCGGGTGCCAGCGAGAGGGAGAGAGGGGGATCGGGTCGGTTGACCGATCCAGAGGGAATCGGGCGAGGGAGGCTCGGCGTGGGCTGGCTCATTGGCCTTGGTGGGCCGGGCCGCCTGGGCTCTGGGGTGGCCTCGGCCTGGCTGGGCAGTTAGCTGGTGGCGCTGGGTCCTTTTTTTCTATTTTTTGAATATTTAGAGGAGAGAAAATATATAAATATAAATATTTTATATAGGACATATATATATATCAAAATGATCAGGGGAATATTCCCTATAATTTGAACATTTTTCCAGGGGCAAAATTCAAACTTTATAAAAAAATCATTTTTCTAAGATTCCAAATAAAACTCAAATTTGAATTCAAACTTTTTGGCAATGTTTTCTTCTAACATTGTTGGAGTGTCATGTTTACTCCTCTCATACTTTGTCTCAAGTATTTGTCAGGCATTAATTTGAAATAAATTTCAACTGCCAAACTTCGAATTCAAATTCCAACAACTCCAAAACTTCTGAAACTTCAAATGCCACTCAAATTCAAATAATATGCATAGATGCTTAGCTAATATTGTAAAACATTCCAAATAAGAAATTCGGGATGTTACACCTTGCAACCAACGCGATAAAGGGGTTGTCAATCCCTTCACGGCCACTTGCAAAAGTGAGATCTGATAGAGATGATAAGATAATATTTTTGGTATTTTATGATAAAGATTGAAAGTAAATAAAGCAAAATAAACGGTGCCAGAAATAGCTAGCTGTCGGGAGATTAATATGATGGAAAATAGACCCGGGGGCCATAGGTTTCACTAGTGGCTTCTCTCAAGATAGCATAAGTATTACGGTGGGTGAACAAATTACTGTCGAGCAATTGATAGAAAAGTGCACAATTATGAGAGTATCTAGGCATGATCATGTATATAGGCATCATGTCTGTGACAAGTAGAACGACTCCTACCTACATCTACTACTATTACTCCACACATCGACCACTATCCAGCATGCATCTAGAGTATTAAGTTCATAAGAACAGAGTAACGCATTAGGTAAGATGACATGATGTAGAGGGATAAACTCAAGCAATATGATATAAACCCCATATTTTTATCCTCGATGGCAACAATACAATACGTGTCGTTTCCCTACTGTCACTGGGATCGAGCAATGCAAGATTGAACCCAAAGCTAAGCACTTCTCCCATTGCAAGAAAGATCAATCTAGTAGGCCAAACTAAACTGATAATTCGAAGAGATTTGCAAAGATAACCAATCATACATAAAAGAATTCAGAGAAGATTCAAATATTGTTCATATATAATCTTGATCATAAACCCACATTTCATCGGATCTCGACAAACACACCGCAAAAAAGAGTTACATCGAATAGATCTCCAAGAAGATCGAGGAGAACTTTGTATTGAGATCAAAGAGAGAGAAGAAGTCATCTAGCTAATAACTATGGACCCGAAGGTCTGTGGTAAACTACTCACACATCATCGGAGAGGCTATGGTGTTGATGTAGAAGCCCTCCGTGATCGATTCCCCCTCCGACGGAGCGCCGGAAAAGGCCCCAAGATGGGATCTCACGGGTACAGAAGGTTGCGGCGGTGGAATTAGGTTTTCATGGTGCCCCTCGATGGTTTCGGGGTACGTAGGTATATATAGGAGGAAGAAGTAGGTCGGTGGAGCCACGAGGGGCCCACGAGGGTGGAGGGCGCGCCTAGGGGGGTAGGCGCTCCCCCCTGCCTCGTGGCCTCCTCGTTCGTTTCTTGACGTCCACTCCAAGTACTCTGGATCACGTTTGTTCCAAAAATCACGCTCCCGAAGGTTTCATTCCGTTTGGACTCCGTTTGATATTCTTTTTCTGCGAAACACTGAAATAGGCAAAAAAACAGCAATTTGCACTGGGCCTTGGGTTAATAGGTTAGTCCCGAAAATAATATAAAATTGCATAAATAGGCCCATTAAACATCCAAAACAGAATATATAATAGCATGGAACAATCAAAAATTATAGATACGTTGGAGACGTATCAGGGTCATATTCGGCCATGTCTGACATTCGGCCTATTAGACGCCCACTATAGATTTGGTCCACTTTCAGCCTGTTGTGATTTTCGGCTTGTTAACGTCAAACGAAATCCATGGGCCATATGTGGCCCCACGTCATGTCGGGCCTATTAACGGCCCTGTAGCGACCCGACCTCAAACGGTCAAGTCTTTGTGTTTCAGTGTCATCCCTGGATCGGTAATGCTGACACACACAGTACTCGAAGGATTTATAACAGAGTAGCAATCACACACTTATTACATCGAATGTCTCAAAAAGAGAACTTATTACAATGAATATGGCTTAAGGCCATCTAAAACGATAACAGCGGAAGGCTTGGAAGATAAAGTGAGTCCATCAACTCCAACGGCATAGCTGAGCTGCACGACAACGACCTATCGCACCTTTACTCGTCGTCTGAAGAGTCTGCAGCATAATATGTTGCAGCCCAAAAACGGGTCAGCACATGGAATATGCTGGCAATGTAACACAGTAGAGCAATGAACAGATAAAAGCTATCACTACAAGCATATATGGCTGGTGGAGGCTCTATGGTTATATGTCTTTGCGAAAAGCCAATTTTTTCCTACAACAAAGGAATAGATTTTATTTAACTATCATGGTAGTTGAAACATCATTGAGAAGGTACCTCCAACTCAGTCCCAATTAAAAGTAATTATCCACCCAACAATTTAAATTAGAGTGATGAGATGCAATAGGATAATCCAAGTACTAGATACTCAAGATGTCCATAACCGGGGACACGGCTAACCATGATTAGATTGTACACTCTGCAGAGGTTTGCACACTTTTCCGCACAAGACTCGATCTCCTCCGTTGGATTTCTCGCACTACATGATGTTTGAGAAACGGATGACCGAGATACAGTCTTTCAGAAGCATTAACTCTAACCCCGGGTAGACAGTACCAACCTACATCCCTCTACATCTTCTAGCCTACCACTGGAAAAGGTCATGCAACATACTCAACTATGCTAGAGCCCATAATAGCTTGTGGCTGCACACAGAAGTTTCTAGCATGAATAATCTCATGATCCCTTTGAACCTGGGTGGCGGACCTTAGGATGATCTCACGGATCCCCCGGGATCTCCTAGGACAACATTGGATTCCCCTGGTGCCCAAACAAGCAATCCACCCAGATGTGTATTAAAGTTGCCACCTTAAGTTGAACCATTAATTAACAAACTCACATCTGTGATGGATACACTCAAACCCAATCCACGTCTACGAGCATAACATGACAATATAAGCATAACGTAGAAGTAACGCCCAAGGGTTTGATAATAAAACAGGTAATAGGTTCTACCTCATCAACTACTTCCCAACACACACAAGTTAATCACATCCTAATCATGCAGTGTTTGAGGATTGGAACTAATGCATAAAAACTGGGTATGAAAGGAGTATGATCAATGTGTTACTTGCCTTGCTGACGATCCGCAAAACCTAGAGACTCGTAGTAGCACGCTTTGCACTCCGGGAATTCTATTGCAAACAAACAATAGCATAAATAAGCAATCAATCAAAGATGCACGGGTAAATCTCAAATAAGAAGATCTAACCAGAAAGTTCAACTTTAAGAAATCTGGTTGGCAAAAAGAATCAAATCAAACGATGCAACAAAACCCAAACTGCGAAAGAAACAATATCCGTTTACTATTCTAGACTAAAGTCAAATTTTACAGTAGCAAAATCTTGTTCAAGTTGGTTAAACAGAAAGAGGGTTTCGATACGAAGATCTAGGCGCTTGAATCGCCTGATTCCGATAAACAAGCGAGAAGATAAACTAAAACGAAAATTAGATCAGAAATCGCGATCGAAAATAATCGCGAAAACCCCGAGAAAAAGAAAAAATGACGAACAGGCTAACGAACGAACGTTCGCTGTCTGTGACTAATGGGTGAAAACCGTTCGTTAAAACGAACGTACGGACGAACGTCCGCTAAATAAACTAAACCGAGAAAACCGACGAACCGATCTAAAAAAACGAACTAGGGTTTATAAAAAAACCGAACGGTTTTAAAAGAAAAACCGGTGGCGGCTATCTCGAGTCCAGCGGGATTCCGGCGAGGCGGCGGCAGGCTCCATCGGGCGGCTCATGGGCGGCTCGGGTGGCGGCGGCGGCTCACGGCGGCGGGCTCCGTGGCGTGTCTGGCGGGCGGCGGCGGGCTAGGGTTTGCGAGAGGGCGCAGGGCGCCTGGGCTATCGGGGCCCCAGGGTCGCGGCTTAAAAAGGCCGGCCCGAGGTGTCCTGGCCGGGTACGGCCCGGAGTCGGTTACACCTTAAAAAAACAATCCGACATGCAGAAAAAGAAAGAAAAGAAATACTGAACGGACTCCAAAAATTCCGAAATAAATTTTCCCTGTCCTATAAAAATATGCCGGACAAGTTGAACATTTATTTGGGCCAATAACGCAATTTTTAAAAGCGCTTATTTTTCCTATGCAAATAAAATAGCAATAAAATCCGGATAAAATCAAATATTTGATTTTAACATTTTCCTCCAATGTTTCATTTATTTTGGAGAAGTCATATTATCTCCTCTCATATATTTTAATATGAAATATTTTCGGAGAGAAAAATAAATTAAAACCAACGTGATCCTTGTTTCAATATTTGATAAAATTCAAATATGAAAAACGTGAAATCCCCAACTCTCTCCGAGGGTCCTTGAGTTGCTTAGAATTTCGAGGATCGCGAAGCAAAAATGCAATAAAATATGAGATGCATGAATGACCTATGTATAGCATTCCAAATTGAAAATTTGGGATGTTACAAACCCATATAAAACTGACACTAAGCAAGCCCGACCGAACTTCCGGCCTGTGTAGTAGGTCGGCGCATTTACGACCCGTCTGAATTCCAGCCTGTGAACGACCCGCATTGTAAATGGCCACCATTTCGGCCTGCTAATGACCAGTGGGTTATTTGGCACAATCAGGGCCCAATCTCACTTTCGGCCTATTAAAGGCCCATGTTTTTTATGGGCTCGAGATATTTACACCTGTAAACGGCCTATTATTACTGATTTAGGCCCAAATTATGGGCCCGAATTATGTTTAGGCTTGTTAAAGGCCCACTATGGGCACATGCCTACAAAAAAATATGAAAGCTTATGCTGATTTGGGCCCAGATATTTTTAGTGGGCTACATGCAAATTACGGCCCATAGTCATTTTTAGCCCAATTGGAATGGGCCCGATCAATGTTGGCACATTGGGCTCCTACGAAGCTTTCGGCCGAATACATTACTAAGATAAACCTACACATTTAAAAATAGCGTCGTAATTACTGCAGCCTTTGGCAGCATCATAAATGTTGTATCCCAACAAAATATATTCCAACCATACAACAAAAGGCGTGTTGGCATAAAGTTTACAGTCCTTGTAGATAAAAGCACCATCAAATGTATAGAAGCACAGATCATTTGACCTGAGTGCTAATGTTTCAGACTGTAGAATCTGATGGAGCATCATGATCTTCCCCTTTTTTCCGTCATTTCTCTTGAACAACGAAGCAAATGTCTGATAGTTTGGTTTCAAAACCATTCATATCTTGACGACATTTGTCAACCACTATTCTTATTTCCGAAACGACGTCCATTAGGGATTGGACTTGTGTCTGGAGCACAGATATATCACTCTGTCTAGCCAAAAGATTTTTTCCAGTAGGCGATTTGGACGAGATTGATGTCTACTATGCAACTTTATTCTTGTAGACACGTGTTGGGCCTCCAAGCGCAGAGTTTTGTAGGACAGTAGCAATTTTCCCTCAAGTGGATGACCTAAGGTTTATCAATCTCCGGGAGGTGTAGGATTAAGATGGTCTCTCTCAAACAACCCTGCAACCAAATAATAAAAAGTCTCTTGTGTCCCCAACACACCAAATACAATGGTAATTTGTATAGGTGCACTAGTTCGGCGAAGAGATGGTGATAAAAGTGTAATATTGATGGTAGAAATATATTTTTATAATCTAAATAAATAAAAACAGCAAGGTAGCAAATATTAAACATGCACAAAACGGTGTTGCAATGCTTAAAAACAAGGCCTAGGGTCCGTACTTTCGCTAGTGCAATCTCTCAATAGTGCTAACATAGTTGGATCATATGATTATCCCTCAAAGTGTAGTAAAGAATCACTCCCGAGTTCCTATTAGCGGAGGACAAAAGATAGGTATTGTTTGTAGGGTACGAGACCAACTCAAAGCTATTCTTTCCGTTCGATCTATTCAAGAGTTCGTACTAAAATAGCGCAAAGCTATTTTTTCCGTTCGATCTATCCTAGAGTTCGTACTAGAGTAACACCAAAGCAAATTCATATTCATAATAGTCAATCCACACAAAGAACTATAAAGAGACCCTGAAGTTTCCGTCGGAGAAAAACGTGCATCAACCCCTATGCATAGATTACCCTAATATCACCGCGGAAATCCGCGAGTTGAATGACATAAGATATATCAAGTGAATCAATAAGATACCCCAACTGTCACCTCAAGTATTCATACCGCAAGACATACATCATGTGTTCTCATCTCTGAATATTCAATCCGACAAGACAAAACTTCAAAGGGTAAAGACTCAATTCATCACAACAAGTGTATAGAGTCGAGAAACATCATATGATCAGACTATATTAACAAAGCCGATGATATATATCACAAGAGAGAGAGAGAGATAAAACACATAGCTACTGGTACAAACCCTCAGCCCCGAGGGTGTACTACTCCCTCCTCATCGTGGCGGCCGCCGGGATGATGAAGAAGGCCACCGGAGATGATTCCCCCCTCCGACAGGGTGCCAGAACGAAGCTAGATTGGTTTTCGGTGGCTACAGAGCCTTGTGGCGGCGGAACTTCTGATCTAGGTTAACCCCTAAGGGTTTCGGAATATTCATGAATTTATAGTGCAAAGAGGGGGTACGGTAGGCCAACGAGGTGGGCACAACCCACCTGGGCGTGCCAGGGGGCCTGGCACGCCCTGGTGGGTTGTGCCCCCCTTGGGGCACCCCCAGGTGCTTCTTTGGCCCATCGGGAGTCTTCTGGCCCATAAAAAATCTCCGTGGAGTTTCGCGGTGTTTGGACTCCATTTGATATTGATTTCTTGCGATGTGAAAAACAAGCAAAAACAGCAACTGGCACGAGGCACTGGGTCAATAGGTTAGTCCCAGAAAAGATATAAAGTTGCTATAAAATGATTGTAAAACATCCAAGAATGATAAAATAACAGCATGAATACTTCAGAAATTATAGATACGTTGGAGATGTATCAGCATCCCCAAGCTTAATTTCTACTCGTCCTCGAGTAGGTAAATGATAAAAGAAATAATTTATGAAGTGTGAATGCTAGCAAAGTGCACAAGTTTGATCAATGACAATTTCAGTCACTTTTCCTAGCACCATAACAGCATTTCTTTCTTATGAAACTTCTCATGTTATAGTAGCGACAAATCACATGTTAAGGTTCAAACAGTGAACTCTCTTGAAACTCAACAACCTATGTTCTTAGTCACCAAGCAATTGCAATTCAACTTATTCAACAGAGTTTCAGTAAGAGCTCCACATACTCAACCATCATATACTCTTCTATGATTTCTAACAATCACCGCGTACACATGAGCAAAACGTTTCAACCGAACACAAAGAAAGATAGTGGCTTATTGTTTTGCCTCCCAACGTAGTCACCTCAAGGGTGATGTCAACAATAATAACTCATGCTACCCATATTCAACTGGACATATGTGCCTAGATCTTTCCTAACCACATGATGCTTGCTAAAAGAGAAAAATAAAAAGGAATAGAGAGAATAACTTTGACTCTTTGCATAAAAATAAATACTGAAAATTAAAAGATAGTCCCTTCGCAGAGGGAAGCAGAGGTTGCCATGCGCTTATTTGTTTGTATGCTCAATCCCTTAGTGCAAAAGAACGTCACGTTATATAGCCCCTTATGATAGCAACCTTTATTATGCAGTACGTCGCTTTTATTGCTTTGCCATCATAAGTTCGTACAACGCTCAATTTTTTCTTACACTAAATGATCTAACACTTTTAGAAGCAGTTTTTATTGCCTTATTGCACCGATGACAACTTACTTGAAGGATCTGACCCAATCCTTAGGTAGGTATGGTGGACACTTGAAAATAAGATTTGGGTTTAAGGGTTTTTGGATGCACAAGTAGTATCTCTACTTGGTGCGGAATTTTTGGCTAGCAAAAGGTGGGGGGCAAGCACCACATGTTGAAGGACCTATGACAATATAACTTCTATGTGAATATGAACAAACATACATCCTTACGTTGTCTTCCTTGTCCAACGTCAACAATTTTGGCATATATTATTTTGATGGGGGCTCACAATCACAAAAGATTTCCATGATAGTGTATTTATATGCGAAAGTTCTCTTCCTTATACTAATTATTTGTGAATTGCTTGTATGACCAAAAGTGTGATTGTCAAGCCTCAAAAGGTTTCATTTTCTAAACCCAATGTGAAGCTGCCACTAGGCATGATATGATTTCAAATTCATGACATTAAATTTATTCAACAATATACTCATAGGATATAAGTGAAGCACAAGAATGACAAGCTACTCCAAAAAGATATAAGTGAAGATCAAATGAGTAGTTAAGTAAATAGATAGCTATGTGTGGACTCTCTCTTATTTAAAACTTTAAGATATAAGTATTTTATTAAAACAGCAAGCAAAACAAAAATAAAATGACATTCTAAGAATAGCACAACCCATGTGAAGAAGCAAAAACTTAGGCTCAACCGATACTAACCGATAATTGTCGAAGAAGAAAGGTGGGATGCCTACCGGGCATCCCCAAGCTTAGATGCTTGAGACTTCTTGAATATTATCTTCGTATGCCTTGGGCATCCCCAAGCTTGAGCTTTTGTGTCTCCTTAATTCTTCTCATATCACGGTTTTCCTAAATCTCAAAAGCTTCATCCACACAAAACTAAACAAGAACTCGTGAGATAAGTTAGTATAAACCAATGCAAAAACCTTATCATTCTCTACTGTAGAAAATCACTAAAATTATTATTCAACATTGCATACTAAATGCCTCTGCATATTTAATACTCCTATCCTCAAATAGAATCATTAAACAAGCAAACATATGCAAACAATGCAAATATAACAGCAATCTGCTGAAACAGTACAATCTATAAAGAATGCAAGAGTATCAATACTTATTCAACTCCAAACATTATGAAATTCTAACATACTGTAGAAAATTTATTAGAGCTTATTTTGAAACAAGTTTCAACATTTTATCACATTCTGACTTTCCTCGGGAATTTTTGCAACATCGATAAACTTTCTATTTTCAAACAGCAACATGTATACTTGCAAGATAAGCATGGCAAAGGCTATACTTGACATTTTTATTGAAATAAAAGGTGCAAAACATTATTATAAATAACGTCAAGAAAATCCTAACAAAATAAATTGACACTCCAAGCAAAACACATATCATGTGACGAATGAAAACATAGCTCCAAGTGAGGTTACCGATATTGTTGGAGACGAAATAGGAGATGCCTTCTGGGGCATCCCCAAGCTTAGTTGCTTGTATATTCGTTGGATATTAACTTGGGGTGCCTTGGGCATCCCCAAGCTTAGGGTCTGGTCACTCCTTATTTGTAACATCCCAATTTTCAATTTGGATGTTATGCATTAGGTCATCATATGCATCCTTGATTTGAGCATTTTGAATTTGTTTTATTTGGAAAAATTTTATCCTAGAAGCCTTAAGCAACTCAAGGACCAATTGAGAGAGTTTGAGGTTTTCATAAAAATCTATTTTTGAATTTTTCAAAATTGGTAATTGGATCAAAGTGGTTTTATTCAAATTATTTTTCCAATTATTTCAATTTAAATAAATGGGAGAAGATAATATGACTTCTTCAATACAGCTAGGAAATATTGGAAATTTAATTTTGAATAAAAATATATTTATTTGAATTTTTATTTGCAATTTTATTCGGTTGAATTTTATTAAATCATGGAAAAATGTGCATTTTAAAATTGCTTTTAGCCTAGAAAAATGTTTACTTTGTCCAAAATATTAGGAGAGGACGGTGAAACTTATTTCTGGAATTTTAGGATTTTTATTTTATTTTGTTTTGGATTTTTCTTCACGGTGAAATTTATTTAAAAAAAGTTTCGGACCGAACTAGGCCGAAGGCCTAGCCGGTCCGAGCCGCCGCCGCCTTCCCCAACCGTGCGGGCGCCGGACTCGCGGAGTCCGGGACCGAGCCGCCGCGCCTGACCCTCCCAAGTCGGACGCCGCCCCCTCCTTATAAGCCACCACCCCGCCACCATGTCCCCTCATCACTGTCGCCACCACGCAGCAGAAGAAGATGGCCCACCGCCACCAGCACTGAGCTGTCGCCACCAGTAGCCTCGCCTCACTGCCCGCGTCGCCACCCGCACCTTCTTGCCGTGCTGCTGCCAAGCCGCCCGAGTCCCGCCACGAGCTCGAGCCGATCCGCGGCCGGTTTTCCTCACCGAACTGGTATAACCGCTAAAAACCCGCATCAGTTTTTTTTAAGTTCCGGTTTTTCTTTTTAGGTCGGTTTATTTTATTAGGTTAGTTTAATTAGCGAATGTTCGCTCGTTTAGATATGATAGTGAACGCTTTCGTTCGTTAGTTTCTGTTAGCGAACATTCGTTCGTTAGATTTTTCTTTTTCAGTTTATTTTCGGCCAGGGACCCGTTCGTAATAATTTTCATCACAGTTTAGTCCCTGGTCTTTAAACCCTCACTACCTTTTGCTCGTCTATCCAAATCCAACAAAACCAACGCCAAATTCTTTATGTTTAGATCTTTTTATTTGGTTTTATTTTTGCATCTTATGCTTGAGTGCTTATGTATGCTATTGTTTGTTTACGATAGAGTTTCCGGAGTGCGAAGCGTGCTACTACGAATCTCTAGGGTTTTCCGATCGTCAGCAAGGCAAGTAACACTTTGATCAGATCCCTTTATTACCCAGTTTTTATGCATTAGTTTCAACCCTCAAACATTGCACGAGTAGGATTGTGAAACATGTGGATGTGGTTAAGTAGTTGATGAGGTAGGAACCTATTGTCTTTTATCAGCCCCGGGAATATACATTATGCTCATATTGCTTGCTATGCTCGTAGACGGGATTGGTATGTGAGATTCATGAAAGATGTGAGAGACATTAACTAAGGGAAACTTAAGGTGGCTACTTTAATACACATCTGGGTGGATTGGTTGTGGGCACCTGGGGAATCCAGTGTTTTCCTAGGAGATCCCGACGTACCCGTGTGATCATCCTATGGAATGCCACCCAGGCTCAAAGGGATCATATGATTATTCATGCTAGAAACTTCCGTGTGCATCCACAAGCCATTATGGGCTCTAGCATAGTTGAGTAAGTTGTGGGAATCCTTTCCATGATGGGCTAGCAGATGTAGGGGATTGTAGGTGTACCGGCCTATCTATCGGTTAAGTGGACCTCTTCGGAAAGACTGTGTCTTGATCATCCGTTTCTCAAACATCATGCAGCGCGAGAAATACAACGAAGGAGATCGAGTCTTGTGGGGAAAAGTGTGCAAACCTCTGCAGAGTGTATAAACTAATCATGGTTAGCCGTGTCCCTGGTTATGGACATCTTGAGTATCTGGTACTTGAATTAATGATTTGATCTCATCACATAACTTAATGAGTTTGTTGGGTTGTTAATACTATTTTGGGATTGAGTTGGGGGTACCTTCTCAGTAATGAGAAAAACTTGTTAGTTAAATAAAATATATTCCTTTGTTGTAGGGAAAAATTGGCTTTATGCAAATGTTAACCTTAGAGCCTCCACCAACCATATATGATGTAGTGATAGCTGTTATTTGTTCATTGCTCTATTGTGTTATCTTGCCAGCATATTCCATGTGCTGACCTAAACGACTGCAATGTATCATGTTGCAGAATTTTCAGACAAAGAGTAAGGTGCGCTAGGTCGTTGTCATGCACTCAGTTTTGCCATGGAGTTGGATGGACTCAGTTATCTTCGATGCTTCCGCAGTTATCTTATTTTAGATGGCCTTCAGCCATATTATTGTAATAAGTACTCTTTTTGAGACACTCGATGTAATAAGTGTGTGATTGAACTCTGTTATAAATCCTCAAGTACTGTGTGTGTCAGCAATACCAATCCAGGGATGACACTTAAGCACAGAGACTACGGTCCACTGGGATCGGGTCGCTACATTATTCTCCTCATATCGTCGTCTCACCCAAAACTTGAAAACTTCAATCACACAAAACTTAACGGAACTTTGTGAGATAGTTAGTATGATAAAGAGCAAACCATTTCACTTTGGTACTGTCAAAGACAAGATTCATAATTGCTTCCACACAATGCCTGTTGTGGCATATCATTTCCACAATTTATATTGAGCAATATAAGCCATAAAACTAGAAAGCAAGCAAACTATGCATTGGAAACAGAATCTGTCAAAAAAGAATAGTCTGTAGTAATCTGGACTCAAACCATACTTATGCTACTCCAAAAATTATGGAAAACTTATGACCACGTGAGCAATTTGTATATTAAACTCCTGCAAAAAGAATCAACTCAAAAGCACTCTTCTGTTAAAAATGGGACCTATTTTCGTGAGCGCAAAAGTTTCTGTTTTTCAGCAGGGGCAAATCAACTATCACCCAACGTGATCCAAAAGGCTTTACTTGGCACTTTATTGAAACAAAAGCAATAAAACATGATTACTATAGTAGCTTAATCATGTTAACACACAAAAGTAGTAGGTAAAAGTGTTGGGTTGTCTCCCAACAAGCGCTTTTCTTTAATGCCTTTTAGCTAGGCATGATGATTTCAATGATGCTCGCATAAAAGATAAGAATTGAAACATAAAGAGAGCATCAGGCATCATAAGTTCCTCTCTCATAATAATTTTCAGTAGCATCATAAATAGATTCATCAATATAACCATTACATAAAGCATTTGTTTCATGATCCACAAGCATAGAAAATTCATTACTCTCTATGGCATACATGTCATCATAATACTCATCATAGAAAGCAACTTTATTGCCATAGTCAATTGAAACCTCTTCCAAAATAGTGGATGTATCACTAAATAAAGTCATGACCTCTCCAAATCCACTTTCATCAATATTGTAATAAGATTCAACACCCTCCAAAATAGTGGGATCACTACTACCTAGAGTTGACACTCTTCCAAACCCACTTTTATCAGTGTAATCATCATAAATAGGAGGCATGCTATCATCGAAATAAGTTTGATCATTCAAATTAGGGGGGCTAAAAATATCACCTTCATTAAACATAGCCTCCCCAAGCTTGGGACAAACATTAATTGCAGCAAATAAATTCTCAAACATGTCATTATCATCAAACATAGCATCCCCAAGCTTGTGGTTTGGTATATCATAAGCATAATCATTCTCATCATTAATAGTATGAGTGGCACCAACGGTATAACAATTGCTATCATCATAATTTCCCAAGTTGGTGCCAAAAAGAATTCCAATATTATAAATAGTATCATTATCTTCCCAATCATAATCATCACAACGAGCAATAGGCATAACAAAATCATCATTAAGTGTATCATCTTCCAAAATTATTTTTGATTCATTTTCATGAGGCACAACAATAATAGGAGCAACATTATTTGGGAGAGATACCTTTTTAACTCTTTTCTTTCTTCTTTTCTTCTTCTTCACCACATCATGTGTGGGTTTAATTAATCTTTTCAAGCTTCTTATTGATGAGATTGGTTGGATAGGAAGCTCCTCCTCGTTACCTAATTCATCATAATAAAAACAAGGAGGGTATTGGGAAATATTTTCCCTTTCATTAGTACTTTCTTCATATTGTATTTGTTTTCTTGACTTTAGATAGTTGGCAATATAAGGATTCTCAATGCAATTTACCACACAAAATATAAATTTCTTATAGATCAAAATCAAGAATTCTCTCAAGATTAAATTTTGGAATACCCTTAGTTATACGTTTCATTTCTTCATACCCCAAAAGAAGACTAAGATCTTTATGATGCTCAAGGGTAATAAAGTTATCATAATTTTTGGACACAATTTGATCATGAAAGAATTTGCATTGGAGATTTAAATGACCACGTTCATTGCAAAGTTCACAAGGATGGCCAAAAAAATTACATCTTTCAGCACAATCATCTAGCCTCTCTTGCAAGTTTTTCGTTTCTAAATATTTATGCTTCTTGCAAAATCTATCTTCCCTTTTTGGTGTGCAAAGGCACTCCCAATTAACTCCACAAAAAGTGACATGCTTATAAGAAACATTTTTGTCATGTCTTGTGCAATCTTCATTAGCATTTAGGATATTCAAAGAATTCACACTAACAACATTGCAAGCATGCTCATCATTCAAATATTTTGTGCCAAGCATTTTATTGACTTCTTGTTCTAACAATTGAGCACAATTTTCCGAACAGTAATTTTCAAGAAAGACATTATAAAGATGATCAATAATATGATGCAACCTAGATTCCATTTTTTATGTTGTTTTCTTTAATAAACCAAACTAGTAATAAAACAAGAAACTAAATGATTCAATTGCAAGATCTAAAGATATACCTTCAAGCACTCACCTCCCCAGCAACGGCGCCAGAAAAGAGCTTGATGTCTACTACGCAATTTTATTCTTGTAGACACGTGTTGGGCCTCCAAGCGCATAGTTTTGTAGGATAGTAGCAATTTTCCCTAAAGTGGATGACCTAAGGTTTATCAATCCGTGAGAGGTGTAGGATGAAGATGGTCTCTCTCAAACGACCCTGCAACCAAATACAAGAAATCTCTTGTGTCCCCAACACACCCAATACAATGGCAAATTGTATAGGTCCACTAGTTCGGCGAAGAGATGGTGATAAAAGTGTAATATTGATGGTAGAAATATATTTTTATAATCTGAATAAATAAAAACAGCAAGGTAGCAAATATTAAACGGGCACAAAAATGGTGTTGCAATTCTTAAAAACAAGGCCTAGGGTCTGTAGTTTTGCTAGTGCAATCTCTCAACAGTGCTAACATAGTTGGATCATATGATTATCCCTCAAAGTGTAGTAAAGAATCACTCCCGAGTTCCTATTAGCAGAGGACAAAAGATAGGTATTGTTTGTAGGGTACGAGACCAACTCAAAGCTATTCTTTCCGTTCGATCTATTCAAGAGTTCTTACTAAAATAGCACAAAGCTATTTTTTCCGTTCGATCTATCCTAGAGTTCGTACTAGAATAACACCAAAGCAAATTCATATTCATAATAGTCAATCCACACAAAGAACTATAAAGATACCCCGAAGTTTTCATCGGAGAAAAACGTGCATCAACCCCTATGCATAGATTACCCTAATATCACTGCGAGAATCTGCGAGTTGAATGACATAAGATATATCAAGTGAATCAATAAGATACCCCAATTGTCACCTCAAGTATTCATACCGCAAGACATACATCATGTGTTCTCATCTCCGAATATTCAATCCGACAAGACAAAACTTCGAAGGGTAAAGACTCAATTCATCGCAACAAGAGTATAGTCGAGAAACATCATATGATCAGACTATATTAACAAAGCCGATGATATATATCACAAGAGAGAGAGAGAGAGAGAGAGAGAGAGAGAGATAAAACACATAGCTACTGGTAGAAACCCTCAGCCCCGAGGGTGTACTACTCCCTCCTCACCGTGGTGGCCACCGGGATGATGAAGAAGGCCACCGGAGATGATTCCCCCCTCCGGCAGGGTGCCGGAACGGAGCTAGATTGGTTTTCGGTGGCTACAGAGCCTTGCGGTGGCGGAACTTCTGATCTAGGTTAATCCCCAAGGGTTTCGGAATATTTGGGAATTTATAGTGAAATGAAGGGGTACGGGAGGCCACCGAGGTGGGCACAACCCACCTGGGCGCCCAGGGGGCCTGGCGCGCCCTGGTGGGTTGTGCCCCCCTCGGGGCACCCCCAGGTGCTTATTTTGCCCATCGGGAGTCTTCTGGGCCATAAAAAATCTCCGTGGAGTTTCGCGGTGTTTGGACTCCGTTTGATATTGATTTCATGTGATGTAAAAAACAAGCAAAAAACAGCAACTGGCACTGGGCACTGGGTCAATAGGTTAGTACCAAAAAATGATATAAAGTTGCTATAAAATGATTGTAAAACATCCAAGAATGATAAAATAATAGCATGAATACTTCATAAATTATAGATATGTTGGAGACGTATCAGAGATTACCTTGATAACCAACCCAGAATTACGCAGGAAGGTGCTTTTTGCACTATTAGTGGAGAGATACTGACGCACTGCATCAAGAGGTGACATTGTGCCTGTGGTAGCCTTGTCACCTTCAGGTGGTTGTGGTTGTTGAATCATTTGTTCCATAGCTTGCTGAAAGTTTGAACTTGTAGATTAGTGTACCAGATAAGTTACTAATGAGATAAAAACAAACAAAGTAGGTTTCACGTATATATATAACTTTTTTTGTTGAACTACTGTAATACATTACCATTTATTGTAGTGCCAACTACAATATAAAATCACTTTTGGAACATATGTCCATGTAGCATGCCTACTGTATTGTCTATTTCCTGTCATTCGTTGACATCTAAGGATAAAGAGACATGGTTTAAAGTAGGATGAACATAGTATGACATCATTCATGTCATGGGCAAATAGATATAGAACAAACAAGTTATTGTATCATTGTGTGCGCACGTGAACATCACAACTAGATTACAGATCAAGACCAAAAGAATATCCTTCATCTCTTTTAAACCATGTAAGGTGAAATGATACGTTAAGACAACTGTGTATAAAAGTGAACAGTGTAACTGACATTGGCTGCAAACAAAGCTATTACATTAACACATCACAATACCAATCAGTTCAATGGCGGGAGGAGTAAGGACTTACAACAACGGCTTGAAATTGTGTGCTCATGCCCTTTATCTTGCTGGTGTGGCAATCCTTGAAGATTTGCACTGCATTCGGTTCAGGTTCTTTTTGGTCCGCACGGGCTTCCTCTGTATTTGGAACAAGTCAATATAGATACGATAATATGACATGAAAAAAAGAAGGAACTAGAAGCTATTTACAAGAGCCTCGCAGTGTGCAATATGGCTACAGATCCTGTTGTTTGTTGGAATTTCACTTTAGAACAGTTGTCTTGTTCTTCAAACAGTTAGCCTAGAAGAAGATACACTTGTAAGGCACATACATAAATACAAGTTCAATATGTGGTCTGATCAAATACATATACCCTACCTGATACTTTGAATCAGACTGGTGTTTAACAAGGGTTGTCCAGTCTTCATCTATAATATATTCCACTTGAGATGTTTGGGTGATTTCATTGTTAGCCTTGCCTTCAAAGTGAGATTTTCTAAGGTGGTACCGATATTGTCGCAGAGCAGACTGAAAAACATGAGTGGCCTTTTTAAACCTGCCTCAAAATGGATCTCCTTTCTTCCTCCTTTAGATCTTGTTAACCTGTCAAGCATTATCCCTGATGTCTATTTCCACTTGCACCGTGGTGCTAGTTCAACAACAAATATGGAAAGTGTTAGTGCACATCAAACTGTGAGAGTACATATAAAGGAGCATGCAATTACAACTTGACTCTGTCAGGTACCGTCTTGGTTTTGATGCTCATGAGGTTCATATGATCTTGCCAAGTCATGTTGTGTCAGCAGTGCTTCGGAAGTAGTGTTAGGTGTGAAGGAAGCTTGGGAACTGGCCAGTTCCGGAGCAAACGAACGAGTAACTCGTTGAGATGCTGGTACAGTTGAAGCGGATGCTGCAGCTGGTGGAGCAGGTGATACTGTGTTTGTAGATTTAGCCGATGGACTTGGACCTTCTACTGCACTATAAGTACCAGCAGAATCTCGAGGGCAGATCCTTTTCCGTTTCACCCGACGAGTAACACCATTCCCTACTATATTATTTTCCTTGCTCTTTTTTGACTTTGCCATGTCAAGCCATACCCACAACACAAAAGAATAAAATCGCTCTTCAGAACTCACTGATGCATGATACAGAAAAGCAATACTTTGATGTAAGACAACCGTATGAGGATGGAATATGTAAGAAAAATTGGATGGCGTGACATATTCACAGCTACGATGTGTAAACTAAGTAGAAGGATTTTAAAGAAAATAGAAGTAATGCAAGCTAGACACCATATGAAAGATGCAACCAATATCACTCTACCAAGATAAAAGTGTCTTGTCATAAGTGGCATTTCGAAAAATTTGAAGCAATACAACGTAGAAATCAATTCAAGATGCAACCACTATCAAACTGCCATGTTAAAAGCGTCCAATCATGAGTGTCTAATGTGGGATACACAACAACAGTACTTTCATGTAAGAACATGGTATGATAGATAAATGCAGTGTATTCTAGGCACAGAAAGGCATGTCATATGCACATGTATAACGTATAAACTCAGCAGGTGCAATTTAATCAAAATAGAAGAAATACAGGCTAGACAACATATGCAACATGAAACCAATTATCACACTGTCAACTTAGAGCAAGCACCTGCGATGGTGGAGTACGGGAGATGAACTCATCGTGTAGACTTGGAACTTCAACTTCATTAGCAGTAGCAGTGGTAAATCTAGAGAGTCTCTGTTTGCGTCGGTCCGAAGGACCACGAACATCCCCTAACTTACTCTTTTCCTTCCTATTTTCTGATATTGCCTTATGAAGTCAAAACCACAAGAAGATGAATAAAATTAGCTCTACATAACTGGTTGATGCATGATACAGACGAACACTACTTTGATGTAAGGCAAGCGCAGGATAGGAGGATGAAATATATATAAAAAAGACAGCATTGCATATTCACACGTACGATAGGAGGATGGAATATGAGAAGGAATTTCATCAAAATTAGAAGAAATGAAAGCTAGTCACCATATGAATATGCAACCTATATCACTCTATCAGGTAAAAAGTTTCTCGTCGTAAGTGCTATTTCAAGAAATTAGAAGCAGTACAAGCTAGAAGACAATGCAAGATGCAACCTACATCACACTCCCAAATTAAATGTGTCTTATGGGTAAGTGATCGTTGCAGGTATAAGTTGTAAGCTACGCAGATGCAATTCAACAAAATCAGAAGTAATACAAACTAGACATCATACAGAACACGCAACCACATATAACAATTCCAAGTTAGAGCAAGCACCTGTGATGGTGGAGTAGGAGAGATGTGCTCATCATCTACACGCATGTTCTAGAAACAGGAACATGTGTCATATTCACATGCATTATGTGTAAAGTAAGCAGATGCAATTCAACAAAGTTAGAAGCAATACAAGCTAGACATCATACGCAACATGCAACCACATATAATAGTGCCAAGTTAGAGCAAGCACATATGATGGTGGAGTAGGGGAGATGTGCTCATCATCTACACAACTACATTGACTGTCCAGCCTTGTGTTGTCTTGCGAATCTTGTTGGGAGGATGGCGGAGTAGAATATATAGAGACCCTCTGTTTGAGTTGCTCCGAAGGACCACCATCATCCACTGTCGGACTAATTTCCTTTAGCTGTATTGATTTTGCATTGTGAAGTCAAACCGATAAGAAAAAGGAATAAAATTCGCTCTTCAGAACTCATTCATGCATCATACTGACGAACATTACTCGGATGAAAGGCAAACACATGATACGATGATGGAATATGTACGAAAAATAGGACGGCATGGCATATTCACACCTATGATGTGGTAACTAAGCAGAAGGCATTTCAACAAATTAGAAGCACTGCAAGCTAGACACCATATGAAATATGCAACCAATATCACTCTGCCAAGTTCAAACTATCTGGCGTTTCAACAAATTAAAACCAGTACATGCTAGAAATCATATGCAAGACACAACCAATAGCACAGTGGCAACTTAAAGGTGCCTTATCATAAGTGACTGATGCGGGATATGCAAGAACAGTAGTCTGATGTAAGAACATGGTGTGATCAGATATAGTATGTTCTAGAAACAGGAACACGTGTCATATTCATAGGCATTATGTGTAAAGTAAGCAGATGCAATTCAACAAAGTTAGAAGCAATACAAGCTAGACATGATACACACATGCAACCACATATAATAGTGCCAAGTTAGAGCAAGCACCTGTGATGGTGGAGTAGGGGAGATGTGCTCATCATCTACATAGCTACGTTGACTGTCTAGCCTTGCGTTGTCTTGCGAATCTTGTTGGGAGGATGGCGGAGTAGAATCTGTAGAGACCCTCTGTTTCAGTTGCTCAGAAGGACCACCATCATCTAATACCTTGCCAATTTCCTTCCGCTTTATTGATTTTGCATTGTGAGGTCAAACCGACAAGAAAAAGGAATAAAATTTGCTCTTCAGAACTCTTTCATGCATGATACTGACAAACACTACTATGATGAAAGGCAAAGTCATGATACGAGGATGGAATATGTATGAAAAACTGGACGGCTTGACATATTCAGACCTATGATGTGGTAACTAAGCAGAAGGCACTTCAACAAATTAGAAGCACTGCAAGCTAGACACCATATGGAAGGTGCAATCAATATCACTCTGCCAAGTTAAAACTATCTAGTCATAGGTGGCATTCATCAAGCTAGAAGCACTACATGCTAGAAAATCATATTCAAGATGCAAACCAATATCACACTGCCAACTTAAAGGTGTCCCATCATAACTGGCTGATGCAGGATACACAAGGAGAGTAGTTTCATGTAAGAACATGGTGTGATAGACAGATATAGTATGTACCAAAAACAGGAAAGCGTGTCATATTCACATGTATCATGTGTAAGCTAAGCAGATGCAATTTACACTAATTAGAAGCAATACAAGCTAGACACCATATGCAACATGCAACCAGATATCACACTGCAAAGTTAGAGCAAGCATCTTGGATGGTGGAGTAGGGGAGCGGAGAATAGGAACTTGTAATGCACTAGCAGTACAAGGAGAATCCATACAGATGCTCCATTTACGTTGCTGCAGAGGACCACCATCATCGCCTTCCTTACTCTTTTCCTTCCTATTTTTTTTTTGCCTTGTCAAGTCAAACCCACAAGATACAGGAATAAAATTTGCTCTTCAGAACTCATTGATGCATGATACTGACGAACACTACTTTCATGTAAGGCAACCGCATGATAGGAGGATGGAATATGTATGAAAAACAGGACGGCATGACATATTGACATGTATGATGTATAAAGTGTAAACTAAGCGCAAGGTGTTTGAACTAGTTAGAAGCAATGCAAGCTAGAAACCATATGAAAGATGAAACCAATATCACTCTACCAAATTAAAAGGGTGGCCTAAAAAATGTATTTGACCAAATTAGAAGCAATACATGGCAACATGCTAGAAATAATGTGCAATATGCAATGAATAAAGGTGTCTCATCGTAAGTGATTGATGCAGGATACAGAAGAGAGGTAGTTTCATGTAAGAACATGGTTAACAGATAGATGTAGTGTGTACCAAAAATAGGAAGGCATGTCATATTCACTGGTATAGTGTGTAAACTAAGAAGATGCAATTTACCATAATTAGAAGCATTACAAGCTAGACACCGTATGCAACATGCAACCACATATCACATTGTGAAGTTAGAGAAAGCACCCGCGATGGTGGTGTAGGGTAAGTGCGGTCTTCAAGTACAGAGCTACATTCAATATCTTCATTTAGGCTTGCTGTTTCTTGAGAATCATGTGGAGAGGATGAAACTGCACTCTTTATAAGAGTAGCACGTCTCATACTAACCCACGGGCGTGTCTGTCTCATCATAAGCGATAGATGCAGGATACACAAGAACAATAGTTTGATGTAAGAACATGGTGTGATAGGCAGATGTAGTATGTACCAAAAATAGGAAGGCGTGTCATATTCACATGTATAATGTGTAAGCTAAGGAGATGCAATTTAACAAATTAGGAGCAATGCAAGCTAGGCACCATATGCAACATGCAACCAGATATCACACTGCCATGCTAGAGCAAGCACCTGGGGTTGTGGAGTAGGGGAGATGAGATTTGGAACTTGCACTGCAATAGGAGTAGCAGGAGAATCTGCAGAGATCATCTGTTTCGGTTGCTCCAGAGGACCACCATCATTCTGTGCCTTCGTCCTTTTAGAGTTTGCCTTGTCAAGTAAACACACAAGAAAAAGGAACAAAATTCGCACTTCCAAATTCATTGATGCATGATACTGACGAACACAACTTTTATCTATGGCAACCACATTGTAGGAGGATGGAATATGTATGAAAAATGCTAAGCGGAAGGCATTTCAACAAATTGGAAGCAATGCAATCCAGACACCATATGAAAGATCCAACCAAAATCACTCTACCAAGTTAGATGTGTCTCATTATAAGTGGCACTTCAACAAATTAGAGGCAATACATGTTTGAAATGATATGCAAGATACAACCAATATTACACTGTCAACTTGAAGGTGTCTCATCAGAAGTAATTGATGAGGGATACACAAGAAAAGTAGTTTGATGTAAGAACATGGTTAATAGAAAGACGTAGTATGTACCAAAAACAGGAAGACATGTCATATTCACAGGTATAATGTGTTAACTAAGAAGATGCAATTTACCCTATAATTAGAAGCATTACAAGGTAGACACCATATGCAACATGCAACCACATATTACATTGCCAAGTACGAGCAAGCACCTGCGATGGTGGTGTAGGGGAATTGCGGTCATCAACTAGAGAGCTACATTGACTATCTTCATTTAGCCTTGCTGTTTCTTGAGAATCATGTGGGGAGGATGACACTGCACTCTTTAAACGAGTAGCGCGTCTCACAGTAACTCACTGGGATGACTGTCTCGTCATAAGTGATTGATGAGGGATACAAAAGAGCATTTGTTTGATGTACGAACATGGTTAATAGACATATGTAGTATGTATCAAAAACAGGAATGCATGTCATTATCAATTGTATAATGTGTAAAGTAAGCATATGCAATTTAACCAGATTGGAAGCAATACAAGCTAGACACCATATGCAACATGCAACCACATTTGACAGCGGGAAGTTAAAGTGAGCACCTGGGATGGTTGTGTGTGGAAATTGAGATCATCAACTGCAGAGCTACGTTTAATGTCTCCATCTGCTGACACTGCACCCTTTAGAGCGCTGAAACGCTTAGTGCTTATCTTCGAATTACACTGGAGCGACTTCTGTCTTTTCTTTTTTGTATTCATCAACACTGCGTCACAGTCTGAAATACACATGCATAAAAAACAATAGTGTGAGTATGGGTGAAGTGTGTGCACAAGTAGTACAGTGTAAAAGTAGAAGATAGCAGGTCGGTTATAACTAAATGGCGGGAGACATATGATAGCTCTACAACATGCATGGCACACGAAATTACTAGATCCTAGGATTTTGAAATATGAGCACAGGGATGGCTGGGAAATGCAGATGCTCCTCCAGCACACCACAAGGTGTGGTCCTATGAAAATAATAGTCGACTGAAAACAAATATGTCAGTCCATTTTTTCTGCACCGTCTGATGTACAAAGTGTTGGGGAACGTAGTAATTTCAAAAAAAGTCCTACTCACACGCAAGATCATGGTGATGCATAGCAACGAGAGGGGAGAGTGTTGTCCACGTACCCTCGTAGACCAAAAGCAGAAGCGTTATATCAAAGTGGTTGATGTAGTCGTACGTCTTCATGATCCGACCGATCCAAGTACCGAAAGCACGGCACCTCCGAGTTCTGCACACGTTCGGCTCGGTGACGTCCTTGCCTTCTCGATCCAGCAAGAGGGGCGAAGTAGTAGATGAGTTCCGGCAGCACGACGGCGTGGTGACGGTGTTGGTGAAGGACAATCTTCGCAGGGCTTCGCCTAAGCACTACGAAAACTATGACGGAGGATAAACTAGAGGAGACGGGTTTGCCGGCACACGGCTTGGTGTTTCTTGATGTGTCTTGGGTGCTAGCCCTACCCCTCTATTTATATGTTGAGCCTTGGGGTCGAAACTTGGAGTAAAAGCCTCCATAAAGTCGGTTTCACTCGAAAGGCAAGAGTCCTTCTCGGACTCCAGGGCCAGACGCCAAGGACCCTGGCGTCTTGCCCCTAGACTCCGCAAAACTTCCTTTTACGCTTTCCAAAAACCTCGTGGGCTTTCCCCTTTGGCCTAGATAAAGTGTTCTCGTGCCCAAACATTTTGGGAAACATCCAGAACCCCTTCCGATGGATTCCGAAACCTTTCCGGAGGTCAAACACTATTATCCATATATCAATCTTTACTTCCGGACCATTCCGGAGTTCCTCGTCATATCCGTTATCTCATCCAAAACTCCGAACAACATTCAGTCACCAACATACATAACTCATAGTACTATATCCTCAATGAACGTTAAGCGTGCGGACCCTATGGGTTCCAGAACTATGTAGACATGACCGAGACACCTCTCTTGTCAATAACCAATAGCGGGACCTGGATGCCCATATTGGCTCCTACATATTATACGAAGATCTTTATCGGTCAGACCGCATAACGACATACGTTGTTCCCTTTGTCATTGGTATGTTACTTGCCCGAGATTCGATCATCGGTATCTCAATACCTAGTTCAATCTCGTTACCGGCAAGTGTCTTTACTCATTCCGTAATACATCATCCCGCAACTAACTCATTAGTTGCAATGCTTGCAAGGCTTAAGTGATGTGCATTACCGAGAGGGCCCAGAGATACCTCTCCGACAATCGGAGTGACAAATCCTAATCTCGAAATACGCCAACCCAACAAGTACCTTCGAGACACCTGAGAGCACCTTTATAATCACTCGCTTACATTGTGACGCTTTGGTAGCACACAAAGTGTTCCTCCGTAAACGGAGTTGCATAATCTCATAGTCATAGGAACATGTATAAGTCATGAAGAAAGCAATAGCAACATACTAAACGATCGAGTGCTAAGATAACGGAATGGGTCAAGTCAATCACATCATTCTCCTAATGATGTGATCCCGTTAATCAAATGACAACTCATGTCAATGGCTAGGAAACATAACCATCTTTGATCAACGAGCTAGTCAAGTAGAGGCATACTAGTGACACTCTGTTTGCCTATGTATTCACACAAGTATTATGTTTCCGGTTAATAGAATTCTAGCATGAATAATAAACATTTATCATGATATAAGGAAATAAATAATAACTTTGTTATTGCCTCTAGGGCATATTTCCTTCACAAAGAACAGGCAGATCGCCTTCATCTACCTCCAGCCAGTCAGTGTTGACGATCTTCCTCGAAACGCTAGCGACCACCGGCCTAGTCCCCTGCCTCCGCCCTCCCCTCGACCTCACCGCAGCGCCGTGCTTGGCACCGTCCCCGGCCATCCCTTTAAGCCCCGCTGACCTCCAGATCAGGTGCAAGCAGCTCCTGCGCCCCACACCCCTATGATACACATCGATGCGCCGCTTCCCCGGGAACAGGCAGACTAGGTGCTCCGCGCGCCTAAGCAGGTGCGGCTTCTTTTAATTGTGATTCAACTGACCCTGAATTGAAATCCAGGTAGGCTACTGAACTCTAGCCAAGGTTAAATAGTAAATGGGAGGAAACCTTGTACATTTAGTATAACGAAGAAGATGCAGTAAGAAGCGCTCAACTAGTTTCTTTCGTGCGATGAATACGGTGTGAGCAAAGTCGTAGGATTTGCATGAATAAGGGAAGAGGAGTACCTCATTCTGCTGGTAGTGTTGTGTCCTCCTTCTGTTTTTCCAACGATCTTCTTGTGGTTCGTTAGAAACGAGAAGTTGTGGAGGACGGTGGAGCCTTGGACGAACCCATGGCCAGGTTGTTGAGTGTGGTGCGGTGGCCGTCTGTCGGCGGCTGGGAACCAGATCCGAGGCGGCGAACGACGGCGTAGCAGGAACAACTCTGGTGCGGTGGACGATTGCGACAGTGGAGTGGCAGTGGTGAGGCGCAGGACCGTGTGGTCGAAGTGGTTCTGGTATGGCGCACGTCAGTGTCGGCGTCGTGGAGGCAGCTCTGCCTCGGCTTTAGCTGCTAAGTCTGTGAGGGTGTTGCGGTTGTGGTTGCATTGGACGACGACGTCGAGGTACCGGCTCCGGCGCTGATGGAGGAGGGCAGCCGTGGATTGGGCGTGATGGGGTGGAGGACGGAGGAGGCTGGGGTTTCGCGGCTGGTGGACAGGGCGTTTTGGCACCCACGGAGTATGAATGGGGAAACATAGGGAGGGGGAACTAAGGGGGAACAATGTTTCGGTTTGGGACGCGCTTGTTTGAAATTTGGGGAAAGTTACAAACTTTGCCCCCGTCTAAAATTCCGGACATATTGCGGGTTGGGGGTAGGACAGTAATCTCAGGTGTCCCAAATGGTGGGCGGGATAGATTTCGGCCGCGCGCATGGGTGTTTAGGCGCCCACAACATATGAATGCTTCTCGGAGGCGGGTCGAGACTGGCGTCTTGGTGAAGTTACAAACGTACCCCGGTTTAGACCTTTGGACACCCGGACGATAGGCTACACGGGCCAGAGTCAGGACAGTAATTTCCTACCACCAAACATTAGTCTCGTGCGGTTTCGGGTGACCAGAGGCTTATTTGGCGCTTCGTTCAATATTTGGGAGTAGAAGCATTAACATTTTTGGTTCTCTTGAATTGAACTTTCAGGATTTGTCAAACTTCACAAATCTTGACTCTTGAAAATCCTAAAACTACAATTATTTTGGAATGGAGGGGGTATATTTGAATATACATTGTACACGTGTATATATTAAAAAATATGCAACTTACCTCAGTTCATGCATGGTTCCAGATATAATCTCCTTGGTTGCAAAAAAATAGTTAGACATGCGTATGAATATATAGCATGTTCAAACGCACAAGAAATATTGATGCCCCCTTTTAGATCTGATTTACAAATGCCATTTTCTCGGATTCAAATAGATGAATGCACTTCCTATGAATTCGAATCTTTGAAACCCCCTTTATGTTGAATTCAACATGTATTCTATTTCGTAGCTAGCAATTTGGAATGTATCCATGTAAGTGACAAATGTATAAAGTGCTTCACACTAACAACATGGAGTGCACTAATTAATGTTTATATATGAATTGAAAAAGCAATGCATTGCCTGTATTTCAAACCGCTCTCACTCTATGGATCGCTAATATGAAATGAACACATGCACATGCTAGAATTCAATAGAGTATGGGTGTCATAGACTGATTTTCGTTCATACGCAAATTGCAAAATTCATGATCTCATCCAAAAATAATAATGCCATTTATGATTTAATTTCATGCGTAGAACAGCCTTTTACACGTAGATGCACTATGCCTCGGCCCGTTCTCACACACGCGCCATATATCTCTCTATCTAATGCATAAGTGCACACACTTTATATACATGGGCATTTCTCTTTCACACATGCTCACAATCTCTCCAGGGGTGTCGGGGTGTCTCATGCACACAATCTCTATTTATCTCCCTCTCTCTTTCTGACTACTATGTACCACTCTTTTCACTAATCTCAGTTGGAAAACACTATTTCTCTCACATGCATATATACACACGCACAATCTCTACTAGCTCTATATACGCACATATATGTGCATACGTGTCTCCCGCACGCACGTTATCTTTAGGCCTCTCTCGCACACATTGCACCCCCAGACATACCTTTCTCTTAGTAGTTGGCAGATATGATTCCATCGTATCATTCGGTAGGATATCCTTGACTGTTATGCTGGATGGTAATACGAAGCAAAGTTTTACCCAAGTCCAGGCTCTTGCAGTTGAGGAAAAAGCCTACTCCCGGCATCAGATATTAGTGATAGGGTGTGTACAAAGTACACATGAATACTGTGCATTGTGTGTGTGTGTATACTATCGATTTAACTAGCCCCTGTGCTTCTATAACATACTGGGGCCTAGGGTTACAAATCATATATAGTCGACTTATCATCAGTGGGGATAGATTCCTCCCCGACTCTGGTAGCTTTGTCTTGTACGCCGAGTCCTCCACATGGGTCTTCGTATAATGCGTCTTGGTCCAACCTATGTGGCGCGGGATGGAACTGACCCATGAGTCCTCATGTTGACCCACCACAACTAGAAATGATGTGCCCACCCCAACTAGAAATGATGTGCCCACCACACCACACACGCAATCGGCCACTAAGAAAATAAGCATATACAATAGTACAATGTTATACATGAAAGTTAATTGCATGGTGCATCCAAAAATATTTGTTCTGCATTGTGAATGTTTATATTTTCTCCTAAAATATTAGTCACGGGAGAGAGAAATGAAGGGCATATATCTCCTTGTCTCCACCGGAGACCCCCTCTTTCTGCACCACTTTCACGTACGCACACAAACTATCTCTCGTCCCTCTAAAAGTATGCATGCCCCTGACACATTCACGCGTGATGGTCACTGTATTTCAAGCGAAAGCACTATACAGTCACTATACTTCAGAATATGCTCATTACCGTCAGCGTATACATTCTCGTGGTGATCATATGGTATCTAGCTCACGATACGTCTTCGTATTTTGTTGATGACATTGACAAACATTGTATTTTATGCGTGCTCCGTATTTTGTTGACGACACTTACGGTCATTGTATTTGAAACGAAAGCACGATATGGTCACTAGACTTCATAATAAGCTCATCACGGTCACCACATACATTTTGTGGTGCTAACCAACCTGTGGTTGGATGGTTAGGAGGACAGTGGTTTCCTGAGCCCACCAGGGTTAAAGTCCTGGTGCTCGCATTTATCCTGGATTAATTTCAGTATTTTCCGACGATGTGCATTTAGTTGTAGGAGACGTTCCCCTCGACTACGAGGCACCTATGGTGACTTTGTAAAATCTCAAGATCATATGCTGGCTCACTCTCTCGGAGGTGCTCATAGTGGTAGGTTCTGTGTGTGTGCGCTTATAGTGGTGAGTGCTTGCGCGTATATATGAGCGCTTGCGTCTGTACCGTGTTAAAAAAAATACATGTCGTGATTATACGGTCACTGGCTCACCCGTACAACTTCGTATTTTGTTGATGACACGATCAATTGACTAGTCAAACGTTCCACCTAGTACAACTAGTGTTGCACCATCGGCGCATGTAACCGTGGGGCCCGCCTGTCAGCGCGTATATGAAAGAAAGAAATGGTAGTTTGAGTTTGTACTGTGTTAATAAAATACATTTTAGGGTGATCATACGGTCACTGGCTCACCATATAGCTCCATAATTTGTTAATGACATGATCAATTGACCAGTCAAACGGTCCACATTCAGCAGCGCACATTACCATAGGGCCCACCCATTAGCGCGTATATGAAAGACATAAATGGTAATAAATTAGTGGTCAGTGGGGATTCGAAGTCATGAGACCTCTGGTTGGCAGTCGCCAGTGGTGGGGGCGCGGTGATTGGGCGGTGGCGTGGGGATCGTCGGAGAAAAAGCTCGGCGCGGGGGGGGGGGATAGAGGGATGGCCGGGGCGGCAGTGGACCGGCGATGGGGAGTGGTTTCGGGGTGGGCGGGGCGGCGAGGCGGCGCTTCGGCCTGTGGTGGCTGGCGGCTCAGGGGGGTGGAGGTTGAAGATAAACTGCAGGCCCTTGATTTCGTATCCAACAGCTAGAAAATCGACTGACCAGAGATGAAAAAGTCAGTCGACTGATGTGTAGCCTCACCCCACACGCACGCAACACTCGCACGAACACACGCACGCATGCAGGCGTGCAACACTGACATGTACACATAGCGAACACACACACGTGTGCACACATGCATGCAAAACCGAAACGTACACATGCACGGACGCAACACTTGCACACCTACATGCACACAACACACGACGCAAGACACGCTCAACCTATACGTGCATGCACCCTTTGTTAAGGACATGGATTGTTACGGGTATTAATCAATCTTATCTGTGATAAGCAGAACATTGATGTTTGCAGCGGTCTTTATGAATCACAACGCATCGAACGGGCTATCAGCGTATATATGAAAATTTTAAAATTCTCTTACATTATATAGTAGGCTTATCTACATGAAATATATGACATCACACTCAATGAACAATCATCAGTTTATGAAATGCCTGCTTCTGACCGTCCTGGCCCACCAAAAGTTCCTCTGCCGTGCGCTGCTTGCGTTGGGTCACTGACATGCAGGACATGCACCCAAAGAGCCCACACGTTAGTGGAAGAACGGAACGGTGTCGTACGTCAGAGTCGAGGGCGCTGCTCGTTGCACGCCCGGCTGAACACGCCTACTTGCCACATTCAAACGCCTCCATGAAACCCGTGTGGAAGCTGAGAAACCCACTTTGGACACACGTCCATTCATGACTAGGCCGGCATTAAACGCAATGATGGCCGAGCTCGTCCCGTCCGCCGTCTATTTAATCTCCTATTTAAACGAGGCCAGACGCCGGCCAAGAATTGCACACCTCCGCCGCTCCCCTATCTCGTCCTTCACCATTTTGTCCACTCGTACAATGGCTTACTAAGAGTAGTTTACCCAGCATCCAAGCCGGCTGGGTGGCTCTCCGAGCCCGCCGTATACGAGCTATGCATCTCGTTGATCCACCTCACTCCCCTCGCCCGACGGAGCTAGTTGCCGCCCCAAGCCGGCGCGCTATTCAGCAACTCGCCGCTCCAGGCCAGATTGACGAGGAGCGGCAAGCTGCTCCACGCCGGCACGGCGGGGAGCACGGGCATCGTCGCTGCCGTCCATGTCGCCGCCTCGTACCGCGTCTCCCTTTTCTATGGCCGAGACTCCCATGCCTGCGGTCGTGCCATGCAAGCAGAGACAAAAGCCAGGTGCGCGGAGAGCGACGAGTCGGTGGCCAGCGCCTCCGTGTCCGCCGCCATCATCGAGGAGAAGTAGAACATGGGAGGCCGCCGCCGCTTGGGTCCCATGAAGGCCACCGCGGAGGCGACGCCGACGTACACAGTAGGTGTCTTGCCGGATCCTTTGTTGCGAGGAACTTCGTCGACCCCGCATGGGCTCCACGGAAGCGAAGAAGCCCCCTTCCACCTCCATCTTGGGCATCAGCCAACGATGTCAGTTGGGCAGTGGGGAAGCGAGCCATCCTTTACGCCGAAGCATATACCTCCGGGGCTCCTGGCAGTCCGGTGATCGTGCTACTGGACATGAGGAAGACAAATGGATCGGCGGGCGACCATTTAGGCTAGGTATTATTATACATGTGTTGTTCAGAACTAGCACCACTTAGTTGATTTGAATGTAATGAAATCTGTCATGTTTGTATGAGAATCCGGTATTTTATATGAATTTTGTCATTGTTTATATGAAATATCGCCGTGTTTGCATGAATTTCTTCCGGTTGGTTGAGTTGCTGTCAGAATGTGTGCGGCTACGGTTGGATGGCGTAATTTACGGGTCGTCGGTCGGCCCGCGGCCGGCTCGAGCAGCGTGATGGGACATAAAAAGCACAGCTCGTGCGAGCTTGTCTGCAACGCGCACGCTGGAGGATGCATGAGCACCTGAGCTATTCCCCGTTCATCGGTGGCAAAGGCACCGGTGGACAAAAGGGTCGCCAATATTTTGGCTACCCCGGGCAAGATCCAAACAGCCCCTCCCAGCACATTCAGATCCCTCGTTTGCTGTGAAATTTTGCCATGTGTTGTTTTCATGGACTAGAAAGATGCCCGTGCATTGCACGGAACATCAAGATGCATTTTTTAAAAAACACCTGTTGTGATTGACCCATGCAGGAGTAATCCCATGTGTTAAAACTAATGATATCTCGAGAATTTTATCGGAAAAATGGTATCTCGAGAATTTCATCCAAAAAATGAAAGATGAGAGATAAGGTGAGGAGGAGTGGGGCGTGGTGGTGACTGGTGGTCGGATCAAGGCGGAGGCATGGGATGGATAGCTGGCAAAGCATAAAGGGCCACCATGCTAGATTGTTCCAGAGACTTCCTTTTTATTGCTCAGCAATGAGGTTGTGGGAGATAAGGATGAACGAGGCAAGGCCTTATCTGTAAATGTGGATAGAGGTGCGGGTATATTTTGTAAAATTGTCATAGTTTGCTTTCTATCCGTCAAATATAGATCGGACGGTCTATATTACAAGATGGCAGGCACACCATCATCACCAACTCAGTTTTTATAAGAGTAGAGATAGAGATAGTTGCTGTGTGAAAACAAATTTAAATATGAACGAATAATCGTGTCCGCGGTATTCTGTCGTGAGCCCGAGACACAGTTGGATGGCCTCATAGTAGTAGTAGTGTAGAGTACTACTGGTACTACTAGATAGTGAGTGTTTACTACTATATCTATGTACTAATTGCAACACATGCATGTGTTAGCAGTATAATGACCATGTATGGATTTGATGGTAAGATTTGTGTAAGTTGGATGTCATATTATTTCTCTAATATGTGGTCAAAGTTAGCCTCCAAAACGCATTTTATACCCTATATGGATTGAGGGAGTACATGCATTGCCGAGGTTTCTCTTAATCCTTGCGTGCAACGTTTTTATTGAAGCTTGAAATGTGAACATGTGAATGGGAGGGACTACTATAACCCTTCCAAAAGAATTGTAGTACTAATGGTATCATACTCCCTCCGTTCACCATCTCACATGCTCAGTTTTTTCATTTGTTAAGCGGCAAACCATGTGGGGCCTACCTTAGAGGCAAGGATCTATACACTGGAGATGCTCTGTACTTATGTGTCCCGTCAACTCGCAGAACGAGGAGAAGCTTGCTTAGTATGTCGTCTCCCCCGCCCACGGGCGCGGTGGCTCGCAGAGTCGCGGGACGAGGAGAAGTTTGCTTACTACGCCTACGCCCGCTCCCTCGCCCACGCACGCGGTGGCTCGCAGGACGAGGAGACAATTTTACTACTCCCTCTGTTTACTCCTCGTCCCTACCTTGGTTAGAGAGATTGTCATATTGTTTGAAATATGTCTTTCAGTAGTAGGAGTAGTATAGTGGTACATAGGAGTAGTACTACATCAATTTCCTTGGAGTCCGTGGTGCAACAAGCTACCCTAGGCTATGTTACTACTCCCTCCTTTCCGGTTTATGGCTCAATTTCAAAATCTCTCCAACCAAGGTAGACGGTGAGTGGTGGAATTAATTTCATAGTTTGCACAAGTAATTCGTACGCTCGTTTTTCTCAAGAATTTATGTTTACCGATGCATTAATTACAACGAATGCATGCATGACCACTAAATTTCCATGAACTTCTACATGCATTGGTGAGTTTTCTCTTGACATTGTGCACCTGGTGATTTAACGCACCTCGAAATTCAAACATGTGATGGTACTACTACTAGTAGAATTGAGACTTATAAAACGGAAAAAAGAATTTTTTTTAGATGAGCCCTATAAAGTGGAAAGGAGGGAGTAGGAAGTAGTACTACCTCCATAGTAGGTATGTACTCCGTAAAATCAGATTTTCCCAAAACTAAGTCACTCAACCTTTATTTGCTTGTTTCCCTTCCTGCCTCATTGCCTCGAACAGACTATGCCAAACTCCCGTGCCTGCCGCGCGGGAAAAGACACACCCTCGCCTTTTTTAGTCCAGGTTTGTATCGATGGATCACGCGAAGCAGCAAAAACCAAGTCGTGTCTTGTACTCCTCCATCGAAGCTCGCTTTCATGAATTATGTACTTCCTCTCGCCGACATGTGGGACATATAGCAATTGGGTCGATGTGTCATACATCAAATAATAGTGCAGAACAGCAAGGGGGACACACCCCCGTCGTAGCGCCCCAGTAGTAGTAATGAGCAATGAGACGTCAAATCACAATGCCGCACCTTCCCAGATGGACGAAGAAACCATTATTTCAAACTTTGCTGAATCCAATTCGCCATCATCTCCTTCAAGAAAACCACGTATTGCTTCTGCCATTGTTCTTCCCCAAGAGGGACGCGCATCGTCTTGGTACATCATGACTGTCGGCGTTCTGAGAACGGGGTCCCTGACATACACTGCCTGGGCCCACAGCGTGGTTTCATGAGCGGGCCCAGACGCCCATCTTCACCAACAAGCACTCAAGACCCTCGCGAGGGGCCAAGCCTAGCGAGGCGGACGACACAAGACCTCCTCGGGAGCAGCCTCGTCGGGCCGGCTCGCGAGGGGCGGAGAGATCAAGGCAAGGTGAACCTCACGAGGTTCCTACTACGTCAGCCATGACGACCAAGATCAGGCGGGCGCCAGCGCGCACAGTGTCCTCGTTTCCTCTCTGGTGCTAAGGAGGCAAGCACAGGCGATGAGTACCGAGGCATCATGCAAAGGTTTCCATATCGGTGCAACGAGACTAAGACCAGTAGGACGGCAGGACGGAGGTCACCGTGGAGTCCAAGACGGCGTCACCACCAGAGCCTTTGGCGCGCGAAGACCACCTTTAGTCGGGATAGCTTGTACTAGCTGTCCCCTTTCAAATTGGCCGTTGTTGGCTCCCTTCTCGCTCAATATTTGGGAAGAGGACCAGGGCCTCTATAAATAGGACTAGCCACCACAGTAGGAGGCATCTCATCTTGGACTAGATCCAACCCATCCTCACACCCACTGAGCACAAGGGCACCTCTCCACAGGAGGCTGTTCTTCCCCTTGTACTGTTCATCCTCAGCCCAAGAGGCAATCCACCACACCACACTGGAGTAGGGTATTACACCACAGTGGTGGCCCGAACCAGTATAAATCTTCTGTCTCTTGTGTTGAGAGTTCGTCGAGCTAGCCTTTGAGATCGTGGCGAGGTTGAGGGCATGATTAGGTAGGAGGAGATCTTTGCGCGCACCCCATTGTTCGAACCTCAAGGTTTTTGCCGGAACCCGAAATCCGACATTTGGCGCGCCAGGTAGGGGTGCGCCGGAGTTTTCCTTCCACCGGTTGATCTGCCGACACTCTGTGGTTCCAATGTCCGACGACCCGAGGACCAAAGCCGGCCGCTGGGCAGCTTGGCCGGCCCGGGCGGCACCGCCTGCCCAAGAAGACCTCAACCCCACGCCCCAGGCAGCACGCGCACCGCCAAACGCTGCGTGGCACGGGCGGCGCGGTCACACGCCGCCCGCCCTCACCCCACGACAAGCGCGGGCAGCCGCAAGGGTCTCGAGCCACGCAGCGGCCACGGCGCCGCACACTCGGCGGGAACAAGCGAACATGAGGGCCGCGCTCACAGTGGCCCGGGAGATGGTGCGACGCGGTTGATGGAAAGCGGACGGGATGCGTTGCTGGAGCGCGTTGCCGAGCTCCTGGACACCGCGGCCTCGGAAGAACCACCCTTCTGCTCCCTTCTTGGACCTCAGGCCACGGCCGGATCACATGGCAGGCCCCGCCGTGCCCGTGTGCCCCCGGGCGCACCCTTGGGCTTCATCGACACCGGCGTGACCAACGGCCCCGGACGCCCGATCGCACCCGCGCCTCCCCCAGTAAGCGCAGGTACGAGCATTGCCACCTACGGCCCCGGCGGGATGCCACCCTACCATCCACAGGGTGGCGCACTGGGCCGGGCAACATGGAGCGTGGGGCATTACGGCAAGGTATTTGAGGCGACTGCCTCGAAGGCCTACGTGCCCCGCATGGTGGGCCAGGAGTACACGCTGGAAGACGACCCTGGCTCATTCCTCGGGCCAGGCTGGGAGGAGGAGGCGCCGGAAGCTGAGACCTTCCAGGAGCCTCCCGGGAGCCTCGCCAACCGCGTCGGCAACAACAGCTATAGAGTATCACTAATTTCTCACGAGCAAGCTTACGCTAATCATGGGTCGCAGGAGGGTCAGGTCACGGCAGCGGATGGCGGCCCCAGCACGGCAGCTTCCCTTCCGCCAGGAGGAGCGCATTGGGGGCTGTAGGAGAGGGGCCAGGAGCAAGGCCCCTCCCTGCGGCGCACGGAGCAGGGAGTCCCCCGGAGGTAGGCCCTCTGCCGGGGAGGCGCAGGAGAGCCTTCCCCCCGGCAGAGGACCCGTGGTCGCCGAGGGCGCCGTTGGCGTCCCCTTTGCCCCTTGGTGACGTCCTGGTTTCCGGTCGCCCCCAACGGTGGTCGAGGGTGGTGCAAGGCAGGGCCCTCGTCTGGCGATATGAAGTAAGGCTCGTGCCTGTGAAGGTCTCCGCTCGTGACACTCTCACGTAATAATGAGTGGGGATGTACACGCCCCGGAGCCTCAGGAGTGCCGCCCTCGGGCCCCGGGGGCTCCCTCCCATGTCCTAGTGGCAGCACTTAGCTCCGCGCTGGTGAGAAGACAAGAAGACTAGACTAGGCGCAGGATGCGGCCATTTTCTTTTAACCTCTTCTCTGTAGCCCTGCTTTCTGGCTTTGGATTTAAGTTGAAGTTTAATTTTCGTTGGTGCGCGCAGGGGGTGCCTTTTCTCGTTCGTGCGGTTTCTTGCAATTTGGTTTCTGCCTTAGTTCAGCATTTGCGCATGCTGCCTCCTCGCGAGCCCCTCGCGAGCGGGGGCTGGGCATAGCACGCGAGCACTGCACGCGTTCCCTGCCATGACCGGCGCTCGCTCCTCATGAGGCCCCCTTAGGCGGATCGGCAAGCTCCTCACAGGCTCCTCAAAAACTCGCGACCTTACGGGCCAGCTCGGGGCCTGTCCGGCTAAGGTAAATTACAAATAGCAAACTCGCCGCAGGATTCACGAGTTCAGGAAGACATATATTCAGCTTGGCCTAAGAAATAGAGACAACAATCTGTTTACATGAGGGGCTTCCCCTCCCAAAATGCTCTTACAACTTCCAGGGCCATGCCCGAGTTTTAGCATGCAGGATAAACAACAGGGAGGCTCGATTTCAATCGGACATGTCGCTCACGGCGCCCCCTGGGTCGCCTTCAGACGCGTCACTGGCATCGATGTCGCCGTCGCTGGCGTTCCCGTCACCATCACCGGCGCCGCCCTCGCCGTCGTCGACCACGTCGCCTTGTCCGCCGCAACCACCACCACATCGTCATCGAAAGTAAAGGCCCTAACCAGCGCATCAACATTGTCTTCCACCCATCACGCCAGGTCACCTCGGATGGCCTCGGGTACGGGGGCAATGGCGGCGTCAAAATCGAAGTCGCGGTAAGTGTTTTGGAGATGGCTGAAGACGCGGGAGAACGCGCGCCCAAGCAGGCCACGGCTCCTCTCTTCAACAAGTTGGCAAGCTCTCTCGGAATGTTTCTCCAGGCGCGTCACCACGTCGGTGAAGAAGCGGAGGTGGCTGGCATAGTCGTTCGCATGGGGATGAGGGGCGTTCTCATCATAGATGTGGGCCAGCGCCACATTGGCCCTGTTCCTGAGGCCCTCGAGCATGGGGGCGTGCACGCGCTCCAGCGTCCGCCGTTGAAGCACTTCCTCCCTGTTCTGCTGCGCGATGGACTCGGTGTTGATGACCCGCTGCTGAAGAGGAAGCAGCTCAGCGCGGGCAGAGGCCAGCTCAGCCTGCACCGAGACCAGGGCAGTTGCGGCGGCCTCCTCGCGCCGCTCCGCCTCAGTGAGCCTAGACTTGAGGGCAGCAGTCCTGCTTGCAGCCTCGCCGCTATGAGATCCAGCTCCAGGTTGTAACTGCCCACAAGATCCGCGCGAGCCTCGGCCATGCAGCGGTCGACATCCTCCTGGGCCCGAGCCTCGCGCGCGTTGACGGTGTCCTCCGCTAGAGCAACTTGGCGCTCCCTCGTATCCAACCGTTCATGCCCGAGGCTGCGCTCCACGGCTTCCAGCGCCAGCGCTTCTTCGCGCTTCAGGATCTCCTCCTCCTCGGCAGGCGTCCCCCTCATTAATGCAAGGGCGGCTTGGTGCGCCTCCACCTGCCACTCCAAGGAGGCGGTCCAGGCCTGGAGCTCCCACGTGCGTTTCTCGGCGAACTCGCGGCGGCGGTCAGCTTCTCGGGCTTCTTCCAAGGCTTGGGAGCAGGCCTTACGCGAGGTCGCAAGAGACGCCTCGGCCTTCGCATTGTTAAGCTCGCGCTGGTGGCGCGCGAGGTTGATGGCCACCTTCAGCTTGCGCCACTCCTCCATCAACCGAAGACCCTCGGCCTCGAGGCGCGCGTCAACATCAGCGGGTTCCCCACATAGCTGGTTCATCGCGTCCATTGCCTCCTGGAAAAGCTCGTGGTGGATGACGCTTCGTTCATGCGCAAACCTAAGCGCGCGGCCAATGCCGTCCCCCGCCTCGGGGTCTGTCGACGGGGTCCGGAGCGGCTCACCCTCTCGCCAGGGGCTGGGGCTGCCTCCCCCGATCGCTGGCCAGGCCCCGCAAGGGGCCCAGGTAGGCGTAGACCCGCTGCTTGAAGGGAAGCCCAAGATCGAAGCCATCCCGCCGCCGTCCACGACCAGAGGAGGAACCCTTGGCACGCCGGCCGCGCTCCAAGCAAGGCCACGGAGGAGAGATGGCAAGGGCACGGGCCCGAGGCGCGTTGCATGTAGGTTTTCCTCGTCAGCCGAACCCGCGCCAGAGGCGGCACACCGGCTTGGGGCACTCAAGGCCGGCGAGGAAGATGAGGCAAGAGGAAGTTGCTCCTTAGGAGGCTTCACAGCCTTGGCAGAGGGGATCCTGAAGAACCACCGTCGGGAAGGGAAGCAGCACTCGAAGAATTACAAAAGATAAGGTACTCACTCGTCTATGGCGATGAACTTCCTCTGCTTCAACGGCCAGACAGTGCTATTGCTGCAGCTTGGAGACCCTTTCCTCTTGCGGAGCGCCTGAAAGTCCATGCGGAACCGGCCCAAGCGCTGTACGTGGCGACCAGCGTGGTGCGCGGCTGGTCAAGCATCGGGGGAGAAAACCTTGGGAGCTCCAGGCTGAACAGAGCTGTCGGGCTCCGCCTCGCGATGACCTGCCGAGGCCTCAGGAGCGGCGGGCTGCGTCATCCTCTCAGTTGCCGCCCCAGGATGAGAATCACGGGTTCCCGAGGATGACGCCTCGGTAGCCTCAGGCGGCATCGACGCCTCAACACCCACGCCTCCGGCCTCTAGCAGTGCCTGCCTCCCTGCGTCCACTCTTGGGGCAGGCTCGGCACCGGCGACAAGGAGAGGAATCACGGTGACGGGATTCTCACGAGGGCCCACAAGGCCGACTGGACACAGCTCCCATTCGTCGAACTCCACCCTATTCAAGCAATTGTCCAAGCAACTACCCCCCTGCGACAAATCACCCGGCGAGGGGTCACCGGCCAGGACTTCGAGCACCGTCCTTCGAGCCTCGGCCGGAAGCCCCGACTCCTAAAGCCTCATACGATCCTGGTCGCTTGTCAGAGTCCACATCGGCTGGGAATGGCGCTGGAGTGGGGCGATACGGTGCCGGAGGAACTCCTTCATCACCTGGGCGCGGTCACACCAAGATCCTTCAGCCTCCTCAGTCGGAACCAGATGAAAGAGAGACGGGAGCTCACGAGCTCCTCGTGACCCCAGCCAAAGCTGGGGATGGCGGGGGACGACGGAGGCGAGAGCAGGGGACTGAGTGCTCCGACATCAGCATACACCCACCACTTCCCAAAGTCGCTCGAAGATGGCGGGAGATCGAAGTCGATCCCCGAGCCGGCTGTCGCCACCACGACCTGGAAGCTCACGCACCCCGAGCACTGCCGGGGATCGGTCAGGTGCAGTGAGAAGAAATGGCGCAAGAGGGCCACAGAAGGAGCAATGCCCACCATGGCCTCACAGACGAAGGCGAAGACGGCGAGAAGGGCGACAGATTGGGGATCAAGATGCAGCATATGGATCTAGTAATGGGAAAGCACGACCTCGAAGAAGGCGGAGAAGGGAGGAACCAAGCCAGTCCACAGGGCGTCGACAAAGAACTGGACCTCGGTGGCCGCCCTATCAATAGAGGCTCGGGACGCAGGCCAGGCCACCATCCCTCCCCATTCATTGAAGCTGGTAGCAAGCGCAGGGTGGACCTTGTCCATGGCCTCCAGGTTGAGCACCCGCGATCGGCCGACGGCGGGCTCGACGGCCGGAGGTGAGCTGGCTGAGGACAAGGGCTTCTTCCCTTTCTCCGCCTGGTTTAGCGCCATGGCGATTGAGAGGCTGAGCTCGAGTGAGATTGGAAGAGGAAGCATAGGTACGAGGAAGCGTGGAAGTTGGGGAGTGTTGCCAGCAATGGGGAAATAACTGTGTAGGATGTCGTGGCCGCCTAGCTAGGCGGATTTCAAGGCTACGTGGGGAAGCGGGGATGCCCATGTCCAATCATTCCCCACGCGTCGACCAAGGCCGCAGGCTGTTGGGGCCCACGGCGCTCCGCACTTGCCCTTTGGCTTCGCCGGCCAAGTCCGAAGCGCTTTGGGCCTGGGCTACTGCGGCGTTCGGGAACGGGGTCCCAGACTTGCTCGCCTCCGCCCACGATGTGGCTCTGCGAAGGGCCCAGATGACCCATCTTCACCAACAAGCACTCAAGACCCTCGCGAGGGGCCAAGCCTCGCGAGGCGGACGACACAAGACCTCCTCGGGAGCGGCCTCGTCAGGCTAGCTCGCGAGGGGCGGAGAGATCAAGGCAAGCCGAAGACGGCAGGACGGAGGTCACCGTGGAGCCCAAGACGGTGTCACCACCAGAGCCTTTGGCAGGCGCAAACCACCTTTAGTCAGGATAGCTTATACTAGTTGTCCCCTTTCAAATTGGCCGCTGTTGGCTCCCTTCGCGCTCGATATTTGGGAAGAGGACCAGGGCCTCTATAAATAGGACTAGCCACCACAGTAGGAGGCATCTCATCTTGGACTAGATCCAACCCATCCTCACACCCACCGAGCACAAGGGCACCTCTCCTCAGGAGGCTGTTCTTCCCCTTGTACTATTCATCCCCAGCCCAAGAGGCAATCCACCACACCAAACTGGAGTAGGGTATTACACCACAATGGTGGCCCGAACCAGTATAAATCTTGTGTCTCTTGTATTGCAAGTTCGTCGAGCTAGTCTTTGAGATCGTGGCGAGGTTGAAAGCGTGATTAGGTAGGAGGAGATCTTCGCGCGCACCCCAGTGTTCAAACCTCAAGGGTTTTGCCGGAACCTGAAATCCGACAATGACACGTGGGACCGCATGACAAGCCATGCTCCCCCGCCCACCGCTCGGTAAAATCACCTAATTTTGACTACTTCCTCCATATCGGTTTACAGGGCATGCACGTCGTTCTAGGTTGAGAATTTAACTGGCGATATATGTGATGAATAGTATATGTTTAGAAACTACATCCGCTTAAGAGTCAAATGATATACTTTTTGTGACATAGTAACTCATATTTAGTTAGTCAAATGGATGACCTAGAACTACGTGCACGCCCTATAAACCGAGACAGAGGGAGTAGTATCTTTTCAGATCAATATAGTCGGGATTCACCAAGGAGCAAAACCAAGTGGTAGGTTGCTCCTGTCGTGTTGGCGTAGCAACTCAAGCAGGATCAGTCCACACATGAAATAGCGACACACTTAACATGACCCCATTGGCTGACATGTGGCTCATCCACCGTCTTGTTCCACGTGCGATGCACCAAATTATAGTTCGGAGCAGCGGTTGGACTTGGAGGCACCCCGGTCGCAGCGCCGCATTAGTAGTAAATGAGGGAGGAGGGGTCAAATCTCAAAGCCCCGCCTTTCCCGCATTAAGCTGGACGGACGAAGCAACCATCATTTCACTCTAGGGCGCAAGAGCATAAAGAAAAGAGAAAACCAATGATGCGTGTGGCAACTACCTAGGGCACCCTAGGGTAGGAGCCTCCACTACAAAACTTTTTTTGAAAGCGCCTCGACTACAAATCCGCTTCTCCCTCGTCCTCTTGAAGAAAACCGATGATGATGCGTGCGGAGGTAGGGTTTGTAGAAGTACTACGGCGTGCGGGGCCATGTCGTAGTAAACGGGAGAGGGATTGAGTGCGAGTCGACGCCTTAATATGTGTGTGCTGCTTGGTTTTACGGGAACGAGGCAGCATTTTGGGTTCAGGGACCAGTGAAGATATACGTACAAAAATTGTGGACGTAGGTTCGACCGGAAGGCAATGTTGCATGGCCCCTACATTTTGATATACCCGCGGGCGCGTGAAATTTGCTACTCTACTCAAAATAATGCATAAAAGTTCCTCCAAAAACATCTATAACTAATGGGAAGTGCATGTATGCTTAAAATGAAAATGTAATACTCCCTCCGTCTAGGTGTATGATACGTCTCCGTCGTATCTATAATTTTTGATTGTTCCATGCCAATATTATACAACTTTCATATACTTTTGGCAACTTTTTATACTATTTTTGGGACTAACATATTGATCCAGTGCCCGGTGCCAGTTCCTGTTTGTTGCATGTTTTATGTTTCGCAGAAACCCCATATAAAACAGAATCCAAACGGAATAAAAACAGACGGAGAATATTTTTGGAATATTTGGGAAATATTGGAGGAAGAATCAACGCGAGACGGTGCCCGAGGTGGCCACAAGGCAGGGGCGCGCTCGCCTCTGGGCGCGCCCCTGACCCTCGTGGGCCCCTCGTAAGGCGGTTGCTGCTCTTCTTTGGCCGCAAGAAAGCTAATTTTCAGAAAAAAATCTTGGCGAAGGTTTCAATCCAATCGAGTTACGGATCTCCTGATATATAAGAAACGGCGAAGGGCGATTACCGTAACGCAGAAACAGAGAGAGACAGAGAGACAGATTCAACCTCGGAGGGGCTCTCGCCCCTCCCATGCCATGGAGGCCAAGGACCAGAGGGAAACCCTTCTCCCATCTAGGGAGGAGGTCAAGCAAGAAGAAGAAGAAGAAGAAGGGGGCCCCTCTCCCCCTCTCTTCCGGTGGCGCCGGAACGCTGCCGTGGCCACCATCATCATCACCGCGATCTTCACCAACACCTCCGCCATCTTCACCAACATCTCCATCACCTTCCCCCCTCTATCTACAGCGGCCCACTCTCCCGCAACCCGTTGTACCCTCTACTTGAACATGGTGCTTTATGCTTCATATTATTATCCAATGATGTGTTTCCCTCCTATGATGTCTGAGTAGATTTTCGTTGTCCTATCGGTGGTTGATGAATTTCTATGATTGATTTAATTTTCTTGTGGTTATGTTGTTGTCCTTTGGTGCCCATCATATGAGCGCGCGCGTGGATCACACCATAGGGTTAGTTGTATGTTGATAGGACTATGTATTGGAGGGCAAGAGTGACAGAAGCTTCTACCTAGCATAGAAATTGATGCATACGAGATTGAAGGGGGACCAATATAACTTAATGCTATGGTTGGGTTTTACCTTAATGAACGTTAGTAGTTGCGGATGCTTGCTAATAGTTCCAATCATAAGTGCATAGAATTCCAAGTCGGGGATGACATGCTAGCAAAGGGCCTCTCCCACATAAAACTTGCTATCGGTCTAGTAAAGTAGTCAATTGCTTAGGGACAATTCCGCAACTCCTACCACCACTTTTCCACACTCTCTATATTTACTTTATTGTGTCTTTATCTAAACAGCCCCTACTTTTTATTTACGTGCTCTTTATATTCTTGCAAACCTATCCGAAAACATCTACAAAGTACTTCTAGTTTTATACTTGTTCTAGGTAAAGCAAACGTTAAGCGTGGGTAGAGTTGTATCGGTGGTCGATAGAACTTGAGGGAATATTTGTTCTACCTTTAGCTCCTCGTTGGGTTCGACACTCTTACTTATCGAAAGAGGCTACAATTGATCCCCTATACTTGTGGGTTATCAAGACCTTTTTCCGGCGCCGCTGTCGGAGTCGAAGCGTGGGTGAATATTCTCGTGTGTGCTTGTTTGCTTTATCACTAAGTAATTTTTATTTGTTGTTCTTAGTTGTTTTCTATCTTTAGTTATGGGTAGGAAACGAAAATACCAATAAAATTAGTTGTACCTACTGAACCAATGGTTGAAGAACCACTCAAAATCTATCACACTCTGAAGCTTTTACTTGGATCATCTTCGATCCCTATGTGCTCAGGTTGAAACCCCAACTAGCTTAGTTGAGGGAAAATCTTTAGATGAGCATGCTTGTTATGTGCGACACCGCATATCTCAAAAGGGCGAACTTTTACTGGATCAAATTCATCGTTTGCAATGCTATGCTTGGAATTTATATGAAATATATGATTTTACTTGTTGTTCTGAAGACCCTAAGAAACACCTTCCGTACCAATGTTTGTTTAGTGATAATGGAATCGTATCTTTGTATTCTAAGGGTGTTTATAATTACTATGATGTCAACAAATTGAGGAATTTGTTGCTTTTAAGGGTGCTTATGAAATTGCTTCTTTGATTGAAAAGTATGATGCTACTCTTTACAAATCTGAAAATTTTGCCATACTTGAATATTGTTATGATAATTATGCTTCTAATGCCTATGTTAAACCATATATTGAGGACTCCACTGCTGTCCAAGAAGAGACTAATATTTTGCAGGATTCTATGGAAGAAGAAATTGATGAAACTGTGAGCTCATTGGATGAAAAGGATGATGAGGAGAGCGAAGAACAAAAGGAGGAAGAGCGGATTAGCTACCCGTGCCCACCTTCTAATGAGAGTAACTCTTCAACTCATACATTGTTTAATTTCCCTTCGTGCTTACCGAAGGATGATTGCTATGATGACTGTTATGATCCTGTTGATTCTCTTGAAATATCCCTTTTTGATGATACTTGCTATGCTTGTGGCCAAGATGCCAATATGAATTATGCTTATGGAGATGAACTTGCTATAGTTCCTTATGTTAAACATGAAATTATTACTATTACACCCACACATGATAGTCCTATTATCTTCTTGAATTCTCCAAACTACACTATATCGGAGAAGTTTGCCCTTATTAAGGATTATATTGATGGTTTGCCTTTTACCGTTGCACATGATGATTTCGATAGATATAATATGCATGTGCTTGCTGCTCCTACTTGCAATTATTATGAGAGAGGAACTACATCTCCGCCTCTCCATGTTTCCCAATATGATAAAATTGCAAGAAATTGTTTATACTATGCATTGGCCTTTACTAGGTGTGCATGAATTGTTATTTTATGACATGCCGATGCATAGGAAGAGAGTTAGACTTCGTCATTGCTTGATATATATTGCTTTGTGCTCACTACTAAATGCCAAATCATTGCTAATTAAAATTAGCTTTGATATACCTTGGGATCCGGGTGGATTCACTACTTGAGCACTATATGCCTAGCTTAATGGCTTTAAAGAAAGCGCTGCCAGGGAGACAACCTGGAAGTTTTAGAGAGTCATTTATTTCTGTTGAGTGCTTTCATATAGTTTAAAAACAAAAAAAATAAAGAGGGGAACCTAAATCTTTTTCAAAAATGAAAGTGAAAGTGAGAAAGACGAGCATTGTTAAAGTGGGAGCTAGCCTTGAACTTTGTTCATGCTCACAGAAACTTTGTGAATCTTGATTACAGAAACTTTTCAACAAAAATAATTATCCCCTTGTACAATTCCATTGTATTATAAAAGTAATGTGCCAAGGTTTGCCTTTAGGATGTTTACAATGCTTGCTGGTTTGTACGGTGCAGGACGGAAACTTTGGCTGCAGTGCGTGATTTTAATTTTTAACTGGAATGTCAAACGGTTCTGAAACTTTTTGCACTGTCTTTCTATACAAATTTTTTATTTTTCCTAATTTTTGCATAATTTTTGAAGTCCCATAGGTATGGTGAATGTTCAGATTATTACAGACTGTTCTGTTTTAGACAGATTCTGTTTTTGATGCATAGTTTGCTTGTTTTGACGAAACTATCAATTTCTATTAGTGGATTAAGCCATGGAAAAGCTATATTACAGTATAAACAATGCAAAAACAAAATATGAATTGGTTTGCAACAGTACTTAGAGTAGTGATTTGCTTTATTATACTAACGGATCTTACCGAGTTTTCTGTTGAAGTTTTGTGTGGATGAAGTGTTCGATGATCGAGAAGGTCTCGATATGAGGAAAAGGAGGAGAGGCAAGAGCTCAAGCTTGGGGATGCCCAAGGCACCCAAGTAAATATTCAAGGAGACTCAAGCGTCTAAGCTTGGGGATGCCCCGTAAGGCATCCCATCTTTCTTCAACAAGTATCGGTATGTTTTCGGATTCGTTTCGTTTATGCGATATGTGCAAATCTTGGAGCGTCTTTTGCATTTAGTTTTCACTTTTATTTTATGCACCATGATGGTATGAGATAGTCCTTGGTTTATTTATAGAAGTCTCATTGCACTTCACTTAAATCTTTTGAGTATGGCTTTATAGAATGCTTCATGTGCTTCACTTATATCATTTGAAGTTTGGACTGCCTGTTTCTCTTCACATAGAAAACCGCCATTTGTAGAATGCTCTTTTGCTTCACTTATATTTGTTAGAGCGTGGGCATATCTTTTGTAGAAATAATTAAACTCTCTTGCTTCACTTATATCTATTTAGAGAGATGACAGGAATTTGTCATTCACATGGTTAGTCATAAAATCCTACATAAAACTTGTAGATCACTGAATATGATATGTTTGATTCCTTGCAATAGTTTTGTGATATAAAGGTGGTGATATTAGAGTCATGTTAGTTGACTAACTGTGAAATTGAGAAATACTTGTGTTGAGGTTTGCAAGTCCCGTAGCATGCACGCATGGTGAACTGTTATGTAACGAAGTTGGAGCATGAGGTATTTATTGATTGTCTTCCTTATGAGTGGCGTTCGGGGACAAGCGATGGTCTTTTCCTACCAATCTATCCCCCTAGGGGCATGCGTAGTAGTACTTTTCTTCGAGGGCTAATAAACGTTTGCAATAAGTATATGAGTTCTTTATGACTACTGTGAGTCCATGGATTATACGCACCCTCACCCTTCCATCATTGCTAGCCTCTTCGGTACCGTGCATTGCCCTTTCTCACCTCGAGAGTTGGTGCAAACTTCACCGGTGCATCCAAGCCCCATGATACTATACGCTCTATCACACATAAACCTCCTTATATCTTCCTCAAAACAGCCACCATACCTACCTATCATGGCTTCTCCATAGCCATTCTGAGATATATTGCCATTCAACTTCCATCATCATCATATACATGACTTGAGCATTTATTGTCATATTGCTTTGCATGACCGTAAGATAGCTAGCATGATGTTTTCATGGCTTGTCCATTTTTTCATGTCATTGCTACACTAGATCATTGCACATCCCGGTACACCACCGGAGGCATTCATATAGAGTCATATCTTTGTTCTAGTATCGAGTTGTAATATTGAGTTGTAAGTAAATAAAAGTGTGATGATCATCATTATTAGAACATTGTCCCATGTGAGGTTTTCAAAATAAAAGAGGCCAAATAAGCCCAAATAAAAAAAAGAGGCCAAAGAAGCCCAAATAAAAAAGAGAGGCCAAAGAAGCCCACCAAAAAAACAAAAAAAAGGAGAGAAAAGGAGAGAAGGGACAATGTTACTATCCTTTTACCACACTTGTGCTTCAGAGTAGCACCATGTTCTTCATATAGAGGGTCTCTTGAGTTATCACTTTCATATACTAGTGGGAATTTTCATTATAGAACTTGGCTTGTATATTCCGATGATGGGCTTCCTCAAATGCCCGAGGTCTTCATGAGCAAGCAAGTTGGATGCACACCCACTTAGTTTCCAGTTTGAGCTTTCATACACTTATAGCTCTTAGTGCATCCGTTGCATGGCAATCCCTACTCCTCACATTGACATCAATTGATGGGCATCTCCCTAGCCCGTTGATTAGCCGCGTCGATGTGAGACTTTCTCCCTTTTTGTCTTCTCCACACAACCTCCATCATCATATGCTATTCCACCTATAGTGCTATATCCATGGCTTGCGCTCATGTATTGCGTGAGGGTTGAAAAGGCTGAAGCGCGTTAAAAAGTATGAACCAATTGCTCGGCTTGTCATCGGGGTTGTGCATGATTTGAATGCTTTGTGTGGTGAAGATGGAGCATAGCCAGACTATATGATTTTGTAGGGATGAGCTTTCTTTGGCTATGTTATTTTGATAAGACATAATTGCTTGGTTAGTATGCTTGAAGCATTATTGTCTTAATGTCAAATGATAGACTATTGCTTTGAATCACTCGTGTCTTAATATTCATGCCATGATTAGATAATGTGATCAAGATAATGCTAGGTACCATTCCACATCAAAAATTATCTTTTTTTATCATTTACTAACTTGAGGACGAGCAAGAATTAGGCTTGGGGATGCTGATACATCCCCGTCGTATCTATAATTTTTTATTGTTCCATGCTAATATTATACAACTTTCATATACTTTTGGCAACTTTTTATACTATTTTTGGGACTAACATATTGATCCAGTGCCCGGTGCCAGTTCCTGTTTGTTGCATGTTTTATGTTTCGCAGAAACCCCATATAAAACGGAATCCAAACAGAATAAAAATGGACGGAGAATATTTTTGGAATATTTGGGAAATATGGGAGGAAGAATCAACGCGAGACGGTGCCCGAGGTGGCCACGAGGCAGGGGGCGTGCCTGCCCCCCTGGGAGCGCCCCTGACCCTCGTGGACCCCTCGTAAGGCGGTTGATACTCTTCTTTGGCCGCAAGAAAGCTAATTTTCGGGAAAAAAATCTTGGCGAAGGTTTCAATCCAATCGGAGTTACGGATCTCCGGATATATAAGAAACGGCGAAAGGGCAGATTACCAGAACGCAGAAACAGAGAGAGACAGAGAGACAGATCCAATCTCGGAGGGGCTCTCGCCCCTCCCATGCCATGGAGGCCAAGGACCAGAGGGGAAAGCCTTCTCCCATCTAGGGAGGAGGTCAAGGAAGAAGAATAAGACGAAGGGGGCCCCTCTCCCCCTCTCTTCCGGTGGTGCCGGAATGCTGCCGTGGCCACCATCATCATCACCGCGATCTTCACCAACACCTCTGCCATCTTCACCAACATCTCCATCACCTTCCCCTCTCTATCTACAGTGGGCCACTCTCCCGCAACCCGCTGTACCCTCTACTTGAACATGGTGCTTTATGCTTCATATTATTATCCAATGATGTGTTGTGCTACGTCTTGAGCTTGCGTTGGTTTTCCCCGAAGAGGAGAGGATGATGCAGCAAAGTAGCGTAAGTATTTCCCTCAGTTTTTGAGAACCAAGGTATCAATCCAGTAGGAGGCCACACACAAGTCCCTCGTACATGCACAAAACGATAGCTACTCGCAACCAACGCGATTAGGGGTTGTCAATCCCTTCACGGTCACTTACGAGAGTGAGATCTGATAGAGATGATGGATAATATTTTTGGTATTTTTGCTATAGATATGCAAAGTGAAAAGTAAAAGGCAAAGTAAAAACAAAGCAAGTATAAAAGTGATGGAGATTGATATGATGAGAATAGACCCGGGAGCCATAGGTTTCACTAGTGGCTTCTCTCAAGAGCATAAATATTATACGGTGGGTGAACAAATTACTGTTGAGCAATTGACAGAATTGAGCATAGCTATGAGTATATCTAGGTATGATCATGTATATAGGCATCACGTCTGAGACAAGTAGACTGAAACGATTCTGCATCTACTACTATTACTCCACTCATCGACCGCTATCCAAAGATGCATCTAGAGTATTAAGTTAAAACAGAGTAACACCTTAAGCAAGATGACATGATGTAGAGGAATAAATTCATGCAATGTGATAAATACCCCATCTTGTTATCCTCGATGGCAACAATACAATACGTGCCTTGCAACCCTTTCTGTCACTAGGTAAGGACACCGCAAGATTGAACCCAAAGCTATGCACTTATCCCATTGCAAGAACTACCAATCTAGTTGGCCAAACCAAATGGATAATTCGAAGAGACTTGCAAAGATAATCAATCATACATAAAAGAATTCTGAGAAGATTCAAATATTATTCATAGATAAGCTGGATCATCAACCCACAATTCATCGGTCTCAACAAACACACCGCAAAAAGAAGATTACATCGAATAGATCTCCACGAGAGAGGGGGAGAACATTGTATTGAGATCCAAAAAGAGAGAAGAAGCCATCTAGCTACTAGCTATGGACCCAAGGTCTGAAGTAAACTACTCACACTTCATCGGAGGGGCTATGGTGTTGATGTAGAAGCCATCCGTGGTGGATGCCCCCTCGTGAGCTCTAACAGGCCCCAAGATGGGATCTCGTGGATACAGAGAAGTTGCGGCGGTGGAATTAGGTTTTGGCCCTGTTCGATCGCTTGGGGTACATAGGTATATATAGGAGGAAGGAGTACGTCGGTGGAGCAACAGGGGCCCACGAGGCGGGGCGCGCCTGGGGCGCACCCCACCTCGTGACCGCCTCCGTTGTTCCTTGGCGTGGGTCCAAGTCTCTGGATCACGCTCGTGAGAAAATCACGTTCCCGAAGGTTTCATTCCGCTTGGACTCCGTTGATATTCCGCTTTCTTGAAACACCGAAATAGGCAAAAACAACAATTACGGCTGGGCCTCCGGTTAATAGGTTAGTCCCAAAAATAATATAAAAGTGGGAAATAAAGCCCAATATAGTCCAAAACAGTAGATAAAGTAGCATGGGGCAATAAAAAATTATAGATACATTGGAGACGTATCAGGCATCCCCAAGCTTAATTCTTGCTCGTCCTTGAGTAGGTAAATGATAAAAAAGAGGATTTTTGATGCGGAGTGATACTTTGGCATAATTTCAATGTAAATCTTCTTAATCATGGTATTAATATTCAGATCTGAAAGATTCAAGACAAAAGTTCATATTGACATAAAAATAATAATACTTCAAGCATACTAACTAAGCAATTATGTCTTCTCAAAATAACATGGCCAAAGAAAGTTATCCCTACAAAATCATATAGTCTGGCTATGCTCCATCTTCCCCACACAAAATATTTAAATCATGCACAACCCCGATCACAAGCCAAGCAATTGTTTCATACTTTAACATTTTCAAAACTTTTTCAATCTTCACGCAATACATGAGCGTGAGCCATGGATATAGCACTATATGTGGAATAGGATGGTGGTTGTGGAGAAGAAGAAAATGGAGAAGATAGTCTCACATCAACTAGGTGTATCAACGGGCTATGGAGATGCCCATCAATAGATATCAATGTGAGTGAGTAGGGATTGCCATGCAACGGATGCACTAGAGCTATAAGTGTATGAAATCTCAACAAAAGAAACTAAGTGGGTGTGCATCCAACTCGCTTGCTCACGAAGACCTAGGGCATTTGAGGAAGCCCATCATTGGAATATACAAGCCAAGTTCTATAATGAAAAATTCCCACTAGTATATGAAAGTGACAAAATGTGAGACTCTCTATCATGAAGATCATGGTGCTACTTTGAAGTACAAGTGTGGTAAAAGGATAGTAACATTGTCCCTTCTCTCTTTTTCTCTCATTTTTTTATTTGGGCCTTTTTTTTATGGCCTCTTTTTTTATTTTCTTTTATTTTTCGTACGGAGTCTCATCCCGACTTGTGGGGGAATCATAGTCTCCATCATCCTTTCCTTACTGGGACAATGCTCTAAAAATGATGATCATCACACTTTTATTTACTTACAACTCAACAATTACAACTCGATTCTTAGAACAAAGTATGACTCTATATGAATGCCTCCGGCGGTGTACCAGGATATGCAATGATTCATTAGTGACATGTATGAAAGAATTATGAAAGGTGGCTTTGCCACAAATACGATGTCAACTACATGATCATGCTAGCAATATGACAATGATGGAGCGTGTCATAATAAACGGAACGGTGGAAAGTTGCATGGCAATATATCTCGAAATGGCTATCGAAATGCCATGATAGGTAGGTATGGTGGCTGTTTTGAGGAAGATATATGGTGGGTGTATGATACCGGCGAAAAGTGTGCGGTATTAGAGAGGCTAGAAATGGTGGAAGGATGGGAAAAAGTGCGTATAATCCATGGACTCAACATTAGTCATAAAGAACTCATATACTTATTGCAAAAATCTAGAAGTTATCAAAGCAAAGTATTACGCGCATGCTCCGAGGGGGATAGATTGGTAGGAAAAGACCATCGCTCGTCCCCGACCACCACTCATAAGGAAGACAATCAATAAATAAATCATGCTCTGAGTTCATCACATAACGGTTCACCATACGTGCATGCTACGGGAATCACAAACTTCAACACAAGTATTCTTTAAATTCACAACTACTCAACTAGCATGACTCTAATATCACTATCTTCATATCTCAAAACAATTATCAAGCATCAAACTTATCATAGTATTCAGCGCACTCAAAAGAAAGTTTCACATATCTTGAATACCAAGTATATTAACATTAAGCAAATTACCATGCTATTAACGACTCTCAAAATTATCTAAGTGAAGCATGAGAGATAAATAGTTTCTTTAAAACCAATCCACCACCATGCTCTAAAAGATCTAAGTGAAGCACTAGAGCAAAAATTATCACGCTCAAAAGATATAAGTGAAGCACTATGAGCAAAACTATCAAGCTCAAAAGATATAAGTGAAGAGCATAGAGTATTCTATCAAATTCCAATTTATGTATGGCTCTATAAAAATGTGTGTACAGCAAGGATGATTGTGGCAAACTAACAAGCAAAGACGCAAATAATAGAAGACGCTCCAAGCAAAACACTTATCATGTGGTGAATAAAAATATAGCTCCAAGTAAATTACCGATGGAAGTGGACGAAAGAGGGGATGCCTTCCGGGGCATCCCCAAGCTTTGAATTTTTGGTGTCCTTGTATTATCTTGGGGGTGCCATGGGCATCCCAAAGCTTAGGCTCTTGCCACTCCTTGTTCCATAATCCATCAAAAGAATTCACCCAAAACTTGGAAACTTCACAACACAAAACTCAATAGAAATCTCGTGAGCTCCGTTAGAGAAAGAAAACAAAAGACTACTTTAAGGTACTACAATGAACTCATTCTTTATTTATATTGGTGTCAAATCTACTGTATTCCAACTTCTCTATGGATTATAAACTATTTTACTAGCCATAGATTCATCAAAATAAGCAAACAACACACGCAAAACAGAATCTATCAAAAACAGAACAGTCTGTAGTAATCTGTAACTAACGCAAAATTCTGGAAGTCCAAAATATCTACAAAAAATAGACGACCTAGAAAATTTGTTTATTGATCATCAGCAATTGGAATCAGTATTTTATCACGTTCTGGTAATTTTTAATAATTCGGGCACTGAACGCAAAGTTTCTGGAAATTACAGCAAGATCAAATAACTATTATCCAAGAAGATCCAATAGGTCTAGCTTGGCACAAACACTAATTAAAACATAAAACCACGTCTAAACAGAGGCTAGATGCATTATTTATTCCTAAACATAAGCAAAAAAACTAAAAATAAAATTGGCTTGCCTCCCAACAAGCGCCACGCTTAACGCCCTAGCTAGGCATAAAAGCAAGGATAGATCTAGGTATTGCCATCTTTGGTAGGCAATCCATAAGTGGCTCTCATGATAGATTCATATGGTAATTTTATTTTCTTTCTAGGAAAGTGTTCCATGCCTTTCTTTAATGGAAATTGGAATCTAATATTCCTTCCTTCATATCAATAATTGCACCAATCGTTCTAAGGAAAGGTCTACCAAGAATAATAGGACATGAAGGATTGCAATCTATATCAAGAACGATAAAATCTACGGGCACATAATTCCTATTTGCAACAATAAGAACATCATTAATTCTTCCCATAGGCTTTTTAATAGTGGAATCCGCAAGATGCAAGTTTAGAGAGCAATCATCAAAGTCACGGAATTCTAGCAAATCACACAAAGTTTTGGGAATAGCGGAGACACTAGCACCCAAATCACACAAAGCAAGAAACTCATAATCTTTAATTTTAATTTTGATAGTAGGTTCCCACTCATCATAGAGCTTTCTAGGGATAGAGACTTTCAACTCAAGTTTTTCTTCATAAGATTGCATCAAGGCATCAACAATGTGTTCGGTAAAGGCCTTATTTTGACTATAAGCATGAGGATAATTTAGCACGGATTGCAACAAGGAAATACAATCAATTAAAGAGTAATTTTCATAATTAAATTCCTTGAGATACAAAATAGTGGGTTTAGCAACATCTAGATTTTTATTTCTTTCAATCCCACTTTTATCAATTTCATCATCAAGATCTAAAAACTCTGAATTCTTAGAACGCCTTCTAGGTAAAGGAAGATCATATTCAGTTTCATCAAGATTAATATTGCAAAACAAAGATTTAATAGGGGAAACAACAATAACTTTTAGATCTTCATCTTGATTTTCATAGGAATTAGAAGAACACTCTTTAATAAAGGCATCTTTGGAAGCACGCATCCTAGCGGTTCTTTCTTTGCACTCATCAATGGAAATTCTCATAGCTTTGAGAGACTCATTGATATCATGCTTAGGAGGAATAGATCTAAGCTTTAAAGAATCAACCTCAAGAGAAATTCTATCAACGTTCCTAGCCAAATCATCAACTTTAAGCAATTTCTCTTCAAGCAAAGCATTAAAATTCTTTTGTGAATTCATAAACTCTTTAACACTATTCTCAAATTCAGAAGGCATCTTATTAAAATTTCCATAAGAGTTGTTATAGGAATTTCCATAATTATTAGAAGGATTACTAGGATAAGGCCTAGGATTAAAATCCCTCTATACGCGTTGTTACCAAAATTATTCCTACCAACAAAATTCACATCCATAGATTAATTATTATTCTCAATCAAGGTAGATAAAGGCATATCATTAGGATCAGAAGAAACACTCTTAGTAGCAAATAATTTCATAAGTTCATCCATCTTTCCACTCAAAACATTGATTTCTTCTATCGCATGCACTTTTTTATTAGTAGATCTTTCGGTATGCCATTGAGAATAATTAACCATAATATTATCTAGAAGTTTAGTAGCATCTCCTAAAGTGATTTCCATAAAAGTTCCTCCTGCGGCCGAATCTAAAAGATTTCTAGAAGCAAAATTCAATCCGGCATAAAATTTTTGTATAATCATCCACAAGTTCAAACCATGAGTAGGACAATTACGTATCATTAATTTCATTCTCTACCAAGCTCGTGCAACATGTTCATGATCAAGTTGCTTAAAATTCATAATATCGTTCCTAAGAGAGATAATCTTAGCGGGAGGAAAATACTTAGAGATAAAAGCATCTTTGCACTTGTTCCAAGAATCAATACTATTTTTAGGCAAAGATGAAAAACACGCTTTAGCACGATCTCTAAGAGAAAAAGGAAATAGCTTCAATTTAACGATATCATTATCGATATCTTTTTTCTTTTGCATATCACATAAATCAACGAAGCTATTCAAATGAGTAGCGGCATCTTCACTAGGAAGGCCCGCGAATTGATCTTTCATAACAAGATTCAACAAAGCAATATTGATTTCACAAGATTCAGTATTGGCAAGAGGAGCAATCAGAGTGCTAAGTAAATCATTATTATTGGTATTGGTGAAGTCACACAATTTGGTAGCATCTTGAGCCATCGCGACAAACAAGCAATCCAACACACGAGCAAACAAAAGGCAAAGGGAAAAAGAGGAGGAGATTGGGAAAGATAGGGCGAATAAAAAGGCAATGGTGAAGTGGGGGAGAGGAAAACGAGAGGCAAATGGCAAATAAATAATGCGAGAGATAGGGATTGTGATGGGTACTTGGTATGTTGACTTTTGCATAGACTCCCCGGCAACAGCGCCGGAAATCCTTCTTGCTACGTCTTGAGCTTGCGTTGGTTTTCCCCGAAGAGGAGAGGATGATGCAGCAAAGTAGCGTAAGTATTTCCCTTAGTTTTTGAGAACCAAGGTATCAATCTAGTAGGAGGTCACACACAAGTCCCTCGTACCTGCACAAAATGATAGCTACTCGCAACCAACGCGATTAGGGGTTGTCAATCCCTTCACGATCACTTACGAGAGTGAGATCTGATAGAGATGATAGATAATATTTTTCGTATTTTTGGTATAGAGATGCAAAGTGAAAAGTAAAAGGCAAAGTAAAAAACACAGCAAGTATAAAAGTGATGGAGATTGGTATGATGAGAATAGACCAGGGGGCCATAGGTTTCACTAGTGGCTTCTCTCAAGAGCATAAGTATTCTACGGTGGGTGAACAAATTACTGTTGAGCAATTGACAGAATTGAGCATAGTTATGAGTATATCTAGGTATGATCATGTATATAGGCATCACGTCCGAGACAACTAGACCGAAACGATTCTACATCTACTACTATTACTCCACTCATCGACCGCTATCCAGCATGCATCTAGAGTATTAAGTTAAAAACAGAGTAACGCCTTAAGCAAGATGACATGATGTACAGGAATAAATTCATGCAATATGATAAATACCCCATCTTGTTATCCTCGATGGCAACAATACAATACGTGCCTTGCAACCCTTTATGTCACTGGGTAAGGACACCGCAAGATTGAACCCAAAGCTATGCACTTATCCCATTGCAAGAACTACCAATCTAGTTGGCCAAACCAAACGGATAATTCGAAGAGACTTGCAAAGATAACCAATCATACATAAAAGAATTCAGAGAAGATTCAAATATTATTCATAGACAAGCTGGATCATAAACCCACAATTCATCGGTCTCAACAAACACACCGCAAAAAGAAGATTACATTGAATAGATCTCCACGAGAGAGGGGGAGAACATTGTACTAGCGATGGACCCGAAGGTCTGAAGTAAACTACTCACACTTCATCGGAGGGGTTATGGTGTTGATGTAGAAGCCCTCGGTGGTGGATGCCCCCTCCGGCAGAGCTCCGGAACAGGCCCCAAGATGGGATCTCGTGGATACAGGAAGTTGCGGCGGTGGAATTAGGCTTTTGGATCCTGTTCTGATCATTTGGGGGTACGTAGGTATATATAGGAGGAAGGAGTACGTCGGTGGAGCAACAGGGGGCCCACGATGCAGGGGGGCGCTCCCTAGGGGGGCGCCCCCCACCCTCGTGACCGCCTCCGTTGTTCCTTGGCGTAGGGTCCAAGTCTCCTGGATCACGTTCGGTGAGAAAATCACGTTCCCGAAGGTTTCATTCCGTTTGGACTCCGTTTGATATTCTGTTTCTTTGAAACACTGAAATAGGCAAAAAAACAACAATTGTGGGCTGGGCCTCCGGTTAATAGGTTAGTCCCAAAAATAATATAAAAGTGGAAAATAAAGCCCAATATAGTCCAAAACAGTAGATAAAGTAGCATGGAGGAAGAATATAAACGGACGGAGAATATTTTTGGAATATTTGGGAAATATTGGAGGAAGAATCAACGCGAGACGGTGCCCGAGGTGGCCACGAGGCAGGGGGCGTGCCTGCCCCCCTGGGCGCGCCCCTGACCCTCGTGGGCCCCTCGTAAGGCGGTTGCTGCTCTTCTTTGGCCGCAAGAAAGCTAATTTTCAGAAAAAAAAATCTTGTCGAAGGTTTCAATCCAATCGGAGTTACGGATCTCCGGATATATAAGAAACGGCGAAAGGGCAGATTACCAGAACGCAGAAACAGAGAGAGACAGAGAGACAGATCCAATCTCGGAGGGGCTCTCGCCCCTCCCATGCCATGGAGGCCAAGGACCAGAGGGGAAACCCTTCTCCCATCTAGGGAGGAGGTCAAGCAAGAAGAAGAAGAAGAAGAAGGGGGGCCCTCTCCCCCTCTCTTCCGGTGGCGCCGGAACGCTGCCGTGGCCACCATCATCATCACTGCGATCTTCACCAACACCTCCGCCATCTTCACCAACATCTCCATCACCTTCCCCCCTCTATCTACAGCGGCCCACTCTCCCGCAACCCGTTGTACCCTCTACTTGAACATGGTGCTTTATGCTTCATATTATTATCCAATGATGTGTTGCCCTCCTATGATGTCTGAGTAGATTTTCGTTGTCCTATCGGTGGTTGATGAATTTCTATGATTGATTTAATTTTCTTGTGGTTATGTTGTTGTCCTTTGGTACCCATCATATGAGTGCGCGCGTGGATCACACCATAGGGTTAGTTGTATGTTGATAGGACTATGTATTGGAGGGCAAGAGTGACAGAAGCTTCTACCTAGCATAGAAATTGATGCATACGAGATTGAAGGGGGACCAATATAACCTAATGCTATTGTTGGGTTTTACCTTAATGAACATTAGTAGTTGCGGATGCTTGCTAATAGTTCCAATCATAAGTGCATAGAATTCCAAGTCAGGGATGACATGCTAGCAGTGGCCTCTCCCACATAAAACTTGCTATCGGTCTAGTAAAGTAGTCAATTGCTTAGGGACAATTCCGCAACTCCTACCACCACTTTTCCACACTCGCTATATTTACTTTATTGTGTCTTTATCTAAACAGCCCCTACTTTTTATTTACGTGCTCTTTATATTCTTGCAAACCTGTCCGAAAACATCTACAAAGTACTTCTAGTTTTATACTTGTTCTAGGTAAAGCAAACGTTAAGCGTGCGTAGAGTTGTATCGGTGGTCGATAGAACTTGAGGGAATATTTGTTCTACCTTTAGCTCCTCGTTGGGTTCGACACTCTTACTTATTGAAAGAGGCTACAATTGATCCCCTATACTTGTGGGTTATCAGTGTATAAGTCATCTTAGGTTTTTTGCTAGTTAATAGCATTCCATGCAATGAATTAACCACTGCATGTCATGTTTGAAAGTCTCAAGCCATTGAAAGCATGCACGGACCACATCTCTTATTGGTTGATATGTCACAAAACAAGAAATGAGGAGGGATTTAATGTACCGTGCTTAATTGTTTTGGGATTATTTGGTTTTCAGAAGATGACTTACACACCTAGACGGAGGGAGTACAAAGAGAAAAAATGAATTGTAGTTAAAAGAATGACATTTCTAACAAAAATGTGAATGTGAACTACATATGTGTGCACGTGACCAACACATATTGTCGATACAAAATCTAATGCAAGAAATAACTTATGAGTAACATGCACGAATTGATGATGTGGTGCTTGCATGCATAGAGTACAAAAACAATGTGATTTATGACTTGCATGCATGACGTGTTCTTGTGGCATAGTTGCATGTCTAGGAAAAAAGCTACTAGTGGGTTGTACTAGCTATTTAGGAATAGAAGATCTACACATGGAAGCTGTTGGGAAAGAGATGACATGTATCTCAATTGCTATGAGTAGGGATTGGAAAAGAGATGTCATTTGGTTCACATCATAGGAACTTTTCTATTGAATCTAGAGATGACATGTATCTCAATTCCTATGAAGAGGGATTAGAAAAGAGATGTCATTTGGTTCACATCATAGGAACTTTTCTATTGAATATACGCTAATGTTTATTTTCCTTTGAAATTGTGGGAGTATAGGAATCCATTCATATGAACCAAGTGGCTCTAAAGCTATAAAAATGATATCATGTTTATTTTCCTTTGAAATGTGGAGTATATGAATCTATTCCTATGAACCAATTGGCTCTAAAGGAAAAAATCCTATAAAAATCATATCATATAGAGTTCCTATGATATTCCTCCACACCAAAGGATGGTTGAAAGTGATGCAGGTGATGACGGTCTTTCTTTGTACACTCATCCCCCATATTTATAGTTACCTCTCGAAGATGAATGAAATGATATATACTGGGTATTCTATATGTGCATTTTTGGTACACGAAAACTCGATAGAAGTTTGCGAGGTTCAAATTTTCAATAAAGCTATATGCACTGCATTTTGGAACGGAGGGAGGAGCATACGGCAGTTGCTAACACTCACGTGGAAGATTTGTGTGTCGGAGGAGTGGCTGTTCTGTTAAATGACATGGCAAAACTGACACCGTTGGATGCCGATCTAACGGTTCTTACGGCGTTCATCAGGAAACGGCTTGTGGAGAACGTTTTTCAGCTATGATTTACGGACACATGCATTGCATTGATACGTGCCCCCTCTCTCTCTCACGCACACACACACACACCCTCATGAGTCACGACTCTCCTGAGTCCTCTCGCACCCCCCGTCTATCTACAGGTAGACGTCACACACATATGTGCTCTTCACACCCTACCCTCAGAACTTCTAAGAAACAAAAGACGTCGCGCGCCTTTTATTTTAACTCACACGTCACACACTTATACTATTACTCCTGTGGTGAACGTTCTTTGGGCATAGTATATTGTACTCTCACGAAGAGAAGCGGTGCATGCACGCACTAGTTCTCTCCCACCCACTCGCGGGTACACGTAGGAGCACATTTTTTGAAGCTGGTACAACAAAATCACTCCACTATTTATATAAGCATGAGCCTTAGCGCTTGCTTTACTAGGGTTCCTCTCTTTCACTCTCTCATGCTCTCCAGATCTAAGCAAGACATAGGTGGCCACACTCTCTCTCTGCTCACGGATGGTCACAAATCCGACCAGACCACCTCGACTGGGGCAGGGGTGTAGGTGCATCGTTCACGCTGTCGTCGGCGGTGAGGGAGGAGACCAATGTATGCCCGCGCGTCCTGATTGGTGGCCGTGCCGTTCTCTGCGAGAGAGCGCCAGCTCGGGAGGGCCTCCGACCCCTTCTTCCTCCCTGCGGTATTGTGGCCAAGATGCGGCCTTAGGACGCCGTCTTTGCCACATGCCAACGACCCTCAGGTATATATTCCTTCGAAACCTGCCTTGCTCTACTGCCCCAGCTCCCCACGTGGCTGCATGTGGATCTTTTTCTACTTCCATCGACTGTTCCAAAGCCACCTAGACTTTTACTATTATTAGAGGTAAAGCTAGTTCATACAGTCGAATCTAAGAGTTGGTTCAAACATGGAAGAAAGTGGGAAAGCTGTAGCATGAATCTAGGACTTGGTTCTAAGAGGAAACGGGGGAAAGTAGTAGATACCACCATTTTATGAAGTGCTTCCATCTTGCTTTATTTCTCATGAATTGTGATTTTGCAGTTACACTTAAATATCACACCGCTAACATTGCTTCATCCCAGTGGAACTGCACAAATTTGATTGCACATTTACTGACCATGTGCTACTCTCATGACAGTAATACTAATGCTATTGTGCTGCATGTTAATCTAGTGGCAGTGTTGATGTGATGTGATGCTACTTACTTAAGGGCACTTTCATACTATCAATGTAGTGCCAATTATAACATAATAGATGTTGTTGTTAATCATATGCCACTGCAAATAATTGTCACTGTTTAAATAACCGTATTTCGTATTTGCACAAACATGGATGTCTGTCTCCATATCGTTTCTATCTGCGCAATCAAAAGTGCACACCTCAATTTTAGTAGAATTACACAAAATGAGATGGCTATTCCTAGATGCCATCCTCTAACCACCCGTCTTCCAGGTATTCCTACATTGGTAGTAACTAGGTAGAATGACCAACACAATCTAAAAGAAGCTGATTCATACATGTTACTTCCTGATTGTAGTGCAGGGACGAGCGAAAACAACTACATCCTAGTCTGGAATGCACTTTCTACCAGTTTATCCATGGACCGAGGACTAGCTGGCACGGCTGCACAGAGGTTTTTGGGACAGGAGGCATTTTGGTCTGCTTATTTCTGCAAATAGCGGTGCTTAAATTTAGTGGAATGCACAAGAATTTCAGATGGTCAGTACACTACATGGTTCAGTTCAACATTCCAGCTAAGAACACAATTATAATTGGTTATTCCGGAATGAGAGAACCTAACCCTGGATGGTGGCAACAAGAAAAAACCAGAGTGAACTCCAGGAAATTAAAGCCTGCATAGGGAGGCCCTTTGCTCAGAGAAGCCTTGCTTGATTTTTCCTGATTTGTAAACCTTCTCACAACTTTGTCTTTTGCTGTGAACTAGTATAGGTTTGTTATGTTCTATGAATCATTGAGATGTATAAAATTGCTTAACTTATGCTTTTCAAGTTTTTTATGAAGCTGAGTTTAATGTGAGTGTTCCACATGAACGCTGGACTAGTATGTGAACATTTGGAATTTACATTGTGGCCTCAGTTAACTGCATGAACCACTGTAACAAGATACGTAGTTGCTTATATGTCAGACAACAGATTACTGATTGTTAGCTAGTCGATAGCCTAGTGTTGAAGCAAGCTGAGCCAATGTGACGTGTTTTGCACAACTGCTTACAAGTGGGGTAGCACCAACAATGTTTACAAATAATTGACCAGCCTTACGTACCCCATGTATACGTCGGTGCATAGTTCTCAAACGAGTACTTTATTTCATCAAACACACACTGCTCGTATGATAAGCTGTGACAACTTATGTCTTACCATGCCATATTCATGAAAAAAATAGTGAGGACGCATCTGTTTCGGCAACAATTACGATGGTTCTCATATGATTCACGGGCACACAAAAGTAGCAGCAGTTTTCATAGACGGAATCAAACAGAGTACTAGCCCCAGAGGGCTCGATAATAGGCAAGGTTCGGATAATTAGACACAATCCAAACTACTATTAAACACTAGCTGGGGCAATTATTTCATGCCTCGATCTAATTTGGGTTGTACACAAGACGAACCTTGCCATGAACATCATCGAGGATGTCCAAGAGCAGCTCAATCCTGTGAACCTTCCAGAAGGTAACCTTGTGGCCTTGCTGTCGGTGTCAAAACCGGCTGATTTCGGGTAGGGGTCCCGAACTGTGCGTCTGAGGATCGAAGGTACAGGAGACAAAGGGGATATGATGTTTACCTAGGTTCGGGCCCTCTTAATGGAGGTAATACCCTACTTCCTGGTTGATTGACTTTGATGAGTATAGGGGTTACAAGAGTCGATCTACCTAGATATTGTAATGGCTAAACCCTAGCTATCTAGCCTATGTAAATTCTGATAGCCTCTACGGACTAAACCCTCCGGTTTATATAGACACCGGAGGGGCCTAGGGTTGTACAGAGTCGGTTTACAGAGAAAGGAAACTATACATCCGGACGCCAATCTTTCCATCCACGCAAAGGAGAGTCCCATCCGGACACGGGGGAAGGCCTTCTTCCTTGTATCTTCACGGCCCATCAGTCCGGCCCATATCACACAGCCCGGACACCCAAGGACCCCATATTCCAGGACTCCCTCAGTAGCCCCTGAACCAGTCTTTCAATGACGATGTGTTCGGTATGCAGATTGTCTTCGGCATTGCAAGGTGGGTTCCTCCTCCGAATACTTCAAAGCAGTCTTCTCAATAAGAGAACTGTATCCGGCTCTGTATAATAGTCACAACCTTCAACCACAAGGGCACAATACTTAACCAAAATAAGGTCTGTCTACTAACAACTTTTAAAGTGAAACATTACATATGGCCTCTTTATTATTTTGAACCGTTTTCTGGCCTCCCGCTTCGCGTTTCGAGGCGCAACCTCCATTGACACGTCTTGCCAAAGAAGAGATCGCGTCCCCTTATTGCGGGATTCTCATCAATACGGGTTTGGGTAATCCAACCGTGCCATTCGCACGGCCCCTTGGGAACATGCAAGTTTAAGGCTTGAGGGGGTGCTTGATACTCACTGCCTATATAAACGGATAAAGATCCCTCCTTTTCACCCCCACGCCTTCTTCCTTCCTCAGCCTTCCCATCCTCGAGCTCCAGCACCCAAGCTTCAATCTTCCACACCGCCGCCAATCTTTCCAGCCATGTCCGGATCGGGCTCTCAAGGCAAGTAGGTGGCCTCCTCTGTGATAGAGAAGGACATCAAGGAGCTCCGGGAGGCGGGGTACCTAAGTGCGGATGTTGCGCACAGGATCCCTGCCAAGAAGCAGGTCATCCCCACCCCGAAGCCCGGTGAAAGGGTGGTATTTATCCCCCACTTCCTCCGCGGACTAGGGTTTCCCGTCCATCCCTTTGTCCGCGGTCTCATGTTCTATTACGGGCTAGATTTCCACGATCTAGCACCGAATTCCTTCCTCCACATCTCGGTGTTCATCATCGTGTGAGGCGCTCGTCCGCATCCCCCCACTTCGGCCTATGGCTCAAGGTCTTCAACGTGAAGCCGAAGGTGGTCGACAGGCAGCATGCGGACTGCGGCGGCGCCATGCTGAGGAAGCTCCCCAACGTCACCTGGCCCAAAGGGGCCTTCGTGGAAACTATCAAGATATGGCAGCAGGAGTGGTTCTACATCACCGAACCTCGCGGCGCCACATGGGCAGCCGCTCCTGAGTTTCAGATCCGGACCCCCAATGCGGCTCGCATCATGGACCAACAAGGGTCTGGATTGGGGGTCGACCGACGAAGTGTTGATTCTGGAAACGCGCATAAAAATATAATAGACAAGAACACTAGTCTCACTGACGTGGTTCAGGTGATGCTTTTCCGCCGGACCCTTCCCTGCTAGCGCCGGCCTCTCAACATGTGGGAGTTCAATCCGGAAGGGCCGCATACCCTGCAGCGATTCTTTGGCACAACGCACGAAGAGATCTGGAAGCTGCTCTTCAAGGCCCAGAAGTCGTGGCCGGAGACGACCGACGACATCGGCCTCGACAGCGTCCAACCACTCCGGTAAGCTTTTAGTTTTCGAACATAACTCCCATTCACAAATCAAAGAGTATGTTGAGCCTTCCCTCCTTCGATCAGGGCTGGACAAAGAAGGCGGAGCGGATCAAGTGTCCGGCTCCGCTACCCGAAGACCCAGCCATCCCTCTACTAATGAGGATGATGGTCCCGGTGCCATATCAGGCGTCGGAGAGGAAGGCCAAGAAGAAGAGCAAGGAGGCCAAAGGTGGCCTATGCCATAAAGGTACTTCGGACGCTGTGTCCGGAGAGACTGAAGCTCCCTCCTCCCAAGAGGCAGATGAAGACGAAGAGGAGGAGGAGGAGGAGGCAGAAAGCGATCCTCCCCCTAAGGGGAGGAAGAAGAAAAGGGCGGCTTCCATAGACCCGGAGGCGGAAGCGTCCAAGAGGGGGAAGGTGTCTTGAGGGAGTCCTGGATTAGGGGGTGTCCGGATAGCCGAACTATCTCCGTTGACCGGACTCCTGGACTATGAAGATACAAGATTGAAGACTTCGTCCCGTGTCCGGATGGGACTTTCCTTGGCGTGGAAGGCAAGCTGGGCGATACGGATATGTAGATCTCCTACCATTGTAACCGACTCTGTGTAACCCTAACCCTATCCGGTGTCTATATAAACCGGAGGGTTTTAGTCCGTAGGACGAACAACAATCAGACCATAGGCTAGCTTCTAGGGTTTAGCCTCTCCGATCTCGTGGTAGATCCACTCTTGTACTACCCATATCATCAATATTAATCAAGCAGAGTAGGGTTTTACCTCCATCGAGAGGGCCCGAACCTGGTAAAACATCGTGTCCCTTGTCTCCTATTACCATCCGCCTAGACGCACAGTTCAGGACCCCCTACCCGAGATCCGCCGGTTTTGACACCGACATTGGTGCTTTCATTGAGATTTCCTCTGTGTCGTCATTCTTAGGCCCGATGGCTTCTTCGATCATCAACAACGACGCGGTCCAGGGTGAGACTTTTCTCCCCAGACAGATCTTTGTATTCGGCAGCTTTGCACTGCAGGCCAATTCACGTGGCCATCTAGAGCAGATCGAAAGCTACGCCCCTGGCCATCAGGTCAGATTTGGAAGTTTGAACTACACGGCCAACATCCGCGAAGACTTGATCTTCGACGGATTCGAGCCACAGCCAAGCGCGCCAAGACTGCCTCGATGGGCATGATCTAGCTCGCACCAACAAGGCCCTAGAGGTCGCACCAGCGTCCGCCTCCGACCCTTAGCTCGAGCCGACCCGCCGATCGAGGACGAGTGGTTGGACACCTCGGGGCTACGATCTCACGGCGATTGAGCCAACTCCATCCTGTCCTTTGCGAAGACCGCTTTCTCCAAGGTGCCAACTCGAACCTCCGTGCCCTCGCCAATCGAATCCAATTGGGCGCCGTTATGGAGTTCATCGCATGACATCTTTCAAAGACTCGCCCTTTGGCGACATCCTGAATTCACTAAATTCTCTCTCTTTATCAGGAGATCCTTGGCCGGACTACGGTCAGGAAGGTTGGGATGCGGACGACGAAGAAATTCAACGCCCACCCACCACCCACTTTGTAGCCACTGTCGATGATTTAACCAACATGCTCGACTTCGACCCGAAGACATCGACGGTATGGACGACGATGTAAGGGAGGAGCATGAACTAGCGCATATAGGGCACCGGAGAACCACCCTCATCTCACAATGTATACATGGTGGACACACCTAAAGGAAGCGACGACGAGGAGCAACGGGACGCTACGAAGGATCGCCCCCCTCGAAAAGCAGTCAAAACGGCAACGTAAACGCCGCAACAAGTCTCACCTTGACAAAGATGGCAGCCACACAGACTCAGCCATAGAGCAGGGCGAACCGGTGGACGACGACACGCTATCGAGCAACCGTCCGAACAGGACAACTTGATAAACAACCCGCCCCTCAAGAAGATAACAGATCCGGACGATCTCACGCCGGACAAATTGTTGGAGCAGAAGAACCTCCACAAAGGCTCGCCGCCATCGCGCGTAGCCTGAAAAAGCGTAAGCGAAGCTCAAAACAGCGGAAGATGCACTCAGAATCAGATGGAGCAAAGTACTCAACACCGCAGACAAATACGACGACAGTCGCCGAATAAAGAGCTACCCAAAGAGAAAACTACTGCCCAAATTTGATGAGGAGGCCTTAGAGCCCCCGCAATCAAAGAACAAAGAGGCCGCCCGGTCGGATAGACGACCACATGGTAAACATGGAGCGGCAAGCGGCGCCGCACACAATCAGGCACGCGATCCGCATAAGGATATGCATCAAAAGGATGGCCCAGTTAGGTCCATCTATGGGCCGAGAAAGCAAGCTCTTCCAAGCAACGCAACACGACAAATATCCGAACATCACGGCACACCCAAATATAGGGGTGCCGCACACCCCCTGTGTTTCACCGATGAGGTGCTGGATCACGAATTCCCAGCGGGATTCAAACCCGTAAACATAGAGGCATACGATAGAACAATGCACTCGAGTCTGGATTGAGGATTACATCCTCCACATACACATGGCTAGAGGAGATGATCTCCACGCCATAAAATACTTACCCTCAAGCTCAAAGGGCCAACCCGACATTGGCTCAAAAGCCTCCCCGAAAATACCATTGAAGTTGGGAAGAGCTCGAGGATGCTTTTCGGCAAATTTTCAAGGGACTTATGTCCGCCCTCCGGATGCGTATTTATTTAAGTCACATAACTCAACAACCCGGAGAGTCAGTCCGAAATTTCGAACAGGTTCCTTACCAAAAGAACCAAATAGTCGATTTTCCGGACGCCAAGCCTTAGCAGCTTTCAAACACAACGTCCGAGACGAATGGCTCGCCAGACACCTCGCCAGAGAAGCCGTGAACAATGGCTGCATTAACAAGCCTCATGACCCGCTTTTGTGCGGAGAGGATAGTTGGCTAGCAAGATGCAATACCAGCACCCAAGTACATCCAAGTCAGGGATGGAAATGGAAAACCACGACGCAGCAAGGACCAGCGCCGACGAAGGAAACAGCCCAAGAGCACGGCAGTCAACGCCGGATTCGTAAGCTCCCGCAGAATCATAAAAACTGCCCTCAAGGACAACAATGACGAGCTATCCAACCTAAACAAAATCTTGGACAAAATATGCCAAATCCATAGTACTCCCGGGAAGCCTGCAAACCATACCCACAGAGATTGTTGGGTCTTCAAGCAGTCCGCAAACTCAATGTCGAACACAAGGCTCGACACACCAAGTGAGGACGATGACGAACCCCACCAGCAGAGCACCGAAAACAAAAGAATTTCCCACAAAAGTGAAAACAGTGAACTCACTTCAAGTGACAAAAGGAAAACAGAGCGCGCCCATAGAAACACGCGCCGCATGGTCTATCCTAAGAGTCCCAACGATGGTTGTCAAAACCAATCACCTTCGATCATCGTGACTATTCCGAAGTATCCAAACGCAGGATGGACTGCCTTGATATTAGATCCTATAATCGACGGACTCCAATTTACACAAATCCTAATGGACGGAGGTAGCGATCTAAACCTATTATATCGTGACACAATCCGCAAAATGGGGATACACCCAACCAAAATCCGCCATAGCAACACCTCCTTCAAAGGGTAATGCCAGCCCATATGCCCATTGTACGGGCTCCCTACTGCTAGAAGTTGTGTTCGGTCATCCGACAACTTCCGCCAAAAAGTTAACCTTCCACATCGCCCCATTCAAAGTAGCTATCAAGCACTCTTCGACGTGAAGCTTTACCGCTTTAACGCAATACCGCATTATGCATCTCTTACACTTAAAATGCCCGTCCACGCGCATCATCTCATTAAAAGGAGTACCAAGTGTTACTCGAAAGACGGAAGAACGTGAGACCGCCTTGACAGCCCCACACTAATCTGGCTCCGCTAATCAAAGCACTGAATAGGTCATTCAACCCGGACATGGCTAGACGAGTCCGCGTAAACATATAAAGGCCTACTAGCGGCATACCCCGCATAAGGGCTGCACACATGTACAACAAGAGACAATAAAGCTCAATTTTGTTCACTTTTTCGAACCGTACTCTGTTTATTTAATAAAAAGTACATTTTTCGCACGATCCTTTTTTCTTTTCAACTAAGTTCTTCTCTTTTATAGATGAACACCGTATACACCCGTCCCAGATACGGCATAACGGAGACACACGCAGAGATGTGCGAGGGACCCGCTGCAAGGATTCTTTTCAGATTAAGACCCTGCGTAAACCTTTTTTACTGCCTCTTGTTGATAACATCCCCGGCTTCTTGCTATAACCGAGGAGGAGGCTGGCGCTTTGGCATCGGCCGCACCAGAATTTTTATGCTGCACTGACACCAGGGGCTTAGGGCATTATTCTGCCTGCTTTCATAAAGACCGAATACCTTAGGGAGTGTTCGCATCTCGAGTTAGGCCTTATATGCATCAGCTCAATCATGTCTTTGGTCAAATGTTGGGTTTGCCTGCTCCCATGTTTTGGTACCTTACATTCCGTTATATCGGCTAAGGTAGCGCTGGGAGAACCACCGCGATTGTGCCCGGTTGAGCTAGGTTGAGCACCTCAAGAGAGAAAGCTAAAACTGATCTGTCATGATATAGCGTGAGACTGGTCAACCACTGATGACCCACCGGAATGTTTAGAATTCCCGCATTGACGAAGGACCATTTCCGTCAGTACATACGCCGCCCAATTCGGAGAGCGCGGTGCCCCTAGGGGCTATATAGTAGCCCCACCATCAAACTCCTATGGCTAAGTGAAAGTGATAAAGCATTATAGTTCGGTTGCCTAGTTTGCTACGCTATCACCTCCTTTACAGGACCAAGACGTTGGATTAAGTGTGAAAATGCGCTTTTTAAAACACCCCGCACTATGTGCGTGGGGCTGAAGTCAAGACTGCCATTTTTCAGTTATATACACATATACATCAACGGCAAGACTGAGGTGTTTTAATACTTGAACGCACAAGTATAAAAAGCTCTTATGTTATATTGAAACATTGTTTTCACAAATCATACATGTCATTAAAGCATAACATCCTTCGAGCACGGCGTCTCTATTAAACAAGCGCCTGCGGACTTCCTCAAAATAGTGCTCGGCAGTACTAAACTTCGTCCAATCTCGGGATGCAACGTCGGTGGCCTTCATCTCGCCCAAGATGTCTTGACACGGCAAGAGCCATCCGCGCACCTCTATGCATGTTGACCGCTTCATTGCATCGATATGCGGCACCGCACTAAGGAATGCTGCACCAAGCCAAAATAACTCTTCGGCTTGGGGCTTTTCGGCCACAAATGAGTCACGGCAGCCTTCATGGCAAGTCCGGACAACCTATTCAGCTCAACCCATTCGGCCAAACGATCGGTTAATGAAAGTGGACACTCCGGACTATGGAACTGCGACAAAAAAAGCTCTTCCATTCCGTGATCCTTTTGACCTCGGAAGTGTTCGCGCGTCATGCACTCTCGCCGCCAAGTCCAGATAAGCATCCTCCGCACCCCACAGCCGGTCCAATTGAGCATACCTAGGATCCGTGAATTTCCTCCGCAACAGAAAGGGCTTTGCAGCCGCAATATCTCCGGCCTGACGTAGCTCCTCCTTCATAGCTCTCATTGCAGAGTGAGTATCCTTGGCCTCAGTGGCGGCCTTGTTCAGGTCCTCTTGTTTCGCTCGATCTTCTTTTTCAAGAAGCTCGCAACGGTCAGTAGCATTCTTCAATTTCATGGCCATCTCGGCCATTTCTTTCTTGCTTTGGTAGTGAGCAGCCTGTTCGGTTTTTAGCTCTGCGGCCGCCTTTAAAGCAACCACATCACTTTTTCTGGCTTGCTCCTTGGCTCGAGCGAGCTCCGCCCGAAGGCTCTCCATAGCAGCAGCACCATCTGCATTAAGCATACACGTTGTAAGACATGGGCGTTAAGCTCCCTTACCAGGTGTCCACGGAGAAGTTGCATACCTTGTGACTCGTCAAGCCGCTTATTAACAAGCGTGATGTCCGTGATCCGCCACGCAAGTTGCCGCTTCACTAGGCAATTCATCAGCCCGCTAGCCACCGGACGCCGCCACCTACATAGGAAGAGCGATATTATACTGGGTTATGATCCTCGGCGCCGTCATTTTTGACACCGCACCAAGTCTCAAGGGCTACTATCTATACAGGCGCATTTTATATGCAAACCGCCGAAGGTACATCATTTTATGTACCTCAAAACCCGCCAAGAAACTTACGACAGCTTCATGCAATCCGCCTCGGCGGATGAAATCCTTCAATCACCGTACTCATTAACGTCGGTGATCTTCCGAGATAGACGCCGCCGAGCAGATCCTTCACTCCTCCGACCGTACACCCGCTGGTGTCGGACTCGTCCGTGGCCTTTTTCGCCGACACGGAGGGCTTTGAGGGGACATACGGCTACCTTCTGGCCCCGCCGGATTCGGAGGAGCCCGCCGCGATGACACCTCGGCGTCGTCCCCCTCGCATAATGGTGCGGCGGGCGGAGGTGTTTCGCTCTCCATTATCTCCGGATCAAGATCCTCAAGACGAGCTCACTGTGAAGGGCTGAGATCCGAACTACAAGGTAAACTTTCGTTACCTTCGTAAATAAAACGGGATGTCTCTCTTGTAAGAAAAACGCCCCCTTTACTTACGGCTCACCGGAGGGCTGATCTCCTTGGGGAAATAGTGCGGCGGGGCATCTCCTCAGGGGACCCTCTCGGTGAAGATTTCTTCCCCGCTCGAGGCTTTGGTTTTGGATCTTTGAAGCGGTCCTCTTCTCCCCTTGGAGGGAGGGATTTTCGATCCCCCCTTTCTTGATAGCCTCCTTCACAGAGGAAGTAGTTCCCTTGTTCCCCGCTTCGCCTTCTTCAAAAGGCACATCCTCTAGCATCTTGGTTAATACAGATCCGCGTGGTCTCGTGGAGGGGGCCGACACCGATCAGTTTTGCTTTTGCTATCCACTCCTGTTTAAAGGTTAGCTCTTTTAAGGGCAGGTGTATGATAAATATGCGGATAGCATGTCCGGGTACAGGACTACTTACTTGAGTATCCGGGCGATTGCAACTCAGACCTGCGTCCTCGGTTAAGTTCGGACACATTGCTTGTGATCCGAAGAACAGTTGGTACATCTCCACGGGCGTTACGCCCATAAAATGTTGGAGAGCTCATGGTCCCTCCGGATTAAACTCCCACAGGCGGAGGGGGCGACGCTTGCAGGGTGCGCATTTAATCAGCATGACCTCGCGCTTACTACGACCAGATTGATCTCTCTCTCTCGGAGGTCATGAATACGGCCCTGCAACAGAGGTACGTCCTTGGACGGTCCCTAGTCGAGCCCTTTATTGACCCATGACGCCCGCCACAGTGGAGGACCCGAGCGGAAGGCAGGTGGCGCCGCCCATTTGGTGCCCCTGGGAGCGGTGATATAAAACCACTCATGTTGCCATAAATTGATCTCCTCTTGAAAGGAGTCCTCGGCCATGGAGCGTCCACATTCTTGCTTATAACAGCCCCTCCGCACTCTGCTTGATGCCCCTTGATCATCTTCGGCTCCACTTTGAAGGTCTTGAGCCACAATCCGAAGTGAGGGGTATGTGGAGGAAGGCTTCACATACGACAATGAACGACGAGATGTGGAGGATGGACTGCGGATCCAAGTCGTGGAATTCCAGCCCATAATAAAACATGAGCCCCCTCACAAAGGGGTCCGCTGGAAGCCTAAACCCAAGGAAGTGAGACACTAATACCACGCCTCACCAGGCTCGAGTGCGAACAACCTGCCCTTGAGCAGGCAGCCTATGCGAAATTTCACCGTTAGATACCGGCGCCTCTCGCCTTTAGCACATCTTCTTCCGTGACGGAGGAAGACATCCACCGGCCGTGCAGGTCGGAGCCGGACATCGTTGAAGGTCCAAAGCACCTAACTCTGGAGCTTTGGGTGTTGGAACTCCAGGCGAGGGGCGTATTCGATTGAGATTGAAAGAAAGGAGCGGGCCTTGGTCTCGTTATAAAGAGGTTGAATACCAAGAGCCCACCCCGTGACCGTTCGGGACTCACCTTCGATGGAGGAGGCGTGCCAACGGGCACGACTGGGTTACCCACGCCCGTATTGATGAGAATCCCAGAATAAGGGGGCACGATCTCCGCTTTGATAAGACGTGCCAAGGAAACCGCCTCACTAAACGCGTTGAGGTGGAACAGTAAAAACGATTCGTATAAAGGCCTGGTCATGGTGTCATGTCACGCTGAATACGCCGCAGATCTGCATAAAGGTTATTCTCTCTACGGTGGTATGTGGAACTTGTTTTGCGAGCCGACACAATCCTTGTGTTCAAAATCTTCTATGAAGTATTCGAGGAGGAACCCGCCTTTGCAATGTCAAGACAATATGCTGCCGGACTCGCCGTCATTGAAGCCCGGTTCAGGGGCTACTAAGGGAGTCCTGGATTTGGGGGTGTCCGGATAGCCAAACTATCACCGTTGGCCGGACTCCTGGACTATGAAGATACAAGATTGAAGACTTCGTCCCGTGTCCGGATGGGACTTTCCTTGGCGTGGAAGGCAAGCTTGGCGATACGGATATGTAGATCTCCTACCATTGTAACCAACTCCGTGTAACCCTAACCCTATCCGGTGTCTATATAAACCGGAGGGTTTTAGTCCGTAGGACGAACAACAATCATACCATAGGCTAGCTTCTAGGGTTTAGCCTCTCTGATCTCGTGGTAGATCCACTCTTGTACTACCCATATCATCAATATTAATCAAGCAGGAGTAGGGTTTTACCTCCATCGAGAGGGCCCGAACCTGGGTAAAAACATCGTGTCCCTTGTCTCCTGTTGCCATTCGCCTAGACGCACAGTTCGGGACCCCCTACCCGAGATCCGCCGGTTTTGACACCGACAGTGTCCCTTTCGGACGGCTTGGATTCGGATGCTGAAGCCATGCCTGAGTGGCGCCCCAGGGCGAAGCCCCTGGCCGCATCGTAAGTATCCAAGGATGCTTTACATATATCCGGTCTTTACGATTGTAGTCTAACACATTATATTGTGTCCTTCAGTCCGGCCCGCGACCTCCTCCAACAATCGTCATCCGAGGGGAACTCGTTGGCACCAGAGATGGTGGAGAGCGAGACGCCTCCGCGAGCCTCTCCGCCAACCGCTATGGACGAGACCGAAGTGTTGTCCCAAAGGGCCTCTACGGACCACGGAGAAGTGCGGGAGGCCGCCAAGACGGCGCCAAGGAGTAATGCCTCGGCTGCCGAGAACATGGGGGACGCCACCCCCATGGAGACTGACGATGGGGGCCCTGACCAGTCCGGCCCCCAGCCGAACATCATTCCGGAGACCCATGGGCTCCGGAATCGAGCGAGCAACCCCCTTTAAAGGAGGAGGGAGCGCCCACTCCGACGGCGACCTCCACTAATCCGGAGGCACCGAACACTTTGATGGACGCACTGTATCGTGCTTCCATCATGGAGGAACACCATGCCCTGATGGGTACGGTGGTTGAGAAGGTTCAGTCCGCCAAGAGCTGGTTGAACGAAGCCTTCACCAGCCTGTTAACAGGCTTTGAGGTATGTGATGTAATATTCTTAGCCGCTTTTCATATGGAAAATATGCCTGTGTATAGATAGTAGCCCTTGAGATTCTGTTCGGTTTTGAAAAACGGCTGAACAGAGGATCAAGTAATAATCCCAGGAGGTAACGTACTAGTCTATTGGTAAACAGGCTTCCCCATTAGCGGCGACCGCCCAGGTCGCTGAAGTGTCCGAGGTTTAGCGGAAGTTGAAGCTGGCCAACGATGACCTCGTCCGCATTAACAAGCGGTTCGATGAGGCGCAAGGTATGTTTTGAAAAATTTATGTACACACCCGAAGTGATATGTCAATGCAGAGTTTAAGCTCGTGATATTGTAGGTAGTGCGGCCGAGGTCGAGACCCTGAAGAGCGCCCTCGCCCAAGCCAAGGAGCAGGCACGGGTGAGCAAAGCGGCCGCTGACAAAGCGGCTGCGGATTTGAAGGCCGAGCAGTTCGCTCGCCGCCAATATGAGGAGCGGGTGCCCAAGGTGGAGCAAGAGCTCAAGGACGCCACCGGCAAGTGTGAGGCCTTGGAGGAGAAGAATAAGGCCCAAGCGGTCAATCTCGCCAAGGCTCGCCAAGAGGCCAAGGAAGCGCGGACCGAGTCCTGGGCGGCTCGCGAGGAGATCAAGCAGGCCGAACAGATAGCGGCTGGTAAGCCCTTTCTTTTGCAGAGTAAATTCGGCAGTCAGAAATATGCCTTTCTCACTCGACTATGGAGTTCTCCAGACGCCTTTGCGTATCATCCAAAGAGTGATGCCGACGCCACACGATATTTCCGGGCCCAAGAGGGGAACACGACGGAGAAGCTCTTCTGGTCACAGTACCTGGCGCCGGAGCGGCCAGCGCTGCTGAACAACCAGATGATGCAGCTGGTGGAGCTGCATAGGATGTCCAGTTTGGCCATGAAGGACATCATAGTCCGGCTGTGGCAAGCCGGACCCATTCCTAGCAGCTACTTCGGCCTGCTCAAGTGGCTCGGCGACGCCCTGCCCCGAGTTGAAGCTGTGAAGCACTCAGCATGCATAGAGGGTGCGCGGATGGCCTTTGCCCGTGTCAAGATGCATTGGGCGAAGATGAAGGCCGCCGTCGTGGCGGTCGAGGGCCCACCCGAAGGCAAGGACCATCGCAAGCCGGAGCGATATTTCGAAGACGTCCTAGTGGGTGCCCGTTTAATAGAGGGTCAATGCTCGAAGGATATCATGTTTGAATGAATGTATCCGGGCTGCCCAGACGTTGTTTTATGAACCAAGGCTTTGTAATATATTTATGCATGTTATCTGAAATTATTTTCCTCCTGTGCAGCTGTTTATTAATCTTGAGAGTTTCCCAGTCGTCGGCTTCAGCCCCCACGTAGATACTACGGAGGTGTTTGGAATAACGCATGATCACTCTTGACCCAATGTCTTGGTCCATGAAGGAGGTGTCTGCGTAAACCAGGCAATCAGACTATGCGGCTTTAGTACTTTCACTTAGCCATAGGAATTTGATGGTGGGGCTAGAGATTAGCCCCTGGTGCGTATGCGGCTATCCCAACTAGGAAGCCTTAGACGCGTGACTCTATGGAGGACAGTCCTTCGTATAGGATGGACAACATCACAAGAGATTTATATCAAGTTGCCGAATCACTCACCAGCTCACCAAGATCATGATGTACCAGTTTTCAGCTTTCTACTAAGGTGTTTGACTGCATTTAACCGAAACACAATCACAGTAGTTCTCCCTTTACTACCTTAGCCGAACAAGCGGAATGTAAGGTAGTAACCACAGGAGCCGGGCAACCGAACTATTGACCAAAGACATGATTCAGAGCCGATGCATATAATGCAGTGTTTGGGACGCCGAAGTATACTGTAGAAGTGTTTGAACTTTCTTTTTTGAAAATATATGTGGCCAAATAGAGACCCTGGCACTTTAAATCATGCCGAGGTGTATATGCCAATCTGACGTGAAGAGGGAATACAAATTATGAAATAAACCAATACCGAATAGGGTTGGACAGAAACTGTTTCCATCATAGTCTGATTGATACGTCAAAACATGCTCGTACAGAGAATGCCATAAGCATCAAGGCTATTTTACACGCCAAGAATTTGTAAACAAGGGAAAGCTGTATACAGGTCCTAAAAAAGGAAAAGGTGGTCTTGAAGATCCTTTGGACACCCTGCCGCACGTCTACGCCGCTTTTCGCCTTGGTGTAGGATCCTTTTAGAGGGTCGACAATCGTGTATATAAAAGGGGCCTGGAAAAGGTCCCTTGTGCCACCAAAAAGTTATTTAGGTTTTAAAGAACCTAAAATATGAGATAAAAGAGAAAAAGGAAGGGTAAAATAAGAAGAAGATTAAGGTCTGAATGGGGTTGAGTCGCATTATGGACCTCGTCATTAGTGTGCCGCCGTCGTTGCCCAAGGTATTTTGAGTGCGTAGTTATGCACACGCGGTACATACGCCGCGATTAGATGGGGGGATTGATGGAGGCGGAATTGCTAGTCCAGCTCGGGATGGACCGAGTTGTCGTTCTGCATGGTAGACCGGACTCGTTTGACAGTGTCCGGGGGTTTGATGGCCGATGAAGTGTTCGGCTTGAAAGGGCCGCTATGTACCTCGGCTGCGAGGGTCACGGTGTGCTCCTCGGTACGGAGGGTGCGCTCCATGTTTCCATTGACTGTGATAACGCTGCGGGGTCCCGGCATTTTAATCTTTAGGTAAGCATAATGCGGGACCGCATTGAAGCGAGTGAAGGCAGTGCGTCCGAGCAGTGCGTGATAACCACTGTAGAAGGGGACGATGTCGAAGATCAAGTCTTCGCTTCGGAAGTTATCTGGCGAACCAAAGACTACTTCCAACGTTATTGAGCCCGTGCAGCGGGCTTCTACACCGGGTATTACTCCTTTAAAGGTGGCGTTAGTAGGCTTGATTCTTGTTGGGTCAATTCCCATTTTACGGACCTTGTCTTGATAAATCAAGTTAAGACTGCTGCCGCCGTCCATGAGGACTCGGGTGAGATGGAATCCGTCGATAATTGGATCGACGACCAGGGCTGTCGAATCTCCATGACAGATACTGGTCAGGTGGTCCCTGCGATCGAAGGTGATCGGACAAGCCGACCACGCGTTCAATTTAGGGGCGACGGGCTCTACGGCGTAGACGTCCCTCAGTGAGTGCTTGTGTTCCCTCTTGGGGATATGCGTGGCATATATCATGTTCACTGTTTTCACCTCAGGGGAAAATTTCTTCTGTCCCCCTATATTCGGTGGGCGAGGCTCTTCATCGTCCTTGCTTGGCGGCCCTTTCCCCTTATGTTCGGTGTTTAACTTACCGGCCTGTTCAAAGACCCAACAATTTCTATTGGAATGATTGGCAGGCTTGTCAGGGGTGCCATGAATCTGCATGGCCGATCGAGTATTTTGTCCAAACTAGATGGACCATCTTTGTTTCCTTCGAATGGCTTCTTCCGCTGACCGGATTTAGAGCCATTGAATCCGGCGTTGACCGTCGTATCTTCGGTATCTTCATTGTTGCTTCGACGCTTGTGTTTATTGCGTCGTGGCCTACCGTTGCCGTCTCTGGCTTCGGAGGTGCCAGGGTCGCTGGTATTGTTGCTTCTATGAGCTAACCAGCTGTCTTCTCCCGCACAATAGCGGGTCATGAGTGCGGTGCCATGGACTTCGGCTATTCTTGGCCGAGGTGTCAGGCGAGCCATTCGTTGCGGATGCTATGTTTAAAGGCCGCGAGGGCTTCGGCATCCGGACAGTCGATGATTTGGTTCTTTATAATTAAGAACCTAGTCCAGAGTTTTTGGGCTGACTCTCCGGGTTGCTGGACTATATGACTAAGGTCATCGGCGTCCGGAGGCCGGACATAGGTACGCTGGAAGTTGTCTCTGAAGGCATCTTCCAAATCTTACCAGCTACTAATAGAGTTCTCTAGGAGGCTGTTTAACCAGTGCCGTGCTGGTCCTTTCAGCTTCAAGGGGAGGTATTTGATGGCATGGCGATCATCACCGCGGGCCATGTGGATATGGAGAAGAAAGTCTTCAATCCATACCGCGGGATCAGTCGTTCCATCATATGCTTCAATGTTTGCGGGTTTAAACCCTTCTGGGAGCTAGTGCTGCATTACCTCATTGGTAAAGCATAAGGGGTGTGCGGTGCCTTTGTATCGGGCAACGTCTCGACGGAGTTCGGATGACATCCGTATACGATTTTTGGCCCGGGTGAGGTCATGTCTGTCGCGCCAGGCTTGATGGCCTTCGTCTCGCGTTGGGGCACGCCATCTTGATCCATAGATTCATCTGGCTTGGCCTGCTCTATTGTCCAGGTCCTGTCGTAGGTCATAGGTGGAGCCCGGAGCTGTTACCTCTCTGCCTCGACAGCGAGGTAGTAGGGGCTGGTGTTCGGCATAAGCAGCCGTTTTATCTCGCCCACGTGGTCGCCGGTCTGGTTCATCAATGCGGTCATGTCTTGACGGTATTGTCTCAAGGGCCTCGTCGTCGAATTGTGGTAGTAGACGATGCTTCAGATAACTCTTTGCTGGGCGCTCGAGGCCGTATTCCTCAGCCGCTAGGACCTGGGTCCACCTGTCGTTGAGTGTATCCTGTTCGGCTTGGAGCTGTTGCTGCTTCTTTTTCAGGCTTCTCGCAGTGGCGATTAGCTGGCGCTTAAAGCGCTCCTGCTTGAGGGGTTCCTCTGGCACGATGAAATCTTTGTTGCTGAGGCTGACATCATCCTCGGAGATCGGTAGATAGTTGCTATCTTACAAATCCTCATTCCCAACCTACTCGTCGGGGTTAACTTGCCCCTCCTCCCGTTCATCATGTTCAGACGTAGGCTCAACGGGGTCTTCGGCATTGTCCAGAGTGTTATCGTCTCCGGTGCCGGTATTACTTTTCTTTCCGCGACATGATTTTGAGTGGCGTCGCTGACGTCAACATTTCGGTGGTGCATCCGCGGGTTTATCCTCGATTGAATCTTCCTGCCTTCATCGTCGTCCCGTTTGGGTGTATCCACCATATACACATCATATGTGGAGGTAGTCGTCCAGCACCCGATGAATGGCGGGTCTTGGCTTTGTGTGTGTCCAGCATCGTCGTCCATGCCGTCGATGTCTTCGGAGGTGTAATATAGCATGTCAGTTAAGTCTTCGACAGTGGCTATGAAGTGGGTGGTTGGTGGGACGTAAAATTCCCCGCTCTCAGCCCCTAATCCGGGCTGGGCACAGTTCTGAGGTGATTCCTCTGTAATGGCGAGGGATCACATTAAGTCCAGAGCCTCGTTTAAGAGCGAGATTTGGACGGGGAAACGAGAGTCCGCAAAGCTGGGCGGGGCAAAAGCCTCCTGACCATGCTCACTTGGCGTGGACCTCGAGAGTTCGGAGCTAGCGTCCGGGGGCGAGTTTGGCTTTCCGATGATAGGGGGAGCCCAGTTTGACTCCAGGCTTGCTGATGACACAGCCGCCTCCGGGTCTCCGGTAGTGAGCTTCATAATAGCAGGGAGTCCAGCGGGCTCCAAACTCCCATCTTCGGACCCGGCAGCTTGCTCCGGATCTAAGGCCAGAGCGGTGGTCGAGGCCGCAAACCCTTCGAAGATCAAGTCTCCTCGGATATCAGTGACATAATTCAGGTTCCCAAACTGATCTGATGACCAGGAGCGTAGTTGTCGATCTGTTCAAGGTGACCAATTGAATTGGCACGCAGAGCGAAGCCGCCGAAGACAAAAATTTGACCGGGGATGAAAGTTTCCCGGAAACAGCGCCGTTGTTGATGATCGAATGAGCCATCGAAACTTCTGTCGACGACACAATGGAACTCTCAATGAAAGCACCAATGTCGGTGTCAAAACCGGCCGATCTCGGGTAGGGGGTCCCGAACTGTGCATCTGAGGATCAAAGGTAACATGAGACAAAGGGGACACGATGTTTACCCAGGTTTGGGCCCTCTTAATGGAGGTAATACCCTACTCCCTTGTTGATTGACTTTGATGAGTATAGGGGTTACAAGAGTTGATCTACCTCGAGATCGTAATGGCTAAACCCTAGTTGTCTAGCCTATGTAAATTCTGATAGCCTCTACAGACTAAACCCTCCGGTTTATATAGACACCGGAGGGGCCTAGGGTTGTACAGAGTCGGTTTATAGAGAAAGGAAACTATACATCCGGATGCCAATCTTGCCATCCACGCAAAGGAGAGTCCCACGGGGGAAGGCCTTCTTCCATGTATCTTCACGGCCCATCAGTCCGGCCCATATCACACAGCCCGGACACCCAAGGACCCCATATTCCAGACTCCTCAAGAGTCTCTCGAACCAGTCTTTCAATGACGATGTGTTCGGTATGTAGATTGTCTTCGGCATTGCAAGGTGGGTTCCTCCTCCGAATACTTCAAAGCAGTCTTCTCAATAAGAGAACTGTATCCGGCTCTGTATAACAGTCACAACCTTCAACCACAAGGGCACAATACTTAACCAAAATAAGGTCTGTCTACGGACACCCGAGGAACCCATATTCCAGGACTCCCTCACTTGCCACTCATAAACTTGTTTGTGGAGGCATGCCATGTCATCTTCCTGCGTAAGCTTGACAAGAACAGTATGCCTCACAAACGAAGGAGTAGCTTTGAACTTCTTGTCCTTCAGTACACCCTGGACAACACGCCTGACAATAGTGAGGCTGGAATACAACTCGACATTGGTATAAGCGCAAATGGCTTCCAGGATCCAACAGCCTAAGAACTCTATTTTCCCAGTGCGTATATTCAGGTCATCTGCCTCATAGCGACTGACATGTACAACCACACAATCATTGTCTGCATCAGGGCTCTAATTGAAACAGAAACAAATTCTAAATTACTTTCTAGTATAAGAAACACAAGTTATTTAAACCACTATGTATAGCATGGCATAAAAGCTAATAAAATTTTGCATTATTCAACACCACATACTTAGAAGAAAAACCACAATCGAGATCGGCAAAGAATTAAATCACCTTGGGCAGCTCAGGGGGGACACACATCCTCGAAGGGGGAAACTGCTCCTGCAGGGCCATGGGGGCTGTAACCTCAAGCAGGGCATTGACCATCTCAGTAGTGGCCATGAGCGTATCTGGGGTCGGCTCGGTGGCTACCTCCATATTCTTGGAGCTCTCTGTCTTGTGGGGATCAGCCTCCCACGTCTATTCCAATATCGGCAGATCTTTGCCTGGTTCTCCTTGGTCCATCATGAAACTGATGAATACTAGGAGACCACTGAAAGGAAAACACAATTGCAATGACAATGAAACAAAAAAGAGAGTGATGATCGGTTACTGCTTTGCAATTTTTTTTCTCTGGACGAAAATATACCAACATCACGGATCCACTTACCTTCCCTTCGTTGGGAGAGAAGAACACTGGCAGATGCAAGTGTTGGCTGATACGTCTCCAACGTATCTATAATTTATGAAGTATTCATGCTATTATATTATCAACCTTGGATGTTTTATATGCTATTTTATATGATTTCTGGGACTAACCTATTAACCTAGAGCCCAGTGCCAGTTCCTATTTTTTCCTTGTTTTTGAGTTTTACAGAAAAGGAATATCAAACGGAGTCCAATTGATGTGCCAATTTTTGACGATTTTTTATAGACCAAAAGAAGACCCCGGAGTAAAAAAAGTTGGGCCAGGAGAGTCCCGGGGCGCCCACGAAGGTGGGGGGCTGATAACCCACAAGTATAGGGGATCGCAACAGTTTTCGAGGGTAGAGTATTCAACCCAAATTTATTGATTCGACACAAGGGGAGCCAAAGAATATTCTCAAGTATTAGCAGCTGAGTTGTCAATTCAACCACACCTGGATAACTTAATATCTGCAGCAAAGTATTTAGTAGCAAAGTAATATGGAAGTAACGGTAACGATAGCAAAAGTAGTATTTTTGGGTTTTGTAGTGATTGTAACAGTAGCAACGGAAAAGTAAATAAGCGGAGAACAATATGTGAAAAGCTCGTAGGCATTGGATCGGTGATGGAGAATTATGTCGGATGTGGTTCATCATGTAACAATCATAACATAGGGTGACACAGAACTAGCTCCAATTCATCAATGTAATGTAGGCATGTATTCCGAATATAGTCATACGTGCTTATGGAAAAGAACTTGCATGACATCTTTTGTCCTACCCTCCCGTGGCAGCGGGTCCTAATGGAAACTAAGGGATATTAAGGCCTCCTTTTAATAGCGCATCGACCAAAGCATTAACACATAGTGAATACATGAACTCCTCAAACTATTTATCATCACCGGAGTGGTCCCGATTATTGTCACTGGGTTGCCGGATCATAACACATAGTAGGTGACTACAGACTTGCAAGATAGGATCAAGAACTCACATATATTCATGAAAACATAATAGGTTTAGATCTGAAATCATGGCACTCGGCCCTAGTGACAAGCATTAAGCATAGCAAAGTCATAGCAACATCAATCTCGAACATAGTGGATACTAGGATCAAACCCTAACAAAACTAACTCGATTACATGATAAATCTCATCCAACCCATCATCGCCCAGCAAGCTCATGATGGAATTACTCACGCACGGCGGTGAGCATCATGAAATTGGTGATGGAGGATGGTTGATGATGACGACGGCGACGAATCCCCCTCTCCGGAGCCCCGAACGAACTCCAGATCAGCCCTCCCGAGAGAGTTTAGGGCTTGGCGGCGGCTCTGTATCGTAAAACGCGATGAATCCTTCTCTCTGATTTTTTCTCCCCGAACACGAATATATGGAGTTGGAGTTGAGGTCGGTGGAGCTTCAGGGGGCCCACGAGGCAGGGGGCGCGCCCCCCACCCTTGTGGACAGGTGGTGGGCCCCTGACGTGGATTCTTATTCCAGTATTTTTTATATTTTCCAAAAATATGTCCGTGGAGTTTCAGGTCATTCCAAGAACTTTTGTTTCTGCACATAAATAACACCATGGCAATTCTGCTGAAAACAACGTCAGTCCGGGTTAGTTCCATTCAAATCATGCAAGTTAGAGTCCAAAAAAGGGCAAAAGTGTTTGGAAAAGTAGATACGACGGAGACGTATCAACTCCCCCAAGCTTAAACCTTTGCTTGTCCTCAAGCAATTCAGTTGACAAACTGAAAGTGATAAAGAAAAACTTTTACACACTCTGTTTGCTCTTGTTGTTGCTAATATTTAAAGCCAGCATTCAAGTTTTCAGCAAAGATTATAACTAACCACATTTGCAATAACACTTAGGTCTCATGTTTACTCATGTCAATGGCATAATCAACTAGCGAGCAATAATAATAAATCTCGGATGACAACACTTTCTCAAAACAATCATGATATGATATAACAAGATGGTATCTCGCTAGCCCTTTCTGAGACCGCAAAACATAAATGCAGAGCACCTTTAAAGATGAAGGACTGACTAGACATTGTAATTCATGGTAAAAGAGATCCAGTCATAGTCATACCCAATATAAATTAATAGTAATGAATGCAAATGACAGCAGCGCTCTCCAGCTAGTGCTTTTTAATAAGAGGGTGATGACTCAACATAAAATTAAATAGATAGGCCCTTCGCAGAGGGAAGCAGGGATTTGTAGAGGTGCCAGAGCTCGATTTTAAAGCAGAGATAAATAATATTTTGAGCGGCATACTTTCATTGTCAACATAACAACCAAGAGATGGCGATATCTTCCATGCTACACACATTATAGGCGGTTCCCAAACAGAATGGTAAAGTTTATACTCCCCCTCCACCAACAAGCATCAATCCATGGCTTGCTCGAAACAACGAGTGCCTCCAACTAGCAACAGTCCCAGGGGGAGTTTTGTTTGCAATTATTTTGATTTGATTTGCATAAAGCATGGGACTGGGCATCCCGGTGACCAGCCATTTTCTCGTGAGTGAGGAGCGGAGTTTGAAGGTTTAGAGGGCATCCCGATTTCATTTGAAGGTTTAGAGTTTGGCACATACAAATTTACTTGGAACGGCAGGTAGATACCGCATATAGGAACGTATGGTGGACTCATATGGCATAAATTTGGGGTTTAAGGGATTGGATCCACAAGCAGTATTCCCGCTTAGTACAAGTGAAGGCTAGCAAAAGACTGGGAAGCGACCAACTAGAGAGCGACAACAGTCATGAACATGCATTAAAATTAATAAACATTGAGTACAAGCATGAGTAGGATATAATCCACCATGAACATAAATATCGTGAAGGCTATGTTGATTTGTTTCAACTACATGTGTGAACATGTGCCAAGTCGAGTCACTTAAACCATTCAAAGGAGGATACCACCCCACTATACCACATCACAACCATTTTAATAGCATGTTGGCACGCAAGGTAAACCATTATAACTCATAGCTAATCAAGCATGGCACGAGCAACTATAATCTCTAATTGTCATTGCAAACATGTTCATTCATAATAGGCTGAATCAGGAACGATGAACTAATCATATTTACAAAAATAAGAGAGGTCGAGTTCATACCAGCTTTTCTCCTCTCAGCCAGTCCATCATATATCGTCATAATTGCCTTTCACTTGCACGACCGAACGATGTGAATAATAATAAAAGTGCACGTGCATTGGACTAAGCTGGAATCTGCGAGCATTCAATAAACAGGAGAAGACAAGGCAATATGGGCTCTTGGGTAAATCAACAATAATGCATATAAGATCCACTTCAATAATTTCATTATGGTCTTCTCCTATCGACCCCCAAAGAAAAGAAAAGAAATAAAAATATTTACACGGGAAAGCTCCCAACAAGCAAAAGAAGAATGGGAAATCTTTTTGGGTTTTCTTTTAATTATTACTACTACAGCAAGAAAAGTAAACTAACTAAAAGCTACTACTAATTTTTTTGTTTTTCCTAAAGTTTATTAAACACACAAGAAGAAAGCAAGAAAAAGAAAATAAACTAGCATGGATATTACAGTGAAAAAGTATGAGCACCGACATCTAGCAATGAGTGTGTGAACATGAATGTAATGTCGGTGGGAAATACGTACTCCGCCAAGCTTAGGCTTTTGGTCTAAGTTGGTTTATTGCCAAGGATGGCCTGGCGGATATCCATAGTTGTAACCGGGGTCGTACTAAGATGCAGCCGCTATTGCCTCCTGAGCTGCAGCGTGACGGCGAGCTGCCTCTGCCCTCCTCTCGTACTCATCTGCCTCCTCTCTGGTAATAAAATGTCTTCCTTTTGCCTGATAATCAAAGAAGGCAGGAGCAGGGAGAGTAATACGAACAGCACGGCGTCTGTCAAAGATTAAGCGATACTGGAGAGGCGGTTTATTCCTCTCGACAAACTGGTGGTGAACCATAGCATTAAAGTCTAGGTAAGTAGGAGGCAATTCAATATCATCATTACGTATGGTTACACCAAGAAAATCAGCTAAGCGGGTTGCATAAATTTCACCGAAGAAATCTCCATTAAATCTATTGTGATGCAACCTACGTGCAACAATGGCGCCCAAATTATAAGATTTGTCTCCTAACACAGCACTCCTAAGAATACTGAGGTCAGGGACACACATATGACATGCTTCATCTTTGCCATTTATGCACCTACCTATGAAGAGAGCAAAATAGTGTATAGCAGGAAAATGAATGATCCCTATGGTAGCTTGTGCTATATCTCTAGATTCCCCCACAGTTATATTAGCAAGAAAATTTCTAAATTCAGATTTGCGAGGTTCACTAGCACTACCCCATTGTGGAAGTTTGCAAGCAGTGGTAAAATCCTCTAATTCCATCGTATAAGATTTTTCATAAAGATCAAACAGGATAGTTGGAGAATTGCGTGAAGATGAAAATTCAAACCTCCTCATGAAGGAACTAGTGAGATAGTGGTACTGGCGGCACTTTTCCTCCTCGAAACTCACAAGATCAGCGTTACGCAAATATGCGTTAAATTCTTCCTTGATTCCCGCTCGATCCATAAAGTTTTCTGAAGGCCATTCACAAGGCCTCACTGGAGCATTCCTTGGTGCCTCATCGTCAGCATCACGCATTGCAAGCCTGGGTCCTTGCTTCCTTGAAGAACCACCTTGGTACATTTTCCTAAGCATGTTTCTTCCTCTGAAAAATTTCTGAAACTTTTAGTAACTTCAAATAAAAGTGAACCAAGCTCAACAAAATTGATAGCAAATACTCCTGCAAATGCCTAGAGCCTATATCATGCATTAGAACTACTTGGAACCATATAAATTTGACATGCAAGCTCAAGAACATGGTCACCTAGGCAGCAAAAATTTGCAATGAATAAAGCACTAGAACAAAAACTAATTGGACCAATGGAGGAGTCACATACCAAGGAACAATCCCCCCAAGCAGTTTTGTGAGAGGTGCTTTGAGCAAGGAGATCAAAAATCGCAGGAAAATGAGCTAGAACTTGTGCTTGAGCTGGATGGTGATTTTTTTGGGAGGAAGAAGAAGTGTGTGGGTGCAGGAATAAGTGGAGGGGAGCCACCATGGGCCCACGAGGCAGGGGCGCGCCTGGACCTCGTGGCTGTGTGCTTGCTCCCCCTGCTGTGTTTCAGTGCCAGATATTCTCAAATATTCCAGAAAAAACATACTTTAATTTCGGGGCATTTGGAGAACTTTTATTTTGGGGGTATTTTTATATTGCACGGATAAATCAGAAAATAGACAGAAAAATACTATTTTTACTTTATTTCAACTAAATAACAGAAAGTAGAGAGAGGGTACAGAAGGTTGTGCCTTCTAGTTTCATCCGTCTCATGCTCATCGAAAGGAATCCACTAACAAGGTTGATCAAGTCTTGTTAACAAACTCATTCCGAATTACATGGAACTGGAGAAATTTCGAATAACACTATGTTACCTCAATGGGGATATGCACATCCCCAATAATAAGAATATCATATCTCTTTTTGACAGTAGGGAGAGGAAATTCAAAACCTCCAAAAATAATCGATGGAATTTTTCCAATAGAGTTGATACTGTGGACTTGAGGTTGTTTCTCGAAAGTGTACCGTATGCTCATTACCATTAACATGAAAAGTGACATTGCCTTTGTTGCAATCAATAACAGCCCCTGCAGTATTCAAAAAGGGTCTTCCAAGAATAATAGACATACTATCGTCCTCGGGAATATCAAGAATGACAAAGTCCGTTAAAATAGTAACGTTTGCAACTACAACAGGCACATCCTCACAAATACCGACAGGTATAGCAGTTGATTTATCAGCCATTTGCAAAGATATTTCAGTGGGTGTCAACTTATTCAAGTCAAGTCTACGATATAAAGAGAGAGGTGTAACACTAACACCAGCTCCAATATCACATAAAGCAGTTTTAACATAATTTCTTTTAATGGAGCGTTGTATAGTTGGTACTCCTGGATCTCCTAGTTTCTTAGGTATTCCACCCTCAAAAGTATAATTAGCAAGCATGGTGGAAATTTCATCTTCCGGTATCTTTCTTTTATTTGTAACAATTTCTTTCATATACTTAGCATAAGGATTCATTTTGAGCATATCAGTTAATCGCATACGCAAAAAGATAGGTGTAAGCATTTTAGCAAAGCGCTCAAAATCCTCATAATACTTTTTCTTGGATGGTTTGGGAGGAAAAGGCATGGGTTTCTGAACCCATGGTTCTCTTTCTTTACTGTGTTTCCTTGCAACAAAGTCTCTCTTATCATAACCTTGATTCTTTGATTGTGGGTTATCAAGATCAACTGCAGGTTCAATTTCTATATCATTATCATTGCTAGGTTGAGCATCATCATGAACATTATCATTAACATTTTCACTAGGTTCATGTTCATTACCAGATTGTGTTTCAGCATCAGAAATAGAAATATCATTTGGATTCTCAGGTGGTTCAGTAATAGGTTCGCTAGAAGCATGTAAAGTCCTATCATTTTTATTTTTCTTCCTTTTAGAAGGACTAGGTGCATCTATATTATTTCTCTGAGAATCTTGCTCAGTTCTCTTAGGATGGCCTTCAGGATACAAAGGTTCCTGAGTCATTTTACCGGTTCTAGTAGCCACTCTAACAGCATAATCATTATTCTTACTATTCAATTCATTGAGCAAATCATTCTGAGCTTTAAGTACTTGTTCTACTTGAGTGGTAACCATAGAAGCATGTTTACTAATAAGTTTAAGTTCACCTTTAACTCTAGACATATAATCTCCCAAGTGTTCAAGCATATCGGAGTTGTATTTCAATTGTCTACCAAAATAAGCATTGAAATCTTCTTGCTTAACCATAAAATTATCAAACTCATCCAAACATTGTCTAGCAAACTTAGTAGGAGGGATTTCAGCTTTATCAAATCTATAGAGAGAATTTACCTTTACTACCTATGTCGGGTTATCAAGACCATGAGTTTCTTCAATAGGTGATGGATTAAGATCATATATTTCTTCAACAGACGGTAAATTAAGACCATGAATTTCTTCAATAGGAGGTAAATTCTTAACATCTTCAGCTTTAATACCTTTTTCTTTCATAGATTTCTTTGCCTCTTGCATATCTTCAGGACTGAGAAATAGAACACCCCTCTTCTTCGGAGTTGGTTTAGAATAGGCTCAGGAATTGGCTCGTGAAGTGTCCAATTATTTTCATTAGTCAACATATTATTCAATAGAATTTCAGCTTCATCCGTGTTCTTTCCCCGAAAATGAACCATCACAACTATCCGTAATCTCTGGAAGCATCGGTTAGTCCATTATAAAAGATATCAAGTATTTAATTTTTCTTAAGAGGATGATCAGGCAAAGCATTAAGTAATTGGAGAAGCCTCCCCCAAGCTTGTGGGAGACTCTCTTCTTCAATTTGCACAAAATTATATATATCCCTTAAAGCAGCTTGTTTCTTATGAGCAGGGAAATATTTAGCAGAGAAGTAATAAATCATAAATGAGAACGGAAATATTTTATAAGGATATAAAGGTAGCGAGATTTCTCATCATTAGTGAACAGGGTGGCTATATCATTTAATTTAGTAAGATGTGCCACAACAGTTTCAGATTCATAGCCATAAAAAGGATCAGATTCAACCAAAGTAATTATATCAGGATCAACAGAGAATTCATAATCCTTATCAGTAACACAGATAGGTGAAGTAGCAAAAGCAGGGTCAGGTTCCATTCTAGCATTAAGAGATTGCTGCTTCCATTTAGCTAATAACCTCTTTAGATCATATCTATCATTGAAAGCTAAAATAGCTCTAGCAGCTTCTTCATCCATAACATAACCCTCAGGCACAACAGGTAATTCATATTTATTAGGGGGAGAGTGTTCATCATCACTATCTTCAATATTATCAGTTTCGATATTTTCATTCTCTCTAACCCTAGCAAGTTGTTCATCTAGAAATTCACCAAGTGGCACAGTGATATCAAGCATAGAAGTAGTTTCATCATAAGTATCATGCATAGCAGAAGTGGCATCATCAATAACATGCGACATATCGTAATGAATAGCGTAGCAGGTTTAGGTGTCGCGAGCTTACTCAAAATGTAAGGTGAATCAAGTTCAGAGCTAGTGGCAGTTCCTTACCTCCCTCGTAGTTGAGGGATAAATTTTGTTTTCTCGTCTTTCAAGTTCTTCATAGTGACCAGCAGATATAAATCCCAAGTGACTCAAAGAATAGAGCTATGCTCCCCGGCAACGGAGCCAGAAAATAGTCTTGATAACCCACAAGTATAGGGGATCGCAACAGTTTTCGAGGGTAGAGTATTCAACCCAAATTTATTGATTCGACACAAGGGGAGCCAAAGAATATTCTCAAGTATTAGCAGCTGAGTTGTCAATTCAACCACACCTGGATAACTTAATATCTATAGCAAACTATTTAGTATCAAAGTAATATGGAAGTAACGGCAACGATAGCAAAAGTAGTATTTTTGGGTTTTGTAGTGATTGTACAGTAGCAACGGAAAAGTAAATAAGCGGAGTACAATATGTGAAAAGCTCGTAGGAAATGGATCGGTGATGGAGAATTATGCCGGATGCGGTTCATCATGTAACAATCATAACATAGGGTGACACAGAACTAGCTCCAATTCATCAATGTAATGTAGGCATGTATTCCGAATATAGTCATACGTGCTTATGGAAAAGAACTTGCATGACATCTTTTGTCCTACCCTCCCGTGGAAGCGGGGTCCTAATGGAAACTAAGGGATATTAAGGCCTCGTTTTAATAGAGTACCGGACCAAAGCATTAACAATAGTGAATACATGAACTCCTCAAACTACGGTCATCACCGGGAGTGGTCCCAATTATTGTCACTACGGGGTTGCCGGATCATAAAACATAGTAGGTGACTATAGGCTTGCAATATAGGATCAAGAACTCACATATATTCATGAAAACATAATAGGTTTAGATCTGAAATCATGGCACTCGGGCCCTAGTGACAAGCATTAAGCATAGCAAAGTCATAGCAACATCAATCTCAGAACATAGTGGATACTAGGGATCAAACCCTAACAAAACTAACTCGATTAAGTGATAAATCTCATCCAACCCATCACCGTCCAGCAAGCCTGCGATGGAATTACTCACGCACGGCGGTGAGCATCATGAAATTGGTGGGAGGATGGTTGATGATGACGACGACGATGAATCCCCCTCTCCGAAGCCTCGAACGGACTCTATAACAGCCCTCCCGAGAGAGTTTAGGGCTTGGCGGCGGCTCCATATCGTAAAACACGATGAATCCTTCTCTCTGATTTCTTTTCTCCCCGAACACGAATATATGGAGTTGGAGTTGAGGTCGGTGGAGCGTCAGGGGGCCCACGAGGCAGGGGGCGCGCCCAGGGGGGCAGGCGCGCCCCCACCCTTGTGGACAGGTGGTGGGCCCCCTGACGTGGATTCTTCTTCCAGTATTTTTAATATTTTCCAAAAATATGTTCCGTGGAGTTTCAGGTCATTCCGAGAACTTTTGTTTCTGCACATAAATAACACCATGGCAATTCTCACAAAACAGCGTCAATCAAGGTTAGTTCCATTCAAATCATGCAAGTTAGAGTCCAAAACAAGGGCAAAAGTGTTTGGAAAAGTAGATACGACAGAGACGTATCAGGGGTGTGTCCACCCCAACCCCCCAGCGCATGGGCCTGCCTCGTGGACGCCTCGGGCACCTCCTTGACGTGAGACCGACGCCAAAAATTCCTATAAATACAGAAACCTCGAAAAATTAACCTAGATCGGGAGTTCCGCCGCAAGAAGCCTCCGTAGCCACCGAAAACCAATCTAGGCCCTCTCTGGCACCCTGCCGGAGGGGGCCATCATCATTGGAGGGCATGGGGGAGGATCTCGGAGGGGCCATCATCACCATGAATGCCAAGACCAGAGGGGGGAGGCCATGGAGGAGGAAGCACAAGGGGGAGAACCTCTCCTCCTCTCTCTTGATGGCACCGGAGTGCCATCGAGAGGGGAATCATCGCCGCGGTGATCGTCTTCATCAACATCACCATCATCTTCACCATCCTCATCTCTTTTACGCGGTCCACTCTCCCGCACCCCGCTGTAATCCCTACTTGAACATGGTGCTTTATGCCACATATTATGATCCAATGATGTGTTGCCATCCGATGATGTTTTGAGTAGATATCTTTTGTCTTTGGGTTGATTGATGATCTAGATTGGTATGAGTTGTATGTTTTACTTTGATGCTGTCCTATGGTGCCCTCCGTGTCGCGCAAGCGTGAGGGGTTCCCGCTGTAGGATGTTGCAATACGTTCATGATTCACTTATAGTGGGTTGGTGAGTGACTGAAACACAAACCCGAGTAAGGGGGTTGTTGCGTATGGGAATAAAGAGGACTTGATGCTTTAATGCTATGGTTGGGTTTTACCTTAATGATCTTTAGTAGTTGCGGATGCTTGCTAGAGTTCCAATCATAAGTGCATATGATCCAAGTAGAGAAAGTATGTTAGCTTATGCCTCTCCCTCATATGAAATTGCAATAGTGATCACCGGTCTTGTTAACAATTGCCTAGGATAATTTCGCACACCGATCAATCATTATTCCACGCTAGTTATTTATATTATTTAATAATATATTCTAACTTTATGATAACATCACCTACTTTTATATTTTAGCTATCCGATATCATACAAAGTCATCCTCTTCATACCCACAACATAGTTTTATTTCTCGTTTCTAGTTGGAAGCAAACGTTCGGTGTACGTAGAGTCGTATCAGTGGAAGCTAGGGCTTGAGAGAATATTGATCTTACCTTTAGCTCCTTGTGGGTTCGACACTCCATACTTATCACTTCCACCTTTGGAAATTGCTACGATGATTCCCTACACTTGGGGATTATCAAGCTCTTTTCTGGCGCCGTTGCCGGGGAGCAATAGCGTGGGGTTGATATTCTCGTGTGTGCTTGTTTGATTTCTTCACTAAGTAGATTCTGTTTTTCCTTTTTGTTTCTGTTTAGTTGTGGGTGAAACATACAAAAAAAATTAAGAATGAAAATACAAAAAAATTACTTGCTTCTCATGCCTAAAAAGTTTTTCAAAAAGAGAAGTGATTGGAAAGTTATGCATTGAAGAAGTGAGGGTCGACCTTGAGCACTTGTGTTCATGCTCATGGAAACAATGTAGAATTTTTCATGGAAGTTTCTCTGTAAATAATTATCCCCTTGTGTATATCCATTGTATTATAAAAATAATGTGACAAGCTTGGGTTTTAGGATGATTAGATTACTTGTTTACTTTGTGCAGTACAAAAACAGAAACTTTGGCTGTAGTGCGTGATTTTAGTTTTTTTACTGGAAAGTCAAATGGGTCTAAAACTTTTTGCAAATTACTTATGTACAAATTTTTCAAATTTTCATATTTATTTCATAATTTTTGGAGTTACAGAAGTATACTAAACTTCCAGATTACTACAGACTGTCCTGTTTTTGACAGATTCTGTTTTGCGTGTGTTGTTTGCTTATTTTGATGAATCTATGGCTAGTATCGGGGGGTATGAACCATACAGAAGTTGGAATACAGTAGGTTTAACACCAATATAAATAAATAATAAGTTTGTAACAGTACCTAAAGGTAGTGATTTTCTTTATTATACTAACGGATCTCACAAAGTTTTTGGTAAAGTTTTGTGTGGATGAAGTGTTCGAAGATCGAGGAGCTATCAATATGAGAAGAATAAAGAGAGGCAAGAGTTCAATATTGGGGATGCCCAAGGCACCCCAAGTAAATATTTCAAGGATACTCAAGCATCTAAGCTTGGGGATGCCCCGGTTGGCATCCCATCTTTCTTCTTCAACAATTATCGGTATACCTCGGGTTTTGTTTTGTTCACATGATTTGTGTCCCTTGTGTTTTTCTTTTTTCTTTAAGAACCATGCTAGTATGATATGTCCCTTCATCTATTTATAGAATGATCCATGTGCTTCACTTATATCTTTTGAGTATGACCTTATAGAATGCTCTTTGCGCTTCACTTAAATCTTTTGAGTATGGTTTTATAGAATGCTTCGTGTGCTTCACTTATATATTTTGAGCTTGGATATTGGTTAGACTATATTAGTTGTAGAATTCTCCATGAACTTAACTTATATCTTTTGGATTGTGAATAATACTATCATCTAAAGCGGGTTTGGAAGAGTGTCTACTTTAGGAATTAGTGATCTCACTATTCCGAATGAGAAGAATTTTACTTATGTGGAGAGTAGAAAAATTTCTATGCTTGTAGATCATGAAAAGAATGCTTTATGTGATGGTTATATTGTTGAATTAATTCATGATGCTACTGAAAATTATTATGAGGGAGGAATATATGCTTGTAGGAGATGCAATAATATCAAGTTTCCTCTCTGTGTGCTTAAAGTTTTGATGTTATACTTGTTTTGCCTTCCTATGCTAGTTGATTCTTGTTCCTATAAATTATGTGCTCACAAAATCCCTAGGAATAGGAAGTGGGTTAGATTAAAATGTGCTAGTCATATTCTTCGTGATGCTCTCTTTATGTTTCAATTCTTTTCTTTTATGTGAGCATCATTGAAATCATCATGCCTAGCTAAAAGGCATTAAAGAAAAGCGCTTGTTGGGAGACAACCCAATATTTACCCTTTCAGTTTTTGTGTGTTTACATGATTAAGCTACTGTAGTAATCATTTTTTATAGCTTTTGTTTCAATAAAGTGCCAAGTAAGACCTTTGGGAAGACTTGGGTGAGAGTTAATGTGATCTTGCTGTAAAAAACAGAAACTTTGCGCTCACGGGATTAGCTACCATTTTTTACAGAAGAGTGCTTTTGAGTTGATTATTTTTGCAGAAGATTAATAGAAAAATTCCTCACGTCCACCAATTTATTTCATAATTTTTGGAGTAGCAGAAGTATGGTTGCTATTCAGATCATTAAAGACTGTTCTGTTTCTGACAGATTCTGTTTTCATCGCATAGTTTGCTTGTTTTCTAGTTTCTATGGATTATATTTCTCAATATAAATTGTAGAAATGATATGGTACAGTAGGCATTGTGTGAAAACAATTATGAACCTTGTATTTTACAGTACCAAAGTGAATGGTTTGCTCTTTATCATACTAACCTATCTCACGAAGTTCCGTTAAGTTTTGTGTGATTGAAGTTTTCAAGCTTTGGGTGAGATATCGATATGAGAAGAATAAGGAGTGGAAAGACCCTAGGCTTGGGGATGCCCAAGGCACCCCAAGGTATTATTCAAGGAAGACTCAAGCGCCTAAGCTTGGGGATGCCCCGGAAGGCATCCCCTCTTTCGTCTTCAAAACTATCGGTATACCTTACTCGGAGCTATACTTTAATTCGTCACATGATATGTGTTTTGCTTGGAGCGTATTTTCAATTTTACTTACTGTTTGAATAAAATCATTGGATCGGAAATATTGAATGAAAAATAATCCTCCCATGGCTAGTTAATTATTTTACTACTCAGTGATCTTCACTTGTATCTTTTTGGAGTAGTTTGTCAATAACTCATGTGCTTCACGTATATCCTATGAGTAAAAGGTTGAATGAATTGAATGTCATAAATCTGAATTTATATATGTTTCATATGCTTATAACATGGGGAGTAGTGACTTCACACATAATAAGTATAGGTAGTAAACTCATTGAAAGTTAGCAAACGTAGAATTGGTCATTTGAACAATTCATGAAAGAATATTGAAGGAAGAGAGATTTCACATATAAATATACTATCTTGGACATATTTTGTAATTGTGAGCACTCATTAAAATATGACATGCTAAAAGGTTGATGTTGGACAAGGAAGACAACGTAATGGGTTATGTTTTCTTATATCCGAAATAAAGTATATTGTCTTGGATCATCCAACATTTTGAGCTTGCTTTTCCCTCTCATGCTAGCCAAATTATTTGCACCAAGTAGAGATACTACTTGTGCTTCCAAACATCCCTTAAAACCAATTTTGCCATGAGAGTCCACCATACCTACCTATGGATTGAGTAAGATCCTTCAAGTAAGTTGTCATTGGTCCATGCAATAAAAATTGCCCTCTAAATATGTATGATCTATTAATGTGGAGAAAATAAGCTTTATACGATCTTGTGATGGGGAAGAAATAAAAGCGACGGACTGCATAATAAAGGTCCATATAACAAGTGGCAATATAAAGTGGCGTTCTTTTGCATTAAGATTTTGTGCATCCAACCATAAAAGTGCATGACAACCTCTGCTTCCCTCTGCGAAGGGCCTATCTTTTACTTTTATCTTCTACCTTACGCAAGAGTCATGGTGATCTTCACCTTTCCTTTTTACATGTTATCCTTTGGCAAGCACATTGTGTTGGAAAGATCCTGATATATATATCCAATTGGATGTAAGTTATCATGAACTATTATTTTTGACATTACCCTTGAGGTAAAAGGTTGGGAGGCGAATCTATAAGCCCCTATCTTTCTCTATGTCCGATTAAAACTTTGAACCCATAAATATCACGTGAGTGTTAGCAATTATGAAAGATTAAATGATAGTTGAGTATGTGGAGTTTGCTAAATCAAACCTCTGACATAGACCCTTCCTGAAAATAAGATGAATTGCAATTGTTTCATGACTGAGAATATAGTTTGTTAGTTTCAAGAAAGTTTATGATCTATACTTTAACATGTGAATAGCTTGTTACTTGATCATGAAAAGTTTTATGAAGATGAGCTACTGTTATGATACATAATGATGCTAGAAAAAGTGATTGGAACTATATTGATGAAACTTATGCACTTGCTAGCATTCACACTTCATAAATTATTTCTTTTATCATTTACCTACTGGAGGACGAGAAGGAATTAAGCTTGGGGATTGAGGGAGTCCTGAATTAGGGGGTGTCCGGATAGCCGGACTACCATCATCAGCCGAACTATCATTTGCCGGACTATCATCATCGACCGGACTCCAAGACTATGAAGATACAAGATTGAAGACTTCTCCCCGTGTCCGGATGGGACTTTCCTTGGCGTGGAAGGCAAGCTTGGCGATACGGATATGTAGATCTCCTACCATTGTAACCGACTCTATGTAACCCTAGCCCTCTCCGGTGTCTATATAAACCGGATGGCTCTAGTCCGTAGTACTATCACAACAACCCTTACAATCATACCATAGGCTAGCTTCTAGGGTTTAGCCTCCTTGATCTCGTGGTAGATCCACTCTTGTAAACATCCACAATATCAATATCAATCGAGCAGGACGTAGGGTTTTACCTCCATCAAGAGGGCCCGAACCTGGGTAAAACATCGTGTCCCTTGTCTCCTGTTACCATCCGCCTAGACGCACAGTTCGGGACCCCTACCCGAGATCCGCCGGTTTTGACACCGACATTGGTGCTTTCATTGAGAGTTCCTCTGTGTCGTCACCGATAGGCTTGATGGCCTCTTCAATCAACAACGACGCAGCCCTGGGTGAGACTTTTCTCCTCGGACAGATCTTCAGATTCGGCGGCCGCACCGCGGGCCAACTCACTTGGCCATCCGAGCAGATCGAAGCTACGCCCCGGCCGTCAGTCAGGTTTGAAGCCTAAACTTCACGGCCGATATCCGCGGGACTTGATCTCGATGGATCTGAGCCACAGCCGAAGCGTGCGCGCTGTCACGATGGGCATGACCTAACTCGCCACGGACAGCGCCTTTGAGGTCAAGACACTAATCCGCTCGACCCATAGTCTGGAGCCGATCGCTCGGATCGAGGACGGATGGCTGGACACCGCCTCGGGCGCGTCAACTTCTACGGTGATGGAGCCGAACACTTACCTTGTCCCGCATAAAGCTCATGACTCCGAGGTGCCGGACTCCGAACCTCCTGCGCCCCTGCCAGTCGAATCCGATTGGGCGCCGATCATGGAATTCACCGCTGCGGACATCTTTCAGCACTCACCCTTCGGTGATATCATAAATTCACTGAAGTGTCTCTCGCTATCCGGAGAGCCCTGGCCGAACTACGGCCAGGATGGTTGGGATGCGGACGACGAAGAAATTCAGACCCCACCCACCACCCACTTCAGCCACCGCCGATTTACTTAACCGACGATTTGACTACGACCAAGACATCGACGGTATGGACGACGATGCCGAGACTACTAAGAACCAAAGGCTTACAGGACACCGAAGACCACCGCCATACGACATATACATGGTGGACACCCCGAAGGGAAGCGATAACGAGGAACAACGGGACGCGGCAGAGGATAATCTCGTCGATAAAGAACCAAAACGGCGATGTAGACGCCGCCCTAAGTCCCGCCTCGATCAAAGCAGCCTTCCTAACGACCCAGCGATAGAGCAGGGCAAACCAGCTGACGAGCCAGATAATCAACCCCTTCACGGAGCAACCAACAGTCCGGACACAACACCGGAGCATAAGAACATACACAAAAAACTCGTCGCCACTGCAAGAAGTTTGAAGAAGGCGAAACGGAAGCTCAAAACAGCAGAAGACACGCTCAGAATGAAGTGGAGCAAAGTATTCAAGACCGCAGACAAATATGGCAATGGCCATCAAACTAAGAGGCCGCCTGGCCGGATAGACGGCCAGACGACAGGCCCAAAGCGACAAGCGGGGCTGCACACAAGCCGAATTATAATCCTGGGAAAACGGACGGCCCAACTAGGTCCATCTACGGGCCAAAAAAGAGGACCCCAGGAAGTAACACAACACGACAAGTGTTCGAAGACAGCGGCACACCCAAATACAGGGGCGCCGCACACCCGCTATGTTTTACCGATGAGGTGCTGGATCATGAATTTCCGCAGGTTCAAACCCATAAACATAGAGGCATACGACGCACAACAGCACCCGGAGTCTGGATAGAAGATTACATACTACACATACACATGGCTAGAGGAGATGATCTCCACGCCATAAAATACCTACCCCTCAAGCTCAAAGGGCCAGCTCGGCATTGGCTCAAAAGCCTCCTAGAAAACACTGTTGGAAGTTGGGTAGAGCTTGAGGACGCGTTAGAGCAAATTTTCAAGGGACTTATGTCCGCCCTCCGGATGCGTAAGATCTGAGTCATATAACCCAACAGCCCGGAGAGTCACAAAGAATTCGGAACAGGTTCCTTACCAAAAGAACCAAATAGTCGATGTCCGGACGCAGAAGCCCTAGCAGCTTTTAAACACAACGTCCGAGACGAATGGCTTGCCGACACCTCGCCAAGAGAAGCCAAGAACAATGGCCGCGCTAACAAGCCTCATGACGCGCTTTTGCGCAGGAGAAGACAGCTGGCTAGCAAGATGCAGCACCAGCGACCCGAGTACATCCGAGATCAGAGATGGAAATGGATAGTCACGGCGCAGGAAAGACCAGCGCCGGAATAAAGAAAAAAGCCCAAAGGGCACGGCGGTCAATGCCGAATTCAAAAGCTCGCGGCCAAACAATACAACACGGCCTCTTAAGGAGAACAGAGACGAGCTATCAAATTTAAACAAAATTTTAGATCGGATATGTCAAATCCACAGCACCTCCGGAAGGCATGCAAACCATACCAACCGAAATTGTTGGGTTTTTAAACAGTCCGGCAGACTCAACGCCGGACACAAGGGGCTCGATGCGCCAAGCAAGGACGATGACGAACCCCACCAGCAGAGCATCGGAAGTCAAAAGACTTTCCCACAAGAAGTCAAAATAGTAAACTCGCTTCACGAGATAGTACGGAAAGCCAACACGGCACTCGCTAAGACAAGTGTCGCATGATCCACCCCAGTGGACCAAGATTGGATGTCAAAACCAATCACTTTCGACCATCTAGATTAGTCCAGAAGTATCCGGAACGCAGGATAGACTGCCCTGATATTGGATCCCATAATAGACGGACTGCAATTAACGCAGGTTTTGATGGACGGCGGCAGTGACTTGAACCTGCTATTTCCGGACACAATCCGCAAGTTGGGATAGACCCTACTACAATTCGGCATAGCCGCACTTCCTTCAAAGGAGTGGCGCCAGCCCTTACGCCAGTGCATAGCTTCATTATTACTAGAAGTTGTGTCGTGGTCACCGACAACTTCCGACGAGAAAAGCTAACCTTTCATGTCGCCCCATTTAAAAGTAGCTATCAAGCATCACTCGACGGAAGCTTTAGACGCTTCAATGCAATACCACACTACGCTGCTCTTACGCTTAAAATGCCCGGTCCACGGGCATCATTTCATTAAAAGGTCGCTTGAGACCCCGGACACGGCTGGACGAGTCCGGAAAAAATAAGCTAGGGGCTACCTAGCCGCACATCCCTTCACAAGGGTTTGCGCATATAAGCCATAATGAGCTAGCATAGATGAACAGCGTGCACACCCGTCTAGGATACGGCACAACGGAGACACAGGCGCAGACGTGCAGTAGGGACCCATTGCAAGGACTCTTTTCAGACTAAGACCCTACGTAAACCTTTTTTACTGTCTCTTGTTGCTATAATCCCCTGGTTTATCATTATAACCAGAGTGGAGACTGGCGTTTTGGCATCGTAGCGACCCGACCTCGACGGTCAAGCCTTCGTGTTGTTGTGCCATCCTCGATCAAGATATCTTTGCACACACAAGACATCAATGTATATATCAAAGTGCAATCACATGTATAAATAATGTAAAATGATATATACCTCATAATACTCAGCGGAAACAATCAAACGGGTGTGGAGTCCCATCAACGCCATCGGCAGGTTGAGTGTAGACCGTAACCCTGTATCGTAACTCTTACTCGTCGAGGAAGTATCTCGCAACATGATACGTTGCAGCCGTGTAGGTCAGTACATTGAATGTACCGCAAGATCATAATATGAGAAAACAGATGATAAACTATACTATATGCGGTATGGCTTTATGGCTCAGATCGAGTTTTGTTTGCATAAAAGCTGATTTTATTTTACCTACATCAAAGGCATAAATGGAGTCTGTACTATGGAGTTTTCTATCATGACATGGTTCCGCCAACCGATGTCTCATAGCCCAAAATTCATCATATGTTGCCCACAATTAAGTTATCAATCCGTGTTGAGAGTTCCGAGATAGATCCAAGTCCAGATGCTCAAATTGTCCGTAATCGGGACACGGCTAATCGATTAGGTTTAAACCTCTGCAGAGGTTTGTACACTTTACCCGCAAGATTCGATCCTCTTTACGCTCTCGCACTTCAGAGTGTTTGAGAACAAGATGATCAAACATGGTCTTCCAAAGAGTTCCTCCGACCACCGTCCGTACCCATCCAATCCTACCGTAGTTCTACATCTGCTAGCACCGCCCCAGCCAGAGTCACCACTAAGGTCAACCAAGCCAGAGCCCATAATGACTTGCGTGTGTCACAGGTAAGCTTCCGGCATGAAGTATTCTTCCGTCTCTTTGGGTCTGGGTGAAGCTTTCCATAAGATGTCATGGCGCTTCTCCATGCATCCCGCCAACCACTGGTTTCTCCAGGTGCCCACAACCGCCCTTCACCCAGTAGTGTGTATTGAATTCTTGTCTCGAGTCTTGAAGTCTTGAGGTCTTGAAGATGCAGTCCTTGCAGATTCCATCATGGAGTTGTCGCCATTGACGAGAGTCCTCCTTCTTCACACCACTCGAACACTCATACCAAACCCCGCCTACTACAGCGTAGCATTAGAATAAAATAACGCCCCGGCTTGGTAACAGGGTGATGGGTTCCTACCTCATGCATACTACTCAACTACAAGAATTTCAATAACACTACTGAGGGGTGGTTGCAAAGGTGCCACTAAATGCAATAAAACATAGGTAAGAAAGCATGGTCAAAGTGAACTTGCCTTGTTGACGATCTTCAAAAACTAGGGTTTCAGAGTAGCAAATCTTCACTCCGGAAATTCTACCGAGGCAAACAATAACTATAATAAGCACATAGCATAACATAACATAACAAAGTAACACACCAAAACCAACAAAGCAAAACCCAAAGGGAAAACTTAAAGAAAAAACAACTCAAAGTTTTCCTACTTCAAATAACAACAAAAATAGTTTTATATAACAAAAATTTCTTAACATCACCTAATCATGGTTTTATGTTAACTAAACAGAAAATATTTCATTAAGCAACTAGGAGCAAAAAGAATTAAATAAAAATCTATTATGAAACTCCCGGAATAAGCAAAACAAGCTTTAATTCAAATCTGATCTAACTCAATTTTTATAAATCCAAACATAGACAAATTATATATTTTTGGAAACTACAAGAAAATTGTGATCTAACGCAAAAAGAATCAGCATCATTGGACTTCTAGATCAAAAGTTATAGGCTAAACAAGAACGGAACTAAATCTGTTACGGGAATAAATCTGAAAACGAAAACGGAGTTACCTGTACGTGAGGCAGAGATGGCAGGAAGGAGACGGCGATGTGGAGGGCTGCTCTGGCGAGGGGCGAGGTCGCCAAGCAGGGTGGGGTGGCGGAGGAGGGGTCAGCGCTGGGGAGGTGGCGCTGGGCGATGGGGAGGTTCCAAGAGCTCCGGTGAGCGCCTCTAGGCAGGAAAAGGAGGACGGTGGCGAGAAGGCTACGGGCAGGAGGGGCGGGTGATGGGAAAATGGAACGAGGAGAGGAGGGGTTTTATAGGCGGTCTCGGGAGGCGCTGGGATGGAAAGACGAGGGAGATCGGGAAGGTGGAGATTTCTGTCTCCATGGACATGGAAAGCTTCTGTAACGTGAGAGGAAACAGAGGAAGGAGATGATCCCTTGTTGGGCTAGAATAGGAAAGTGCTTAATGGGCCAGGTTTTTCCTAATAAAACGATTCCATTCCTATTTTTAAAATTAGGAAACTAAAACAATAAAAAGGGAAATCAAATCAATTCGAATAAAGAGTTTTATATACTAAAATTATCAGAAAAATAAAATGTAGATGATGAGCATTATTCCACGGCCAAAATAAAACCTAAAAAAATGTTTTTCAGAAAATCCCTAAAGGCTTTATTTCGCTTTTGCAAATAATTTTTAAATAAAACTTTGGTTTTTCTTGGCTCAATATTTTCAAAATGCCCCTGATTTTGGAGGGTCATTTTCTCCGCTCTTTCTTGCTTGCAAGAATTTATTTTTCGGGTATTTCGGGAAGAAAAATAGAGAAGCAAGTGCAAATATTTGAAAGAATTAAATTGCAAAACTCCGCTCAAATTCTTTATAGTTGAAGAAGTCATGTCATCTTCTCTCATTGATTTTAATAGGATGAATTTGAATTTACCGGAGAAGGGGAAAGTCATTTTATTCCCTCTCTTTCAAAAGTTTTTGAAAAGGTTCAAATTTCACTCAAGTTTAATTCACTCAAGCAAACAAACAAACAATTCAATTAATTATATTAACATTCCAAAATTTGGGATGTTACACATCGGCCGCGCCAGAAGAACCTGCCCGTACCTGGACACAAGGGGCTTAGGGCTTTGTTTTGCCCGTTATTATAAAGACCGAACACCTTCGGGAGTGTTCGGCGTCTCGAGTTAGGCCTTATATGCATCAGCTCTGAATCATGTCTTTGGTCAAATGTTGGGTTTGCCCGGCTCCGTGTTTTGCTGCCTTACGCTCAGATCATCGGCTAACGCGCTCCAGGAGAACTATCGCGATTGTGCCCAGTTCGCCGGGCGAGCACCTCAAGAGAGAAAGCCGAAAACTGACCGCTATGATACAGCGAGAGACTGGTCAACCACTCGATCGACCTTGGGAATGTTTAGGATTCCTCCGCTTTGACGAAGGGCCGCTTCGGCCAGTACATACGCTGGCTCGAATTCGGAGAGCGCGGTGCCCCAGGGGCTATGTCGTAGCCCCACCCTCGAACTCCATGGCTAAGTGAAAGTGATAAAGCATTATAGTCCGGTTGCCTCGCTTGCTACGCTACCACCTCCTTTACAGGACCGAGACGCCGGATTAAGTGCGAAACGCGCTATTTTTATGAACACCCCGCACCTTGTGCGTGGGGGCTGAAGTCGACGATCGCCATCTTTCAAAGTTATACACACGATACATGAACGGCCACGTAGGAGATATTCTATTACTTGAACGCACAAGTATAAAAGGCGCTTACATCATAAATATGGTTTTACATCATATAAACGCTCATTCAACGTAACATTTTTGAGCACGCGACTCTATTACACGAGCACCACGCAGCACTTCGCCAAAATAGTGCTCGGCGGGTAACCGGTTATCATCCGAACCCGGGTCGCAACAGCGGTGGCATCCATCTCGTCCAATGTGTCTTCACACGGCGAGCGCCATCCGCACACCTCTATGCAGGCCGACCGCTTCATCGCTTTGATATGCGGCACCGCCCCAAGAAATTGCTGCAATAAGCCAAAGTAACTCTTCGGCGGGGCCTATCCGCCGGATATGAGTCACTATATCCGCTATAGCAAGCCCGGACAACCTATTTAGCTCAGCCCACTCAGCCAAACGGTCGGTCAGCGGAAGTGAACGCCCGGACTATGGAATTGAGACCAAAACAGCTCTTCCGTCTTGTGATCCTTCCGCTTCGAAAATGCACAACGGCATCCACCGCTTTCGCTGCTAAGTCCATATAAGGGTCCTCTGAACCCCACAGTTGGCCCAGTGAGCATATTTTGATCCAGAAACCTTCGCGCAGCGTAAAAGGCTTGCCGGCTACAATATCTCCGGCCTGGCGCAGCTCTTCCTTCATAACCCGCATTGCAGAGCGGGCATTCTTGGCCGGCGGTGGCCTTCCGCAGGTCTTCTTGCCCGCTTAGGCGCCCTTCCCAAGAGCCTCATTGCGGTCGGTAGCATCTTTAACTTCACGGTCATTTCGCTATCTCTTCCCTGCGCTCGTAGTGTGCGACCTTTCGCCGCTAACTCCTCGGCCGCCCTTGAGGCCGCCAGATTACTCCTTCCGCCTGCTCCTTGGCTTGAGCAAGCTCGCCCAAGGCTCTCCACGGCAGCGACACTATCTGCATTTCACGACATGTTGTAAGGAGATGGCTTCGCCCCTTACCAAGTGACCGCAGTAACACTTACCTTGCGACTCATCAAGTCGCATGTTGACCAGCGTGATGTCCGCATCCGCAGCATCGAGTTGCCGCTTTAGTTCAGCAACTCCATCAGTCCGCTGGCCTCGACGACCCGCCACCGCATCGGCACGACGGGAATTTAAACTCATGATTTTGATCCTCGACGCGCGTCGATTTCGACAACCTACCGAGTCTCGGGGGCTACTATCTATACAGGCGCATTCTATATGCAAAACTGTTAAAAGGTGTGTCATTTTACGCACCTCAAACCCCGCCAAGAACTCCCGATGGCATCAGGTAACCGCCTTGGCCGCGGACGAAATCCTTTCAATCACCATGCTCATCAATGCGTGCTGATCTTCCGAGATAGACGCCTTCTCAAGCAGATCCTTCACCAGACACCGCTTGGCGCCCGAACTATCCGGCTTTGCCAAACCCGGGCTCCTCCTTGACAACACTTCAGGCTCGTCCGCCCTATCCGACGGCGCCCCGGACGGAGGCATCTCGCTCTTTATCATCTCCGAACGAAGGTCCCCCGAAGACGAGCTCATCTGCGAAAGACGGAGATCCGAACTACAAGGTAAAAACTTTAGTTATCCTCAGAAGCACAAATAGGGATGTCCCTTATTATAAAACCCCTTTCTTTCTACTTACGGCTCATTGGAGGGCTGACTCATTAAGGGAGATTGTGCGGCCGGGGCCTCCTCAGACGCAGGACCCTCTGGCGAAGATTTCTTCCCCGCTTAGGGCTTTTGCCCCGGTCCTCGGAGGCAGTCCTCTTCTCCCCTTGGGGGGAGGGATTCTCGATCCCCTCTTTCAAGAGCCTCCTTAGGCGAGGCAGTAGCTTCCTTGTTTTCCCCTTTGTCTTCCTCTGAAGGCGCAACCTCAAGCATCCGGACCAGCACAGATCCGGCGCGGTCTCGGGAGGGGGCTGGACACCGATCAATTTTGCTTCCACTATCCACTCCTGTGTAGAAGGAAATTGGTCATAAGGCGAATCATTGAAAGGCAAACAAACGGTATGTCCGACTCGAACTACTTACTTGAGTATCCGGCGATTGCAACTTAGTCCAGCATCCTCGGTCAATTCCGACGCACCTCTTGCGATCCAAGAACAATTTGTACATCTCCGGGGTGTCAAGCCCATGAAGTGTTGAAGAATCCGTGGACCTCCGGATTGAACTCCCATAGCCGGAGAGGGCGGCGCTTGCGGGCAGGAGACGCCTAATCAGCATAACCTGCATCACCACCACCATATCGATCTCCCTCGCTTGGAGATCTCGAACCGCCCTGCAGTAGGGGCACGCCCTTTGACGGCCCCAATTGAGCCTTGGTTGACCCACGACATCAACCGTCGTGGAGGTCCCGGCGGAATAAGGGCGGCGGCTTTTGTCTCGCGCCCCTCGAACGGTAATATAGAACCACTCTTGCTGCCACAGGCCGAGCTCCTCTTGAAGGAGCCGCGGGCCACGGGCATCGCCCTCTTACTTATGGCCGCCCCGCCACACTCCGCTTGACGCCCCCCGATCATCTTCGGCGCCACATTAAAGGTCTTCAGCCACAGGCCGAAGTGAGGGGTGACGCGGAGGAAGGCTTCGCAGACGACAATAAATGCGGAGATATGGAGGATGGACTCCGGAGCCAAATCGTGGAATTCCAACCCATAGTAATACATGAGCCCTCTCACAAAAGGATCCGTCGGGAAGCCTAAACCCCGACGGAGGTGGGATATGAAGACGACATACTCGTCGGGCTCGGGGGTGGGGATGGCCTGCCCTTTGGCAGGCAACCTGTGCGAAATCTCATAAGACAGGTACTTGGCCTCCCGCAGCTTTAGCACGTCCTCCTCCGTGACGGAGGAGGGCATCCACCGGCCCTGGAGGTCAGAACCGGACATCGTTGAAAATCCAAAGCGCTCAAATCTGGAGCTCTAGGTGCTGGAACTTGGAGCGTGGAGAGGATTCGATGGAGGATTGAAGAAAAAGAAACGAGCCTTGGTCCCGTTATAAAGAGGGAGAATACCAAGAGCCGTCTCCGTGACCGTTTGGGACTCGCCTTCGATAGAGGGGGCGTGGCGAACGGGCGCGTTGGGTTACCCACGCCGTATTGATGAGAATCCGGATTAAGGGAAACACGATTTCGCTCGACAAGACGTGCCAAGGAAACCGCTTCGCTAAATGCGCGGAGGTGGTAAAGTAGAAAACAATTGAGTAATGGCTTGGTAGTGGTGTGACGCCATGCCACAAAAAACGCCGCAGATTGAACTTGTGTATATATTATTATTCTCTCTACGGTGGAATGTGGAATTTATTTTGCGAGCCGGACACTATCCCGGTGTTCACAATCTTCTATCATTCGGAGGAGGAACCCGCCTTGCAATGCCAAGCAATATACGCTACGGGACTTATCGTCATTGAAGCCTGGTTCGGGCTACCGAGGAGTCCTGGATTAGGGGTGTCCGGATAGCCGGACTACCATCATCACCGAACTATCATTTGCCGGACTATCATCATCGACCGGACTCCAAGACTATGAAGATACAAGATTGAAGACTTCTCCCCGTGTCCGGATGGGACTTTACTTGGCATGGAAGGGAAGCTTGGCGATACGGATATGTAGATCTCCTACCATTGTAACCGACTCTATGTAACCCTAGCCCTCTCCGGTGTCTATATAAACCGGATGGCTCTAGTCCGTAGGACTATCACAACAACCCTTACAATCATACCATAGGCTAGCTTCTAGGGTTTAGCCTCCTTGATCTCGTGGTAGATCCACTCTTGTAAACATCCACAATATCAATATCAATCGAGCAGGACGTAGGGTTTTACCTCCATCAAGAGGGCCCGAACCTGGGTAAAACATCGTGTCCCTTGTCTCCTGTTACCATCCGCCTAGACGCACAGTTCGGGACCCCCTACCCGAGATCCGCCGGTTTTGACACCGACAGGGATGCTGATACGTCTCCAACGTATCTATAATTTATGAAGTATTCATGCTATTATATTATCAACCTTGGATGTTTTATATGCATTTATATGCTATTTTATATGATTTTTGGGAATAACCTATTAACCTAGAGCCCAGTGCCAGTTCCTGTTTTTTCCTTGTTTTTGAGTTTTACAGAAAAGGAATATCAAACGGAGTCCAATTGACGTGCCAATTTTTGACGATTTTTTATCGACCAAAAGAAGACCCCGGAGTAAAAGAATTGGGCCAGGAGAGTCCCGGGGCGCCCACGAGGGTGGGGGGCGCGCCCACCCCCCAGGCGCATGGGCCTGCCTCGTGGATGCCTCGGGCACCTCCTTGACGTGAGACCGATGCCAAAAATTCCTATAAATACGGAAACCTCGGAAAATTAACCTAGATCGGGAGTTCCACCGCCAGAAGCCTCCGTAGCCACCGAAAACCAATCTAGGCCCTCTCTGGCACCTTGCCGGAGGGGGCCATCATCACCGGAGGGCATGGAGGTGGATCCCAGAGGGGCCATCATCACCATGAAGGCCAAGGACCAGCGGGGGAGGCCATGGAGGAAGAAGCACAAGGGGGAGAACCTCTCCTCCTCTCTCTTGGTGGCACCAGAGTGCCATCGAGAGGGGAATCATCGCCGCAGTGATCGTCTTCATCAACATCACCATCATCATCACCATCCTCATCTCTATTATGCGGCCCACTCTCCCGCACCCCGCTGTAATTCCTACTTGAACATGGTGCTTTATGCCACATATTATGATCCAATGATGTGTTGCCATCCTATGATGTTTTGAGTAGATATCTTTTGTCTTTGGGTTGATTGATGATCTAGATTGGTATGAGTTGTATGTTTTACTTTGATGCTGTCCTATGGTGCCCTCCGTGTCGCGCAAGCGTGAGGGGTTCCCGCTGTAGGGTGTTGCAATACGTTCATGATTCGCTTATAGTGGGCTGGTGAGTGACTGAAACACAAACCCGAGTAAGGGGGTTGTTGCGTATGGGAATAAAGAGGACTTGATGCTTTAATGCTATGGTTGGTTTTTACCTTAATGATCTTTAGTAGTTGCGGATGCTTGATAGAGTTCCAATCATAAGTGCATATGATCCAAGTAGAGAAAGTATGTTAGCTTATGCCTCTCCCTCATATGAAACTGCAATAGTGATCACCGGTCTTGTTAACGATTGCCTAGGATAATTCCGCACACTGATCCATCATTATTCCACACTCGCTATTTATTATTATTTAGTAATATATTCTAACTTTATGATAACAGCACCTACTTTTATAATATCATACAAAGTCATCCTCTTCATACCCACAACATAGTTTTATTTCTCGTTTCTAGTTGGAAGCAAACGTTCGGTGTACGTAGAGTCGTATCAGTGGCGGATAGGGCATGAGATAATATTGATCTTACCTTTAGCTCCTTTTGGGTTCGAGACTCTGCTACGATGATTCCCTACACTTGGGGATTATCATTAGCTTTCTTGAAGACAGTGAGGGAGAAGGGGATTCAACGAAGAGCGAAATGATGGTTGCTTCGTCCGTCAAACTTAGACTGCTGGGAGGTGGGGTTTTGTGATACGACGGCTCTTACTGTCGTGCTACGACCGGGGTGACTCTCCGCCTGCATACTGCCTTCTAATTTGGTGGATGGCATTTGGGCCCGCGCGCTACATGGCCCACATGTCCGTGAACAAAAGTAAAACGACATTGAGTAGAGGGAGACGTTTCGATGACCTCAGAGGAGCCAGAAGCGGTAGTGTACTCACTATACTAGTAGTAAATGTTTTTCTGGGTAGCTGTAGAGTGTCTCCAATGTACTAGTAGTAATTGTTTCTCTGGGCCCAAGACAAAACAGCCCATCCACCCAAGTAAATAATAAAATCAATTCAAAAGCCCATATATTTACTTAATGAGAGGCGCTACCCACACCCAGCACACCGCCCCCAAAAAAACCTGGGTTCTCTTCTTCCTCCTCACTCCCACCCACCTCATGTTAGCTCGCTCCACTCATACCCCCAAATTCCTCACCTCACTCCTACAGAAAACCCTAGCTCCCCTTCTTCCTCACTTCTACAGAAAGCCCCCAGCTCCCCTTCTTGTTCACTCGCACTACAACTAGGCTCATCATTCGTTACTCTACTCAAATTTGTGAGCTCGACGCGACGCCCTCGAGGAAAATGGAGTTGGCTGACCCCCAGCGCCAAGAAGATGAGGCTCCCGCCAGCGGCGATGCCTGTTGTAGATCCCACACCTGGCAGCGCGGGGAGAAGCGGCCAGCCCGCCCCCACCGGATCCTAGGAACCCGTAGAATCTCGGGTGGACCGCATCAGCGATCTCCTGGACGCCATCCTTTGGGAGATCATCTTGCTTCTCCCCACCAAGGATTGCTGTCGCACCCAAGTCCTCTCAATTCAGTGGCGCCCTCTATGGCGTGCCATGCCCCTTAATCTCGACTATCTTCAGCTATCTCTCTTCAATGATTTTGAACTCCCCAGAGCCATCATCTCGTGGTTTTCCTCCTCTCTCCACACCGCCACCTTTGCGTTGTGCTACCTACCAGTCAATCTGGTACTAAACCTTCGACTCCCATTTCTCAAAAAACTTTCACTTGTGCGGGTTCGTATATCGGAGGCCTCATTGCACAACATCATCCACTCCAGTTGCTCTGCCCTGGAGTGCTTGGTGCTTGTTTTCACAGTTAGAATCAGTTGTCTCCAAATAAAGTCGCCTAACCTTGTAAGAATTGTTATTTATTTTAACGGAAGGCAGCTCATCATCCAAGATGCCCCTTCACTTCAAAGGTTGATCCTTGATTCTAGTTATTCACCGTCACAAATAATTGTCCTCTCTGCACCTAAACTGGAGACCTTGGGTGTAATACATGATCTCTGTGCCCATTTCAAGATGATGTTTGGCTCCACGGTTCTTCAGGTACTTTATATTATCATCTACACTTGTAACCATAAGCTGCATTTTAAATTTCTGCGCATAAGTTATATATCATCTTGGAGTACCCATTTTGTACTAATATTATGTTCTATGCTCAATGAAGAGTTTCTCCATGGATAGCCTATCAATGGTGCTGGATTCTGTCAAGATCTTATATATCCAAATGAATAGTTTTGATCTGAACAAGATTATTGGCTTGCTGTAATGCTTTCCATGTCTGGAGAAGTTGTATATAAAGGTGATAATTTCACGCACATTGGAAGCCCGCATATAGTGTACTAGAATTAACCGTTCAGCTGTTGCTCTTTCGACACTCTTTTTTTAGACGTTAACTGTTTCCAATCTTCATGTCTATTTAGGCAACAGGACGGGGTAAGGAAGTTATAACCAATCAGTGGATTCGTAAGCACCGGGATTTTCTCACTTCTCATGACATTCAATTGAAGACAATAACGCTAGAACGATATGTAGCCAACCATGCAAACACTAGATTTGTCACATTCTTCGTACTGAATGTGAGGTCACTATTGTCCATCAGGCTTAAGTTTATCAGCAGCATGGTTTTGATGGATGGGTATGTCGAAGAGCAAAAAAAAGGAGTTTCAGGTGGACAAAAGAGCTTCTGAACGTGTCGGGCTTCTATTTACAACATATTGTGGTCATAATCCAGTAAATTTTATGACCCAAGATGTTCATTCTATGGACCTGATTGATCCATTTGACTGTGACTGCCGAAAACAGTGCTGGAGTTAGATGTTGTTGCCCTTTTCAATCTGGGTTTTGTCTAAACCTGATGAACAATTAAACCTCGTGCTTTTGTACAGTTTGTAAGCTGGAGTTAGATGTTCTTTCCCTTTTCAACTCGGCTGTGACTGTCATATTTTCATTTAATTTAGAGTGAAATATTGTAACAAATCCTAACCAAGGGAAATGACACCACTCTAGCCAGCTACTTGAGCTCACTGTGCATTACAGAAGCCAAGTGATTAGCCCCCACCAGCCCCCACAAACTTATTTTGAACTATCACACCAAATGGGCTATAAGTTTTCATAAGAAAGGCTGCATGACTATGACAGATTTGGATTCTGACATTTGGGACCCACGAGGAAATAGCCTATCCAAGGTGGTGTCGACTTACTAGCTAGTCAATAAATGATTCTGCCTACCAGCCGTTGGATTGACACCCAACATCTGTCGTGTATCTTCTATCTCTTGTCTTCTTCCTCCAGCTGCCCAAACCAAACCACCCCGTCGGCTCCGCCTGGTCCCGCCTCCCATGGTTGGCTACGCCTCCGCTGCCCTATTGTACCCTCCAACGTTGACCAGTCCCTCCCTCTATCCCCCCGCACGTCCTATTATTCTCAGGCGATGTCAGCCCCAACACGCACCAAGACCAACCAGTCAACCTCAGACTCCCTTTGTCTCTGCGATCGACCGGCGATCTTCCATGACTCTGCTCGTTTGTCCCGAGGCCTCGCCGTCGTCCCCCGCCTTGGTTCGCTCGCTGTGCGTGGTGCACCGCCCTCTTGCGTTGTCAACATCGTCAACAACTGAAAGGAATAAGGAGATGATTGTACATGGAGAGGATGACAGTAGGGACCCACCAGCGTCATGCCAGTACGCAAGCAAGTGCCTTGTTATTACAAGCCCAACAAAATGGTTCCTCCTAATGGTTGGACATCTGGGGCTTACGCCATTGTCAACATAGTCAATAAACAAGAGAATTACACAACGAGCGGTTGACACCAGGGACCCAGCAGGTCGCGCAGTTGTTTTTTTTTTTGAGGAACAAGCAGTTGTTATTTATACTAGTTTTAGTGACGGGTCAGGGTAATAACGGGGCTGTGCAGGGGCTGTGGCCCGTCTAGCCAGGGTTTTATTTATGTTTGCCACATCATGAGCCCAGTTGTGTTTTTTCTTGCAGAAAATGGCTAGCCCAGTTCTACTTTTTTTAAATACCCAAACGAGGCCTACTTGCTTTGTCAGCCCTGCTGGGCTGCAAATCTTTCAAGACGAGGAGAGTTTCATTCGGTTTGCCCAGAAAATGGGCTATCAGTAATGAGAAATGGGTTGTACATTTTTAAAACACATCAAACCAGGAATTAGTTTCAATTTTTTTCACCACAAGATTTTAAATTCCATTAATTTTTATGCGTGGACAATTATTTGGATTACATATTTATATAAATTAATTTTCAAAATAGTTTGAATGTGACTCGAAATTTTGGGATTAAAACAGTTGACCGCACCGAAATATGCAAAATTTCGTATAATTTTAACCGTGGCCACAATATGGGCTGTAATGGTAACAAAAAGAAGATGGGCTCCAAAAAATCCTTAAGAATAAACAAATGGGATGTAAATTATTAGAAATAATGGCAGATGGATTGTAAGCTATTTTCCACAGATTTGAAGCTGACTTGTGCGCCTACTATAGGTTGACGCGTACGCTTTCCTAAAAAAAGGTTGACGCACACGCAACGATGTGTCAACTTAGTCAACACACGAGAGCAGTGAATGTTGGATGTCCATCCAACGGCCGTCGTGCTTCTTCAATCTCTACTCTTCCTGCTCTAGCCGCTCAAACAAGCGCCCACAGGGCTGTCTGCTCCCTCCTTCCGCGGCCGGCTGTGCTGCCGCGCAGGCCTCACCATCCCACCGTACTCCCATCGCTGGCCTAGCCATCCCTCTACTCACCCACACCTGCTGTTATTCTCCGGCGAGGGCAGACGAACCAGTAAACCCTTGTACTCCCCTCCGCGTGGGAAACAACTGTCGAGTCTTCCCTGGCTCCATATCATTCCCTTCTAGGCCTCGTCGTCGTCCACCGTCCTGGTTCTCTCGGCGCGGCGTGGTCAACGTGGTCAACGAACGACATCGACCGGAAGTGGACTATACATGGAGAGGCTGACAGCTGGGTCCACGGTCGTGATACATCTCCAACATATGTATAATTTTTTATTGTTCCATGCTATATTATATTCTGTTTTAGATATTTATTGGGCTTTATTATACACTTTTATATTATATTTGGGACTAACCTATTAATCGGAGGCCCAGCCCAAATTGTTGTTTTTTTGCCTATTTCAGTGTTTCGAAGGAAAAGGATATCAAACGGAGTCCAAACAGAATGAAACCTTCGGGAACGTGATTTTCGGAACAAACGTGATCCAGTGGACTTGGAGTCTACATAAAGTAATCAATGAGGAAGGCACGAGGCAGGGGGCGCGCCTACCCCCCCAGGCATGCCCTCCACCCTCGTGGGCCCCTCGTTGCTCCACCGACGTACTTCTTCCTCCTATATATACCCATGTACCCTGGAAACATCATATACGGAGCCAAAACCCTATTTCCACTGCCGCAACCTTCTGTACCCGTGAGATCCCATCTTGGGGCCTTTTCCGGCGCTCCGCCGGAGGGGGCATTGATCACGGAGGGCTTCTACATCAACACCATAGCCTCTCCAATGATGTCTGAGTAGTTTACCTCAGACCTTCGGGTCCATGGTTATTAGCTAGATGGCTTCTTCTCTCTGTTTGGATTTCAATACAAAGTTCTCCTCGATCTTCTTGGAGATCTATTTGATGTAATCTTCTTTTGCGATGTGTTTGTCGAGATCCGATGAATTGTGGGTTTATGATCAAGTTTATCTATGAACAATATTTGAATCTCCTCTGAATTCTTTTATGTATGATTGGTTATCTTTGCAAGTCTCTTCGAATTATCAGTTTGGTTTGGCCTACTAGATTGATCTTTCTTGCAATGGGAGAAGCTCTTAGCTTTGGGTTCAATCTTGCGGTGTCCTTTCCCAGTGACAACAGGGGCAGCAAGGCACGTATTGTATTGTAGCCATCAAGGATAAAAAGATGGGGTTTATATCATATATCATGAGTTTATCCCTCTACATCATGTTGATACGTCTCCGTCGTATCTACTTTTCCAAACACTTTTGCCCTTGTTTTGGACTCTAACTTGCATGATTTGAATGGAACTAACCCGGACTGACGCTGTTTTCAGCAGAATTACCATGATGTTGTTTTATGTGCAAAAAACAAAAGTTCTCGGAATGACCTGAAACTCCACGGAATATCTTATAAAAATAATAAAAAATCCTCGCCAAAGATGAAGACCAGGGGCCCACACCCATCCCACGAGGGTGGGGCGCCCTAGGGCGCCCCTCACCTCGTGGGCCTCCTGGAGACCTTCCGACGCCAACTCCAACTCTATATATTTACTTTCGGGGAGAAAAAATAGAGGAGAAGAAATCATTGCGTTTTACGATACGGAGCCGCCGCCAAGCCCTAAAACCTCTCGGGAGGGCTGATCTGGAGTCCGTCCGGGGCTCCGGAGAGGGGGATTCGTCGCCGTCGTCATCATCAACCATCCTCCATCACCAATTTCATGATGCTCACCGCCGTGCGTGAGTAATTCCATGGTAGGCTTGCTGGACGGTGATGGGTAGTTTTGTTAGGGTTTGATCCCTAGTATCCACTATGTTCTGAGATTAATGTTGCTATGACTTTGCTATGCTTAATGCTTGTCACTAGGGCCCGAGTGCCATGATTTCAGATCTGAACCTATTATGTTTTTATGAATATATGTGAGTTCTTGATCCTATCTTGCAAGTCTATAGTCACCTACTATGTGTTATGATCCGCAACCTCAAGTGACAATAATCGGGACCACTCTGGTGATGACCATAGTTTGAGGAGTTCATGTATTCACTATGTGCTAATGCTTTGTTTCGTTCTCTATTAAAAGGAGGCCTTAATATCCCTTAGTTTCCATTAGGACTCACTGTCATGGAGGGTAGGACAAAAGATGTCATGCAAGTTCTTTTCCATAAGCACGTATGACTATATTCGAATACATGCCTACATTACATTGATGAATTGGAGCTAGTTCTATGTGACCCTATGTTATGATCATTACATGATGAACCGCATCCGCATAATTATCCATCACCGATCCGATGCCTACGAGCTTTCCATATACTGGTTTACACTTATTTACTTTCCCGTTGCTACTGTTACAATCACTACAAAAATACCAAAAATATTACTTTTGCTACCGTTACCACCACTATCATATTACTTTGCTACTAAACACTTTGCTGCAGATACTAAGTTTCCAGGTGTGGTTGAATTGACAACTTAGCTACTAATACTTGAGAATATTCTTTGGCTCCCCTTGTGTCGAATCAATAAATTTGGGTTGAATACTCTACCCTCAAAAACTGTTGCGATCCCCTATACTTGTGGGTTATCAAGACCTTGTTTTGGCGCCATTGTTGGGGAACATAGCTCTATTCTTTGAGTCACTTGGGATTTATATCTGCTGGACACTATGAAGAACTTGAAAGACGAGAAAACAAAATTTTATCCCTCAACTACGAGGGGAGGTAAGGAACTGCCATCTAGCTCTGCACTTGATTCACCTTCTGTTATGAGTAAGCTTGCAACACCTAAACCTGCTTCTGCTATTCATTCCGATATGTCGCATGTTATTGATGATGCCACTTCTGCTATGCATGATACTTATGATGAAACTACTTCTATTCTTGATACTACTGTGCCCCTTAGTGAATTTCTTGATGAACAAATTGCTAGGGCTAGAGAGAAAGAAATTATTGAATCTGATAATATTGATGGAAATGATGATGATAGGCCTGTTATTCCTGAAGGTTATATTTTTGATATGGAATCTTCTGCCGATATTTTAGCTTGGAATGATAACGATGAGCTTAGAAGGTTAATAGCTAAATGGAACAAAGAATCACTTAGAGATAAAATGAGGCCTGATCCTGCTTTTGCTACTTCACCTATTTGTGTTCCCGATAAGGACTATGAATTCTCTGTTGATCCTGATATAATTACTTTGGTTGAATCTGATCTTTTCCATGGTTATGAATCTGAAACTGTTGTGGCACATCTTACTAAATTAAATGATATAGCCACCCTGTTCACTAATGATGAGAGATCTCGCTACTTTTATATTCTTAAAATATTTCCGTTCTCATTAAAGGGTGATGCTAAGATATGGTTTAATTCTCTTGATCCTGGTTGTGTGCATAGTCCCCAGGATATGATTTATTACTTCTCTGCTAAATATTTCCCTGCTCATAAGAAATAAGCTGCTTTAAAGGAAATATACAACTTTGTGCAAATTAAAGAAGAGAATCTCCCACAAGCTTGGGGGAGGCTTCTCAAGTTACTTAACACTTTGCCTGATCATCCTCTTAAGAAAAATGAAATACTTGATATCTTTTATAAGGACTAACCGATGCTTCCAGAGATTACCTGGATAGTTGTGTTGGTTCTCTTTTCAGGGAAAGAACACCGGATAAAGCTGAAATTCTATTGAATAATATGTTGACAAATGAAAATAATTGGGCACCTCCTGAGCCAGCTCCTGAGCCAGCTCCTGCTCCAATTATTGAGCCTATTCCTAAACCAACTCCGAAGAAGAGAGGTGTTCTATTTCTCAGTCCCGAAGATATGCAAGAGCAAAGAAATCTATGAAAGAAAAAGGTATTAAAGCTGAAGATGTTAAGAATTTACCTCCTATTGAAGAAATACATGGTCTTAATCTACCGCCTATTGAAGAAACATATGACCTTAATCCTTTATTTATTGAAGAACCTCCATACCTCGATAACTCGGCACAGGTAGTAAAGGTAAATTCTCTCTATAGATATGATAAAGCTGAAATCCCTCCTACTAAAATTGCTAGTCAGTGCTTGGATGAGTTTGATAACTTTATGTTTAAGCAAGAAGACTCCAATGCTTATTTTGGCAGACAATTAAAACAAAATGCTTATATGATTAAACACTTGGGTGATTATATGGCTAATATTAGAGGTGAACTTAAACTTGTTAGCAAACATGCTTCTATGGTTACCACTCAAGTAGAACAAGTACTTAAGGCTCAAAAAGAATTGCTTGATGAAATGAATAGTAAGAAAAATGATTATGCTGTTAGAGTGGCTACTAGAACTGGAAGAATGACTCAGGAACCTTTGTATCCTGAAGGCCACCCTAAGATAATTGAGCAAGATTCTCAGAGAAATAATATTGATGCACCTAGTTCTTCTAAAAGGAACAAAAAGAAAAATGATAGGACTTTGCAAACTTCTAGTGAACCTATTGCTGAAACACCTGAGAATCCAAATGATATCTCTATGTCTGATGCTGAAAAACAATCTGGTAATGAACATGAACCTAATGAAAATGTTAATGATGATGTTCATGATGATGCTCAATCTAGTAATGATAATGATGTAGAAATTGAACCTGCTATTGATCTTGATAGCCCACAATCAAAGAATCAACGTTATGATAAGAGAGACTTTGTTGCTAGGAAACATGGTAAAGAAAGAGAACCTTGGGTTCAGAAACCCATGCCTTTTCCTCCCAAACCATCCAAGAAAAAGGATGATGAGGATTTTGAGCGCTTTGCCGAAATGATTAGACCTATCTTTTTGCGTATGCGATTGACTGATATGCTCAAAACTAATCCTTATGCTAAGTATATGAAGGATATAATTACTAATAAAAGAAAGATACCGAAAGCTGAAATTTCCACCATGCTTGCTAATTATACTTTTAAGGGTGGAATACCAAAGAAACTTGGACATCCAGGAGTACCTACTATATCATGCTCCATTCAAAGAAATTATGTTAAAACTGCTTTATGTGATCTTGGAGCCGGTGTTAGTGTTATGCCTCTCTCTTTATACCGTAGACTTGATTTGAATAAGTTGACACATACTGAAATATCTTTGCAAATGACTGATAAATCAACTGCTATACCTGTCGGTATTTGTGAGGATGTGCCTGTTGTGGTTGCAAACGTTACTATTTTAACGGACTTTGTTGTTCTTGATATTCCCGAGGATGATAGTATGTCTATTATTCTTGGAAGACCTTTTCTGAATATTGCAGGGGCTGTTATTGATTGCACCAAAGGCAATGACACTTTTCATGTTAATGGTAATGAGCATACGGTACACTTTCCGAGGAAACAACCTCAAGTTCATAGTATCAACTCTATTGGAAAATTCCATCGATTATATTTGGAGGTTTTGAATTTCCTCTTCCTATTGTCAAGAAGAAATATGATATACTTATTATTGGGGACGTGCATATCCCCGTTGAGGTAACATAGTGTTATTCGAAATTTCTCCGGTTCCATGTTAATCGGAATGAGTTTGTTAACAAGACCTGATCAACCTTGTTAGTGGATTCCTTTTGATGAGCATGAGATGGATGAAACTAGAAGCACGCCCTTCTGTACCCTCTTTATACTCTCTGTTATTTAGTTGAAATAAAGTAAAAATAGTATTTTCTGTCTGTTTCCTGATTTATCCGTGCAATATAAAAATATCCTGAAAATATAAGTCCTCAGAATGCCATGCCAATTTAATATGATTTTCGGGAATATTTGAGGATTTATGGTGCAAAAATCACCACGGGGGGAGCTGCCACCTGGCCACGAGGGTGGAGGGCGCGCCCTACCCCCTGGGCACGCCCCCCTGCCTCGTGGGCCCACGGTGGCTCTCCTCCACTTATTCCTGCACCCATCCTCTTCTTCTTCCTCCCACAAACCCGAATAACCAGCTCAAGCACGAGTTCTAGCTCACTTTGTTGCGATTTTCGATCTCCTTGCCCAAAGCACCTCTCGCAAAACTGCTTTGGGAGATTGTTCCTTGGTATGTGACTCCTCCATTGGTCCAATTAGTTTTTGTTCTATTGCTTTATTCATTGCAAATTTGTGCTGCATAGGTGACCATGTTCTTGATCTTGCATGTCAAATTTATATGGTTCCAAGTAGTTCTAATGCTTGATATAGGCTCTAGGCACTTGTAGGAGTAGTTGCTATCAGTTTTATTGAAGTTGGTTCACTTTTGTTTGAAGTTACTAAAAATTTCAGAAATTTTCAGAGAAAAACAATATGCTTAGGAAGATGTTCCAAGGTGGTTCTTCTAAGAAGCAAGGACCCAGGCTTGCTATGCGTGATGCTGACGAGGAACCACCAAGAGACGCTCTAGTGCGGCCCTGTGAATGGCCTTCGGAAAATTTTATGGATCGTGCGGGAATCAAAGAAGAATGTAACGCATATTTGCGTAAGCTGGTCTTGTGGACTTTGAGGCAGACAAATGCCCCCAGTATCATGATCTCACAAGCTCATTTGTGAGGAGGTTTGAATTTTCATATTCGCGTAATTCTCCTTCAGTCATGATTGATCTTTATGATAAATCTTATACCATAGACTTAGAGGATTTTACTTTTGCTTGCAAACTCCCACAATGGGGTAGTGTTAGGGATCCCCCTAAATCTGAATTTACAAACTTTCTTGCTAGCATAACTGTAGGGGAATCTAGAGATATAACGCAAGCTACCATAGGGAGCATTCACTTTCCTTCTATACATTATTTTGCTCTCTTCATAGGTAGGTGCATAAATGCTAAGGATGAAGCATGTCACACGTGTGTCCCTGACCTTAGCATTCTCAGGAGTGCTGTGTTAGGAGACCAATCTTATCATATGGGAGCCATTGTAGCTCGTAGGTTGCATCATAATAGATATAGCGGAGATTTCTTTGGACGAATTTATGCAACCCGCTTAGCTAATTTTCTTGAGATACACATTCGTGAAGGAGACATGGAGTTGCCTCCTACTTATTTAGATTTTGATTCTATGGTTTCCCACCAGTTTGTCGAGAGGACTGAATCACCTCTCCAGTATCGAATAATCTTTAACAAACGGCATGTTGTCCGTATTACTCTCCCTGCTCTTGCCTTCTTTGATTACCAGGCAAACAGAAGATATACTATTACCAGAGAGGAGGCAGATGAGTACGAGAGGAGAGCGGAGGCAGCCCGACTCCACACTGCAGCTCAGGAGGCGATAGCCGCTGCATGACAGTATAACCCCAACTACTCTTCATCACAGTACGACCCCAGCTACACCTACGGGTATCCGCCAGGCTATCCCTGGCAATAAACCAACTTAGATCAAAAGCCTAAGCTTGGGGGAGTACGTATTTCTCACCGACATTACATTTATGTTCACGCACACTCATTGCTAGATGTCGGTGCTCATACTCTTTCACTGTAATATCCATGCTAGTTTATTTTCTTTTTCCTGCTTTCTTCTTGTGTGTTTAATAAACCTTAAGAAAAAAAAGAAAAAAATTAGTAGTAGTTTATTTTCTTGCTGTAGTAGTAGTTAAAAAGAAAACCCAAAAATATTTCCCGTTCTTTTTTTGCTTGTTGGGAGCTTTCCCGTGTAAATAGTTTTATTTCTTTTCTTTTCTTTGGGGTTCGATAGGAGAAGACCATGATTAAATTGTTGAAGTGGCTCTTATATGCATTATTGTTGATTTAACCAAGAGCCCATATTGCCTTGACTTCTCATGTTTATTGAATGCTCGCAGATTCCAGCTTAGTCCAATGCACGCGCACTCTTATTATTATTCACATCGTTCGGTCGTGCGAGTGAAAGGCAATTATGATGATATATGATGGACTGACTGAGATGGGAAAAACTGGTATGAACTCGACCTCTTTTGTTTTTGTAAATATGATGAGTTCATCGTTCTTGATTCAGCTTATTATGACACGCCCCCCTAGGGAGCGCCCCCCTACCTCGTGGCCCCCCTGGAGACCTTCCGACGCCAACTCCAACTCTATATATTTGCTTTCGGGGAGAAAAAAATAGGGGAGAAGAAATCATCGCGTTTTACGATACGGAGCCGCCGCCAAGCCCTAAAACCTCTCGGGAGGGCTGGTCTGGAGTCCGTTCGGGGCTCCAGAGAGGGGGATTCGTCGCCGTCGTCATCATCAACCATCCTCCATCACCAATTTCATGACACTCACCGCCGTGCGTGAGTAATTCCATCGTAGGCTTGCTGGACGGTGATGGGTTGGATGAGATTTATCATGTAATCGAGTTGGTTTTGTTAGGGTTTGATCCCTAGTATCCACTATGTTCTGAGATTGATGTTGCTATGACTTTGCTATGCTTAATGCTTGTCACTAGGGCCCGAGTGCCATGATTTCAGATCTGAACCTATTATGTTTTCATGAATATATGTGAGTTCTTGATCCTATCTTGCAAGTCTATAGTCACCTACTATGTGTTATGATCCGGCAACCCCGAAGTGACAATAATCGGGACCACTCCTGGTGATGACCATAGTTTGAGGAGTTCATGTATTGACTATGTGCTAATGCTTTGTTCCGGTTCTCTATTAAAAGGAGGCCTTAATATCCCTTAGTTTCCATTAGGACCCCGCTGCCACGGGAGGGTAGGACAAAATATGTCATGCAAGTTCTTTTCCATAAGCACGTATGACTATATTCGGAATACATGCCTACATTACATTGATGAATTGGAGCTAGTTCTATGTGACCCTATGTTATGACTGTTACATGATGAACCGCATCCGGCATAATTATCCATCACCGATCCGATGCCTACGAGCTTTCCATATACTGGTTTACGCTTATTTACTTTCCCGTTGCTACTGTTACAATCACTACAAAATACCAAAAATATTACTTTTGCTACCGTTACCACCACTATCATATTACTTTTCTACTAAACACTTTGCTGCAGATACTAAGTTTCCAGGTGTGGTTGAATTGACAACTCAACTGCTAATATTTGAGAATATTCTTTGGCTCCCCTTGTGTCGAATCAATAAATTTGGGTTGAATACTCTACCCTCGAAAACTGTTGCGATCCCCTATACTTGTGGGTTATCACATGTCATCTTACTTAAAGCATTACTCTGTTCTTATGAACTTAATACTCTAGATGCATGCTGGATAGCAGTCGATGTGTGGAGTAATAGTAGTAGATGCAGAATCGTTTTGGTCTACTTGTCACGGACGTGATGCCTATATACATGATCATACCTAGATATTCTCATAATTATGCTCAATTCTATCAATTGCTCGACAGTAATTCGTTTACCTACCGTAATACTTATGCTATCTTGAGAGAAGCCACTAGTGAAACCTATGGCCCCTGGGTCTATTCTCCATCATATTAATCTTCCAACACTTAGTTATTTCTTTTGCCGTTTATTTTTTTTGCATCTTTATTTCTCTTTATCATAAAAATACCAAAAAAATTATCTTATCATATCTATCAGATCTCACTCTCGTAAGTGACCGTTAAGGGATTGACAACCCCTTTATCGCGTTGGTTGTGAGGTTCTTATTTGTTTGTGTAGGTGCATGGGACTCGTGTGTGGTCTCCTACTGGATTGATACCTTGGTTCTCAGAAACTGAGGAAATACTTACGCTACTTTACTGCATCATCCTTTCCTCTTCAAGGGAAAACCAACGCTGCTCAAGAGGTAGCAAGAAGGATTTCTGGCGCCGTTGCCGGGGAGATTCGTGCCAAGTCAAGTCAAGATTTGACTCCTAGCAACGAGCAATTTCTGGTGTTGTTGCCGAGGAGTCTATGCACAAGTCAAGACATACCAAGTACCCATCACAAACTCTTATCCCTCGCATTACATTATTTGCCATTTGCCTCTCGTTTTCCTCTCCCCCACTTCACCCTTGTCGTTTTATTCGCCCTCTCTTTTCCGTTCGCCTCTTTTTCGCTTGCTTCTTGTTTGCTTGTGTGTTGGATTGCTTGCTTGTCACGATGGCTCAAGATAATACTAAATTGTGTGACTTTACCAATACCAACAACAATGATTTTCTTAGCACTCCGATTGCTCCTCTTACCGATGTTGAATCTTGTGAAATTAATGCTGCTTTGTTGAATCTTGTCATGAAAGATCAATTCGCCGGCCTTCCTAGTGAAGATGTCGCTACCCATCTAAATAGCTTCGTTGATTTGTGTGATATGCAAAAGAAGAAAGATGTGGACAACGATATTGTTAAATTGAAGCTATTTCCGTTTTCGCTTAGAGATCATACTAAAGCTTGGTTTTCGTCTTTGCCTAAGAATAGTATTGATTCATGGAATAAGTGCAAAGATGCTTTTATCTCCAAGTATTTTCCTCCCGCTAAAATCATCTCTCTTAGAAACGATATCATGAATTTTAAGCAACTTGATCATGAACATGTCCGTAACATCCCAAATTTCTTATTTGGAATGTTTTACAATTATAGCTAAGCATCTATGCATTCTGTTTGAATTTGAGTGGCATTTGAAATTTCAGAAGTTTTGGAGTTGTTGGAATTTGAATTCAAATTTTGGCAGTGGGAATCATTTCAAAAACTATGCCTGATAAATACTTGAGAAAAAGTATGAGAGGAGTAAACATGACACTCCAAAAAAAATATCAGAGGAAAAACATTGCCAGAAAGTTTGAATTCAAATTTGAGTTTTATTTGGAATTTTAGAAAAATGATTTTTTTTATAAAGTTCGGATTTTGCCCCTTGAAAAATGTTCAAATGATAGAGAATATTCCCCTGATCATTTTGATATATATATGTCCTATATAAAATATTTATATTTTATATATTTCTCTCTCTCTTTTTATTTCAAAAAAAAATTAGAAAAAAAAAAGCCGGCCAGCCAACTGCCCAGCCAACACCAGCGGCCCACCAAAGAAAGCCACCCAACTGCCCGGCCGCCAATGAGCCGCCCGACCGAACCCCTCGCCTGAAAACCCTTCGGACCGCCACCCGCCGATCCTCTCCCACTCACTCTGACGGGTGGACCCCACCCGTCACCTTCCTCGCCCACGCCAACCCAGCCGCTGCTCACGGAGATCCCGAGATCTCCGGATCCGCATAATCTCCTCGCCCGATCGCCCCTCCTCCAAGTCGGGCCCTCTATATAAACCCCCTCGACCCGTTCCCCCTCGCCCCCTGACGCCTCCTCCACAACGCCGAGAGCACCCGAGCGCCGCCGCCATTAACTCCGTCCCGACCCACCCTGCCACCCCGAGCTCGCCTGACTCCACCAAACCAACCCCCTCGCCCGACCGCACCCGCCGGAGGTCCCCGCCGACGCCCCCGACCACCGGAGCCACCGGAGCACTCGCCGCCCGAGCCGCCGCCGCCGCCGCCTCGATAAGTCGCCGGAGCCCCCGTCTGTCGTCCGATTCAATTTCTAGGGTTAGGATTAGATCCCAAGGGGTATGGTTTTATTAGGTTAGTTTTTAGTGAACGGTTTATTTCCGGTTTAGATCGGTTAGTTAGGTTTTTTAGTTGAACCGGCCCGACTCGGTTTAACCACTAGGGCCGATTTAGTTATATTACGCCGAAGCGTTATATAGGCCCATTAGGCCGTTTTTCTTTATTTTTCGTTTTCTGTTTTAACAGAATAGTTTCAGATTTGAAAAATTCATATCTTTTAATATACTTAATATTTTTAAGTGATTCTTCTTTTGTTGGTTTGCAAATTTCTTATAGTTTCTGTAGAAAATATAATTTGCCATGTTAAAATTATTTAAAATTGCTTTATTTTAAATTTAGACAGAATAGTAAATCTGCTATAAAATGAGTTAGGAAAATTATTTTTTGATGATTCTTTTTGTCACAACTTTGTTTTGACATTGCCTAACCGTAGGAATTTATTTGGGCATTTTAGGATTAATAAAAAATAGTTTTAATCAGAATCATGTTATTCTTAATTAATTAACTAGCTACTATTTTCCTATTGTTTTAATTAGCAAATAAATTTATTTTTCATATGTGATAGATTATTCTAGGTTAGTTTCTGTAACCTTAGAGCATGAACTTTTATTTATAATAAATAAAACTTTTATTTTATTTTTGTTACTAGAATTTGATTTAGGCCTAATAGGAGTTTTATAATAGCTCTTAAGGTGATTCTTTTTGCTCCTAGTTGCATGATGAATTCCTTTCTGTTAGGTAGCATAAACCCATGCTTAGGTTCTGTTAAGAAAAAATTTTGTAATGTAAAACTATTTTTAGTTATTGCTTGATGTAGGAAAACATTGAGTTGGATTTCCTTGAGTTTTTCTTTGGGTTTTGATTCGATTGCTTTGTATGTTGTGTTAGCATGCCATTATGTTAAGTGATCATATGCTATATGCTTATTATGGTTATTGTTTGCCTCGGTAGAATTTCCGGAGTGCGAAGCTTGCTACCACGAGTCCCTAGCTTACGAAGATCGTCAGCAAGGCAAGTCATTGATCATGTTCTTTACAATACCTATGATTTCTATTGCATTAGAATTATACCTCCCCACCATGCATGCAGAGTTGAAATTGTGAAGTTATGTTCTTGAGTAGTATCATGAGGTAGGATGAACCCAATTCCCTTGTTACCATGACCGGGACGAAGTAGTTTATTTTGCTATGCTCAGAGACGGGTTGGTTGAGTGAATTCATAAGGAGATGTGAGAGTCAAGATGATGACAACCCCATGAACTTCAAGCTCAAGATGGACTTCAAATTCACTCATCGGGTGGAGGACGGTTGACGGGCACCTGGAGAACCCAAAGGTTGGCGGGATGCATGGAGAAGTGCCATGACATCTTGCGAAAGCTTCACCCAGCCACGAAGAGACGGATGTATACCCCATTGACCGAAGCTTACCTGCAGCCGCAAGCCATTATGGGCTCGCTTGGTCAACCCTAGTTGTGACTCTGGCGGACGGTACTACGAGATGTAGAAGAACGGTAGGATTGGATGGGTACCGGCAAGTGGCGTAAGAACTCATCGGAAGACCCTGTTGCTCGTCCCGCCTTCAAACACCATGAAGTGCGAAGACTTAAAAGGAGGGAACGATTCTTGCGGGTAAAGTCATAAACCTCTCAGAGAGAAAAGATCTAATCGATTAGCCGTGTCCCCGGTTACGGACAATTTGAGCCTCTGGAACTTGGAAGTATTCGGAAATCTCAACATTGAAATTAATAAATTAATTGAGGGGGTTATGACTTAATAATTTGGGAATGAGACATTGGTTGGCGGAACCATCTCAATAACTACCAACAATTTTGTAATATTTGCAAGCAAGTCCACTGTAGTAGGGAAAAATTGGCTTTTCGCAAAATGATGAAACTTAGAGCCCCACAGCCAAATTGCATATAGTGTTAGTAATTTTATTATTGTTCTCTTCATGACTTGCCAAATATTCAAAATGTTGACCTACACGGCTGCAACGCCTTATGTTGCGAGGAGTATTCCGATCAGAGTGAGGCTACGCTCGCGCGCTTGGCGATTGCCCTATGGAGTCGGATGGACTCGCTATTCTTCTACGCTCCGCAGCTTATTAGTTTATTTTCTCATGAGTTGGCCTTCGCGAATTTATTCTATTGTAATAAAGACTCGATATGAGAACCGTAATAAATTCAGGTGTGATTGAACTTTGATTATTTCATCAATGTACCGTGAGTGCCATGATCTTGGGATGGTATGCATACGAGACTTGACCGATTTTGGGTCAGTCGCTCACAGAGATGGTATCGAGCACACACTGACCGTAGGGCGAACCCCTAGGATCGGAAAGCCATAGGAAGAGACTATGTATTTTATATGCTTATCATTCCGTAATTCTCCCCTGTTCATTTCTGACTTCTCTCCGATTTTCAACATTCTAGATGGCCGCCGAGTTCACCCCAGTTTTGCTACCGGAGTTTTGCCAGCCAGATGAGACGATGCCCTTCGGCAGGAAGCTGGTCCAGATCGTGAAGAAGCTGAAGATTGCTCTGCCCTCGATGACCGGGAAGCCTACCAATGCACTTCCGACGGATACCCGCTACAGGATCGAGGTGCACATTCCAGGGAGAACCTTCGGAGGACATACAGAGCCTATTGACTTTGAGTTTACCGACTTCAACTGGATCCTCGGAAGAGACATGGCGATATATCGTGCACTTGGACATCTCCGAGAAGAGTACAGGGCCGAGCTCGATCCATCAGACCTCGCCATGGTTTCTCGCAGAGCAAGGAATGGAGATATCATCCATACCGTAGAGGACGACTCCATTCTCTCGTATGTCCAAGACTTGGAGTGTCTCCTCAGGAAACGGGAGATCCAGACTCGCTGTAACTTGAAGGTACACAGGAGGCTGTTGTTCCGTGAACTAGAACTGGAGGAGAAGGCACACGCAGACTTCCTTGACCATGAGGAAGAAATCGCGGACTTCATGGAGAGAGTCGACGATCCGAAGATGAAAGTTGCCGCATTAGAGGAAAAGATGGACTTGGGAGAAGACCTTTTTCCGAGTGGAGATGACGGACCCCTCGTGAGCAATGATCAGGATTATGAAGGGAGCTCCACTGGAGAAAGCCGCAAGAGGAGGCGCCGCAACAGAGGACGCCACACCGGAGGACATCGCACCAGAGGACGCAAGGATTTTTTATGAAGACATTTAGCCGACCACCATGTTATTTTATTTTTCCGTCGATCAGTTAGGTCGTTATTTTCGATTAGTCGTGAGCATTTTGTAATCGAGATTAAACCATGTTTGAGTGGATTGAATAAATGATTGGTGTGATTATGATTGTGCATTCATATGGGTAGTGATATTTTCTCATTAGACCATTGTTCTATTCTAATTTTCTCATCCACTCCAAAACACCAGATGCCTCCGAGACGTGACCCCGGTCTCAACTTCCCGCCGGAGCTCACCCACTGATCCAAAGAGCGTAACACCCTCATGCGGATGCTCATCCGTAACGAACAACAACAACAACAACAACCCACCGCCACCACCCCTCGTTGACAACTTGACTTGGTTCCTAAGGCTGAATCCGCCAGTGTTCTCTAGCAGACCGAGCCGATTGTGGCGATGATTGGCTCCGCAAGGTCGGAAGGAGTTAGTCACCGTTGGATGCACCGATGCGAGAGAAGGTGCGCTTTGCGCACATCAACTTGATGGACCTGCAGCTTCTTGGTGGGAGAACTACACCGCCACTTATCCCATCGGCACCATCCGTGGGATCAGTTCCAAGAAGCTTTCCGCACCGCTCATGTTTCACCGGAGCCGTGAGTCTGAAGAAGCATGAGTTCCGCAACTTACGCCAGGGGAACCGTACTATGGGGCAGTACGTGGATGAGTTCAGCAAGTTAGCTCGCTATGCCCCGGATGACGTGGCCACAGATGCCGCAAAGCAGGAGAAGTTTCTCGAGGGACTCAATGACGAGCTGGAATGCAGCTAATGGTGGCTACCTTCACCAACTACCGTGAGCTGGTAGACAAGGCCACCATACTCGAAGGCAAGCAGCAGCAGATTGATAGCATAAGCGGAAGTACAGTCGGGAAGTACAACTCAGAGCTCAACAGGCCCGTTATGCCCCATACTCGGGAGGGCATACCCATCACAACCATGGAGGACATAACCATGGAGGAAATGGGAACAACCGCAACCAGGACAACAAGTCGCAATGGAAATGGCAATGGAAACGGCAATGGCAACCAGATCGTCCCGCCTCGGCTCAAGGATCCGAGTCACATCACCTATTTCAAGTGCCGGAAAACAGGGCACTATGCCACCGACTGCCGGAGGCCAAGCAGAGGAATGGAAACGGCAATGGAAGCTCAGCGAAGAAGCCCAACCCTTTCCTCGTGCTCGGGTGAACCACATTGACGTGGAGGACGCCTATGATCAGCCGGATAATCGTGGTTGGTAAGTTTTATTGAATTCACGCTCAAGATTGGTACTCTTTGATTACGGTGCAACGATTCATTCATATCAAGGGTAGTTGTGGAAAAGTACGGGTTTCCCACCGAAACCCTTAGAAGCCCCTTCGCGTCGCCTCGCAGAGGAGAAATGATGGCGTGCTTAGGCTGTCATGCAACCTCAACATCGGAAACCATAAATTTCCGCAGACCTCATAGTATTGGAAACCCGCACCTTGGATGTGATCCTAGGCATGGATTGGTTGACGGTTTGAAGGAAACATAGATCGTGCCAAGAAGTTGATTCTGCTCACCACCCCGGAGCAGAAGAGGATCAAGTATATATCCAGGCATAGCCAGATGAAGAATCAGGTGAATTCCCTCACAGGAGTTGTTCAGGAGGAAGTGCCAGTAGTGCAAGACTTTCCTGATGTGTTTTCGGAGGAATTACCAGGAATGCCACCGGACAGGGACATTGAATTTCTGATTGAGTTATTGCCCGGCATAGCCCCGATATCTAAGAGACCCTATCGGATGCCCCCGAACGATTTGAAAGAGATCAAGAACCAAATTAATGAGCTACTGGAGAAAGGATATATTCGGCCAAGCTCATCACCTTGGGGAGCCCCAGTCCTTTTGGTAGAGAAGAAGGATGGAACCTTGAGAATGGTTAGGATTATCGTCATTGACGACGTGACCATCAAGAACAAGTACCTCTGCCGATGATTAATGATTTATTTGATCAGCTAGTTGGAGCCAAGGTATTCTCCAAGATCGATCTTCGATCGTGGTGTCATCGATTGAAGATCCGTGAAAAGGATATACCCAAAACAGCATTCACTACGTGTATGGTTTATATGAGTATACCGTCATGTCATTTGGATTGACTAATGCCCTGCATACTTCATGAATTTGATGAACAAGGTATTTATGGAATATCTGGACAAGTTTGTCGTGGTGTTCATCGATGATATACTGATTTTCTCCAAGAGCGAGGAAGAGCATAAGGAACATTTGCGCCTAGTTACGAGAAACTTCGAGAACATCGCTTGTATGCCAAGTTCAGCAAATGTGAATTTTGGTGAAGGAAGTCGATTCCTCGACATGTTATTTCAGGAGAAGGAATAGCAGTTGACCCCGCCAAGGTTGAATCACCACCGATTAGCGATCGCCCACCTCACCAAGGAGATCCGCAGTTTTCTCGGACTCGCAGGATATTATCGGAGGTTTATTGAGAACTTCTCGAAGATTGCCAAGCCCATGACCGAGCTGTTAAAGAAGGAAGCCAAGTACATTTGGACCGAGGATTGTGAAGCCGTTTTCAGGAATTGAAGAAACGTTTGGTTACAGCCCCAAGATTGATTTTACGGACATACACAAGGATTACGGTATATTGTGGCGCTTCTCGTCGTGGACTCGGAGGAGTACTCATGCAGGAAGGAAAAGTTGTAGCTTATACCTCCGCATAGCTCGACCTCACGAGATGAATTATGCCACACATGATTTGGAGTTAGCAGTCAGTAGTGCATGCACTCAAGACTGAGACATTTCCTTATCGGAAACCGCTGTGATGTTTACACAGGTCATAAGAGCTTGAAGTATATTTTCACGCAGAAAGAGTTGAACCTCGAGCGGAGGAGATGGCTAGAGTTAATCAAGGACTATGACATGAGACTGCATTACCACCTGTGCAAGGCTAATGTTGTAGCAGATGCTTTGAGCCATAAGAGTTATGTGAATACTCTTATAGCAGGAGGATTACCCTGTGAGTTAGTCGATGACCTCAAAGATCTCCGACTGGAGATAGTTCCGAGAGGATTTGTTGCAACTCTGGAGGTTCAGTCCACTTTGGCGAAAGGATTCGTGAAGCCCAGAAGTCGGACAAGGAAATTGATGAGATAAAGAAAAGATGAATGCAGGAAAAGCTAAAGGGTTCCGTAAGGATGAATACGGAGCTATATGGTTCGAGGACCGTATTTATGTGCCCAATGATCCCGAACTCAGAAGCTAATTCTTCAGAGGCTCATGATTCACCGTACTCGATTCACCCCGTAACACCAAGATGTACCGGATTTGAAGGAAAGTTTCGTGGTCGTATGAAGAAGGATATTGCCGAGCACGTAGCGATGCGATGTTTGCCAACGAGTAAAGGCGAACATCGAAGCCAGCAGGTTACTTCAACCTTTGCCGATTCCCGATTGGAAATGGGAAAACTTGGAATGAATTTTATCACAGATTACCCGTAACCCATTCAGGTTATGATTCCATCCGGTAGTGGTTGATCGATTGACCAAGGTAGCTCACTTCATTCCGTGAAGACTACCTATACCAGTGCTAAGTTAGCCAAGATATACATGACCAGGATCGATGTCCGCATGGAGTTCCGAGGAGTATCGTGTCGATAGAGGAACACAATTTACCTCAAAGTTTTGGAATCAGTTGCATGAAACTTTGGGTACGAGGCTGGAGTTCAAGATGCTTTTCATCCGCAGCAGATGGATGACAGAGAGAGTCAACCAGATTCGGAGGACATGTTGAGAGCTTGTGTGCTAGACTATGGATCTAGCTGGGATGACAATTTACCATACGCAGATTTCTCATACAACAACAGTTATCGCATCATCAAGATGGCCCCTTCAAGCTCTATACGGAAGGAGGTGCGAAACACCATTGTTGTGGGATGGTGTTGAGATCGATCACTTTTCGGTTCCGATCTTATCGAGATTCCAAGAGAAAGTCAAGCTGATTCGGATAGACTCAAGATAGCACAATCGAGACAGTAAGAGTTATGCCGACAAGAACGCAAGGAAGTAACTTACGAAGCGGAGACCGAGCATATCTTCGTGTGTCCCCACTTCGTGGAATCAAGAGGTTCGGTGTCAAAGGAAAGTTAGCACCCCGATTCATTGGCCCATACAAAATCCTCGAACGTCGTGGAGAAGTTGCTTACAAGTTGGAATTGCCGGAAGGATTGTCATGAGTTCATGATGTCTTCCATGTTTCTCAGTTGAAGAAGTGTCATGCCGACATGGCCGATATTCCGTTGAGAGACACAGTGCCCCTAGAGGCCATACAGCTCGAAGGTGATCGACTTATAAGGAGAAACCCGTCCGAATTCTCGAGACTGCGAACAGAGTCACCCGCAGCAAGATCATCAAGTTTTGCAAGGTGTTGTGGAGTCATCACTCCGAGGAGGAAGCCACCGGGAGCGAGAAGAAGACCTCCTTCGAGACCACCGCACCTATTTGTTAGTTAACCCAATCTCGAGGGCTAGATTCATCTTAAGGTCGGTAGGTTTGTAACATCCCAAATTTCTTATTTGGAATGTTTTACAATTATAGCTAAGCATCTATGCATTTTGTTTGAATTTGAGTGGCATTTGAAATTTCAGAAGTTTTGGAGTTGTTGGAATTTGAATTCAAATTTTGGCAGTGGGAATCATTTCAAAAACTATGCCTGATAAATACTTGAGAAAAAGTATGAGAGGAGTAAACATGACACTCCAAAAAAAATATCAGAGGAAAAACATTGCCGAAAGTTTGAATTCAAATTTGAGTTTTATTTGGAATTTTAGAAAATGATTTTTTTATAAAGTTTGGATTTTGCCTCGAAAATGTTCAAATGATAGAGAATATTCCCCGATCATTTTGATATATATATGTCCTATATAAAATATTTATATTTTATATATTTCTCTCTCTTAGATTTCAAAAAAAAATAGAAGAAAAAAAAAGCCCCGGCCAGCCAACTGCCCAGCTAACACCAGCGGCCCACCAAAGTGAGCCAACCAACTGCCCACCCGGCCAATGAGCCGCCCGACCAACCCTCGCCTGAAAACCTTCGGACCGGCCACCCGCCCGATCCTCTCTCCTCACTCACTGACGGTGGACCCCACCCGTCACCTTCCTCGCCCACGCCAACTCAGCCCGCTGCACGGAGATCCCGAGATCTCCGGATCCGCCATGATCTCCTCGCCCCGATCGCCCCCTCCTCCAAGTCGGGGCCCCTCTATATAAAACCCCCTCGACCCGTGCCCCCTCGCGCCCCTCGCCGCTCTCCTCCTCCAGAACGCCGCGGAGCACCCGAGCGCCCGCCGCCATTAACTCCGTCCCGACCCACCCCGCCACCCTAAGCTCGCCTGACTCCACCAAACCAACCTCGCTCGATCAGCACTCACCGGAGGTCCCCGCCGACGCCTCGACCACCGGAGCCACCGGAGCACTCGCCGCCCGAGCCGCCGTCGCTGTCGCCGCCTCGATAAGTCGCCGGAGCCCCCGTCGTCGTCCGATTCAATTTCTAGGGTTAGGATTAGATCCCCCGAAGGGGTATGGTTTTATTAGGTTAGTTTTTAGTGAACCGGTTTAGTTCCGGTTTAGATCGGTTAGTTAGGTTTTTTAGTTGAACCGGCCCGACTCGGTTTAACCACTAGGGCCGATTTAGTTATATTACGCCGAAGCGTTATATAGGCCCATTAGGCCGTTTTTCTTTATTTTTCGTTTTCTGTTTTAACAGAATAGTTTCAGATTTGAAAAATTCATATCTTTTAATATACTTAATATTTTTAAGTGATTCTTTTTTTGTTGGTTTGCAAATTTCTTATAGTTTCTGTAGAAAATATAATTTGGCATGTTAAAATTATTTAAAATTGCTTTATTTTAAATTTAGACAGAATAGTAAATCTGCTATAAAATGAGTTAGGAAAACTATTTTTGATGATTCTTTTGTCACAACTTTGTTTTGACATTGCCTAACCGTAGGAATTTATTTGGGCATTTTAGGATTAATAAAAAATAGTTTTAATCATAATCATGTTATTCTTAATTAATTAACTAGCTACTGTTTTCCTATTGTTTTAATTAGCAAATAAATTTATTTTTCCTATGTGATAGATTATTCTAGGTTAGTTTCTGTAACCTTAGAGCATGAACTTTTATTTATAATAAATAAAACTTTTATTTTATTTTTCTTACTAGAATTTGATTTAGGCCTAATAGGAGTTTTATAATAGCTCTTAAGGTGATTCTTTTTGCTCCTAGTTGCATGATGAATTCCTTTCTGTTAGGTAGAATAAACCCATGCTTAGGTTCTGTTAAGAAATTTTTTTGTAATGTAAAACTATTTTTAGTTATTGCTTGATGTAGGAAAACATTGAGTTGGATTTCCTTGAGTTTTTCTTTGGGTTTTGATTCGATTGCTTTGTGTGTTGTGTTAGCATGCCATTATGTTAAGTGATCATATGCTATATGCTTATTATGGTTATTGTTTGCCTCGGTAGAATTTCCGGTCTGAAGCTTGCTACCACGAGTCCCTAGCTTACTTAAGATCGTCAAGAAGGCAAGTCATTGATCATGTTCTTTACAATACCTATGATTTCTATTGCATTAGAATTATACCTCCCCACCATGCATGCAGAGTTGAAATTTTGAAGTTATGTTCTTGAGTAGTATCATGAGGTAGGATGAACCAAATTCCCTTGTTACCATGACCCGGGACGAAGTAGTTTATTTTGCTATGCTCGTGACGGGTTGGTTGAGTGAATTCATAAGGGAGATGTGAGAGTCAAGATGATGACAACCCCATGAACTTCAAGCTCAAGATGGACTTTGAAATTCACTCTTGGGTGGAGGATTTGTTGACGGGCACCTGAGAACCCAAGTGGTTGGCGGGATGCATGGAGAAGTGCCATGACATCTTGCGAAAGCTTCACCCAGCCACGAAGAGACGGATGTATACCCCATTGACCGAAAGCTTACTCAGGCAGCCGCAAGCCATTATGGGCTCGCTTGGTCAACCCTAGTTGTGACTCTGGCGGACGGTACTACGAGATGTAGAAGAACGGTAGGATTGGATGGGTACGGCGGTGGCGGAAGAACTCTTCTAAGACCCTGTTTACGTTCGTCCGTCTTCAAACACCATGAAGTGCGAAGACTTAAAAGGAGGGAACGATTCTTGCGGGTAAAGTCATAAACCTCTGCAGAGAAAAGATCTAATCGATTAGCCGTGTCCCGATTACGGACAATTTGAGCCTCGGAACTTGGAAGTATTCGAAATCTCAACATTGAAATTAATAAATTAATTGAGGGGGTTATGACTTAATAATTTGGGAATGAGACATTGGTTGGCGGAACCATCTCAATAACTACCAACAATTTTGTAATATTTGCAAGCAAGTCCACTGTAGTAGGGAAAAATTGGCTTTTCGCAAAATGATGAAACTTAGAGCCCCACAGCCAAATTGCATATAGTGTTAGTAATTTTATTATTGTTCTCTCTTCATGACTTGCCAGCATATTCAAAATGCTGACCTACACGGCTGCAACGTCTTATGTTGCAGAGGAGTATTCCGATCAGGAGTGAGGCTACGCTCCGCGCTTGGCGATTGCCCTATGGAGTCGGATGGACTCGCTATTCTTCTACGCTTCCGCAGCTTATTAGTTTATTTTCTCATGAGTTGGCCTTCGGCCGAATTTATTCTATTGTAATAAAGACTCGATATGAGAACCGTGTAATAAATTCAGGTGTGATTGAACTTTGATTATTTCATCAATGTACTGTGAGTGCCAGCATGATCTTGGGATGGTACAGACACAGAGACTTGACCAATTTTGGGTCAGGTCGCTACAATGTCGCACAAGCTTGGGAGAGGATGAAATTAATGATACGTAATTGCCCTACACATGGTTTGAATCTTTGGATGATTATACAATTTTTTTATGCCGGATTGAATTTTGCTTCTAGAAATCTTTTAGATTCGGCCGCGGGAGGCACTTTTATGGAAATCACTTTAGGATAAGCTACTAAACTCCTAGATAATATTATGGTTAATTATTCTCAATGGCACACCGAAAGATCTACTAATAAAAAAGTGCATGCGATAGAAGAAGTTAATGTTTTGAGTGGAAAGATGGATGAACTTATGAAATTATTTGCTACTAAAAGTGTTTCTTCTGATCCTAATGATATGCCTTTGGCTACTTTGATTGAGAATAATAACGAATCCATGGATGTGAATTTTGTTGGTAGGAATAATTTTGGTAACAACGCGTATAGAGGAAACTTTAATCCTAGGTCGTTCCCTAGTAATTCCTCTAATAATTATGGTAATTCCTACAACAATTCTTATGGAAATTTTAATAAGATGCCCTATGAATTTGAGACTAGTGTTAAGGAGTTTATGAATTCGCTAAAGAATTCCATTGCTTTGCTTGAAGAAAAATTGCTTAACGTTGATGAATTGGCTAGGAACGTTGATAGAATTTCTCTTGATGTTGATTCTTTGAAACTTAGATCTATTCCACCTAAGCATGATATCAATGAGTCTCTCAAAGCCATGAGAATTTCCATTGATGAGTGCAAAGAAAGAACCGCTAGGATGCATGCTAAGAAAGATTGCTTTGTGAAAGCGTGTTCTTCTAGTTTCTATGAAAATAAAGATGAAGATCTAAAAGTTATTGATGTGTCTCCTATTAAATCTTTGTTTTGCAATATGAATCTTGATAATGATGGGACTGGATATGAGTTACCTTTACCTAGAAGGCGTCCCAATAATTCAGATATTTTAGATCTTGATGCAAAAATTGGTAAAAGTGGGATTGAAGAGATCAAAACTTTAGATATTAACGAACCCACTATTTTGGATTTCAAGGAATTTAATTATGATAATTTCTCTTTGATAGATTGTATTTCCTTGTTGCAATATGTGCTAAATTCTCCTCATGCTTATAGTCAAAATGAAGCTTTTACTAAACATATCGTTGATGCTTTAATGCAATCTTATGAAGAAAAACTTGAGCTGGAAGTTTCTATCCCTAGAAAAATTTATGATGAGTGGGAACCTACTATTAAAATTAAAATTAAAGATTATGAATGCTATCCTTTGTGTGATTTGGGTGCTAGTGTTTCCACGAGTCCAAAAACTTTGTGTGATTTGCTAGGATTTCGTGAATTTGATGATTTCTTTTTAAACTTGCACCTTGCGGATTCCACTATTAAGAAACCTATGGGAAGAATTAATGATGTTCTTATTGTTGCAAATAGGAATTATGTGCCCGTAGATTTTATTGTTCTTGATATAGATTGCAATCCTTCATGTCCTATTATTCTTGGTAGACCTTTCCTTAGAACGATCGGTGCAATCATTGATATGAAGGAAGGGAATATTAGATTCCAATTTCCGTTAAGGAAAGGCATGAAACACTTCCCTAGAAATAATATTAAATTACCTTATGAATCTATTATGAGAGCCACTTATGGATTGCCCACCAAAGATGGCAATACTTAGATCTATCCTTGTTTTTATGCCTAACTAGGGGCGTTAAACGATAGCGCTTGTTGGGAGGCAACCCAATTTTATTTTTTGCTTATGTTTAGGAATAAATATTTGATCTAGCCTTTGGTTAGATTTGTTTTTATGTTTTAATTAATGTTTGTGCCAATTTAAACCTATAGGATCTTCTTGGATGATAGTTATTTGATCTTGCTGAAAATTCCAGAAACTTCCTGTTCACGAAAACAATTGTTAAAATTCACCAGAACGTGATAAAATACTGATTTCAATTGCAGTAGATCAATAAACAAATTGTATAGGTCGTCCTATTTTGGTAGATTTTTCTGAGTTCCATAAGTTTGCGTTAGATACATATTACTACAGACTGTTCTGTTTTTGACAGATTCTGTTTCTCGTGTGTTGTTTGCTTATTTTGATGAATCTATGGCTAGTAAAAGAGTTTATAAACCTTAGAGAAGTTGGAATACAGTAGGTTTAACACCAATATAAATAAATAATGAGTTCATTACAGTACCTTGAAGTGGTGTTTTGTTTTCTTTCGCTAACGGAGCTTACGAGATTTTCTGTTGAGTTTTGTGTTGTGAAGTTTGCAAGTTTTGGGTAAAGATTTGATGGATTATGGAAAAAGGAGTGGCAAGAGCCTAAGCTTGCGGATTCCCATGGCACCCCAAGATAATCTAAGGACACCAAAAAGCCAAAGCTTGGGGATGCCCCGGAAGGCATCCCCTCTTTCGTCTTCGTCCATCGGTAACTTTACTTGGAGCTATATTTTTATTCACCACATGATATGTGTTTTGCTTGGAGCGTCTTGTATGATTTAAGTCTTTGTTTTTTATTTTACCACAATCATCCTTGCTGGACACACCTTTTGAGAGAGACACACATGCTTCGGAATTTATTAGAATACTCTATGTGCTTCACTTATATCTTTTGAGATATATAGTTTTTGCTCTAGTGCTTCACTTATATCTTTTAGAGCACGATGGTGGATTTGTTTTATAGAAACTATTGTTCTCTCATGCTTCACTTAGATTATTTTGAGAGTCCTACAAAACAGCATGGTAATTTGCTTTAATTGTGAAATTAGTCATAATATGCTAGGTATTCAAGATTAGTAAAAACTTTCTTATGAGTGTGTTGAATATTATGAGAAGTTTGATGCTTGATAATTGTTTTGAGATATGGAGGTAGTGATATTAAAGTTGTGCTAGTTGAGTAGTTGTGAGTTTGAGAAATACTTGGGTTGAAATTTGCAAATCCCGTAGCATGCACATATGGTAAACGTTATGTAACAAATTTGAAACATGAGGTGTTCTTTGATTGTCCTCCTTATGAGTGGCGGTCGGGGACGAGCGATAGTCTTTTCCTACCAATCTATCCCCCTAGGAGCATGCGCGTAGTGCTTGGTTTTTGATGACTTATAGATTTTTGCAATAAGTATGTGAGTTCTTTATGACTAATGTTGAGTCCATGGATTATACGCACTCTCAACCTTCCATCATTGCTAGCCTCTTCGGTACCATGCATTGCCCTTTCTCACCTTGAGAGTTGGTGCAAACTTTGCCGGTGCATCCAAACCCTGTGATACGATACGCTCTATCACACATAAACCTCCTTATATCTTCCTCAAAACAGCCACCATACCTACCTATTATGGCATTCTCATAGTCATTCCGATATATATTGCCATGCAACTTTCCACCGTTCCGTTTATCATGACACGTTCATTATTGTCATATTGCCTTGCATGATCATGTAGTTGACATCGTATTTGTGGCAAAGCCACCATGCATATTATTTCATACATGTCACTCTTGATTCATTGCTCATCCTGGTACACCGCCGGAGGCATTCATATAGAGTCATACTTTGTTCTAGTATCGAGTTGTAACCATTGAGTTGTAAATAAATAGAAGTGTGATGATCATCATTCATAGAGCATTGTCCCCCCAAAAAAGAGAAAGGCCAAAAAATGAAAGGCCCAAAAAAATAAAAAAAATAAAAGGGGCAATGGTACTATCTTTTTCCATACTTGTGCTTCAAAGTAGCACCATGATCTTTATGATAGATAGTCTCTTGTTTTGTCACTTTCATATACTAGTGGGAATATTTCGTTATAGAACTTGGCTTGTATATTCCAACAATGGGCTTCCTCAAATTCCCTAGGTCTTCGTGAGCAAGCAAGTTGGATGCATACCCACTTAGTTTCTTTTGTTGAGCTTTCATACATTTATAGCTCTAGTGCATCCGTTCCATGGCAATCCCTACTCCTCACATTAACATCAATTGATGGACATCTCCATAGCCCGTTGATTAGCCGCGTTGATATGAGACTTTCTCCTTTTTTGTCTTCTCCACATAACCCCCATCACTATATTCTATTCCACCCATAGTGCTATATCCATGGCTCACGCTCATGTATTGCGTGAAAGTTGAAAAAGTTTGAGATTACTAAAGTATGAAACAATTGTTTGGCTTGTCATCGGGGTTGTGCATGATAAGGGCATTCTTGTGTGACGAAAATGGAGCATGACCAAACTATATGATTTGGTAGGGATGAACTTTCTTTGGCCATGTTATTATGAGAAGACAAAATTGCTTAGTTAGTATGCTTGAAGTAATATTATTTTTATGTCAATATTAAATTTTTATCTTGAATCTTCCGGATCTGAATATTCATACCACAATTAAGAGGGTTACATTGAAAATTATGCCAAGTAGCATTCCACATAAAAAAATCTGTTTTTATCATTTACCTACTCGAGGACGAGCAGGAATTAAGCTTGGGGATGCTTGATACGTCTCCAATGTATCTATAATTTTTTATTGTTCCATGCTATATTATATTCTGTTTTAGATGTTTATTGGGCTTTATTATACACTTTTATATTATTTTTTGAGGCCCAACCCAAATTGCTGTTTTTTTGCCTATTTCAGTGTTTTGAAGGAAAAGGATATCAAACGGAGTCCAAACGGAATGAAACCTTCGGGAACGTGATTTTTGGGACAAACATTATCTAGAGGACTTGGAGTCTACGTAAAGTAATCAACGAGGAAGGCACGAGGCAGGGGGCGCGCCTACCGCCCCAAGCGCGCCCTCCACCCTAGTGGGCCTCTCGTTGCTCCACCGACGTACTTCTTCCTCCTATATACCCATGTACCCTGGAAACATCACATACGGAGCCAAAACCCTATTTCCACCGCCGCAACCTTCTGTACCCGTGAGATACCATCTTGGGGCCTTTTCCGGCGCTCCGCCGGAGGGGGCATTGATCACGGAGGGCTTCTACATCAACACCATAGCCTCTCCGATGATGTGTGAGTAGTTTACCTTAGACCTTCGGGTCCATGGTTATTAGCTAGATGGCTTGTTCTCTCTCTTTGGATCTCAATACAAAGTTCTCCTCGATCTTCTTGAAGATCTATTCGATGTATTGTCGAGATCCGATGAATTGTGGGTTTATGATCAAGTTTATCTATGAACAATATTTGAATCTCCTCTGAATTCTTTTATGTACGATTGGTTATCTTTGCAAGTCTCTTCGAATTATCAGTTTGGGTTGGCCTACTAGATTGATCTTTCTTGCAATGGGAGAAGTGCTTAGCTTTGGGTTCAATCTTGCGGTGTCCTTTCCTAGTGACAGCAGGGGCAACAAGGCACGTATTGTATTGCTGCCATGAGGATAAAAAGATGGGGTTTATATCATATTGCATGAGTTTATCCCTCTACATCATGTCATCTTACTTAAAGCATTACTCTGTTCTTATGAACTTAATACTCTAGATGCATGTTGGATAGCGGTCGATATGTGGAATAATAGTAGTAGTTGCAGAATCTTTCGGTCTACTTGTCACAGACGTGATGCCTATATACATGATCGTACCTAGATATTCTCATAACTATGCTCAATTCTATCATTTGCTCGACAGTAATTCGTTTACCCACCGTAATACTTATGCTATCTTGAGAGAATCCACTAGTGAAACCTATGGCCCCCGGGTCTATTCTCCATCATATTAATATTCCAACACTTAGTTATTTCTTTTGCCGTTTATTTTACTTTGCATCTTTATTTCTCTTTATCATAAAAGTACCAAAAATATTATCTTATCATATCTATCAGATCTCACTCGTAAGTGACCGTGAAGGATTGACAACCCTTTATCGCGTTGGTTGCGAGGTTCTTATTTGTTTGTGTAGGTGAGTGGGACTCGCGTGTGGTCTTCTACTGGATTGATACCTTGGTTCTCAAAAACTGAGGGAAATACTTACGCTACTTTACTGCATCACCCTTTCCTCTTCAAGGGAAAACCAACGCAGTGCTCAAGAGGTAGCAGGTCGCACGCAAGGAAATGCCTCCTTATGACGCGCAAAATAATGATTCCTCCACCTGACAGCTGGGACCCACCGAAAGGGACTCTGTATTTTGCGAAAAAAATGTTCCTCCTACTGACAGGTCGGACCCAGCAGCTATTTCCTCGCACGCAAGGAAGTGCCTCCTTATTACACAAAAAAAATGAATACTCCCCCTGTTAGCTGGGACCCACCGTAGTTGGAGGCTGACTTGTGGGCCTACTGACGCGGACGGAGGGCTTTGTCAACTTAGTCAATATGAACGATTCTAGCTCTAGTGACCGTACGATGTCCACCCAACGGCCGTAGTGCTTCTTCAACCTCTGGTATTCTTACTCTTGCCGCCTAAACCAGCGCTGGTCGTGCCGCTTGCTCCTGCCTCCCATGGCCGGTTGTGCTGCCGCGGAGGCCTCACTGCCCCCCACTACTCCTGCCGCTGGCTAGGCCATCCCTCTACTCACCCACACCCCCTGTTATTCTGCAGTGACGGCAGCCTCACACCGCAGCCGAACCAGTCAACCCTCGTACTCCTCTCTGCGTGGGCATCCACTGCCGTGTCTTCCCCAGCACCGCGTCGTCTCCTTCCTAGGCCTCGCCATCGTCCACCGCCTTGGTGCTCTCGGCGCGGCGTGGTCAATGCGGTCAAGGAACTTCCATCGGAAGAGTATTGTACGTGGAGAGGCTGACAGCTGGGTCCACGGCTGCAGCAAGGAAGTGCCTCCTTATTACGCACAAAATAATGATTCCTCCACCTGACAGCAGGGACCCACCGGGCGGGCCACCGTATTTCGTGAAAAAAATGTTCCCCCTGACTGCTGGGACCCACCAGCTACATCTTCGCACACAAGGAAGTGCCTCCTTATCCTCCCTGATAGTCGGGACCCACCTGGTCGAAGCGTACTTAGCATTGTCATTCTGGTCGCGAATGTGTATGTACATACGATCGGTCTGTCTGCAGGCAGCAAGGATGAACCGTGGTCGAGTGAGGAAGGGCACGTGTCGTAGTAGAGGAACGCACGTAGCATGTACATGTACGTACAACCAGGGTGCAAGAAAGTAAATACGGCCACATACGTACATACGGGCAGGGTTTCGAACGCCTACTCGCGCATACGTACGGCCAAGGCTTGTGTACATGGAGAGGCAGCGACGGCGTCCTGTTCATTGACAACCAACCGGCTAGGTCGGAACAGAGAAACTGTGTCATCGTGTTCATCGGGAGGCAACGGAATGCATCGTGTTCATCGGGAGCCAACCGGCTTGGACGGAACAGCCGATCGAAACGAGGCCTGGCGTACCGCAGAATGAAGGAAACAGCCTTGTGTTCAGCCGCCTACGATCGAAACAGGATCCTGTTCACCGGGAGGGGTGTGGCGTACCGCAAAACGGAGGAAACCTACTTCTCTTCGACCTCGTACGGTCCAAACAGGGTCTTCTTGATTGGGAGGGGTGTGGCGTACTGTAAAACATAGGAAACAGACTTGTGTTGGAGTGCTACGATCGAAACGGGGATCCTGTTCATCGGGAGGGTGTGGCGATCGCAAACGAGACTCCACGGGCCATCGCTCATCTCCACCGCCGACCTCCTCCACCTCCACGGGCCACTGCTCATCCACCGTCAACCTCCTCCAGCCTCCACGCATGCGATCGCTCATCCACGGGCTCTGCTCATCCAACCTCCACCGCCCTCCACCGCCATCGCTCAACCAGCCCTCTCCACGTGGTCCTGGTCAACCACCCTCCACGGGCTCCTGCTCATCCAGCCCTCCACCGCCATCGCTCAACCAGCCGTCCCACGGGTCCTGCTCATCCAGCCGCCCACGGGTCCTGTTCATCCACTCCCAACCGCTCGATCGGGTCCTGCTCATCCAGAGGCAACGACTCTACTACGACGGGGCCCTGTTCATCCAACCCCAAAGTGGACTGTTCATCCAACCCCCCAACAACGCCAATGTTCATCAAGAGGTAGCAGTTCGATCACTTCATTAGCAGCAGAGGGCGAATCGCTGATCGGGTTCGCTTAACAACCAGGATCAATCGCCGGGTTCGATGAACGCGTAGCTCGCAAAGGTAATCGCCGGGTTCGATGGCGAACGCCTCGCCGGGTTCGCTTAGAGCCCAACGCCGCACCCACGCCACAGACATGTACGAGAAACGCCCATCGCTCGGCCCCCGACCACCCACCGTAACCGGGAACTCCCCGATATTTTCCTCGCCCTCGCTTCTACCACGGTTTTTTCCGTCATGGACGGCCTAAAGAATGCCATGCAGCTGCGTCTCTGGCCCGCTCAGGATGAAAAGCCCATTTTCTGTCATGATTTTTTGCCATAGAAGTAGGATCCCACAACATCTATGATGATACCGGGTTTTATCACAATTATCATCGTAGAAGTGTCATAAGCATGACATAATTTTTTTTCATTCGGCCCAAAATGTCACGGATGTGTCTTTTTTTTGTAGTGACATTTGTTAAATTCTGCTCTTGTAGTAGACCCCATTTGTAGTTACTGTAATGTGCATTGACTCGGCCTCCTAGTACTGCAGATCATGCATGTTAATAATTTATAGTGGCCTTGTTAGTTACTACAGCTAGGCTGTGTTTTGGTGTTTAATCCAGCTAGCTTGTTTGTACCATCAGGACTGCAGCAAATTACAACTAGCTAGCCTGTTTGAAATCTGTTTTTTTGCTTGGTATGCTGCTGGTCTGAATCTACTTACATGCTTGACTGAATTTAAGTGCTGAAACAAGCACCTATAGTGTCTGAGCGAGCGAGTGAGTGTTTGTCTGTTGCGAACTTACACTTCCACAACCGCGTTAAATAACAAGCCATGCATATTCATGCTGTATCTATTGTCTTGTATGAATATCTCATTTTAACTAGCTCAACAACAAAAATCATGGTACTAGCTGAAATTGTGTTTATCATTATGTAAAGAACCGTCCTTTACTCCTTTTTTTAATGGAATGTTCATATTATATTGGCTCCAATTTTTCCGATTCTTCTCAGTTGATTCATGTAACAGATCGACTGTGGAAGGCATGTTGCCGTTCTGTTAGCCCAGTCTAGACTATGGTCGTCCAGTGGGTCTTGCATGTGATCGCTATCAAAGGATCTCCATGCTGAAGAAGAAAACACTTGTAGAGCTTGTAACTATGATTGCCATACTTGTAGAACTTGTATCTAGCTATTACACTTGTAGAGCTTGTAACATATATGTAAGAGCTTGTATTGCGTGTCACTTGTAGAGCTTGTAAAGTATATGATGTAAGAGCTTGTATTACGTGCCATTTGTAGAGAGGAAGATCCATACTGAATCTTACTGCTTTATTTCAAGTATTATGTGTGTTCTCTATCTACCAATTTAAATACCAGTTATTTTTGTATTGTCAAATTGAAATAGGAAGAATCTGAGCATAATACCTGGGACCCACTTATCAAAACCTGACAATAGGTACCCATTTGACTAGTGGACCCATTTTATAAAAAAAGAAAGCAATTGGGCTTGGCCCATTGTCGGTGTCAAAACCGGCGGATCTCGGGTAGGGGGTCCCGAACTGTGCGTCTAGGCGGATGGTAACAGGAGACAAGGGACACGATGTTTTACCTGTGTTCGGGCCCTCTTGATGGAGGTAAAACCCTACGCCTTGCTTGATTAATATTGATGATGTGTGTTACAAGAGTGGATCTACCACGAGATCAAAGAGGCTAAACCCTAGAAGCTAGCCTATGGTATGATTGTTGTTCGTCCTACGGACTAAAACCCTTCGGTTTATATAGACACCGGATAGGGTTAGGGTTACACGAGTCGGTTACAAAAGGTAGGAGATCTACATATCCGACGCCAAGCTTGCCTTCCACGCCAAGGAAAGTCCCATCCGGACACGGGACAAAGTCTTCAATCTTGTATCTTCATAGTCTTGGAGTCCGGCCGATGATGATAGTTCGGCTATCTGGACACCCCCTAGTCCGGAACTCCCTCGGTAGCCCCTGAACCAGGCTTCAATGACGACGAGTCCGGCACGCATATTGTCTTCGGCATTGCAAGGCGGGTTCCTCCTCCGAATACTTCATAGAAGGTTTTGAACACAAGGATAGTGTCCGGCTCTGCAAAACAAGTTCCACATGACACCGCAGAGAGAATAATTTTTGCATAGATCTGCTGACGTATTCCGCGGCGTGACATCACACCACGGCCAGGCCTTTATATGAATCGTTTTTTTTATTGTTCCACCTCAGCGTGTTTAGCGAGGCGGTTTCCTTGGCACGTCTTATCAAAGCGTAGATCATGCCCCCTTATTCCGGGATTCTCATCAATACAGACATGGGTAACCCAACCGTGCCCGTTGGTCTGCCTTCTCTATCAAAGGCGTGTCCTAATCGACCACGGGGTGGGATCTTGGTATTCAACCTCTTTATAGTGAGACCAAGGGCCCTCCTCTTTTTACACCCTCCATCGAGTTCGCCTCGCGCTTCGAGTTCCAACACCCAAAGCTTCAGATTCAGGCGCTTCGGACTTTCGACGATGTCCGGCTTCACCAAAGACGGCCGATGGATGTCTTCCTCCGTCCAGAAGAAGATGTGCTAAAGCTGCGAGACGCCAGTATCCGACCGGGCGAGATCTCGTGATAGGCTGCCCGCCTGTGGCAGGTCACTCCCACTCTGAGCCCGGCGAGAACGTGGTGTTCGTGGTCCCACTTCCTTCGGGTTTAGCCTTCCGACGGACCCCTTTGTACGGGGCTCATGTTTTATTATGGGCTTGATTTCCATGACTTGAATCCGGAGTCCATCCTCCATATCTCGTCATTCATTGTTGTATGTGAGGCCTTCCTCCATATTACCCCCCACTTTGGATTGTGGCTCAAAACCTTCAAGGTGGAGCCAAAGACGATCAAGGGGCAGCAAGCAGAGTGCGGAGGGGCGGTCATAAGCAAATGTGCTTGATGCTCTGCGGGTCTGAGGGCTCTTTTCAAGAGGAGCTTGGTTTGTGGCAACGGGAGTGGTTTTATATCACCGCTCCTGTGGGCACCAAATGGGCGGCGCCCCGCCTTCCGCCAGTCCACCACAGCGGGCAAGCGCCATGGGTCAACAGGCTCGACTGGGGCCATCCAAGGATGTTCCCCATTGCTGCAGGCCGTGATTCGAGATCTCCAGAAAGAGGATCAATCTGGTTGCAATGGCGCAGGTTATGGTGATCCGCGCCTTGCCCTCAAGAACGCCGCCTCCGCCTGTGGGAATTCAATCCGAGGGACCACGAGCCTCCAAAATTTTATGGGCACGACGCCTGTGGAGATGTATAAACTGTTCTTGGATCACAAGAGAAGTGTCCGACTTGACCGAGGACGCAGGACTAAGCTGCAATCGCCAGATACTCAAGTAAGTAGTCCCAGAACGACAAGCTGTTCATTCATTTATTATATATATATATATATATATATATATATATATATATATATATATATATATATATATATATATATATATATATATGCCCTTTAAAGGAGCCGCTTTCTTGAACAGGAGTGGATAGCCAAGGCAAAGTTGATAAGGTGTCCGGCTCCTCCCAGAGACCACGCCGGATCCCATGTTGACCAAGATGTTGAAGGTCGCGCTTTTGAAGAAGGCGAAGGAGGAGCGGGGAGCAACCGCCTCAAGAAGGAGGCTATCAAGGAAGGAGGGATTAAGAGTCCCACCTTCCGAGGAGAGAAGAGGACCGCTCAAGATCCGGAGGTCAAGGCCTCAAAGAAAGGAAGGAATCTTCGGCAGAGAGTCCGCGCTGGGAAGTAACCCAGCCGCATTATTTCCCAAGGGATCAAACCTCCAAATGAGCCGTAAGTAAAAAGAAGGGGTCTTGTAAATAAGTAACATCCTGATTTATTTATGAAGATAACCGAAATTGTACCTTGTAGTTCGGATCTCAGCCCTTCTCAGCAGAGCTCGTCTTCGGGGGATCTTCTTCCGGAGATGATGGAGAGCTAAACGCCTCCACCTGTCGCACCCTCATGTGAAGCGGACGACCCAGAGGTGTCATCGCGGAGGGTTCCCCCAAATCGGCGGGCCGAAGGTCCGTCGCCAAGTGGCGTCGGTCGGAGGAGTCAAGGATCTGCTCGGGCGAAGCGGTTATTTCAGAGGGTCACCGTGCTCTAATGGGTACGGTGATTGAAAGAATTGCATCCGCGAGAGCGGATTGCATGAAGCCGCCGAAGTTTATCGACGGGTTTGAGGTACGCAAAAATAATGTACCTTCGACAGCTTATGCATATAAAATGCGCCATGTATAGATAGTAGCCCCGAGACTCGGTATGTTGTCAAAAGTGACGACGCGTCGAGGATCAAATTTCGCTTTTAACATATCGCCGCTCTTAAACAGGTGGCGGGCGTCCGGAGGCCAGCCGGATCGATGAATATGCCGAACTAAAGCGATTAACTTGACGAGGCGGATGCGACATCGCTACCGGTCAATAAACGGTTTGACGAGTCACAAGGTATGCGACTTCTATGCGGACACCACAGTAAGGGAGCTTGACACCCATGTTCATCGCTTGTATGCTTAATGCAGATGGTGCCGCAGCGATGGGAGCTGCAGGCGAACTCGCCGAGCGAAAGAGCAAGCCAGAATTAGCAATGTGGCGCTCTAAAGGCGGCCAAGAGCTAGAAGTGAACGGGCTGCTCATCGCCAAGAAGAGGAGATGGCCGAGATGGCCGTAAAGTTAAGGAATACTACCGATCGCTGCACGGTTCTTGAAAAGGAACGCAAAGCGGAACAAGAGGGTTTAAAGAAGGCCGCCGCCGATTCCAAGAATGCCCAATCGGCCTTGAGAGCTGCCAAGGAGGAGCTGAGTCGCCGGGCAATTGCGGCCGGAAAACCGCTTTCGCTGGAGGAAATATACAGATCCAAAGTATGCTCCGCTGGATAAATTATGGAGTTCAGAGGATGCTTATCTCGACTTGGCGGCGAGCGCCGTGGACGCGTTGAGCGCTTCCGGGCCGAAGGCACTGTAAGGAAGAGCTATATTGGTCGCAATTCCATAGTCCGGGCGCCCTTCGCCGCTGACCGATCAGTTGGCCGAATGGGCCGAGCTGAATCGATTGTCCGGATTGGCCATGAAGCATGTCTTGACTCACTTGTGGCGGACGGACCCCAACCAAGAGCTATTTTGGTTTAGTGCAGCAGCTTCTTGGTGCGGTGTCGCAGACGACGCAATGAAGCGATCGGCGGTATTGAGGGAGCGCTGATGGCTCTTGCCCATGTCAAGACATACCGGGCAGAGATGAAGGTCACCGACGTTGCATCCCAAGACTCGCACAAGCCGAGTACCGCCGAGCACTACTTTGAAGAAGTCTCCGGGCGCTGCTTAATAGAGACGCAAAGGCTCAAGGATATTATGTTGGAATGACATGTATGATTTGTGAAAACAATGTTTCAATGTAATATAAGTGCTTTTTATACTTGTGCGCTCAAGTAGTAAACTACTCCTGGGGCCGTTTATGTATATGTGTATATAACCTGAAAGATGGCAGTCCTTGGCTTCAGCCCCCACGCATATAGTGCGGGGTGTTTGCAAAAGAAGCGTTTTTCACACTTAATCCAACGCCTTGGTCCTGTTAAGGAGGTGATATCGTAGCAAACCGTGCAACCGGACTATAATGCTTTATCACTTTCACTTAGCCATAGGAGTTCGAGGTGGGGCTACTATATAGCCCACGGGCACCGCACTCTCCCGAATTCGGGTGCGATGTGCCTCGACCGAAAACCGTCCTTCGTTAATGCGGAGGAATTCTAAACATTCCCGTGAGTCATTGAGTGGTTGACCGTCTCTCGCTATATCATGACAATCGGTTTTGGCTTTCTCCGAGGTGCTCGCCAAATTAACCGGGCACAATCGCAGAGTTCTCCGGTGCCGCGTTAGCCGTGAAAAATGTAACGTAAGGCAGCAAAACACAGAGCCGGGCAACCCAACATTTGACCAAAGACATGATTCGGAGCTGATGCATATAAGGCCTAATCTCGAGACGCCAATACTCCCTAAGGTATTCGGTCTTTATGAAAATGGGAAGAATAATGCCCTAAGCCCCGGTGTCTAGGTATCGCAAAAAATTCTGGTGCGCCAATGCCAAAGCACCAGCCTCCTCCTCGGTTATATTAAGGAACCGGAGGATGTATATCAACAAGAGACAAAAAAAGGTTTACGCAGGTCTTAATCAAAAGAATCTTGCAACGGGTCCCTCTTGCACGCCTGCGCTGTGTCTCCGCGCAGCAGTATCTCGGACGGGTGTAGCACGTTGTTCATATGCATGCAGCCCCTTGTATGGGGGTATGCCGCTAGTAGGCGCCGGACTCGCCTAGCCGTATCCGGGTTTGAATGACCTATTGCGTGTTCTTTGTTTAGTGGAGCGGATAGTCGTGGAGCCGTCGATGCGCCTCCCTTCTTCCGTGCTCGAGTAACACTTAATACTTCCTTTTAACGAGATGATGCCGCATGGACCGTGCATTTTAAGTGTTAGAGATGCATAATGCGGTATTGCGTTAAAGCGGGCGAAAGCTTCAAGTCCCAATAGTGCTTGATGGCTACTTTTAAACGGGCGACATGGAAGAGTAACCTTCGCGACGGAAGTTGTCGGATGAACCAAACACAACTTCTAGCAAGATGGAGCCCGTGCAAAGGGCGATGGGCTCGGCAAGACTCCTTTAAAGGAGGTGTTGCTATGGCTAATTTTGGTTGGTTTATCCCCATCCTCATGGATTGTGTCCCGATATATCAGTTTATGTCGCCCGCCATCCATGAGGACATGTGTAAATTGAACCGTCGATTATAGGATCCAATATCAAGGCAGTCCATCCCGCTGCTCCGGATATTATCGGAATAGTCCCGATGGTCGAAGGTGATTGGTTTTGACAACCGGTGTGTGGCGACCTTCTAGGGGCGCCGCTTTTTTTTTCCCTTTGATCACGTGAAGTGAGTTTACTGCTTTAACCTCCCGTGGGAAAGTTTTTCGCTTTCCGAGTGCTGCTTTTGGGTTTCGCCACTTGCACTTGGTGTGTCGAGCCCCTTGTGTTCGGCGTTAAGTCGGCCGGACTGCTTGAAGACCCAACAATCTCTGTGGGTATGGTTTGCAGGATTCCCGGAGGTGCCATGTATTTGACACAGTCTATCCAAAATCTTGTTTAGGTTGGATAGCTCATCACTATTATCCTTTAGGGGCAGTGTTTTGTTGTTTGGCCGAGAGCTTTTGAATCCGGCGCCGACCGCCGCATTATTAGGGCCATTTTCCTTATTCCAATACGATCTTTTCTCGGCGTGATTTCCATTTCCATCCCTGATTTCAGATGTACTCGGTCGCTGGTGCTGCATCTAGCCAGCCAAATTGTCTTCCCTGCAAAAGCGGTCATGAGGCTTGTTAATGCGGCCATTGTTCTTGGCTTTTCTTGGCCGAGGTGTCTGGCGAGCCATTCGCCTCTGACGTTGTGTTTGAAAGCTGCTAAGGCTTCGCGTCCGGACAATGACTATTTGGTTCTTTTAGTAAGGAACCTGTTCTAGAATTTCCGGCTGACTCTCCGGGCTGTTGAGTTATGTGACTTAGATCGTCTGCGTCCCGGAGGGCGGACGAGGTCCCCAAAATTTGCGAAATGCATCCTCGAGCTCTTCCCAGCTTCCAATGGTATTTTCGGGAGGCTCTTAAGCCAATGCCGAGCCGCCCTTTGAGTTTAAGGGTAAGTATTTTATGGCGTGGATATCATCTCCTCTAGCCATGTGTATGTGGAGGATGTAATCTCAATCCGCACTCAGTCTGTTGTTCGTCAGATGCCTCTATGTTTACGGGTTTGAAGCCCGCCGAAATTCATGATCCAGCACCTCATCGGTGAAACATAGGGGGTGTGCGGCGCCCCTATATTTGGGTGTGCCGTGGTTTTCGGAATTTTGGCGTGTTGCATTGCTTTGACGAGCATGCTTTCTTGGCCCATAGATGGACCTAACTGGGCCATCCTTTTGATGTGAATCCTTAGGCGGATCGCATATTGGCTTGTGTGCGGCATCATTCGCCGCTCTTTTTGCCGTGAGGGTCGCCCATCCGACCGGGTGGCCTTCTTGCCTTTTAATTGTGGGGGCTCTAAGGCCTCCTCGTCAATTCGGCAGTAGCTTTCTTTTGGGTAGTTTTTGTTCGACGATCGTCGCCATATTTATTCGCGGTGCTGAGTGCATCTTCCGCTGTTTTGAGCTTCCGCTTACTTTTTTCAGGCTACGCCGCAGCGATGGCGACGAGCCTTTTCTCGGAGGTCATTTTGCTCCAATGGTTTGTCCGCGTGAGATCGTCCGGACTGTTGTCTTCGCCGGGACAGATTGTTTGTCCAAGTTGTCTTGTTCGGACGATTGCTCGATAGCTTGTTTGTTGTCCACCGTTCGCCTCGCTCTATGGCTGGGTCTTTGTTGAGGCGGACTTTGTTCGGCGCTTACGTTGCTGTTTTGACTGCCGAGGATTTATCCTTCGTGGCGCCCCGTTATTCCTCGTCTTCATTTCCTTTAGGTGTATCCACCATGTATACATCATGGGATGAGGTTGTCCAACATCCTATAGGTGCTGGTTCATTGTTGTCTCCTACATCGTCGTCCATACCGTCGATGTCTTCAGAGTCGAAATCGAGCACGTCGTGTAAGCTTTCGACGGTGGCTATGAAGTGGGTGGTGGGTGCGCGTTGAGTTTCTTCATCGTCCGCATCCCAACCTTCCTGTCCGTAGTCCGGCCAGGGCTCTCCGTATAAAGAGAGAGACTTTAGTGAATTCAGGATGTCGCCGAAGGGCGAGTGCTGAAAGAAGTCCGCGGCCGTGAACTCCATAACGGGCGCCCAATCGGATTCAATTGGC